>JADWQK010002122.1:2400000-3600000 GCA_017933935.1 Sesamia nonagrioides
GCTATGGAGAGGGCTATGTTGGGCGTCTCTCTGAAGGACCGCATCAGAAATGAGGTGATCCGACAGAGGACCAGAGTTACCGACATAGCTGAGAGGATTAGCAAGCTGAAGTGGCAATGGGCTGGTCACATATGCCGCAGGACCGACAACCGTTGGGGTAAACGCGTCCTTGAGTGGAGACCGCGTCTCGGCAAACGTAGCGTAGGACGCCCTTGGGCGAGATGGAGCGACGACATCAAAAAGGTGGCTGGTAGTGGCTGGCGGAGAACTGCTCAGGATCGAGCTTGTTGGCGTGCCATGAAGGAGGCCTATGTCCAGCAGTGGATGAGTAGAGGCTGATGATAATGATGATGGGTAGAGAGATCCATAATATATACCTACTACGTTAAGATCCTTATTAATATTATAAATGGGAAAGTGAGTTTGTTTCTTTGTTCCGCTTTCACAATGTAACTACTGAACCGATTGCTTTGAAGTTTTGAAGACTTAAATAATTGGGTACTTTTTATACCTACTGAAAAATTTGTTATTGCCGAGGGAAATCTAAAAAGCGCGATATAATCGAACTCCATGCGGGTGAAGCCGCGGGCGGAAAGCTAGTAATAAATATATGGGTTTATTATATTATATACCTAATACCTTTATATTATTTTATATATATAGGTACAGACAAGAAAGTTACCGGTTCAGTATCCTAATAATTTATTTGCTGCACTGGGCGACGTCATTACGTTGGCGCCAGCTGTCGCTGAAAGCCACCATCGGGGCTCTGTCTTCTATGGGGTCGTAGCATAATGCTGAGCGATAAAAATTTTGCGTTAATATGAAACACGTTAAACAATTTCGCATTTTTTGTAATTTTTTACGTAAATGAAATCACATCTATACTAATATATAAAACTGAAGAGTTTGTTTGTTTGTTTGAACGCGCTAATCTCAGGAACTACTGGACCAATTCGAAAAATTCTTTTTGCGTTGGATAGTCTATTAATCCAGGAAGGCTTTAGGCTATATATACCGTCACGCTGCGACTAATAGGAGCGGAGCATAACTAACTTTTTGCAAACGAAGTCGCTGGCGGCAGCTGGTATTTAATAAAATAAAATAAATAGCAATACAAACTAATTTCAATTAAAACGACTGAAAAGAAATAATAAGATTACGTCAACATACAATACTTTTTCAAATTATACAATACTGATTATATATATTTAAAGTAAGGGTCAAAAGTGGAGTACCACTTTTGACACTTATTGTTATTGCAATAAAGTTCAAAAGCGGTAATGCACTTTTGACCCTTACCTGTACATGTCTATATTGTTCCTACTATTGGGAGACAGGTCTCCTCTCGATGTGAGGGAGTGCACTGGCCCGCACTGGGCTGTAATCTACCGATTACGGCCCAGTGCGGGTTGGTAGATGTCAAATGTCTTCGAAGTTTTTAGCTCTAGAATATGTCGGTTTCCTCCCATGTTTTACTTCGCCGCTTTGAGAGCAGTGGTGAGGAAATAATTTACAGAAAGTAAAGCGCCTGATGGGGTTCGAATCTACGACCTACAACAAGTCGCGATACGACTGGGCTACCACTGCTCTATATTATAATGCAACACTTAAATTATGACAGCATACGCTTTGGTCGACTAAAAGTTTCAACGAAAATACTGCATTTGTGATGTAATAACCAAAAATGTAAATAAGTATGAGTATAAGTAAAAATAACATTTATTTCTATAAAATAATAATCAATTTAACACTAGAACTACAAACATTTTATAACTTTTCAATTATTGTCACTTTATAATCAACTTAATTTTCATTCAAATAAAGTTAATATTTGTTTATCAATTTGAACGATAACGAATAGCCTTAGATTAAATATTTATCTTCTATAGCTGTTGCTTCTCCTTACAATAACAAAAGGTTACATTTAATATTATGACCCGTCGTACGGCGATTTTCCACCCTTAAGTTGTTGACACCACTAGTAAATAATTTTAATGGCTTTGCACCACTACGATCCAGACGAAGCGATTAGGTTCCTCTTTTATACCGCGTACATCGAGGGACTGGAACTATTTGCAAACATCGGTGTCTCTGTTGGACTACAATTTAAGTGTCTGCAAGGGTAGTGAATAGGGGAGTGAATAGGCTCTTAATAAACTGGCACGCTTTACCATGAACGAATGCTTCACTGCTCACCATTAGGATTGCGGCCACGCACTTGTTTATAATTTATATAAAAAAAAGCATTCCAGAAGTGCGTTTCTCAAACAAGAGTTTACAGTGAAAACTTCATGAATTAAGCGTGAAAAAGAGATATACTAAGGGATTGACAGTATTGAGAACTCACTCGTAGTTCACTTTAACCAACTTGTGACGGTGAATTTTTCCTCTTCAGCCCGTAGGTCCACTGCTGGACAAAGGCCTCGCCAAGGCTTTCCACAATGACCGGTCTTGTGCTGCCCACATCCGTCAGGTTCCCGCAGCCTTCACCAGGTCATCAGTCCACCTTGTTGGAGGCCTCCCTACGCTGCGTCTTTTGGTACGTCGCCGCCACTCGCTTGGTATTCACCTTGCTCTAAATAAATTTAGTTAATTTCCCCATTGTGCCCAACATTGCGTATTGTGTAAACTAAACACAATCTTCAACAGCAAATATTTTACTTTAGTATGCAAATATTATTCCGAAATTGAACGAAAACAACTTCGAGTAATTCGAGAAAATTCCCGGGAAATGTTCCCGGAACATGGTTGCAAGTTAAGCAACAATGGCTCGATTCCGGGAAGTAGCTTCACCAAGTTCATTTACAAAGAAAATAAATAAATATTAATTTGTTGTGACTACAGACGCCTCCACATCAAGCCATCCGAAACTGTCAACATTTTCCTAATCAACATTGAACCAAATACGTCAGAAATATAGTTGGAAATCTATTTAAGAAGTTTATCAAATCATAGCAGCTTGATGTATCTAGGCTACCTTTTTTTTTTGGACAAAACCCGCCACACTGTTCCCAATCCACTGCAACTCCTGAAAGCCAGAATCAACAGTGGAGACCGCCAGAAAAACGCCGAGCAATGAAGCTCAACGAGTCCCAGAGAAACGATTCAATTGTCTTGGGTCCCGCAACGAAATTAATCAGAAAAGAATAGCGGAGGAGTAAGAAAAAAACTATTTTTTCCACTTCCCTCCATAATAAGCAGGAGACAGAACAGAACTAGGCCAATCGGCACAAAGGGACATTATTGCAACTGGGAGAAGCCCAGATTGCCAAGCACCACGGAATAACATTTGATTTAGTTAATGGGTCCTAAGTAGGTATTTGCTGTTACAATTGATTCCAATAATAGGTATGGCAAAAGCGCCTGAACGTACGGAAATTAGTTCTAGTTTCTACAAGGTCCGTATAATAAACAACTCCGGATGTAACTTGTACACTATCCAACATAATATTGCGTTCATTCTGCCAAAGAATACACTCCCACAAGATGTGATGTGCGGACTGTTCAAATTCACAGTTTGATGTAGAACACTGACACAAAGGCGAAGGAACAAGTTTAAAAGAATACAGTTTACTTTTAAAGTTGCCATGACCTGTGAGAAATTGGGCAACGCAGTGCTCAACCTCCAGCCATGTCTTAGCCAGCCGATCGCCAACGGATGGAAAGAACAGATGGAGGCCGGCCCTTGATGGAATTATCCCACCTACTTTGCCATTCGGATAAGAGGTCCTCCCAGACGTCAGTCTGAGGTTTAAATAATCTAGAAATTCTATTAAGGTCGCGTTGTGTAACAAAGTTAGTGTCCATGGCCTCCCCCCTCGCGGAGTAGTACATTGAAGCACGTCGCTGTACTTCAAGATCGACTGGAAGTACACCTGCCAGAACGGGTAAGGCTTCAGTACTGACTGTTCTATACGCCTTGCATAAAAATATCAATGCCAAACGTTGGCTTTGAAGCAGTTTACGTCGCGCCGCCCCTATGCTGGCCCTATCGGCCCAAACAGGTGCACCGTAGCACATGCATCCTAAGTAGGTAGCTCCATATATACTTTTTAAAGTTAGGAATGATAGACCCCAAGTTGCTTTTGATATTCTAGTTAGGGCATAAAAGTTCCTTTTAGCTTTTTCGCCAACTATTTTTATATGTTCGATAAATGAAAAATTCCCTTTTAAGACCATACCAAGGTAGCATACGGATTGCTGTTTTTTACGGGGTAACTAGGCTACCTATTTACACCAAATTACGACATGAAACGAACTTTTTTTTTAAATTATAAACTAGTGCCTGACCGCAATCCCGCCTGATAGTACCTAAGCAGTGATGCAATTGTCGATGGCAGAGCGTACTAGTTTATTAAGAGCCTATGCACTGTAGCCTTGAAAACACTTAAATTGTAATCAGACGAAAATACCGCCGCTGGCAAATTGTTCCAGTCCTTTTTTTTTTTTTTTTTTTTAATAATTATAAACTAGTGCTTGACTGCAATCCCGCCTGATGGTAAGCAGTGATGCAATCGTTGAGTGTAAAGCGCACTAGTTTATTAAGCCTATTCACTTAAAAAACTTAGGAATAGGAAGGATGACGGCAGTTGAACGAGGTGATGGAATGTTAAACCCAAGACCAACACGACCAAACGATGCTGCGCTAGAGGGAGATTGATCTGGAGACTCTCCACGACCAAATTCCCGAGACAACAACATTTGGCGCATCGTGCCCGCCACACATCGCAACACAACTGCTCAGACCCGTCCTCCGTACGGCTTCACCAGACATTATGCCGGAATACGACGAATCGCTTGGCGGCAAGACTTTGTCTGGTGGGTGGTAACTTCCGCCGGCAGCCGATGTTATGGCCTACCACCGAGAAAACCTTGATATAAGCGTTATAAAAGACGAGGCGAAACGCTTCGTCCGGATCGTAATAGTGTCCACAACGAAGAGTGGATACTCGCTGACCGACGGGTCGTCCTCTGGATTAGGCAGTCTGCTTTATAATGACATGAAAATCATCCGTATGTGCTTCCGCAATAATCAAAGCGCTATAATGGTAGCCGCTATAGCATCCTGGGGAGGTCTTGTATTGCACACGCAGGCTGCTGTAAGCCTGGCTCGTGTACGACAATTACAGACCGCTCTAGTAAAAAGATTGGCAAAAAGCCTTAAATAAACTTACTTTAACATCTACCATTGATCGATCAAACTTGTGGGCAAGCATATCGCCCCTCCCAGCTAATGCCCTGTGTTCGCGCTCTATGCTCTAATCTCATAACATAAAATTTTAATCCCCACCTCATTTTACCTGTTTACTATCAAAATATCGCCACTATCAGAGTACCAATAACATTTTATGGACTCTAAAAACCGTTTAATATGTCGTTCACGTTTGGTTACTGGGAGCAACTCATCCGGCCCTGGATCAGAGCCAAACTTATACACACTCTGAGGACTACTTAGTATGGCCTATATATCATGGGAAAGAAATTGTGAGGATCTAATATTAAAGACTTATTGTTGTGTAGTGTTCAGGGTATGATATAAGCTGTCAAAAGAGTAAATGGAAACCTCGTTAGGAAACCAGATAAATCCTTGAATCAAAATTCGAATACATGTTATCATGTCATCATCATCATCATCTCAACGTTAATTCCAGTCGCATCCGAAGCTTTTTCTGCTTTAGAGTCTGGGGTCCACTTTACCATTTTAACTGCTGATTTTGGCTAAACTTCGATATTTTCCGTGAAGCTACTGCCGTCTGACCTCCACGACCCGATGGCGATATCGAAGCATTGCAGTTAGACCAATTGTTGGACTTTTTGAGAGCTTCAAGAAACCGTAACGACTGCTATTAGATGTTCGTATGATACCCGGAAACAACGGCTTAATGTGCTCTCCGAGGCACGACCAGACCAGTGCAAATATTCTTATGAATTGGGTATTTGAATTTCACTTAGTACGTAAATTAATAATTTATAGTTCTTTATATTCGTATGTAAACTGCATTTGTAGATATGCAGCATGATGTAAATTGTTTTATGAATAATTGGAATGATAATATAATAAATCATATAACTGTGACTGCACGATTAGCGCAGTGGTTAAACTATTGACTGCTGCGTTGCGTGTCGCGGGTTCGATTCCCGCACAGAATAAATATTTGTATGACCTACAAGTAGTTTTTCCGGGTCTGGCTGTTTGTCTATATGACTTTATATGTTTGTAAACGCACCCACGATACAGAAGAAATTCCTAGTGTGGGCAACCTAGGGCAACGTTAAAAAAAAAAGGTTCCTCTCAATTTCAACCAATCCATATTTCCAATATTAAACAATCCATGTGTTACTACATTTTCAGAAAATGTTCTAGAAGATTTGAAATCTCACCTTATAGCCTACTATTTAAATGAATATTATGTTCCAACGGGTTTGAAAATACATTTTCAACATTGTCAAAGCTAACTTTGTAATGTCTCGTCTCTCTGTCATATGATTTTAAAGCCACATAAAGGCTTCCAACACACACGCAGCAATGTTGTTTAGCACTAGAAATAGCTATATGGTGGTACTAAAAATCCTTGAACGAGTTTATTTCGCAACTAGCTTTTGCTCACGACTTAGTTGGATGTCGAAAAATACCTCACAGAATAGTATTTTTGCACAAATTAAAAAAACAGTTCTCAACTACTTGGACAGATAAGACTTGGGTCTAGTGATAGGGACTATCCTGATATACTGCCCGTTAATGAAAATCTTCCGCACAATAGGCATAACTGAGTGTCTCTTATGCAGGGTTTGCATGGATGCTGTTAAAACTGTTGCGCATATGTCCTTTGAGTGCATATGTGTCAGCCAAATTATAGCAGAAACTTTAGGGACTTCAAAATCTTACAAAGACGTTATCGACAGGCAAGTAGACTTAAGAGGGAACTCTAGTGGTGTTTGCTCTATACAAACGTATTCCGCTGTATAAGGCTTTTGGAGCAATTTTTTTTCTACAGTTTTACACCGTGTTTATTAGTGCCCCTATTATTTGATTTTTTCCGAATCTTAATTAATAAAAGAAGTACGATATTTCAAAATCGCGAAAAATAACCCATTTTTCCCGATGTTCAGATGACTATTAGACAATCATGATAAGTTTTTGACAAAAAAGAAAATAATAGAAGCATAGGTATACTTTTCCTCTAAATTTTGATATAAAAATAATTATTGAAATCTATCGCGGTGTGAAAAAGAAAACAGCGGAATACCAAACGTCTTTTGGTCAACGTTTTTGTAGATAAAATGAGCCTGAGCTGCAACTGTCCTTTTCGCACTTTATCGGGAGAGGTTGGAAGCAGCGCGACGGCAATAGTTTCTTCAAATACCTATTTTCTAAATTCCTCGAAACTAGAGTCTCCTCTTAATCATCTCTTGGATAGAAGTAGGGGGGTTGTTTTCTCCATTAGATCGCCATGGTTAATGCACAATGATCTTACTTGAAGGACTAAAAGCGGAAATACGACACAAGTCCGAAATCTTTCATAGAAGAGTCTAAAAAATCCTAAATTTGGGAATACATTATCCCCATTTACTGTAACATCAACAAGCAAAATAACTCAAACATGTCGTAATAAATTCCGTATGTCCGCTTTCAAACTTTGAATTACTTCGCTATTGAAAATCACCAGAGATCGGGACTTCGCAATTCGTCCGATTCAGCGGAGAACTTAGTCTGCGTTCACGTGAACAGTTTTCTTTAGTAGTCAACTTTGGACGTATGCGAGTATACGGCAGATTGTACGAAGATTTAGTGGCTTGAAGTTTACAGTTATAATTTATGTGTGTTATAATCATAGGTCGGAATAGGTAGAGTGAATTGGGGTCATTGATCGGAAACGTATATATTAATATAGACATTCCTCCGGATTTACGGAAATGGTTGATTATTAAAAAAAATATGTATAAATTATACTTGACAACCTCCGTGGCGCAGCGGTCAACACGCCTGCCTGCGACGTGGAGGCCCCGGGTTCGATCCCCGACAAGGTCATGATGGAAATCGATCTTTTCCTGATTGGCCTGGGTCTTGGGTGTTTATCTATATATGTATCTATTATAAATATAGTATCGATGAGTTAGTATCTCATAACACAAGTCTCGAACTTACTTTGGGGCTAGCTCAATCTGTGTGATTTGTCCGTATAAACAAAAAAAAAAAAAAAAAACTAAGTCCTAAAACTTTTTGATTTGGCCATACCCTTCATTAGAGGCTTGTATTAATGTGTAATGCTTGTTTAAATGTATTGATGCTTCGATCAGAATTTGATTGTTTTTGAACAAGTTAATAATATATTAGTTTAGTTTTGTTACCTACCTTTAAATGAATTGAGTAGTAATGTCACTAACAACAGTAACAACATTTACTTGGATCCGGAATTACATTCCGGGAAAATAGCTTATCCACGTTATTCTTTCCGTGAACATTTATGACACAAAACCCAAAAATCACTCTACCTATTCCGATCACTGGTTATAATCGGGCATGTTTGTATTTTTTGCTGTTTGAACATCGGTCACTTATACACTAGATATAGAGTCTGGAACAAAACTCTTATCAAAAATGGCGGCAACTATTTAGCAGTCTAAAGTAGTCAAAATATATATTTTTTAATAGTATTTTTTTTTAATATTTATTTATTTTCAAAATTTATACAGACAGGCTTATACTTAAGATAGTTTTTTAAATAGCTATTACATTATAGGTTCCTTTTATAATAATTATGTTGACCCAGATTCAAATATACATTAATTTTAAATTAGCCTTAAGTGCAGTGTATAAAATTCTTATCACAAAGCAGTGTACAAAAAGCCATTATTTTTTGCGACCGAGTCTGTGGTACATGAAACATCAAACCAAATACACACATGCATTAAAGTTAGAATTATAAAGTAAGTACTAAATGAAAGCATATATTGTATGGGTCCAGTCATCTATAATAAAGTACCCAAAAGTTGGAGAGAACTACCTCTATCAATGTATAAGAACAAACTTCGTACTTTTTTGACCGCCAGAGCATATTATAGTATTAATGAGTTCCTTAATGAAAAAAAAAATATTTTTACGTAAATATTAATTGGATTCATTTTGACTGACTAATATAATAATAATATTGATTTAATTGATAATTTTATAATACATTAGTAAATAAGTACCTATGACAATTTTTAATATCGTGATAATATTTTTTTTTTTTTTTAATCTGTATAACTATTATTTTGCACGTCATATAGTGACAAACATGTTGAGCTTAACATTATTTACTACCTTGTATGCACTTTTTATGTATGTACACACACACATGTTTATGCAAATAAAATCTTATCTTATCTTATCTTATCTTAAAGAAGCACCCAAATGCTGTGCTGTGCGCTTGTTAAGTTCAACCATCTTTTTATGCTGATTGTGAATCTAGTGTTACATAAGTGATAGACGTGTTTGAAGCTGTAATATATCTACGCTAGCAGGGGCTTGAATATTAGTAATAGAAGCGTAGATCCATCAAGTTAATCACTGATTTTGAAGGGTACCTATTGGCTTTGAAGAGGGTCTTGACTGTCCCCTTCAAAGGTAGGTCATATCTAGTGTAGAAGTGGCTAGTCATCCTTAATAATATTATGTATGTGAAAGTGAGCCTGTGTGTTCGTTCCGCTTTTACACCTAAACTACTTTTCGGATTTGAATCAAATTTGGCACACAGATGGTTTATAACCAGGAATAACATCTTGTAATTTTTTATCGTGTGTGTCGTGGTAGCCTAGTGGAAGTCGTGGTGGCCTAGTGGTTAAAACACCAGTATCTTAAGTATGAGTGTGCGGGTTCGATTCCAGGTCAGGCAAGTATCAATATAACTTTTCTAAAGTTATATGTACTTTCTAAGTAGGTATATCTTGGACACCAATGACTGAAGGTGAAGGAAAACATCTTGAGGAAACCTGGACTTTATAAGTCTGAAATGGCCAAACCGCATTGAGCAAGCGTGCTGATTACGCTCAAAACTTCTCTGTATGAGAGGAGACCTATGCCTAGCAATGATAAATGTTTTATCCTGATATTCTTAAAGGATCGAAATTTATGCGGGCTAAACCGCGGGGTGTAGCTAGTAGCAAATAACTGTAATTTTAAGCACTAGGTATATAGGTACAGATATTTCAACTCAGCTAGTCAGATAGTTCAATAAATAAACATTAAATAAAGAAACAACTATTAAAAAAATACCGTATATATCCCGTAAATTTACCCGTATTTGTATTAGAATGCACGCACACAAAATCACAAATGTGTGGGTACCACGTCACCCACACATGGGCCGCGCAACTGAGTTAAACTATCTACATAGGTCTATGCCACCCAAAATTAGTCATTATTATTATAAGCTACGCTTGCCGAAGTTGGTCCGTGGAAAGGTAGATGGCCTTACATACCAAGACATCTCCGTGCCTCGAAAAGCACGTTCAATCGTTAATATCTGCTGTCATTAGTAAATCTTTGACAGTCATTATGAGTCTTCAGCAGCCCGAAAGTCTGACAACCAGCCTTTTCTGGCTACAATTTTTTAACAATTACAATCAATCTTTTCTAGCTACAATTTATGTCTTTAAGGCTAAGCGCGCTTTACCATCAACGATTACACCACTGCTTACCATCAGGCGAGATCGCAGTCAAGCACTTATACAAGTAAAAAAAAAACTTGCAAAATACAATTCTACCTAACCATAAAACTACATCAAACTATATCCATTGTTTCAAAATTAAATTGATACTCTCTGTTTTTAACAAAAAAATCCCGTTTCCAAATTGTACCAAAGTTAGCCTTTTGTACCCAGGGAGCACAGGTAATATTGAAAGCCGAAACAAACGCCAAAAAAAAAGAAACTTCGTCACTATCGAGTCACCTCCCAGAACGCTCTACGGAGCCTAATAAAAAAGCGATACAAAACACACATGGGAACAAGGCTACGGAAACTGGAACAGCTATCACACTGAAACATTCTTCACGCGTGGAGCCGTCAGAACTCTTAACTCAATTAAAAGTTTAAAAGAAACATCCTTGTCTCGTAGCCCGGACTAGTGGTGAGCCATAAAACATAAACGTATCCACTACACGATCGTAAAACGGAAAAAAAACACGCGAGTCGGTCAAAAATTCAGCACATCCCTACGAATTGTAATGGTGGGTTCAGATGTTGCATGAGATCCTTTAGTTTCTAGTTATTTTAAATACAGTATTTCTTTCCTTTTTTCTAATTTTAATTTTTCAAGAAATATTATAAAAACTTAATTGTCTTAATCAATAAAGTGTCACGACTATGATCCGGACGAAATGTTTCACCTCAACTTTTACATGAATCAACGGACTGGAACGATTTGCCTGCAGCAGTTTTCTTGTCAGATTAAAATATAAAAGTCTTCAAGGCTTGAATGAAATAGTGCGTTTTACCATTACCAATTGTATCACTACTTATTATCAGGCAGGATCTCAGTAAAGCACTAGTTTAAAACATTAAAAAATATATAATAACCAGATATTATGTATTTCAAAAGCAATTTATTAAAATAATAAAATTAAACTTTACCATCACGAACTGACATGCTACATTTTCTAAAATAATATAAGTAGGCAATTAGCCTCATAAATCGGTCGGCAATCACCTGATGAGGTGAAGATGATGATCTTAGCTCAAGTCATTCATAATCGTAATGTTGTTTCCAGCTAAGATAAGCCATTGAACAAAACGGTCTGCAAAAACTAGCCAAAAATTTATAAATAAAACTAAACTCTAAAATAGAAAATTAAATAATTCAAAACCTTTCGAAACGCACGTGCCACAGAGAAACCAACAAAAGAGTGGCCGTATAACTCAGAGCAACTCGCTGACAGTTGCCTGCTGCGTCCCATCTGAACCCAACCTCATGCCGACCGTAAAACCGAATGACCGACGTTTCGTGAATTTTTACGATGTATCAGAAAAAGCGGTGTACACTGCGTATATTTAATATTAAACACACACTGTCATGGTTCGTACTATGGGTTTAATATATTCTGTTGATAAATAAGAGTGGAATTGGGTAACGAGGTGGGTATATTCAATGCATCTGTTTTTAAATCTACTCACATTTTATTGTGATTGCTATGACGAAATATATGCTAACTGCGTTTTAAAGCAGGAATCCAATTCCAGTTGTAGATATAATAAATGTTAAAGTTAACGTTAACAAAAATCAATGTTAAATAGTAAAAAACGTTGAAAAATGAATGTGAACGTTTATAAAATGACGAGAATTGACCGTTTGTTGTACAATATAATTAGAATGTGGATTATTCGACTGTTATATCTATGCAATATAAAAATATAGATAAAATCTTGATTGAATTTGACGAAATGTTGTATGCAATGATAAAGTACTTCATTTCCCGTTTTTTTTTTTTTTACTTTTATGCTACATGTAGGTATATACCTACATGTAGCATTTCGTCAAATTCAATCAAGATTTTATCTATATTTTTATATTGCATAAGACTGATATATATCAGTCTGATTACTATCATTAGTTTACAAATCACTAACATCATTTATCATTCATTTAAACTAATAACTTAAAGCTAAACTAACTAACCAGCTTAAAGAAAATACAAGCTTCTTCACAATTAGCGTCAATTCACATGTACTTACAACCACACCACGTCGGAGCGACAAAATGTGGTCAAGCTGTGGTTACGTGTGAATAGTGTCGCAATCGTTTTTTGCAATTGCGTTGTGGTAGGGACACAATATCGATGTGGTTGCGTAGTTGCTGTGGTAACCACGTGGTCATGTGCAGGGCGCGCGCTGTTGATGACGTCATGTCGTGGCAATGTGGCCGCGGTGCCGCCGCCGGTGGTGGCGGCCGACCACGTGGCGCCATTGTGTTGTGGCTGTGGTGTGGTTGTGGTACGTGTGAATTGACCCTTAGCGTTCGAGAGTACTGAATTCATGAACTTTCGACCTGTAATTTGTCTAAATCAAACTTTTCAAACTATTTCTCTTTCTCTTTATTAAACTGAACACATTCACATTTATTATTTCACAAGTATTACATTTTGGAGAAACTTTCCTCATTAAAAATGTAAAATTGTTTGATGAAATATTTTCTGCTGTGTTTCTATGCGCTACAATAATCATTTTCCTACTTAATTGACTATATGTAAACCAAGGTATACGAGAAGGCTGTCATTGACATGACAAAGTACTTGTAGAAATGAAGGGGGCCTACCTACGTTTTAACAAAAAGTGGAGACATACTATCCATGATACGGAGATTGATATTAATCCAATATGCATCTTATAGCAATATCAATCTTACATATCAGGTATAAAAACCAATATCAATCTTCGCTGGTCTTACAGTTACCTTTAAAAACAAGAGTTCTCAAATCACTAGGCACGTAATTAAAAGAGATACTAAACTTTAGTATACACTACTAACACTAAAGTAAACTACATACGAAACCCTAACGTGGAACCATGAAAAGGTTACGTAAAGTATTTCCTCTTTATTCCACTCACAGTAAGTAACATTAACAGCATTAACGTCAAACAAATGGTCACACTACACAACAGCGGGGCAATTACGTAACATATTATCAAACAGAATCGGTTTCAGTTTGACAGGTTAACAATATTCATTGCGTTACTTAATTGTTGTGTAGACAAATTTTTCGAACTTACGAAGCAATGGTTTATAAATTTGCTTCAAAATGATGCAGATTCCGATTAATAATCTGTTACGTAATTAGGGTGCAGAATTAAACACGAATCTGTAAAAATTTACATCCCTAAATGCAATTGTCTGCATTGCTTTAACAAATTAGTATTCAGTATTAACAGAAGAAACACAGGTACCAACTCTTTGTGAGACTAAAGGACTAGTTGTCTGCAGGTGGAGCCAGCGGAGGCAATAAAAAACAAAAAAGAACAACTGTAAAAATACAGTGAAAAAAATAGAAAACTCCGTAATAGAGTGGAACGTGCTTATACAACGGTATCCAAATTTTTTTGTCTCTCTATTTTTCGCCTTTGCACAACGAACTTATAAAGGTTTTTGTTATTATTAAAACACTTTGATGTTATTATGAAAGTGTTTTTTGATAGTAAATATCGTATTTATTTAAGGAGAACACGATTATTTTTTAAAAGCTATTTCTTTTTTGCTAAAAGCCCTTTCGTTTTTCGAATTCTGTGTAAAATAAACAATGTATACTTTAAGTAAGTAATGTTTACTATAAGTAGATATCTATTGTAAAAACGTTAATGCCAAGAGCATAAGCGAGAGAATAATAAAATTACATGCAAAGAAATAATATTCTGCGATAACTGATATGTTTGTACCTACAGCGTGGCATTTGTGGCAATTTCAAAAGACGTGTTGACTGCAGAATGTAGACAAGGTGGCTATAACAGTGAACCTGGCTACTCGGGTTCAGTGGAGAGGCGTGCGAAGAGGCTGATGGGCGACCCAGATTTAACTCAAAACGGTCTTCAAAGCCTGGAGCACAGGCGTAGAGAAGCCAGCCTTTCGGTGTTCTATAGGGATGCATTTTAGTGAGTGTGACAACAAATACTCTTCAGCTTTATATATTAGTATAGAGTATAGATTATTGCGGGATGCCGATGGATGTGGGCAGAATAAGACCAGTCTTCGTAGAGAGCCTTGGGGGAGGCCTTTGTCGAGCAGCGGACCTCTATAGGCTGAAGAAGAAAAAGCAGAAGATTTAATGTGATCTATTAATACGTCATGTTTGCAGCACGTAAAGTATTTTCTTTCTTGTTAAGTTAATAAATTAATTCCAGCCCCAGAACAGAATTATTACAAAGAACGCCTCTTAAATTCCACATTATTGTCTGAGATTTTAAAAACGGTGTCTGTTTAATCGCGCCTTCGCGTGTTGTTGCCAGCTGGTACTGTGCAAGACGAACAGCCCACCGGAGACGTTTTACACAATACTCTGCCTCGTTATCTCGGTAAAATTCTATCGTGTACCTTATTTAATTGGGGAGAAAAATTAATTGAGAGTTTTTCATACAAAAATAAAAAATATATTTGAAGCTAGATTCTATTTAGTCTGTCATTCATAGAAAAATATTGGATAAGTATATTTTGTTTTATCAAATCAATAAAAATTTACAAATATAAAAGGCATCAAAGATCAGGAGTGGTGACTGGTGACGTCACTGCTCACTAAAAAGTTTAGTATTTTTTATTTATATGAATAAAGAAAAAATACGTGTCTAGTATTTTTTGTAAATCTGACGGACTAATTAGTTTTTTTTAGTCAAATACCCTATTGTATTAACAAAATTATAATAAACCAAACTTTTATCACATGCAAACACAGACACATGATTAACCTACAATGTTCGCACTCTGGGACATAGGCCTGTGTACAAGCCTATGACAGGGAGTTATTAGCCTAAAACAAATTAAAAATAGTCACAAAATATCGATAGGGATAAAAAAAAACAGGATTGATATGTCTTCATGAGAGACTAAGTGTAGTGACACATCTGGGTAGGTACGGCGCCAAAAGCTCAGCGGCCGAAGTGTCAGTCGCAATATTCAGTTGTTATGACAAACCAAACGGTCAAAACACGGCGTCTTGTTCAGCGCGCTACGCGACGGAAAGTTACATGGCGTCATCGTCAGTCTGTCTGTGTCGACACTTTATGGCGTGCGGCTTTTGTGACGTACCTGAATTGTCCAGAAAAATTGATTAAATTAGAATATTAGCTCTTATAGAGGGCTTAGATGACGTTGCCGCTCTTCGTAACCACCACGCGCGCGATACACAACACACGCCGAACGTTCAGCTACGCCCGCCGAACTTTCGGTCGCGCAATGCATCGCGTGATGTATCGCTTGCTATGCAAAATACATTAAATGCGTTTTAGCTGAAAAAACCACCCGAAGGAAGGTAAGGCCCTACGCCGAACGCGGCGTAATTGCGGTTGATGTGTCATAGAGTACTTGAAATACACTGCGATCGTATTTAGCCGAACTTTCGGCGCCATACGTTCCGCAGATGTGACGCGACACTAAAACATTGCGCAATGTTTCACTAGTGTGTAATACGTATGTACAACACACACACACACATGTATTTATGATACCAGGTAGACAATATCGTAGACAGTATCTTTTTTTTTAATATTAGCAACTAGTTCTTGACTGCTATCCCGCCTGATAGTAAGGAGTGATGCAATCGTTGATGATAAGGCGCGCTAGTTTATTAAGAGCCTATTCACTAAAAAATCTGAGTGAATAGGAAGGAAGACAGCAGTTGATCGAGGTGATGCAATGTTAAATCCAACAACTTGACCAGTGAGGCTGCACCAGAGGGAGATTGATTTGGAGACCCTCCACGACAAAACTCCCGACACAACAATATTAGGCGCATCATACGCCGTACACATCGCAACACAACTGCTCAGACCCGTCCTCCGTACGACTACACCAGACATCATGTCTGAACACGACGAATCGCTTGGCGGCAAGACTTTGTCTGGTGGGTGGTAACTTCTGCCAGCAGCCGATGTTATGGCCTACCACCGGTGAATATAAATATAAATCTTACTACCTTTTCCAATTGTATTGGCATGGCTTCCAATCTAGCAAAAAACAGATAAACACACTAGCGCGCTTTACCATCAACGATTGCATCACTGCTTACCATCAGGCAGGCTTGCGGTCAAGCACTAGTTAAAAATGTAAAAATAAAAGTATTATACACAGAGAGACAGCCTATCTGACCTCCACAGCCCATTTACTGGATAATACCGCACCTCTTAGTAAGACTGGTTACCAGACTTTCGGGCTTCCGACGAACAGTATCGACTGTCAAAGATATACTACTGATCTACCGTAGTAACATGGAAATAGTGCACACAATCTATTGTATGTACGTAAATTTCTAAGTATTGTGTTAGTTAGGAATCTCCATATTTAAGCTTGGCTTGCAACTGTTGACATGTGGCTGTCAGAAATGAGGAGATCCGCAGAAGAACGACAGTAACCGACATAGCCCGAAGAACTGCAACACTTAAGTCGCTTGTAGGACCGATGTCCGATGGAGCCGACCGGTTCTCGAGTGGCGATCACGCACCGGAAGACCATCGTGGGTAGGCCCCCGGCAAGGTGGACCGACGGCCTAGTGAATTTCGTGGGAAACCGCTGGATAGGGAAGGCGCAGGTCCGATCGTCGTGCAGATCCTCGGGGGAAGCCTAAGTCCAGCAGTGGACGTTTTTCCGCTGAAATGATGATGATAATGATGCAACTGTTTTTGTCCTTAAAAACTGTCCTTAAAATACTCATTTGTTTCTTCTTTTTCAGGCCATTGCTGGACAAAGGCCTTTCCACAATGATCGGTCTTGTGCTGCCCATATCTATTCTACTGTGTTTAATTTGTTATCGCTGTTCCTAAAATTGGAATCAAGACATCACTTAACGGGAACAGATTTCCCGTTTGAGTAAAACGAGAAACAAAGGAAATATAAAACCTGAATGACACTAGAAAAAAGAAATTGAAAATTTTGGCGTAACCATTATTTCACATTCAACCGCAAAAAGAAAATAAATAATTACCTAAACCCCATACAACAATATTAATATTATAACCCCATTAAAATTCCTCTACATGTTATCCCATAAAGGATCAAGAGAAGCCGTGCTAACAACCCCTTCTTCACCGGAGGGTATAACCCTCACGCACCGAGAAAACAATGAAGATACACAATGCATTCATTGAGGACATCTCTAGCGAACCGTGTACCTTGTATGAACACACACATGTTATGCTGTGTTATTTTTATGGAAAACATGGTATAAGCTCAATCCGATCGTGGAATCCTTGTTTTTATGAAAAAGAATGATGAGCGTATGGTATCGGGCTGTCCCTGTATAGTAGTGGTGGCCTAGTGGTTAAAACACCAGCCTCTCAAGTATGAGTGCGCGGGTTCGATTCCAGGTCAGGCAAGTACCAATGTAACTTTTCTAAAGTTATATGTACTTTCTAAGTATATCTTGGACACCAATGACTGAAGGTGAAGGAAAACATCTTGAGGAAACCTGGACTTTAAGTCTGAAATCGCCAACCCGCATTGAGCAAGCGTGGTGATTACGCTCAATCCTTCTCTGTATGAGAGGAGACCTGTGCCCAGCAGTGGGACGATAAAAGGTTGATGATGATGATGATGGTATCGGGCTGTACCGTGTGGTACCGGGCTTAGAATAATACTATTCCATATCCTCCCGTGGGTGTCGTAAGAGGTGACTAAAACTGTCATCAGGGAAGCGGGCAGCAGCGCTTCTCCTGTGGGGTAACAAACTACTGTGATCCCGCCTGCCAAACGTGGGGATTGTGGTAATGGAATGAAAGCATGGGGGGAATCCTTTGTCCAGCAGTAGACGTCTATAGGCTGAGAAAACTAAGAAGTAGAATGATGAGCGTTATGTGCTGTATTTTTACATGCTTTTTATTAGTTTCACTTGTATGTTTGCTTGCTTGCTTGTTTGTTTGTGTGTCCATCTCTAACTCTTTGGACTACGAGTGAGCGGCTCATTACTGTAAAATGTCCCACCGTTTTCAATACGTTCGTTTTTTTTTTTTTAAAGAATATCGAACTAAAATGTTGAAAATAAATATAGTTTAAAAATCTAAAAAAAACATGCTTTCAAAGAATATCAAACTAAAAAGTTTAATATAATTTTAAAAAAGCGTGAGGCGCTTATTATAAAAAAAAAAACTATGGCACAAAGCGCCACACGCTTTTTTAAAAATTATTTTTAACTTTTTAGTTTGATATTCTTTAAAAGCATGTTATTTTCAGTTTTTTAAACTAAGTATATTTATTTTTTATTGTTTTTCATTTATTCTCACATTGGACGCCCACCAACAGAGCAAAAAACTATTTCATATGCTGATCTTTATACATCCAGGATACTGAACGCGAGGCGATATAATACAGACACTCGCACAGCCTCGACTCCGCACCTCTAGAACTCCATCCAAATGGGTCCAATTCTTTGCTGTTATTTTAATAAAATAAAGTACTTAGTTTTACAAAACGTAGTTTTAGTATTGAGAGATTTCAGCACAATATGTCACAGAAAAATAATTATCATCCATACTAATATTATAAATGCAAAAGTAACTCTGTCTGTCTGTCTGTTAAGCTTTCCTGCTTAAACCTCTCAACCGATTTTGATGAAATTTGGCACAGACAATCTTTACACCCTGAGAAAGGACATAGGCTATCTTTTATCCCGGAAAAGTTTGATGTTCCCGATGGAAATCTAAAAAGCGCGATATAACCGAACTCCACGCGGGCGAAGCCGCGGGCGGAAATCTGGTAGATTATAAAGTAAGAACTAGAGATGTACACCTCATGAAATAAATCGGCAAAGTAATGTTCAATATTTCTCATTTCAACATTTGCGATATTTTTGAGAATCCAAGAATTTTATTATAACCCAAAAGAACGCCATCCTGAATCACTCGATCCCGAAAATGAACGTTATCCCTATTCACTCCATTTCGAATGAACGCTATCTCGAATCACGCTATTCTGAAGGAATGCTATCCCGAATCGACAGTCGATCCGAATGGACAGTATCCCGAATCAGGGTTGATGAGTTGTTCTGCCTAAAAGACATAAAAAATATGTTGTGTATTTAATCAAGGTCAAGGCGCACAATATTGACACAAAAAGGTAAGAAAAATGTAAGTAGCGTTGTGCACATCATCAACCTTTTTATCGTCCCACTGCTGGGCACAGGTCTCCTCTCATCTGTATGAGGATTGAGCGTAATCACCACGCTTGCTCAATGCGAGTTGGCAATTTCAGACTTAAATTCCAGGATTTCTCAAGATGTTTTCCTTTACCTTGTAATCAGTCAATGGTGTCCAAGATATACTTAGAGAGTACATATAACTTAGAAAAGTTATATTGGTACTTGCCTGACCTGGAATCGAACCCGCACACTCATACTTGAGAGGCTGGTGTTTTAACCACTGTCTTGGACACCAATGACTGATTATAAGGTGAAGGAAAATATCTTGAGAAAACCTGGAATGGCTTCTAACATATTTAAGTAAAATATGTTTTATACAAATCCAATAGAGTTTAGAATGGCAACTACGATCAATAGACTATAATATAAAATCAATATAAAATAAAATATAAAATCTAATAAACATACCAAATTGGCAGACAAAGAAATTACATTGAAAACCTAACCTTCAGTAACCGCAAATTAAGTTTATTTATGCTGAAAATGAATCTAGAGAAAGCAATTTAACACCCACTTAAGGCTTTGGATACACAAACTGAAACATAAGTGAGTGTCTACAGCAGTGGAATTTGCTCCCTACAAACTATAAGGCTACATCATTTCATCAAAGTCACTCAAGTTTGAGCCTTTCTAAGGTCATGTTGCCTTTAATAAACATGTTTTCTTAAAATTTTTCTAAGAGCTATTGTTGGAATTTTTATCATAGGTAATAAAAGATTTCTAGTTCAATGGTTATACGCCTTATTTTCGGTAAAATACAAAGAGCATTTTGTAAATGGGTACCTACATTTATAAAAAGTCTTCTAGGTAGATAAATTAAATTAGAAATACTGTCAAAGGAAAAAAAATCAAATTATGTAGGCGAAAATGGAAATTTTTAGACTTCATCATCAAACTTTTTGATCGTACCATTACTGGGCACAGGTCTCCTCTCATACAGAGAAGAATTGAGCGTCATCACCACGCTTGCTCAATGCGAATTGGCGATTTCAGGCTTAGGTTTCCTCAAGATGTTTTCCTTCACCTTTTAATTAGTCATTGGTGTGCATGATATACTTAGAAAGTACTTATAACTTAGAAAAGTTACATTGGTACTTGCCTGACCTGGTATCGAAGCCGCGCACTCATATTTGAAAGGCTAGTGTTTTAACCACTAGGCCACCACGACATTTTGACATTTTTAGACTTAATTTGACAAAACTAAAGTTATAAACCCGCCTTGAACAAGCTTGGTGATTACACTCAATCCTTCTCTGTATGAGAGGAGACCTGTGCCCAGCAGTGGGACGATAAAAGGTTGATGATGATGATGAAAGTTATAACGACGTATTATCTAACCAATTTCATTTTTTAGGGTTTTGTACCCAAAAATAATAATCAGACCCTATTACTAAGACCCCACTGTCTATCCGTCTGTCACCAGGCCGTATCTCATGAATCATGATAGTTAGACAGTTGAAATTCCCACAGATCATGTATTTCTGTTATCGCTATAACTACAAATACTAAAGCAGTTTTTAGTTTCGATTCCCTTGTTCACGAACTAAATTAAATTTTAGTTCAGAGCATCTTTTTGTTTCTACACCGGTAAGAAAAGGAAAGAAGAAGAAGATTTTTACATAAGTTATAAACTAGCGCTTGACCGCAATCCCGCCTGATGGTAAGCAGTGATGCGATCATTAATGGTAAAGCGCGCTAGTTTATTAAGAGCCTATTCACTCTAGCCTTGAAGACACTCAAATTGTAATGTGACGGAAACACTGTCGCTGGCAAATTGTTCCAGTCCCTCGATGTACGCGGTATAAAAGAGGAAGCGTAATCCTTTGTCCGGGGTGCAGGTTAGTTTAGAACTATCAAATTATTCCACTCCTGACGTAAATTGGTCGACATGCTTATAATCGCATCTAAACTGTCTATGAAGTATCTCAATTTGACAGGATTAACTAAAATGTTATCTTCTATCCTGTTCTTAATTAAATAGAAAGAGTACTTAACTTAAAACTAGTTTGGTATGTGAACAATAGAATCAGCGCCATTCTTTGGTTTTAGTAACTACTGCACATCGATTTAGCCATCTTGTATAAAACCATCGAAATATTGTATGAAGTGACGATATAGTATTATGAAAGGAAATATTATAAACTAAATTTCTCCAGCTTATGTTTCGATACAGTGGGAATATCGGCATGAAAAGTATCAAGCAAGTAATCATATTTTTCGACCTTAGAAGTATTAGATCATATGTATGACTCGACCTTAGAAGTATTAGGTCATATGTATAGGTCCGACGACCTACACACAAAGTGGTGATGACAATACGACAATAAATTAAACATCGTGTATCTCAACACATTCTCAGTCTACCCATAAAAAATTATATAAATATATGCATTAGTTTAGTCACAGGAAATTATTTTTCATTATTCACATTTTCTACATGATGTACATGTTGACAAGGAAGCGCTGACAGGTTGATGACCGCCGCATCCAGCGGTACTAAACTTTAATAATAATGGCGCTTAAAAGCAAGTCTATGCAGGACCGCCCTGTCGCCGATCGGAGGTCAGTGAACTAATATTTTAAAGGATCCGCTGTTCCCTTTCCAATTTTATGACATTTAGTTTATTTGAAATTTATTTTTTTTTATTTTTGATGCTAGGTTTTTTTCTATTTTTTAGGGTTATGCCTATGAACCAGCATTGACCGTGTTTTCAATAATTGTCGTATTATCAGCACCACTCCGTATGTGTGGGTAGGTCTAAGTGCTTCTAAGTTCGAGTTATACATACGACCTAATGCTTAAAAAGTCGAGATTTGTTTATCCTAGCTATAAACAATCTGTGTGCCAAATTTCATCAAAATTTGGCCAGCCATTCGAGCTTCAAGAAGTGACAACCACACACACAAATTTTCGCCTTTATATTATAATATTAGTGGAATTATTACAATATAAATATTTTGTTTATTCCGTTCTCCTCGTTAACTTTGTTTAACCTCCATCTCTGCTCAAAATAAATACAACTACGTTACATCTTATTTCGCCCATATTATTGTTAGCCTAGTCTACCCCGATTTCGTGTAAACTTAATAAACAATAATTACGAAACGGCTAAGGGGTTCTGTGCGGCAAGAACTTGGCACCAAAGGTAATCTTCGTCAAGTTTAAACTAAGTTTAATGTAAACTGTCGAGGTTTCACGGATTAGCGGTTAACAGTCGCTAAACCCCATCAGGGCCGACGACACAGTATAAGTATTTACCAGTAGGCTAACGTCGGTTTATTAAGCGCGCATTCAAGCCCATCCATGCGGATGTGTTTGGCTGTAAAACTCTAAATTGGTTGTAACATATTCACATCGACAGGGTGGCGTAAGACACTATCAGTAGCAATGGATTCCATTTTGACAGTTCAACGATATTCATTGCGTAATTTATTTTGTTCAGCAGATACATTTATGAACATATGGATCAATGGATTAGCAATTTTCTTCAAAATGATTCAAATTGATAGTAATAGTGTGTTACGCAATTAGTGTGGTTTTTTTTTGTAGCTTTCCGCTTGCGGCTTCGCCCGCGTGGAGTTCGGTTATATCGCGCTTTATATGTTTCCCTCGGGAATATCAAATTCTTTCGAGATAAAAAGTTCCCTATTATTTAATCCGGACTTCTAACTTTACGTCTGCAAAATTTCAAAGTAATCGGTTCAGTAGTTACGGCGTGAAAGCGAAACTAAACAACAAACAATCTCACTTTCCGATTTATAATATTAGTACGGACAAACTAGCGCTTGACCGCAATCCCGCCAGATGGTAAGCAGTGATGCAAACGTTGATGGTAAAGTGCACTAGTCTATTAAGAGCCTATTCCCCCTAGCCTTGAAGACACTCAGATTGTAGTACGACGGAAACACAGCCGCTGGCAAATTGTACCTACCTACCAGTCCCTCGATATACGCGGTATAACCGGTATGACTACAACCCAGCCGTGTTTCTTTACTTGCCTGTGCGAATGCCAGGGCCACGGTTTCTTTTTCAACCAACCCGCAACCCTGACCCAAAGCCTTTTGGCCTCATGTAAGTGTTTCTGTTTTATTTTTTTATTTGTTACTTTTCTTTCTTTGACTGTTTTTGTGTAGTTTAATTTGTAATCTCTCTGTACCAGTGGCAATAAATACTTATTCTTTCCTCTTTCAATATGATGAGAGACAAAGGTGTATTTCGGAGAAAGATACTCATCAATTAATGGAATAAATGATGAAATATATATACTCTAAACTACTGGGTCTTATTTCTAAGTATCTCTGAATAAAATTAGACTCTCCTGATCCTATAAGCTGACGTTTCTCTTTGTTTCACAAGATAAAATTAAATGTTCTTGGAAAGGTCACTTGTCACCAGAATTTCATAAAAGTATTCTTTCATTTTGCTCTTTTTGTGATATATAAAAAATAGAAATGATATTGTTAAATAAAAGTCAGAAAATTATTCACGGGCTATCTATTTATTCCAGTTCGACAATTAAGAAGTTTTGTAGAAGCGAAATAATAACATTATCAATTTATTTGAATTAAAATATCTAATTTCGTTGTCAACACCGCTACGATCCGAACGAAGCGTTTCGCCTCCTCTTTTGTTTCCGTCGGACTACAATTTGAGTAGGTATCTTCAAAGTTAGAGTGAATAGGCTCTTAATAAACTAGTGCGCTTTACCATCAACGATTGCTTCACTGGTTACCATCAGGCGGGATTGCGGTCAAACGCTAGTTTATTCTTACTAATATTATAAATCGGAAAATGAGTTTGTTTGTTTGTTACTTCCGCTTTCACGCCGTAACTACTGAACCGATTGCTTTGAATTTTTTAAATGTGAAGTTAGAAGTCCGGATTAAAAAATAGTGTACCTTTTATCTCGGAAGAAATGATATTCCCGAGAAAATCTAAAAGCGCGATATAAACGATCTCCACGCAAGCGAAGCCGCGGGCGGAACTCTAGTAATATATAAAAAGTCTCTTGTATACGCATCATTGAATTTATGTGTCCAATGAGAAAAGTTAGTGCAGACGTAGCCTTAAAGTGACTAGTCACCACCCACCCTATGTAGTGGCTGGACACACGTTTGGAGGCCTTCATCGTCTAGCGTGTATACGCCATAACGCCATGCATGAGCGCCACCAGTCAGCGATTACATAGCCTAAAATATCTAATAACACAGCTTAAAAATACACGAAAAATCTGACTCCTTGACATACTGTTCTTTGTTACTCTGTGACAGAGTTTATTTAGCTCCTAAATCCGGTTCGAAAACGCAGGTATGATACACAAGTACCGAGATTAGAAACAAGCCTGTCCTAAGGGTATTACAGTTGCCTGTTATTATCACAATGAGTTCACTGGCTTTATCGTACAACGGGTGTTTTCGACACTGAAATCTAAAGAGCACCCTAATTAACACATTATTACTATCAATTTTAATCACTTTGAAGCATATATTGCTCATTTTTTTTGAAAAAATTGTTTTTCTACGACCATTTGGTAATTTGCTTGATACATAACCATAAATCATATCTCAATAGTACTCATTCCTGCCAAGTCGTGACATGACCATTTCCACACGGGTGAGTCGTACTACAATCAAACTCTTTAATTTTTTTATGGCTATGGCATCAAAAAATCGTCATAATTATGATTATGCCAAAAAGCGTGCGTATTTGCGTCACGACTAAACATCGCATGTTATTAGGCTGTATGGATATGCCTTTGCCTTGTGTTTGTGGGATTATAACAACAAAACAAGACTTGGGGGGTTTTTGGCGGGAAGCTAAGATGAGTGCCACGCTCATTTTTCATTGGACTTATAAATTATTTATAGTGTTGTTTACTAAATAAAAACGCGTCATTTATGTAGTAAAAAGTGCATTCAGTGAATAATTCATAAAGAACAGTGAAATATTGTAGCATAGTGGCCACATTATGGCTTTGTACCAAATCTTTCTCCAAGTGTTCGGTTCGCGCGGCTGTCTTTTTCGACATGAATAATTCATTACGTGACATTGGCTAAATGCACAAACCGTGCGAAGCTATAAGAGAAAGAAAGAAGAACTTTTGAAGACTTTTATTTTACTTGAAATTGGCACCAAGCCATTGCGGTACGCACCGTGCTATTTTCGCGCCATTGTTAACTCTCTGCGTTTATAAACGAAATTGCTTTGAAAATAAGTGATATCAGTGATAATAGCGAAATGGACAATATCTTACTTTAATAGTTGTACCACCCAGAATGTTAATTACTATAATTCCTAATAATGTTCAACAATCACGGTTTTTTGTAAGTATTTATTTAATTCAAGGTCGTAGAAAAAATTTTGTATGCATACTGTCGCTGATCTATTGTGCCAAACAAACTATCACTAGTGTTACAATAGCTATCATTGCTTGACAGTGGCATAAATAGCTATTGCTTTACAACGTAAATTGCGTTATTTACTAAACGTTACGTTTTTAATAGTTGCATGTGGCAAACTTCATTGAAATTGATTAATCCGTTTAAGGACGTTTCCCACTAAACTTTCAAACCTAGAATAATTCTGATCCTAATAATCAACTTTGAAGGGTCTTTCTAACTAACGTCAATTAAAATCAACGAATAAAAAATAACTGTTTTTTTTTAAATCAGTGCTTAGCATGAAAGTTTAACATTCACAGCATAAAAAAGATCTAATCTTTTAAAAAGGATCTAATCTTTTTTTATTATAACACTAGTTTATGTAGATAGAGGGCAATCTTTTCCAGACACAATTACCATCTTATCAGATTAAGTCTTGTACAGTCAAGAAAATGGAGTCAAAAAATTAAAATGGTCATAGAAAAAAAAACAAGACGAATGTTTTTTCATTACACCCATTTATCAGAGTTCTAAAGTAAGGCCATTTAAAAGTTTTTAAATGTCACCGTTTAAAAGGCTGATCGAGTAGATAGTAAGTTTTTTTTTTAAATCCTATTAAAATACCTTTTTTCGGAATCAAGCGTGTCCTTCTATCTATAATCCAAAGTTCAAACATGGATAACGGGTGGAAAATTTTTGATTAAATTAAAACTCCTATACTTAATTTTTTAACACTATGCCCTTTCAATGAAACTCGGTGTAATGTAGCGTAAAATAATATGGAATTATAATAACGGCAGTGCGTTTAATTATCTCAGGCGCCTAGTACTATAATCACAACTGTGTGATCCGTCAGCTACATACGTTGCACGCTCGGTAACCACACTGCAATAATTTCTAAATGTATTTAGGAAAAAATATAACATGGTGTAAAAATGATTGGAATCGATTCAGTTGCATATTCTGTACAATCTATATTCAGAATTCGAATAAAGAAAAAATAATGTGGTATATTAGGTACTCATAGGAAGGCTCACAGTCACACAAAGGGCGATGAAAGAGCTATGCTCGGAGTTTCTCTGCGTGATCGAATCAGAAATGATGAGATCCGCAGAAGATCCAAAGTCGCCGACATAGCTCTTCGAGTCGCTAAAATTAAGTGGTAGTGGGCTGGGCACATTGCTCGTAGAACCGATGGCCGATGGGGGGGGCAGCGTAGGGAGGCCCTCAACAAGGTGGACCGATGACCTGGAGAAGGTCGCGGGAAGCCGATGGATGCGGGCAGCACAAGACCGGTCATCGTGGAAAGCCTTGCTTTATAAACCTTGCATGACCACAAGCCCGCCTGATGGTAAGCAGGGATGCAATCGTTGATGGTAAAGTGGTGTCTTCAAGGCTCGAGCGGCCTTGACGACACCTCAATTGTAGTCAGATGGAAAGACCGCCGTACGCGGTATAAAAGACGAATTTCAAAAGTCTATAACCGGTCTAAAGTCAAAGTCTATAACTGACGTGGAATTAGTTGAAGATTACAATACATCAATGCATTTTAATATTGTCACTGTCAAACCCAAATCAGAGTGAAACATGACACATATCGCTCTACCTACTACCTACCTAGTTTGAGATATACCTACCCAAAGATCGAAAATTGAAGTTTTCATTTGATGGAGGAGAATTGCTTATATAAAATCTACAGTAACATTGTAACGTATTCTCCTAAAGTTTAAACAAATTTTTGTTTATGCAAAAAATGCTTTAATTGCTAGGCAATAAAATTCAATTTACGCTTAAATATCAAATATTGTACATAAAATATTTTTTTACAATCAGTCACCCCTAAATCAATTTAATGTTCATTGTAATAAAGTTGATATTTGTTTAACATGAAATGGGAGGCACTGCGCACTTTTACAATAACGCCTATCCTATTACCATGGATTGAGTACTTGATTCAGAGCCCAGGTTAAAATATATCGCTGGTTCTGTTTTCGTCTTCTTCATCAGCCTATGAAGGTCCACTGCTGGAGAAAGGTCTCCCCCAAGGCTTCCTACGATGCCTGCCGGGGCAGTTCGCTAGAGAAATATAAAGATGAAAAATCCCATGTCTCTCAACTCTCAAAAATCTCATATCTGATTTAAATGAGTGGAGGATTGACTCATATGGATGTTTCCGATTCAAAACATGCTTTGTTATAAGTATATTTTTAAGTACAGCCGAACATTATTCATATTTATATTTATAATGGACTGCTCAGGCCCTGCTGTAAATGAGTTCACTCACAATATAAATAAGTGAATTATCCAACAAATAGAAATGGGTCGTCCACTGTCAGACGCACATGTGTCTGAGAAGAGGCCTTTATAGTTCAAACGTTTCGACAATTTCAAAAACTGAAGCTGGAATATATGTGGCTAGTTTTCGAAGCTAGAATGCTAAGTAAATATAAGTAAGCGAGCAAGATAAAAACTCTGGCTTCGTGTCAGGTTAGTAGACATGTGAAGAAGCTAGTTCAAATATTCTATTTCTGAACTAGTTGCTCCCTACTCTCCCCTTGTTCATGACCGTTATAATTGACCTGGCTTCTTGGGGTCAGTGAAAACAGTAGTCGGATAATTTACCAGAAATAAAAAAAAGAAACATATCGCGTTTACTTTTGGTAAACATAATGCATAAGAAAGATTTCAAACACAAATCACGTCATATCTAAACAAAACGGTCATTGCCCATAACACTATCCCAGAGAATATCCTGAAGTATCATGGTGCAAAGCATATTAGCTTGTGCCAAGCCAGGATAGCAAGCAAAATTAGTATCAGCTTCAAAATAAAACACTTTCCCCAGTTTTCAATGGAACGCCAACAAAAACATTTCCACAAAACCTGAACAATTCTAACGCGAACGAAAACATCGAAAACCAAATTGAAATCTCAACAAACTACAGCAGAATCAAATACACTGAAAATCTCGCCTTCAAAGTGACTGCAACCATTTTAATTTGGAGAAAATACTCAAAACAATACCAACCAAAATGTAAAGCAGTGTTTGCCAAAGATCAAGAAGAATCATTTTGTTCAACAACTTTTGCTTTTCACTAGAAAATTTCTTCACAGACTTTGGAACAAATATCTTCGACGGACCCGATTCATTATACGTCTTTCATTCGAGAAAAAGTAATTCAAAGTTGCCTCCATCGAACATTCGTCATGGAGAGGAACTTTTCCCTCATTCCCTGGAAACATTTTTAAGGTACATCAAGTCACGGTTAACTTAGTCCTAGATTTAGAACTAATCTAGATGTAGACTTGCTTTTTGATCATTCTCAGATATTGTTTTATTGGTCCACTGAAACTTGTTTCTATATTCCTGTTTGGATTAGTTTCGGAATCTTAGCTTTGCACGTGTAAAACGGATTCTTAGAATAACATTGGAATCTGCTTGGAAAATTTTATTTCATAACTTCAATAGAATGCATAATATGATTGAAAAGTCAATTTTTCAGAATGAAATCAGTCGGCGGCGGCTGTCGCTGAAAACCAGCGCTGGGTTTTGCTTAAGGTCGCAGCATAATGCTGAGCGACAGCTGTTTTGCGGAGATGCGATGCATGTTCCCTCAACAATTTTTTATATTTTTTGTTTTTGCAATTTTCGCATCATGTTTTCCACAAATAGGTACAGGTTTATTTTTTCCTTTTTTCTTTATAATATACTTACATGCCACTAACTTTCATACCTGGAGTATGTTCAGAAATAACCGTAGTAAGGGTGCATTATGTTATTCGTGAACAAAGAACAGTTAGTAATTAATTTGTTGCAGTTGACAACAGCTATGAACAACGAGCTATCTGGTTACTTTGTATGATTAGTGTATTTATTATTTTTTTTTTCGTAATGTTCAAACGTAAAACGAAACGTACTGTGCTTTGTTTGTTTTGTCTGTGCAAAATAAACAATTTTTCTTTTTATGCACAGCATAATGTGCTTAGTAATGACAAAAACTTTTGAACAAATTCTAAATTTATGTAAACATACCTATGAAGCTAAAATTGAAACTGACTACAAGCAGTATTACAATTTCATTTTTATTTGTTGCTATCTGGTATTCTTATTAAGTGCCATTTAATCTAACTAAATTAATTTATATTGAAAGAATTTACATTAATTTATATACTTAATTCCGCTCTTAAAATTCTTCCAAAATTGAATTCCAGAAAAAAAAAGTCTGTCAGAATACGCCAAAACGTCATAAGTCTACTAGAGTCTTTAAACTCAAATAAAAAGCGACTGCCACACAACCCATCGGGACAATGCCAAAAGATTTATCGGCGAGTTCCCCACACATAAAAGTATTAACATTCACGCCATATCAACACAGGCTTATGTGAGAAGTTTGGCCTAAATAGCACCTGCCACATATCACTTTGTTTGAAAATTGTCAAAACTTTCCGACACATGTACTCTGAAAGTTTTCGCGTATGCTCTATAAGCGACTACGAGATCGACAGTGCTACTAATGTAGTGTTTGCCAATTTATTGCATGAGCTTATGTGTGTTAATTTTTTTTTTTTTTTTTTAATAATTGTAAACTATTGCTTGACTTCCATCCCGCCTGATGGTAAGCAGTGATGCAATCGTTGAGTGTAAAGCGCACTAGTTTATTAAGCCTATTCACTTAAAAAACTTAGGAATAGGAAGGATGGCGGCAGTTGAACGAGGTGATGCAATGTTAAACCCAAGACCAACACGACCAAACTATGCTGCGCTAGAGGGAGATTGATCTGGAGACTCTCCACGACCAAATTCCCGAGACAACAACATTTGGTGCATCGTACCCGCCACACATCGCAACACAATTGCTCAGACCCGTCCTCCGTACGGCTTCACCAGACATAATGCCGGAACACGACGAATCGCTTGGCGGCAAGACTTTGTCTGGTGGGTGGTAACTCCGCCGGCAGCCGATGTTATGGCCTACCACCGAGAAAACTACTTTTCAATATTGGTCTATTGTTGTAGTCGTGGTGGCCTAGTCGTGAAAACACCAGCCTCTCAAGTATGAGTGTGCGGTTCAATCCAGTCAGGCCAGTACTAATGTAACTTTTCTAAGTTATATGTACATTCTAAGCATATCTTGGACAGCAATGACTGATTAGAAGGTGAAGGAAAACGTCTTCAGGAAACCTGGACTTTAAGTCTGAAATCGCCAACCCGCATTGGGCTAGCGTGGTGATTACGCTCAATCCTTCTCTGCATGAGAGGAGACCTGTGCCTAGCAGTGGGACGATAAAAGGTAGATGATAAATTGGTCTATGGTCGTTGAGTGTACGAGCGTCATTTATGTTAGCTATGAGAAAAGATTTCTTCAAGAAACTAAGCAGCAGCTGTGTCAACATAATCTAGCGTACTATCGTATAGAAGCAAGTTTTTCTAAGTGAACAGACAGCTGTGTTGCTGCGGAGTTTGTTACTCTAGTTCTTCTTCCCAACGAAAGCATTAGGAAGTGATGAAGAGCGGGCGTTTGCGAGGACTGTCCTATGTAATTTTGATGTTGAAATTTCTGATTCTTGACCTGATTTGATTAAATTACTTTTGAATTTCTGCTTCCAAAAACAGCTAACAGCAATAAGATTCATCTGACGAGTAAGGTAATTATGTAGTATTGTATGTATTACCTACCAGACGCAGTTTTGCCGCCAAGCTTTCGTCGTGTTCCGGCATGATGTCTGGTGAAGCCGTATGGAGAACGTCTCTGAGCAGTTGTTTGCGATGATTCACACAACAACATTTGGCGCATAGTAGTGCCACATGTCGTTGTATCGGGAGTTTGGTCATGGATCTCCAGATCAATATCCCTCTGGTGCAGCATCGTTAGTCGGGTTGTTGGTTTTATTTAACATTGCATCACCTCTCTTAATCGTTTTTTTTAGTGAATCGTTTCTTGATAAACTAGCGCTTTTACCATCAACGATTGCATCACTGCTTACCATCAGGCGGGATTGCAGTCAAGCACTAGTTTATAATTATAAAAAAACTGCTAAATTTCATCAAATTTTGTTCATTTATTGTTCTATCATTAAGTAAATAAAAATATTATTTAAAAACAAAAACCCCGCCTGCATAAAACTCTAACGAACTGAATAGGTAGAAACATATGCTTGGTAGAAAAAAATATGTAATTCTTTTTTTTCCATTTAATATTAAGTTATATACATATTTAGAATCAGTATTTAAAATCCCTCATTTTGATATCCCTCGATATGCTTAAGTAGAAATTTATTTCTTTATACCTCACAATATGGCGTCCATAGATGTAGGATTTCATTGCTACGCAAATGGCGTCATACATCCGCCATTTTGGTTTTTTTTTAATGTCACCTATCTAGTAGCAGTTAGGCAATTAAGGCAAATTTAACGATACCTCAAATGTGAAAATCCGTTCAGCGGTTCTGAAGATACTAGGTAATAAAAAATAATACATACAAGATAGGAGCTAAAAACATAACCCTCCTGGCAGTCGGGTAAAAAATCCGAACTCACGAAGTTTCAAATAGATAATATTATTATAAATAGAATAGAATAGAATAAATTTTATTATGTACATCGTATAAATTACAGAACATACAAATAATATTTATTTGAAATTTCATTGAAACTACTAAATATTATTACAACATAAACGTACAATTATACCAGATACATATTGAGGAATACTAATACCAAAGCGAATCAAAATAATTTTGGAACAAAAGGTATTTCCCCAAATACCTACGCAATTAAGTATCCCCATTTAACATAAAGTATGTCTATCCGGACCAGATTTCATGTAAACACATTCAGCTCATGCTCTAATTTGGCAAAAACAATAAATCTATTACCGCCGTTTGTCAAAATAAGCCACTGGTCAAAACGCTGCCTCACCATAAGTAGTAAGTCAAAATAATGGCCGGCCATGTCGGCTACCGAGGCCGGTTACCCAGAATGGCCACATTACTCAACTTTAACTGTTAATGTAGATATTCGGTATCCACCATAGACCACCCAGCTCTTTAGTCGTGGAGACCACTTAAGTGGATTGCAAGTTTTGTTGCAACAATTTATTTTTGCGCGTATATTAAGAAAAGTCGTAAATTTTTTGAACATTTATTATAAACACAATACTTTAGTTTCATGTTCTGGTTTATCTCAAAAATTATGTAAATTCCAATAGTGCACTTCAGTGATAACACTGACTTAAGAACGCCAAACTTGTGCTTAAATAAAATACAAAATCTAGCATTTCGTCGTAACTTCATCTCATCATCAAAGAATCTAAAAAAAAAATATGTAATCTGATGGAAATTTTTACATATTGAGACTTGACTTGAATGCGACCGTTCTTAAAAATAAAAGATCCATATTTATTGAAAATCCACTTTTTATTCAGAATAATCGTCCCTAACCAGATAGGTAGGTCAGAACACATCATCAACCAACTGAATGATGAAACCACATAAAAGTCTATTTCAATTATTTCATTTATATATATATTTTGATATTATTTAACTTAAACAAATTTTAACTTTATTTCAATGCTAGTAAAGTTGATTTGATTGACGTGAACCCTTGAAAAAGTTTTAATTTTTCAAAGTGTTATCGTACCTAAGCTGAACTGCGACATATGTAGAAGTTTAAATTATTTTGCCACAAACTTATATTTCTGTTTATATATTTTGCCATATAAGTCGCGACGGCGGATAACATACAAACGTAAACTCACGCGTTCTTTCCGTGGCAGCCATTATGGAATTCCTAGTACGATCATTACACACGACTTTTACTTCGCTCACTTGTGTTGAAAAGGTCTTGGTCTTGTAATTTAACAATTTGATACAAAGAAATATCAACAACTGGTTAGAAATATGGACTATGAGAAAGCCTTTGATTGCGTCGAAACTTGGGCTGTGTTCCAGTCTCTCCAACGATGCCGCATTGACCATCGGGATATCGAAGTGTTAAAGAGCTTATACAGCAACGCCATTATGACAGTCCGAGTACAGGAGCAGACTACGAAGGCTATTCCACTACAGCGAGGGGTGAGGCAGGGAGATGTTATATCTCCGAAACTGTTCACCGCTGTACTAGAAGATGCCCTTAAGCTCCTGGAATATAAAGACCTCGCACCAATATCAATGACGAGTATTTCACTAACTTTCGATTTGCAGACTATGTTGTCATTATGGCGAAGTCGCTAGGAACTTGCGTATCATGCTCAACGAATTCAATGGGGTTCCCAACAGGTGCGCTTTAAAATGAACATGTACAAAACGAAGGTCATGTCGAATGTCCATGTTGGGAGCTCCATCCTTGAAGCTGTAGATCAGTATATATATCTGGGACAGCTGATCCAGATTGATAGTTCCGGCTTCAAGGACCCTCACCCGGCATTTTAGTACCCGTAGCCCGTAACATTATGTTATGCCATAATTTTGGATTATACTGATTATATTTCTTTTTGTTCCGAAACAATAATATGGTGTGTTGTGTAAAAGGAACAAAAGCTATTCAAGAGAGAATAGGCAGGTATGGGATCGTGGTACGAATTCATTGATAAATTCCGTTCAAAATATTCAGGGTGAGTATTATATGAATTGCGATATTTTTATTAATTTTCAATATTACTTCCGGTTTTTATTGTTTTATTATGAAAGTTTACTTTGAAACTGTAGTATTTATTTCTCTGTATGATACAGCAAAAATTTGTACAATTAATTTATAAAATTTTGCAGTATACGTTATAATAATAATAATTAATTATCACTGTTCAAATTGATTAACAGTGGGTTATACATATGAATATGCTTGTTTCAATTAAATATAATATTATATATGTCATAGTCTTCTACTCTGTCCATCTATTATTATCCCTTTTATTTTTCTATATATACATATTTTTTTACATTTTTAAATAATTATATAAAAACATACAAAAACATTTAAAAATATAAAAAAATTGTGTTCCACCGATGACGGGAGCAGCGTCCAAGCTACCGGTGGTTAGGGCTCCAGAGACCGGAACGTCTGCACGATGTGGGACGTATCGAGGAGTACTGCCTTTGAATCAGGCCCTTGTTCCAACTGCCTAACGAGAGCCTTAATAGATGTTGGTCGAGCGAGGCTCTTGGCTATCAAACCATTGGCCGATACGACAATCGGTACAATGACAGCCGAGTTCACATTCCACATGTCAACAATCTCGTGCGCCAAGTCTTTATTATTATTATTCTATTCTATTCCCTATAATTTTAGACACTGTAAAAAGTTATCCAGTTTAACTGCGATGTGGCTGCTGTGTGTTTAACCTTTACACAATCGTTCACTCCATACTCTAAACCATAATGAGAACACGTTTTCCATTACTGACACAAAAAGAAACGATTGAAGATCAAACAAGAAATATGTTGTTATCTAAACAACTTCACGTTAAAGCAGAAAACATTTTAAAGTCTAACAAGGTAGATAATAAAATTCCTGAAAACAACTCTAAAACAAGAACAATAAAGTATAAAATTTAATTTTCTTCCCATTCACGTTTGTAAAAATTGTGAACCAGGCGCGCCTTGCGAACGAAATGAATATTTGATATGCTTTGTCCCTTCTTTATGCTTTAGCTTGAAACAGATAACTATTATTTTTAAATAATAAAAACAACAGATGGTGTAGTATTTATGTTGTCTTTTAGGAGTATTAGCGGGGTTATTTTTCTCTGCGAACAGATTTATTGGGGTTGAAAAGGAGTAAATTGAAGTCAGATATTTAAAGATTTTACTTTTACAGATTTACAGATTTTGTATTTGATTTAGAAACTTTGTAGTACAATGTTGCGTTGGACATGCACTTACTAGCTCATGACCAGCCATAAATTTTCATGTTAAAACTATTAAGAGAGCTGTTATTAAATTAAATATTATTTCACCCATACAATGCAGGCCTATACTCTTCAACCACATATGAATTATCATAAGCATAATAACACAGAGATAATAATAAAATAAATATACAAATACAATAACTAAAAGTACACATTAAAATAATATAATGTTAAAATACATGTAAACATACACATTAAAATAATAAAAAAATAAAATAAATATAAAAATACACATTAAAAGTCTAGGCAATAAACTTTTAATGTGTATTCTTATATTTATTCTAATTGCTCTTACTCTTACAAGAAGGCCGACACTGTACGTAACTTTTACAATTTAATTCCTACTCAAGGTATGCTCTTGTAGAATGACAATCTCGTTCCATCTCATATCGAGGATTGACAGTTAACAGCTCATATCAAGCTAACTCCGCTTAACTTTTCACAGCAAGGCTTAGGGCCAATGCCAAAAAAAGAGCAAAAATCAAGCTACATAGTCATTATCTATGAATGAATCAATCAATGTTGGATCCAGACTGCTATGATGGTGTAAAAACACGATAGTTTTATATCAAAAATGATGATAATTAACTTTACATTACATTCACTTTACATTGTCTTACCGCATTTGGTTCAAACTTATGTATTTCGATTAAACAGGCAGGATTAAAATTTGCGAATTGTCAAAATTGAAATTAAATAGACTGTTAAACAGAAACATAAAGGAGCCTATCCCAAAATGTAGATCTCAATGGACAAGAAAGGAGCAAGAAAGCCCAAGGGAACTCTTCCATATGAAGATAATATTACAAAACCTTGAGTACATTGTTTTTGTAGTCAATCTTATAAGATTGGATATTAAAACAAAATAAAAGTGTCACGGAAATTCCATTTAAGCCCGTGTTTTTATAACGTGAGGAAGAGATGATAAAATTATGCTCAGCGAATCAGACTCTCTCACGAGAATTATAAAAGCAGACGGGGAGTGAATTTGCAATGAATTACTTTGCCAAAGCAATGCAAAGACAAAATTCCTTATCATTCTAATCTCATGCAGATCACTAAAATGTCTCCAAATGGAAGACTAATTGGCGACTAGAAGCTTCGTCTCTCAAAGGTAATTTTAGCTTAAATATTTTAGGAGCTGACTGTTTTTAGAGCTGACTGTAAGGGAAAAATCTTTAAATGATTTTATCCACGGATTTCGGGCCGCATAAGCCGCGATGGTCGATTGATCAAGTTAAGCTACTCTTGCCGTCTGTCATTCATGACAGTCTGACGGAGTGTAAAAATCATAGTCCACTTTCACGACTCTGCTCCCAACCGGCGAAAAGAATATTATTTAAATATGGGCTTTATATATTCCTCTTTAGATATATTTTACATTAGCATCATAATTTAAGCGAGCTTCCTGCCGTCAGACAGCTCTGTAGTTGACGCCTCAAGGTTGTAAACGAGCGGTCGGAGCGGTGTCCGAGCGCACAATGTTGGCAGTCGCTGCGCCATCGTCGTTCGTATGGTTGCATTCTATGCACCCAAAATCTTCATTTGTTATTTCTTACGCTTCTCTTTTCATCCTCAAGTGCCATAGTTATAATTGCGAGTTCACGCGTTGTAAATGGGGAACTGTGTCTATCGGGAAAAGTGAGAGCGGTTGGCGGGTGGATAGCTGGCCGTCGGCTAGCTGTCGCCGCTTGGACTGCCAACAGTCGTCTTAGTTTAGGGCGGTGGTCGGGCAAAGACCTTAAGAAGCCCGAAAATCTAGCAACTAGTCTCAGCAAAGGTATCGTAATATCCAGTAACTGAGTTGAAGAGGTAGTCACTTTATGTAAAGTGCTGAGACTCAGTTGTATCTAGTTTTACTTGAAGCCATTCCAAACATAGTTAATAAATATTGATTCAAAAATGTTGACATAATCAGCCATAATGTTCCTATGTGGTACCAGTCAGCCATCACTACTCTGAGATAGGTTTGTCTCATCAAAGTTGCAAGTCTCGACTAGAGGTTAAAACGATCAAGACGCAATATTCGATTTAATCGCGTCTACTTCCAAACCCGAGGGAAAACTCGTGAACACAACATATTAAACATTCACCTGAGTACTAAAAGAAATCCAATTAACTCGGCAGATTCAATTCACGAAATAAGCGTGCAAAGTACTCAACATTATTTTTATTCCACTCCCAAAAGTTCATTCTCTTATTCCCGGGAGGCTAGAGATCCGAAAATTCAAAGAAACATAAGCAATTTGAAATATCCAAGGGAATTTCTATAGAGAAAACCTCGTAAAGTTATTGGACGATAAAACACAATGTTGCATTCTGCGAAATAATCTAGATTTCTGAGAGAAAATAAAGACCCAATTTTTAGGTACTATTTCCATATGTATCAGGTATTATAAGAGCTACAAAGGACGTTAGTTTTTTGTCAGATCGATAAAGAATTAACTGAACCTCATTGCGGTTAGTCCAATGTGTGATCATTTAGTTTTTATAAGGTTGAGCTAAAAGGAATTTACTTTTTACGGGCAGTCGTTTAGAGACTAACTATCCCATATACGGCTAATGGACTGAAGATGTGGAGAAAATTAAATCGTTTTAGAAGAAACAAGCCAGAATGGAAAAATTCGTAACTTTTTTTACATAGTTATAAACCAGAGCTTGACTGCAATCCCGCCGGATGGTAAGCACTGATGCAATTGTTGATGATAAAACGCGCTAGTTTATTAAGGGCCTCAAATAAACTAAGCAAATAGGTAGGAAGACGGCAGTTGAGCGAGTTGGTGCAATGCTAAACCCATCAACACGACCAACGATGTTGTGCCAGAGGGAGATTGATTTGGAGACCCTCCACGACCAAAATCCCGACACAGCAACATTTGGAGCTTCGTACCCGGCACACATCGCAACGCAACTGCTCAAACCCGTCCTCCGTACGGCTTTTCCAGACATCATGCACACCACGAATCACTTGGCGGCAAGACTTTGTCTGGTGGGTGGTAACTTCTAACCAAGAACTTACGAAAACTTGTACTACCGTGTATTTACCGTGTATTTTTGTTATTTTAGTTTCAAAAACATAGGGACGTAGGAAACATAAATACATACGAAAAGATTATTTATTTATTTATTTGTTTATTTCAGGCGACTCAGGCCCATACATAAATACCTTAACTTAAACATACATATATTTATATTATAACATAGTGCTTCGCTACTACTAGCATGTTCTTAGGCTGTTCTGTGGTATTTGTCCGCGGAATCGACGGAAAACCACGTCTTGCGGCCAGAAAGATAAAGTCCTCGAGACCGAAATTCGGTCATCAGAGCGAGAAACAAAGTTATGCATTCTTGCGTCCCTCACTGTCACTGTTCTTTAGGTATGAGGAACACAGTGTGAAATTCACCCACTGTCTATAGAAAAGAAAGGACCTCCCGACCAGACGGGCGTTGAGTATGGCGGGCACTTGCCCCACGGTTAATGTTGGGAAGTTGTTCAAATGATACTTGCACGGTAAACTTTGCTTGCGAGATGCAGAATCGATGTGTACGTTAATATGATTCGATGTTCGCATGTGGTATTTGTAGATACCTCCGCAGTCCCAAGGAAATACGACAGGACTAGGGAGAGATGCAGATGCAGGACGATCAGGCTTAACGTGCTTTTCGAGGCACGGGGATATCGCAACGCCAACTTGCAAATTCCGGGCTGTTACTAAGAAAATTCCGAAATGGAAAAGCTCATAAACTCTCAGCAGTCGCATTTAAAACCAAAAGACAATCAGAGCACTGAGAACACATAACAGTAGCAGAACGCGGTAAAACTCCTAAGAAAAAAATAATATTCATCCTACCAAAGTGCGATGAAGCGTAGTATTTAAAAAAAAAAATAACTGACTTTGCTGACACTGACTTCGGCCCCATCAACGACAATGGCTGTCATTGACGCCAGCTCTATGAGGCCCAAGTATGACTGAGCTAGCCAAACTTGTCACATAACGAATGCCTGAACTGACGTGGTCACAGAGGAAGGCCTAAGATACACTGATGTTTTTGTTTGACAAGTCACAGCACAAGGAAAGGTTGGACAATATAAAAAAAAAAAACATAAAACAGTTGTATATGTAAATCATAACATAATATACTTATTTTCACAAGAACAAACCCTACACCATAATATCCTAATAATCAATTTAAAAATAAATATGCCTACAAATAAACGTGTATCCTAAAAAGGCCACAGAGCTTTTATTGAATTCAGATCCACAAAGCGAACTAGATTCGCATCCTATGAATCATTCAGCAGTTTGCCTTGCATCTGCAGTATAAAGCGTCTTAGTATAAATCCGGTCCCATATACCTTCAAGCATTATTCGTAAAACGTTGGAAACAGCTTATTTCATAACATTTATGCTCACAGTACCGTATTAACAATTCTCTCCGGCTCGAAAAGCAATATTTACGGGTCGGGTGCGCTGTTACAGATTGAGTGTGTATATAATAGCGCTACTCTTTCCCTGCAACCTGCTTGCCACGAAAAAACATGATACATCTGCACCAAGTTACCGTACGAGACCACAAAATCCAAAGGCATTCAAATTTCGACCTTTTGCATTTGAAAAACGATCGTGGCGAAAATTTTTTGACAGTAAATGTGTCGTTGTGTGACATAAAGGGAAGATTTTCAGGGTTGCTTTGGAAGCGAGCGATCAATATTATGGAGAGTGCTTGTCAAATGATAAGCATGTTCATAGAGGTTTTAAATACTTAAGGGTCTTATACACAGTTCATAAACATTCAGGAGATTGTGACGGGGATCATTCAGAGTAATTTTAAGGAACTTTGCGTTAATAATAATGTGTTTTAGCGAACAAGGATTATCTTTTGAAACATATTATTATCATCTACTTACTGACAGTTTATTGAAAGACTTTGCTAATTTAGTATAGATTAGCAAAGTCTTTGTCAAATAGTTTACATAAAACTCTGTGCTGTATATAATAAGAAATAAAAGAAACGAGAAATTTCACGAGAACAAAAGTGGCGAGAACGTGAAGATGCTAGTTCAACAATTTGCCAGCGGCGGTGTTTCCGTCTAACTACATTATCAACGAATTCACCACTGCACTAGGCGGGATTGCAGTCTATAATAATAATTAAAAAAAAAATATCTAAGAATCGTCATAAATATACAGTTTGTTAAATAACAGAGGGCGTTCCCTTAAACTCGTTAATATATATCATTAATAGATTAAAATAAAAATATCAGCATAGAAAAATAAGCATAAAATAATCCGAATAAAAAGAAATTTTAATTGAAAATAAATCTGAAACCTCCTGTTTTAAATCAAAATAGTAGCGCGGAATAGTATCTACCTAACGTTGCATTGCCCAATACACATTAACCAACACACATCAATCAATTAGATCTCTAAGATCTAATGACGAGCCGCATACGCGGCTCGTCATTCATAAATAAATTTCGACGCTGCCGTCTTTCATGTTAGCGTGTACAGTGTGTTTCTTTTACATGTCAATTTAAAATTTTTATTGAATATTTTCATATTGAAAAAAATTTAAAACATTTTGTTTTCGAATGGAAATATTTTTTTTAGCATGTATGTATGCTATACTATTTCTGGTTAACGGGAACGTCCTCTGTTAGTTAACATATTGTATATAAGAATCGTCTAAATCTTGTTGATTTAGACGATTTTCAAGCACCGAGTTTAACTTATTCATCTACCATAGCAGATGTTCAAAGCTGCGGAATTCTTGGGCAGAACAGACAATCTCAAATTGAAATATAACCCTTCAGCATACTGTTTCTACTTGGACTGCAGCTACAGTGCTGTTCTTATTCTACTAAACTACATCATGGAAACGGTCACCGTTCCATTTAACAACATTGATAGACTTGTAGTACCTATACATAATTATGTATGTCAGTATATGGATTAATAATGTGTATACAACGTTATTTTCTTTATAAGATACCTGAATATAGATTGTTCAGAAAAAGCAACTGAATTGATTCCAATCATTTTTACATGTTGTATTTATTCCCAAACACATTTTGAAATTGTTGCAGTGTGGTTACCAAGCTCGCAACACAACTGACGTTAGATCATAGTACTAGGCGCATGAGACAGACCCCCCACCCGTGCCCCGCCGATGCAGGGGCGGGTGGCCGAGCGGTGAGTTGACCATGTTTTTGTTGGGACAACCGGATAAGATAACAGGCCCATAACTTTGTGGTTTTTCATGATATCTTTTTGAAATTTTGTACATAGATTTTTTACTTAAAAATACTAGACACGTGTTTCGGATTTTGCATAAACAAAAAAAACATTGTATACATTACGTGGAACTATTGGGGCAATTCTCGATGTTAGCTTACGTCATGGTGTTATAGACTTGAGAAAAATTCGTTCATATTATTTTCACTTTTCTTCTCTAATCACTTAGGCTTATCTCTGCCAAATAATCAAAATGTGACCAATGAGTTTTTTTAGCCTTCATTTTGTTCCATTGCTGGACAAAGGCCTAACTAAAATTTTCATTTTCAAACCGGAAACTTAGATCAACATGTGCCAGGGATATGACTTGTGCGAACAGAGATGTTGGTCCTACGAACTTTACCAGATCGTGACACCTCCTTTGCCGTGGTCTACGTCAATGGCGACGTCCTTCGAGCCGTCTAGTGAATGACAAACTATGCCAATCTCCTGGGGTGTATTCACAAGACGTGTCCAACCCCTTCCCACTTCAGCCAACAATGACTGATTAGAATTAAATGTACCTATTCTATTGTTTTTAGATACTGATTTTTTTTCAGTTAATCTACGAGTATATTATCCCACTGCTAGGCTTAGGCTTCTTCTACTGTCCAATCGATTAGAAACGAGTCCAAATTGTCACGCCATTGTTCCCTAGACTTGTATCGGTGACGACATGACGACACCAGTCTTCAGGCACCCACTCAATGACGATTTTGTAAGCTCACTTCTCACTTATATTAATTTTACACGTAAAGACTTTTATTGAATCGATGCGCTGATCTCAATGTATACTGGGAAAAAGAAACGATAGTCATCAATAACCAATCGATCATGAAAATGCCCAAATAAACAGTAGATAAGTATGAGCAAGAATGATGACGAATGAAAGAAAAAACGTCGTTTATTTGCGGTAAATATGCGCAAAAAGGTACAAAATCACACAATAATAAGAAATGGTATCTGAAGCAAAGGAGTTTACCAACTAAATACATCATTAATCGAAGTGTTAAAACTAGTGGCTGACTGGGAGTTTAGTGTCATAAACTAGTGCTTTACTGCAATCCCGCCTGATGGTAAGCAGTGATGCAATCGTTGATGGTAAAGCGCACTAGTTTATTAAGCCTATTCACTTAAAAAAACTTAGGAATAGGAAGGCTGACGGCAGTTGAGCGAGGTGATGCAATGTTAAACCCAAGACCAACACGACCAAATGATGCTGCGCTAGAGGGAGATTGATCTGGACGCTCCGCGACCAAACTCCCGACACAACAACATTTGGCGCATCGTACCCGCCACACATCGCAACACAACTGCTCAGACCCGTCCTCCGTACGGCACGAAAAACACTCTAAGAAGAAGTTTATCTAAAGCAAGCGGACAGTATTATTTCAAACTCACACTTGACCATTTTTTGTTGCACAGCCGGGGTCCCTACAAAAATGTATGTCCTGGCATCTTGCCCGGATTTTCTGAAGAAATTCCAGTAACTTGAATTGGCGTTTTGCTCAAATAAGGAACAGTAATAACATGGGATTAGTCTTTCCAGGTCAAATATTTAATTATCTTTTGTAATTGTGTCTTTAATTAGTTTTTTTGTTAGTCCGCTTTGTTGGCAAAACAAATAGGTTTTTGTTCTGTTAGTACCGTCTTTGTCTCAATGAAAAAAAAGTAATTATTACTAGTGGTAGCAAAGTAAGTAGTAAAAAAAATGGCCCAACTTTGAGTCAGACTCATACACGATGAACAATGTAACAAAAAAAAAATACTATTTGTAGTTGAGAGCAGCGGTGGCATAGTCATATCGACCGCGATTTGCAAGTTGAAGGTCGTAGGTTCGAACGCCATCAGGCGCTTTCTTCTTCTCAGCCTACAGAGGTCCACAGATGGACAAGGGCATCCCCTAAGGCTTTCATTCCATTGAGGGGCATTGCCATAATTTACACCTTTTTTTTTTGTTGGGATGGGAAATCATCATATGATTTCTCTCGCTCTGGGCGGAACGGAAAGGCGTGTCAGACTTTTACTGAATAAAACCCACCCGTGTTTCTTCACTTACCTGTGCGACGGCCAGCGCCACGGTTTCTTGTTTAACCAACCCGCAACCCAGGAGGCATCGATCTTCGTGGACCCCGTCACGATGTGATGATCACATCTCTTTGAAGCGCGCGTGAAATACGACGCGCCGTCGACTCGGACCTGGTCCTTACCGAGCGGCGAGCTGCCCACTGCTCACAATGCGACAATCGCACTCTCCATGTCGCCATGAGATCCCGCCGGAGCTCTGTCCGCCGTACCGCGATTTCTCGCGGCAGCTGAGTTATACCCCGGCGTTTTGCCTCCTCTCACCACTGCCACATGTGGGCGAGGACTTTGGCCTCCAGATCCCATGGCGGTAATCTGGCAAGGAGGCTCGCCGCCTCAGCGGAGACCGTACGGTATCCCCGGATCAGCCGAACGGCCATGACCTTCTGGGACGTGGTCAGGCATCGGGCTGGTCGCTTCCTTAACGACCGCGCTCACACCGGTACCCCGTAAAGGGCCATAGACCGCACGGCCCCCGCGTAGAGCCTCCGGCAGGAGGCATTTGGTCCCCCGTAATCCCCCTCACCCTTGGCACGCGGGTTAGGGATCACAGCAATTTGTTATTCTAATTTTGACAGCTGAACAATAATCATTGCGTTGTTAACGTTGCTAAACAGACACATTTTTCGATCATATGGAGCAATGGATTAGCAAAGTATTTGAAAATTATTCTAATTGGTAGTAGCAGTAGATAGGTATAAAATAAAGACCCAATTTTTAGGTACTATTTCCATATGTATCAGGTATTATAAGAGCTACAAAGGACGTTAGTTTTTTGTCAGATCGATAAAGAATTAACTGAACCTCATTGCGGTTAGTCCAATGTGTGATCATTTAGTTTTTATAAGGTTGAGCTAAAAGGAATTTACTTTTTACGGGCAGTCGTTTAGAGACTAACTATCCCATATACGGCTAATGGACTGAAGATGTGGAGAAAATTAAATCGTTTTAGAAGAAACAAGCCAGAATGGAAAAATTCGTAACTTTTTTTACATAGTTATAAACCAGAGCTTGACTGCAATCCCGCCGGATGGTAAGCACTGATGCAATTGTTGATGATAAAACGCGCTAGTTTATTAAGGGCCTCAAATAAACTAAGCAAATAGGTAGGAAGACGGCAGTTGAGCGAGTTGGTGCAATGCTAAACCCATCAACACGACCAACGATGTTGTGCCAGAGGGAGATTGATTTGGAGACCCTCCACGACCAAAATCCCGACACAGCAACATTTGGAGCTTCGTACCCGGCACACATCGCAACGCAACTGCTCAAACCCGTCCTCCGTACGGCTTTTCCAGACATCATGCACACCACGAATCACTTGGCGGCAAGACTTTGTCTGGTGGGTGGTAACTTCTAACCAAGAACTTACGAAAACTTGTACTACCGTGTATTTACCGTGTATTTTTGTTATTTTAGTTTCAAAAACATAGGGACGTAGGAAACATAAATACATACGAAAAGATTATTTATTTATTTATTTGTTTATTTCAGGCGACTCAGGCCCATACATAAATACCTTAACTTAAACATACATATATTTATATTATAACATAGTGCTTCGCTACTACTAGCATGTTCTTAGGCTGTTCTGTGGTATTTGTCCGCGGAATCGACGGAAAACCACGTCTTGCGGCCAGAAAGATAAAGTCCTCGAGACCGAAATTCGGTCATCAGAGCGAGAAACAAAGTTATGCATTCTTGCGTCCCTCACTGTCACTGTTCTTTAGGTATGAGGAACACAGTGTGAAATTCACCCACTGTCTATAGAAAAGAAAGGACCTCCCGACCAGACGGGCGTTGAGTATGGCGGGCACTTGCCCCACGGTTAATGTTGGGAAGTTGTTCAAATGATACTTGCACGGTAAACTTTGCTTGCGAGATGCAGAATCGATGTGTACGTTAATATGATTCGATGTTCGCATGTGGTATTTGTAGATACCTCCGCAGTCCCAAGGAAATACGACAGGACTAGGGAGAGATGCAGATGCAGGACGATCAGGCTTAACGTGCTTTTCGAGGCACGGGGATATCGCAACGCCAACTTGCAAATTCCGGGCTGTTACTAAGAAAATTCCGAAATGGAAAAGCTCATAAACTCTCAGCAGTCGCATTTAAAACCAAAAGACAATCAGAGCACTGAGAACACATAACAGTAGCAGAACGCGGTAAAACTCCTAAGAAAAAAATAATATTCATCCTACCAAAGTGCGATGAAGCGTAGTATTTAAAAAAAAAAATAACTGACTTTGCTGACACTGACTTCGGCCCCATCAACGACAATGGCTGTCATTGACGCCAGCTCTATGAGGCCCAAGTATGACTGAGCTAGCCAAACTTGTCACATAACGAATGCCTGAACTGACGTGGTCACAGAGGAAGGCCTAAGATACACTGATGTTTTTGTTTGACAAGTCACAGCACAAGGAAAGGTTGGACAATATAAAAAAAAAAAACATAAAACAGTTGTATATGTAAATCATAACATAATATACTTATTTTCACAAGAACAAACCCTACACCATAATATCCTAATAATCAATTTAAAAATAAATATGCCTACAAATAAACGTGTATCCTAAAAAGGCCACAGAGCTTTTATTGAATTCAGATCCACAAAGCGAACTAGATTCGCATCCTATGAATCATTCAGCAGTTTGCCTTGCATCTGCAGTATAAAGCGTCTTAGTATAAATCCGGTCCCATATACCTTCAAGCATTATTCGTAAAACGTTGGAAACAGCTTATTTCATAACATTTATGCTCACAGTACCGTATTAACAATTCTCTCCGGCTCGAAAAGCAATATTTACGGGTCGGGTGCGCTGTTACAGATTGAGTGTGTATATAATAGCGCTACTCTTTCCCTGCAACCTGCTTGCCACGAAAAAACATGATACATCTGCACCAAGTTACCGTACGAGACCACAAAATCCAAAGGCATTCAAATTTCGACCTTTTGCATTTGAAAAACGATCGTGGCGAAAATTTTTTGACAGTAAATGTGTCGTTGTGTGACATAAAGGGAAGATTTTCAGGGTTGCTTTGGAAGCGAGCGATCAATATTATGGAGAGTGCTTGTCAAATGATAAGCATGTTCATAGAGGTTTTAAATACTTAAGGGTCTTATACACAGTTCATAAACATTCAGGAGATTGTGACGGGGATCATTCAGAGTAATTTTAAGGAACTTTGCGTTAATAATAATGTGTTTTAGCGAACAAGGATTATCTTTTGAAACATATTATTATCATCTACTTACTGACAGTTTATTGAAAGACTTTGCTAATTTAGTATAGATTAGCAAAGTCTTTGTCAAATAGTTTACATAAAACTCTGTGCTGTATATAATAAGAAATAAAAGAAACGAGAAATTTCACGAGAACAAAAGTGGCGAGAACGTGAAGATGCTAGTTCAACAATTTGCCAGCGGCGGTGTTTCCGTCTAACTACATTATCAACGAATTCACCACTGCACTAGGCGGGATTGCAGTCTATAATAATAATTAAAAAAAAAATATCTAAGAATCGTCATAAATATACAGTTTGTTAAATAACAGAGGGCGTTCCCTTAAACTCGTTAATATATATCATTAATAGATTAAAATAAAAATATCAGCATAGAAAAATAAGCATAAAATAATCCGAATAAAAAGAAATTTTAATTGAAAATAAATCTGAAACCTCCTGTTTTAAATCAAAATAGTAGCGCGGAATAGTATCTACCTAACGTTGCATTGCCCAATACACATTAACCAACACACATCAATCAATTAGATCTCTAAGATCTAATGACGAGCCGCATACGCGGCTCGTCATTCATAAATAAATTTCGACGCTGCCGTCTTTCATGTTAGCGTGTACAGTGTGTTTCTTTTACATGTCAATTTAAAATTTTTATTGAATATTTTCATATTGAAAAAAATTTAAAACATTTTGTTTTCGAATGGAAATATTTTTTTTAGCATGTATGTATGCTATACTATTTCTGGTTAACGGGAACGTCCTCTGTTAGTTAACATATTGTATATAAGAATCGTCTAAATCTTGTTGATTTAGACGATTTTCAAGCACCGAGTTTAACTTATTCATCTACCATAGCAGATGTTCAAAGCTGCGGAATTCTTGGGCAGAACAGACAATCTCAAATTGAAATATAACCCTTCAGCATACTGTTTCTACTTGGACTGCAGCTACAGTGCTGTTCTTATTCTACTAAACTACATCATGGAAACGGTCACCGTTCCATTTAACAACATTGATAGACTTGTAGTACCTATACATAATTATGTATGTCAGTATATGGATTAATAATGTGTATACAACGTTATTTTCTTTATAAGATACCTGAATATAGATTGTTCAGAAAAAGCAACTGAATTGATTCCAATCATTTTTACATGTTGTATTTATTCCCAAACACATTTTGAAATTGTTGCAGTGTGGTTACCAAGCTCGCAACACAACTGACGTTAGATCATAGTACTAGGCGCATGAGACAGACCCCCCACCCGTGCCCCGCCGATGCAGGGGCGGGTGGCCGAGCGGTGAGTTGACCATGTTTTTGTTGGGACAACCGGATAAGATAACAGGCCCATAACTTTGTGGTTTTTCATGATATCTTTTTGAAATTTTGTACATAGATTTTTTACTTAAAAATACTAGACACGTGTTTCGGATTTTGCATAAACAAAAAAAACATTGTATACATTACGTGGAACTATTGGGGCAATTCTCGATGTTAGCTTACGTCATGGTGTTATAGACTTGAGAAAAATTCGTTCATATTATTTTCACTTTTCTTCTCTAATCACTTAGGCTTATCTCTGCCAAATAATCAAAATGTGACCAATGAGTTTTTTTAGCCTTCATTTTGTTCCATTGCTGGACAAAGGCCTAACTAAAATTTTCATTTTCAAACCGGAAACTTAGATCAACATGTGCCAGGGATATGACTTGTGCGAACAGAGATGTTGGTCCTACGAACTTTACCAGATCGTGACACCTCCTTTGCCGTGGTCTACGTCAATGGCGACGTCCTTCGAGCCGTCTAGTGAATGACAAACTATGCCAATCTCCTGGGGTGTATTCACAAGACGTGTCCAACCCCTTCCCACTTCAGCCAACAATGACTGATTAGAATTAAATGTACCTATTCTATTGTTTTTAGATACTGATTTTTTTTCAGTTAATCTACGAGTATATTATCCCACTGCTAGGCTTAGGCTTCTTCTACTGTCCAATCGATTAGAAACGAGTCCAAATTGTCACGCCATTGTTCCCTAGACTTGTATCGGTGACGACATGACGACACCAGTCTTCAGGCACCCACTCAATGACGATTTTGTAAGCTCACTTCTCACTTATATTAATTTTACACGTAAAGACTTTTATTGAATCGATGCGCTGATCTCAATGTATACTGGGAAAAAGAAACGATAGTCATCAATAACCAATCGATCATGAAAATGCCCAAATAAACAGTAGATAAGTATGAGCAAGAATGATGACGAATGAAAGAAAAAACGTCGTTTATTTGCGGTAAATATGCGCAAAAAGGTACAAAATCACACAATAATAAGAAATGGTATCTGAAGCAAAGGAGTTTACCAACTAAATACATCATTAATCGAAGTGTTAAAACTAGTGGCTGACTGGGAGTTTAGTGTCATAAACTAGTGCTTTACTGCAATCCCGCCTGATGGTAAGCAGTGATGCAATCGTTGATGGTAAAGCGCACTAGTTTATTAAGCCTATTCACTTAAAAAAACTTAGGAATAGGAAGGCTGACGGCAGTTGAGCGAGGTGATGCAATGTTAAACCCAAGACCAACACGACCAAATGATGCTGCGCTAGAGGGAGATTGATCTGGACGCTCCGCGACCAAACTCCCGACACAACAACATTTGGCGCATCGTACCCGCCACACATCGCAACACAACTGCTCAGACCCGTCCTCCGTACGGCACGAAAAACACTCTAAGAAGAAGTTTATCTAAAGCAAGCGGACAGTATTATTTCAAACTCACACTTGACCATTTTTTGTTGCACAGCCGGGGTCCCTACAAAAATGTATGTCCTGGCATCTTGCCCGGATTTTCTGAAGAAATTCCAGTAACTTGAATTGGCGTTTTGCTCAAATAAGGAACAGTAATAACATGGGATTAGTCTTTCCAGGTCAAATATTTAATTATCTTTTGTAATTGTGTCTTTAATTAGTTTTTTTGTTAGTCCGCTTTGTTGGCAAAACAAATAGGTTTTTGTTCTGTTAGTACCGTCTTTGTCTCAATGAAAAAAAAGTAATTATTACTAGTGGTAGCAAAGTAAGTAGTAAAAAAAATGGCCCAACTTTGAGTCAGACTCATACACGATGAACAATGTAACAAAAAAAAAATACTATTTGTAGTTGAGAGCAGCGGTGGCATAGTCATATCGACCGCGATTTGCAAGTTGAAGGTCGTAGGTTCGAACGCCATCAGGCGCTTTCTTCTTCTCAGCCTACAGAGGTCCACAGATGGACAAGGGCATCCCCTAAGGCTTTCATTCCATTGAGGGGCATTGCCATAATTTACACCTTTTTTTTTTGTTGGGATGGGAAATCATCATATGATTTCTCTCGCTCTGGGCGGAACGGAAAGGCGTGTCAGACTTTTACTGAATAAAACCCACCCGTGTTTCTTCACTTACCTGTGCGACGGCCAGCGCCACGGTTTCTTGTTTAACCAACCCGCAACCCAGGAGGCATCGATCTTCGTGGACCCCGTCACGATGTGATGATCACATCTCTTTGAAGCGCGCGTGAAATACGACGCGCCGTCGACTCGGACCTGGTCCTTACCGAGCGGCGAGCTGCCCACTGCTCACAATGCGACAATCGCACTCTCCATGTCGCCATGAGATCCCGCCGGAGCTCTGTCCGCCGTACCGCGATTTCTCGCGGCAGCTGAGTTATACCCCGGCGTTTTGCCTCCTCTCACCACTGCCACATGTGGGCGAGGACTTTGGCCTCCAGATCCCATGGCGGTAATCTGGCAAGGAGGCTCGCCGCCTCAGCGGAGACCGTACGGTATCCCCGGATCAGCCGAACGGCCATGACCTTCTGGGACGTGGTCAGGCATCGGGCTGGTCGCTTCCTTAACGACCGCGCTCACACCGGTACCCCGTAAAGGGCCATAGACCGCACGGCCCCCGCGTAGAGCCTCCGGCAGGAGGCATTTGGTCCCCCGTAATCCCCCTCACCCTTGGCACGCGGGTTAGGGATCACAGCAATTTGTTATTCTAATTTTGACAGCTGAACAATAATCATTGCGTTGTTAACGTTGCTAAACAGACACATTTTTCGATCATATGGAGCAATGGATTAGCAAAGTATTTGAAAATTATTCTAATTGGTAGTAGCAGTAGATAGGTACTTATAGTAGAAGCTTTGGTTGTGTGTTACGCAATTGGGGTGCTAGTTAACAAGACAAAGATGACAAAACATCTTTTTTTTCACATTCTAAACTAGTGCTTGACAGCAATCCCGCCTGATGGTAAGCAGTGAGGCATTCGTTGATGGTAAAAGTTCGTTAAAGACATTTAAATCTACATCGATACAAAACCTGAAAAGGTTTATTGTTTGAACCTGATAATCTCTGCATCAATCAGAATGGAAACATTCCCCCTCTAGGGGAAATCTATTTCATAGCCCAATTCTTGAGGAATTCTACACTATGTAACAAAAACCTTGTTGTTTCAGGGACATATATATTTACTTACAAGACCATCATTAATGAAATTATACTTTAAAAAAAGTAATTATTGTCTAGTCGTGGGGTCAACATCAAATAACTAATAAAACATTCGACAAAATGTCTAGAATATCTGATTTTATAAGTTAAAGAGATTGCCAGGAACGTTCTACTAATTTCTTCTTCATGCAGAATTGCAAAGGTAAGAAATTAGTTAGAGATTACAAATATTAATAATTAAATATTTATTTTAATTATAATTTTTGTTGAACAAATTTTTATAAATCATATGTTTTATTACATCCGTATTCCGATTCTTAAAACGTAGGCTTCTGCCTACGTACACAACAACAGGGACGTACACAGGGGGGTACGTGAACAACAGGGTTTTTGTTACATATTGTATATGCTATTTAATATCACACAAGATCGGCTATGTCATCACCTTAGGAGCCAAGCAAACAGAATAAAAAGATACAAATAACACAGTAATGTGATGCAACGGGGGGTGGGTCAAGGAAATAAAACAACTTAACGCCAACAAAGTCACGGGCTTAAGCTACTTTTAGATACTTCTGCCTTTACAGGGTTCCTTACCTAAAGGTTCAGAAGTGGACCCTATTACTAAACTTCCGCTGTACGTCTATCCTTTAGACGTCAGTAGCTATCGCATGAACCGGCAAAGACAGACAGTTGAAATTTTCACAAAGCGTGTACTTCTATAGCCCGTGTGATACCGAACTAAGTAAGAGGCGACTAAGGGAACTCTCACCAGGGAAGCATTCAGCAGTGCTTCTCCTGTGGAATATGAAATTACTGCAATCCCAACCCGCTTGCCAAGCGTGGGGATTATGGCAAAACCCCTCAAAGCAATGACAACCTTGGGGGAAGCCTTTGTCAAGCAGTGGACCTCTATAGGCTGTAGAAGAAGAAGAAGATGTGTACTTCCATTGCCGCTTTAACAACAAATCCTCCTACCTAGCCTTTTACCAAATATATTGGGATCCAGTCTGACTGGATTTAGCTGAATACCAGTATTTTATATGGAGCGACTGCCTACATATCTGATCTCTACTAACATCGGCTGCCGGCAGAAGTTACCACCTAACAGGCAAAGTCTTGCCGCCAAGCGATTCGTCTTGTCCCGGCATGATGTCTTATGAAGCTGTACGGGGGACGGGTCTGAGCAGTTGTGTTGCGATGTGTGCCCGCGGGTATGATGCGCTAAATCTTGTTGTGTCGGGAGTTTGGCTGTGGAAGATCTCCAGACCAATCTCCCTCTAGCGCAGCATCGTTGGTCGTGTTGTTGGGTTTAACATTGCATCACCTCGCTCTAGTGCCGTCTACGTCATCCTTCCTATTCACTCAGTTTTCTTAGTATATAGATCAACGATTGCATCACTACTTACCATCAGGTGGGATTGTGATCATACCTTAGCTTATCAAAAAAAAAATTTGCATCATACTGGATAAGGTAAGACACGTGGTGGACGTGGACACACGTGGACTTTCGGACTTCCGACGACCCAAAAACACTGTCAAAGATCTACAAATGACAGCCTAGACCAACGACTTAACGTGCTTGCCAAGGAACGGAGGGTCTTACCCATCCACACACAATGCAAGGAATACGTAGCTTAACCTGATCCATCGACCTGTGTTAGGCATGAGCCCCTCTTTTATAACAAATTATAATCAAAATAATCAACATCATCAACCTTTTAATCGTCTCACTGCTGGGTACAGGCCTCCACTCATACAGAGAAGGATTGAGCGTAATTACTATGCTTGCTCAAGGTGGTTTGGCGATTTGAGACTTAAAGTCCAAGTTTCTTCAAGATGTCCTTCACCTTGTGATCAGTCATTGGTGTCCAAGATATACTTAAAAAGTACATACCTATATCTAACTTCAGAAAAGTTAAAAGGGGCTCTTAATATTTGAAAAGTGTTTTTAAAGCAGTTGTTGCCTTTTGATACGGATTCTATGGCGTGGGAGTCAGACTCGTACTTGGTCGTATAAAGTCGTGTATAAACTTTTAACAGTCGCTGTAACTCAGATGACGACAAGACATCAGACGGAATATTTGCTTGATCTAAAATAAAAAGAATTAAAATGCTAGGACAGCTAAAATAGAGACGAAATAATCATAAAAAATAGGCCAATGGTAAAGATTTACCCGTGCGATATTTATGAAGCAAAAATTATTGCAATCCCCGATCGGTAGAATCTAATATCTCCATATGTATGAATCAAATATTGGAATATTTGATTCCTCGCCTAAGGGATATTAAAACATATCAAGCATTCCCTTCTCCCGCCTGACAGAGTGTCTAAAACTTGATAATCTCAGATCACGTTAAATGTAATCTGTTGATCCTATAAAATCTTATATTTATTTTGATTTAGAGATATCCATATCATTTTAGCCTGAAAAATATCTAGTTGTGTCCGACCAAAATAATAACAGAATTTTTAAATCCGCTGTTACTACTCCTATATGCACTATAAGAAACGTAAGTTATTTTTGAGGATGATATTCCCGTATTTTTTTAAAAATATCCTGTTTTTCTTTTTATATTCCCGTTTGTGTTTATTTAAAGTGTTCTCTCACCATTCGGGAACACTGTTGGAGCAGCTGAACCTTGGACAATACTATCTTAGCATTGTGTAGATTCAATTTCTTAGTTTTGTATAATTGCATGGCAAACGTGTGAGCACAATGTACGAATGTGCTGTAAGGCATTTATTTGTTGGGTTAGTCATTTTTATTAACTTGATTGTGCTCTGGCTGTTGAGAGCATGTCATGCTCACTCAAATGTCTCGCTGATGGTGGTGTGTGTGTTGGGTTATTGGGTTCCCTTCAATATGGTTGAGCTGAATGATGCTGATCCATACGTCATGTTCGTGAACGGACGCCGTCAGTGGGGACTGGTCATCTCTTAGCTGCCATGGCGTATTTTAATTTCTGAATTGTTTTTTGTGTGTTTTCTATGGACGCTCTCAGCGTACAATATGTTTCTGTATCGTTCTCACACGGTTGATTTCAACATGAATGATGTAATCAAATATTTGTAACAATAGCTTGAAAATTTACAAGAGTGTCCATGGAGTTTCTTGCCCGTTCTTCTCCATAGGTACCTACTCTTTGGAATGGGCGACTAGCTTCATCTTATTGACTGACCGACATTCTGACAATTCAAAAGTGCCTGTAACTGGTTTATTTGAAATAAATGATTTGATTTGACTTTTGATTTCATTTAGATTTTTTTTTATTGTACCGGTTAGTGTCACTTGTGATTGTTTGCTGCACCGAGCGCCGTTTAAATATCGGCGCCGGTGTTTGTTGTATTTTTGTAAACTGTTGCGTCATGTTTAGCGCAAATAAACGTATTTTCTTTCTTTCCTTCTTTCTAACTATGTTGTGTTTGACCTCCAGTTCATCCAAAAGCAGCTGAATGCCAGTTTTTTATATACAGCGAGTGTATATATGACCTACTCAACCTAGTGAGTGGGTAACACTATATAGAGCCACAATGACGAAGATACAACAATGTCAGGACAGCCGAGACCAACGTCTTAACGTACTTTCTGATGCACAGAGGCGTCAACCCGTCCGCATTGGAACCAACCGCATTAAGCAAAACTTAACCTGGTCCTTCGAGCCGTATAACTGTTATAACCTTTTTTTTTACATAGACCCGAGCTTGTTCAAAATAAAAACAAAGCCAACAAATTTTAAACACACAGATTAAAAAAATAAATAGGTTTTCAGCAAAGTAATGGAGGATCTATAGAAAATAACAAAGAGAATGCTTACATAATTCAAGATAGCCACAACACTTAATCTCAAACAAAATGGGCCTCTTAAAAACAAAAAGAAACGTCTTTAAAAGCGTCCATTATGGAAATTAATCTAAATTATAATACCATTAAGTAAAACAAATTACGTTCTGTCGTCTTGTGTCGAAATGATAAAAAAGGTACCTTCCCGTTATGATACATTAGATACTTAATTTCAAGTGCTCCGACGCACATAAAGAGCGAATTTAATCAAGCCGGCTTTAGGTGGCGCTTCACTGGTAGCGGTGAGAAGTGCCTTGTATTTTTAATGAACTTACACAGGCCTAGAAAATGCTGTGCCTGAAACATGATAATGTGTAGATTGAGCAATATAACGAAAAGAAAAAGATTGACTAATTTTTTCTTTGGCCTCTTAATATTTTCGTAAAAGGAATTATTTATAATCAAAAGAAATAATTAAGAAGAATTTGTTGATTTTATTTATTTTTCCTGTGGGTTAGCGGCCTCTGCGTCTTTAGGGCCAAAAAAAAAAAAACTAAGACTGCTGAGAACACACGAAAATAATAAACAAAAATTGCTCTCACATTAATGTGCCTGCAGAGCCTTAGGCACATTGATGTGAAAGCAAAAGCACTAAGAAGTGGTTAAGGACGCCCATTTAGAGGAATTGTCTTATATGATTTTGATCTGAGGCTTTTTTTTTTGGCAAACGTAGCGTAGGACGCCCTTGGGCGAGATGAAGCGACGACATCAAAAAGGCACGCGGAGGCTCGCGGAGAACTGCTCAGGATCGAGCTTGTTGTCGAGCCATGGAGGAGGCCTATGTCCAGCAGTGGACGAGTAGAGGCTGATGATGATGATGATGATCTGAGGCTAAATTGCGAAAAATACGTTTGATTTTGATAATTTTAGTTTTACGCTAGTTTTATTATTTAATTTAACAGACTGTTGCTGTCTATATTCTTAAAGCTACCTAATTATTTAGTTGTCATCAACTACAAATTATTTATAAGGTCGGGCTTGCGGGCGGTGAGCAGTGGACAGCTCGCCGCTCGGTAAGGACCAGGCCCGAATCGACGGCGCGTTGTGTTTCATGCGAGCCTCAAAGAGATGCCAGCACATCGTGACATCGTGTTGCTGGTTGGTTAAAAAAGAAACCGTGGCCCTGACGGACAGGCAAGTAAAACATGAGTGGGTTTAGTCAGTAAAAGTCTGACACGCCCTTTCGCTCCATCCAGAGCGGGAGAAGTCATTTGATGATTTCTCATTACAAATTAAAAAAAAAGAAGATATTTACGAGGTAGTTTAGAAAGAGAGAGAGAATTCTGCATGAAAGAAAATACAAGCTATATAGATAGCTCCAATCTCCCACTGGCGCCGCGCACCAACCCGTTAGAACTGAGAGGCTGATATTCGAATCACAAATTGGGCCCATCCCGACGCACGTCATTTTATTGTTTTTCCCTCTCATTCCTCGCCTGCCAGCGTCATGTTTTGTTTGACGTTCGTTTTTAGCGATTTTAATTACGTCACTACAAGGGTTTTATGAATGAAGAGTCTTTTTTGAGCGTCAAAGAGTTTTGAACAAGGAATTCCACTGAAATTAATAAACGAAAAAAATAATTTACACGCACGCAAAATACACATTACATACATACATTTTTTTGAACATATGAAGCTTAGCTGTCGTATTTTAAGATGGTGGAATGTCAAATTTCACTGTCGCTCTTCGTTTCATCGACTTTAAAATCACAACTATGGTTAATGACCTTGACGAATGGCAATATTAAAACCAATCATAAATAAAAGACCATTTACATTCCTGCTACTTTGCGTGTAAAGTGATCCAATCATTGGTTATTTTATCATTTCCACACGCAATGCAACATCATCGTCCACTTTCCTTAGTCCTCCAAATAAACTGACAGCTGTCAAGATGTGGTAACTCATTCCCCCTCCGTTTACCGCGTCTATCACTATTAAGGCCCGCCTCCGCGACATATCAAACTACGCTGTAATGTATCACTCTAGGAAAAAACTTGCTACAAGTCCCAGAAACTTTCCTGATCTATTTTGTGCTATGCTCGAAGTCACTTTGACAGATACTAAAGAGAACTTCTGTCGTAAATTTCGACTTTCTACTGCAAAAGTATCAGTTTGAAAAGAATAAGTTTTATACGTATCATGAGGGTCTCGTCTGTGGGTATATTAATGGCGTGATGGATGGAGTGTTTTATTCATGTAAGATTCATTGGCGTCATTGTTAGGGTATTTTTTTGTGACAAAGAGTTAATGTAATTCAAATTTATGTTTTTTTTTTTTTGTTTAAGGATCTTAGGCTTTGATATTGGGGTTCTTTTTTTAAACTAAAAGAATAAAAATATTTATAAGTGTCTACAAAGGTCGGAAAATACCACTGAAACATTTGAGGTGGAAAAATTCAGCATCAATATTATCAGATATCAATAGGGGTTTTATGATGAAGACGATGGACAGTGAAGGGATCTCCTCAACCGTTTTTTTTTATATTTATAAACTAGTGCTTAATGCAATCCTGCGTGATTGTAAACAGTGATGAATTCATAGACGGTTAAGCATACTAGTTTATTAAGGCTTTACCCCATACCCAGTAGTAACGCTTCCGAATTCATTTACTTATAATTATAACGTAAGAACAAATAGGGCAGTTTAATTACGCTAGCGTGGAAAAGGTGTTCCTACAAGATTTTGACAGACGCCGTTCCTCAGTCATCATCATCATCTCAGCGTTAATCCCAGTCGCATCCAAAGCTTTTCAGCTTTTGGAGTCTGGGGTCCGCTTTACAGTCTAACTGCTGATTTTGGCTAAACTTCGATATTTTGCCGTCTGACCTCCACAACTGGAAGTCGATATCGAAGCATTGCACTTAGACCAATTGTTGGAATTTTGAGGGCTCCAACAACCTGTAACGACTGCCATTAGATATTCGTATAGCAACCGGGACCAACGGCATAACATGCTTTCCGAGGTACAACCAGACCAGTGCAAATATTCATATTCATGCACACCAAATATTTGCACTGCGCGAGGATCGAACACGCTCCTCCTTGCGCAGCAGCCGCGTTCGCTAATGCTACACCACGGTGGCTGTCAGACACCTTTCCCCAGTAATGGGAGAAAATTAGCTCAAAAAAAAACATCACAATATGAAAATTACAACATAATCATACCTTACTTCTTTACTTTCTTTCTCTTATGACTTTGCACGGTTTGTGCATTTAGCCAATGTCACGTAATGAATTATTCATGTCGAAAAAGACGGCCGCGCGAACCGAACACGGAGGAAGTTTTGGTGCAAAGTCATGATGTGGCCACTATGCTACAATATTTCACTGTTCTTTATAAATTATTCACTTAATGCACTTTTTACTACTTACACAAATCACGCGTTTTTATTTAGTAAACGACACTATAAATAATTTAAAAGTCCAATGAAAAATGAGCGTGGCACTCATCTTAGCTTCCCGCCAAAACCTCCATATCTTACTTTAAACCACCTACACACCAATAGGATATCTACACAGCCGGCGATGAAAGTCGCGAGCGATAAACAAACTCAAAATAAACATCTTGTGATACTTCGATACCACTCAAGAGGCTTCATATGGGATCCTTACTAATTAAGTCTATCTTATTACTCAACTAATTGGGTACTTGACGACTTAAAGATTGGTTATGCTTGTTTGTGAAATTGTGCCATGTATCATGTTTTTGCAATTGATCTTAGAAGTTGTAGATACGGTCTTATAAGATTGTGGCATGTGTTATGTCGAATTATGATAGAAGTCGTGTGTATCTTAGAAGATTGTGGTGACGTACTTGTGTTCTGTGAAGTTATAATTAAGCTTGATAGCAAACAATTATATATTCAGTTAATTTAGTCTGTTGAGCTGATTTTGACAAGTCTTATTAATTATCCTATAATGTATTTTGGTACCTAAAAAGTAAAATAATTTTATATTAACATAGAAATTTTTGTCCGCTAGAGGGCGTAATACTAAATTTGGTGACAAGCTTTATAGCTCATAACCAACAAAATATCAAGGCCCTTCTAATGGTTCTGCAGTGGTCTTATTCTGATAAGTAGTAAAGAAGCTATCTATGAACGAAAAGATGTGAATTATATGCAATCAGCCCATCAATACATGTAAAGTCACAAGCAAATGCTAGTAATATATATATATTCAAAATGTACAAGTTAAGCCCTTTCAAATGATACCAAACACGGTATATTTATCTTAACTTTATTTTTTTACTCTGTATGTTTTGTCCGCTAGAGGGCGCCACATTAGATTTTGTGAAACTCCATATAGCCTATAACCAGCGGACAATTAAGACGCTTCTAATGATATGTCATTTATCGAATTCGAATAAGTAGTTTAGAAGTTACGAGAGAACAGATGAACATACATACATACATACATACATACATACATACATACATACATACATACATACATACATACATACATACATACATAGCCTGTCAAAATCATAACCCTCCTTTTGCTTTGCCGTAGTCGGGTAAAAATAAACATAAACGATACAATAGACTACTATACTACGAAACTAACTTTAAATACGAATACGAATACTTTGGAATGTTTGAAATTTAACAATCACTCTTTCTCAATCTGTCAAAAAATGTGTATTTACCAACATTACTGTCAAATTTCGACATTCAATGTCGCTGAATTGCGATTGAGGCGTGATTTTAATATGTGATTTTAAATACGAATATTGGCTTTTTATGGTACCAAAAATGAATTCTGCTAAGATAATGTTCTAATGAAAACATCTTGAGGAAACCTGGACTTTCAGTTTGAAATCGCCAACCCGCATTGAGCAAGCGTGGTGATTACGCTCAATCCTTCTCTGTATGAGAAGAGACCTGTGCCCAGCTGTAAGACGATAAAAATGTTGATGATGATGATTTTCTAATGAAATGAAACTCGTGATCAATCAAAAAAAAAGTAATTCGGAATCAGAACAGAGAGCAGCGATGGCCAAGTGGTACAGGCCGCGACTTACTAGTTGTACACCCATCGGTTCGAACCCACGGGCGGCGCTTTCATCATCATCATCATCATCATCAACCTTTTTATCCTGCTGGGCATAGGTCTCCTCTCATACAGAGAAGGAGACACGGGCAGCGCTTTGCTTTGTGTAAATTATTTCAACACCACTCCTCTCAAAACGGTGAAGGAAAACAACGTGAGGAAACCAGCATGACCCAGAGCCAAAACTATAAAACGTGACATCTACCAACCCGCACTGGGTGCACGTGCTTGAATTCAGACCACTCCTTCTCATTGAGAGGAGACCTGAACACCTGTCATTGAGAGGAGACCTGAACACCTGTCATTGAGAGGAGACCTGAACACCTGTCATTGAGAGGAGACCTGACCACCTGTCATTGAGAGGAGACCTGAACACCTGTCATTTAGAGGAGACCTGAACACCTGTCATTTAGAGGAGACCTGAACACCTGACATTTAGAGGAGACCTGAACACCTGTCATTGAGAAGAGACCTGAACACCTGTCATTGAGAGGAGACCTGAACACCTGTCATTGAGAGGAGACCTGAACACCTGTCATTGAGAGGAGACCTGAACACCTGTCATTGAGAGGAGACCTGAACACGTGTCATTGAGAGGAGACCTGAACACCTGTCATTGAGAGGAGACCTGAACGCCTGTCATTTAGAGGAGACCTGAACACCTGTCATTGAGAGGAGACCTGAACACCTGTCATTGAGAGGAGACCTGAACACCGGTCATTGAGAGGAGTGTCTTAGGAGTGGGAACATTATAAGCTGATCATGTTATGTTATGTGATTATGTAAGTATGAGTGTGCAGCTTCGATTCCAGTTCAGGCAATTACCAATGTCACTTTTCTAAGCTATATGTACTTTCTAAATGTACAGGGTGGCGCAATAGAACGTGCATTTTTAAAATAATTATTAAAAATAAATACAAAAGGTATAGTTAAAATAAAACTAAGCAATTATTAAGTGATAACTGAAGTTTATTTTTAAAAATAACACCATCTAAATGATGACCTCTCTACGTTGGCACTTCTCTAACCGCAAACGGAAATTACCGAAAACTTTCTTAAGTAGTGCTGGTGTGATTGCTGCCATTTCACCACGAATATTCTCCTTGAGCTGACTGATGTTTCTCGGATTATTGGTGTTGACTTTGTGTTTGAGTATCTCCACAAAAAGTCAGGAGGCGTCAAGTCTGGACTGCGCTGAGGCCATGGGATATCACCTCTTTTCGAAATCAGTTTGCCAGGGAACATCTGCTTCACAACCGCCATGGAGTCATTTGATGTGTGACTGGTAGCTCCGTCTTGTTGGAACCAAGTCCTAGAGTTCTTTATTCTTGAATTTTCAAGTTCTGGGGCCAAAAAACCTTCCAACATCGCAAAATAGCGTTCGGTATTAACAGTGATGTTTGCCCCGTGCGTTTTCAAAAAATAAGGACCAATTATTCCTTTGGCGAGATTGCGGCCCAAACTATCACTTTAGGGCTATGTAACGGTTTTTGATGTTTGAGTCTAGGATTCTCACTATTCCAATAACGACAATTTTGGCGGTTTACGAACCCATTCATATGAAAATGTGCCTCATCAGAGAAAAGGATGTTTTCAAAATTTGAAAACCGATTGAGCATTTCATTAGCAAATGTGAGCCGTGCTATGAAGTCAGAGTCTTTCAATTCTTGAGTTAATTGCAGCTTGTATGGATGCAATTTAAGATCCAAGTTTAAAATTCGTTGCAAACTTCGTCGCGATATGTTTAGGACAGACGATCTCTGCGAGTAGACATTTGTGGATCTTCTCGTACTGACTGCTTAACACTCTCAATATTGTCTTCGGTCCTAGATGTGCGTGGACGACGACGACCTTTTGCGTGTGGTTTAAACGTCGATCCAGTCTCTTCAAACCGCTTTATCCAGATTTTAATTAAATTAGCACTCGAGCTCCCTAATTTGCCGTACACCATACTCAGAACAAAATAGTCGCCTGACAACTACGTACGAACGAGAGTTTTTCGTAAATGCGCGCACGCAAAATGCGCGACGCTTCCCGTCGAAGTGACTCATAGTGACTAAAACTTCATGAACCGCGCTACCCAACGATATCGGTCTCCCCTCGCCCACGCCCTTCTACCCGCAAAAAAGATGATGCAATATGCACGTTCTATTGCGCCACCCTGTATCTTGGACACTAATGACTAATGAAAGTTAAGGGAAACATCTTAAGGAAACCCGAAATTTAAGTCTGAAATCGCCAACCTACATTGAGCAAGCGTGGTGATTACGCTCAATCCTTATCCTCCGTGACGTCCTCCGTGGCGCAGCGGTCAACACGCCTGCCTGCGACGTGGAGGCCCGGGTTCGATCCTCGGCCAGGTCATGATGGAAAACGATCTTTCCTGTTTGGCCTGGACCTTGGACGTTTATCTATATATGTATCTATTATAAATATAGTATCGTTGAGTTAGTATCCCATAACACAAGTCTTGAACATACTTTGGGGCTAGCTCAATCAGTGAAATTTATCGGATAAATATTTATTTATTTATTTGTATGAGAGGAGACCTGTGCCCAGCAGTGGGACGATAAAAGGTTGATGATTATGTAATTAGAAAAGGTCAAAGAAACTAAACAAGCAATTCTATTTAACTGATACTCGAACAAAACTGCAGACAAAAATAACAACAGCAACCATTACACAAATCATATGAAAAGACAATCAGAGAACGTTTAATTTTCCTGCCGACCTCATAGAGATCTAATATCTACTAAAGATAAGAATAGGTGTATGTAGGTGCAGGGGGCATGAATAATGATTGTGTTTTTGTCTCCGCGTTTCACGGAAGGGCTGGGCCATAACCGTATATCGTATGGTCCCAACATTCTTGAGTTATGATCGCCTCAGGAAAATATTTTGTGAAGAGCAGTGCGTGTTTAGGCTTTCTACAAACTAAAATACTGCGTGAACCGATGGATGCTCTTGGTGAGAGGGAAAAACAAATTAACCTAGCCCATAAATAAAGTGGAACTATTTTTGGTTCCATTTTGTTTATCTACTACTATTCTACTTCAGCATATAGAGGTCCACTGCTGAATAAAGGCCTCCCCAAGGCTTTCCACAATGACCGGTCTTAAGCCGTCCGCATCCATCGGCTTCCCGCAACTTGTATCAGGTCATCAGTCCACCTTGTCTCCACTCGAGAACCCATCGGTCCCATCGGACATCGGTCCTACGCACAATTTTCCTGGCCCACTGCGACTTAAGTGCTGCAATTCTTCGGGCTATGTCGGTTACTCTTCTTCTTCTGCGGAGGTCAATCATCGATCGAAGCTATTTAGAATCTTCTCGTCCGAAATATCGCAGCGTCCCAAGAAAAAAGTCTTCGACCAAGGTGTGTTGCCAGTGATGACATATGGAACTGAGACGTGAAAGAAAGAAAGAAAGAAAGAAAATACATTTATTTAGCACAAACTAAAAGACACACAATACATCAGATAGTAAAACAGTAATAATAAAATAAAGTAAATTTGATAAAACCGAGCCTTATGTGTGCCTCCCGGCTGCGCCAAAAAGGCCCAGTTCAGCAAAAATGCCAGACAACTAGTGCCTGACGCTGGTTTTCAACTGTACCTGATATGTGAGGTGACGGATATAAAACAGTTTTATACAGCAATGTGAATTGTGTATGCAATAAAAAAAATACAATATACAAAAATAATAATAATAAAATAAATTTGTGTTAAGTCGCTAACAATGGGCCTCTTTTTGTTCTAGACGAGAAATCATCATGTAATGATTGCGCGGGAGAGGTCATTTGACCTCTCCTGCTCGCGAAAGGGCGTGTCAGAATTTACTGACTAAAACCCACCCGTGTTCCTTCACTTGCCTGTACGCCAGGGCCACGGTTTCTTTTTAACCAACCCGCAACTTTGACCCCGTAGTCATCGGTCTTCGTGGACCTCATCACGATGTGCTGACATCTCTCTGAGGCACGTGAAACACAACACGCCGTCGACTCGGGCCTGGTCCTTACCGGGCGGTGAGCTGTCCACTTCTCGCCGCCCTCAAACCCGTGCCTACAGTGGCCGGGAGTTTGATGTTGTTTTCCGAGCAGGTTTAACAATGGGTCTTGATTCCTACTACATGGAAACAACATACAACTGGCAAAATATGGATGATACTTACTACAGATATACCAGCAGTGCGATTAACGGCCTCGATGTGAAAACGTAAGCGAAGTGAGTGTGGAGTGAGCCGTCATTCCTAGCTAATGCTAGTGAGGAGGTATGAGGAACAGCGTGTAAAGTTCACTCATCCTCATAGAAAAGGGAGGATCCTCCGACCAGACTATTATTGTGGGTGTTGTGACTGGAGGTTCATGTCGTGACCTTGTACGCATGCTAGTTGCTCAGGGAACTCGCGTGACGTCAGTATGACGCGTTGTTCGCATGTAGTGTTGTAGGTACTGCTACAATAGGAACTTAATAGTTGTATCTGTTTATTCCTATATATTTTCAACAATTTCTTGTATGTTTTAAGTTATTCTTTGTATTTAAATTTGTAAGTTTCTTTGTTTAAGTTTTTTTAAGTTTTAGTCTAATTTTTGATCTCATGTTGATTTAATTTTAGTTTTGGATTCCTTTTTTTTACTGTAATACAAGTATTACCTAGTTATTATCTTTGTATAGTTTATTTCCACTTAATATTAGTACTTACATTTATTTAGTTTAAGTTACCAATTATGTTCGTGAATGTTGGTTCACCTGTTATTGGCAACTGTATAAGCCTTTTACTCATAACTACTCTATTTGTTAATTTATATACAGAAGCTGTTGGTGTACCTTTATTAATAAATAAAATAAAACTCGATTCACCTACATTTTACAGTGCGATCTTTACACAAACGATCGGCTTATTCTACCTCGGGAAAATAAAGATGTGGTTGGTTATCTTTTCCCAAAAAAGAAGAGAGTGTAAAAGATTATAAATGGAACATAATGGAATGTCAAGAGAGTGTTAGTCATTATGGAAAAACTAAAGAGCTCCTAGGGGCCAAAACTAAGCAATCACAAATGGAATGTAAAACTTACTTAGAACTTTTTGAAGTACGGTGCACTTCGGAGTTTTAAAGTGGAAGAAGTAACGCAAATGCTTTGCACTTATAATTGTATTCATGAGAAAGTTATGCAATAAAAGTTATAAAACGACATAAAAAGGAATGTTAGTTGTAATTGTTTGTGCTTATTGTAAACTGTACAATATACATTACTAGCTTTCCGCCCGCGGCTTCGCCCGCGTGGAGTTCGGTTATATCGCGCTTTTTAGATTTCCTTCGGGGATATCAATTTTTTCCGGGATAAAAGGTAGCCTATGTTCTTTCTCAGATTCTAAAGATTTTCTGTGCCAAATTTCATCAAAATCGGTTGAGAGGTTTAAGCGGGAAAGTGTAACAGACAGACAGACAGACAGACAGAGTTACTTTTGCATTTATAATATTAGTATGGATTTGATACGACATTTACTTACTTTTTAAATCTCGAATCATGCTGCTGAGATAGAAACCTTTTAGCCTCGGACTTTCTAAATTTTTATTATTTTTCTAAATTTTTATGTTGTATTTTTTATTTTTTAATCATTATGATTAATTTTCTAATTCTCCTGTATGGATCACAATAAACACTTTTTTGTATTTTTTTTTTTCTATTTTAATCTAAAATTAGAGTTTACAGAAAAAAATACGATGCCGGGTTTTGGTGTGACACTTATTGACGAGCGGAAAGTTTACATCGTTGGAATGAATAAACATGATCGGTTTTTTCCTATATGAAAAACAGTTTTCATAGGATCATCATCATCAACCTTTTACACACAATTTTTTATACCATGTACCATATTACCTATGTTTCACAAATAAAATACTTTGACTTTGACTTTTTTATCATAGAATTGCTGAGCACAGGTCTCCTCTCATATACAACGTGTAACAAAAAGGGTATATACATACCAAGGGCATGGCATCTTTAGATGATATAAAACGATATCGGAAGGGTTTTAACTGAAAATAAAATACTCAAAAAATTGGTACCAAATTTTCGGTTTCGTGTGTTTCTTAAAATCAAATCATAACAAACGTGGCAGCACACTACGTACGTTAATAACTACTCGTCACCCGTCACGTTACTTGCCAAAATCCGACAAATGTCTTCAATATCTCTGTGCGACTACTATGATACTAGCCTATCACAGGCGGTGTTTTTCCTCATAACTTCCTAACATAAGGAGATAAGATTAAAAAACCGTTCCAATATCGTTTGATATCATGTAAAAATGCCATGCCTTTGTTATGTATATACCCTTTATGTTACACGTTGTAGAGAAGGATTGAGCGTAATCACCACGCTTGCTCAATGCGGGTTGGCGATTTCAGACTTATAAGGTCTAGGTTGCCTCAAGATGTTTTCCTTCATCTTCAGTCATTGGTGTCCAAGATATACTTAGAAAGTAGATATAACTTCGAAAAGTTACATTGATACTTACCTAAACTGGAATCCAACTCGCATACTTACTCATACTTGAGAGAATAGAACATAGAATTTCATAGAATAATCGTCATCATTTAATCTTTATATTTATGTTATGTAATTTACATGGAGTACATAATAAAGAGTATTCTAATATATATTTATTTAATGATTTGATGTTTAGTACTTACTTCAAAATTAGTAAACATAATTATTGAAAACAAAATATTTCCAATAAGTACATCTGTCTAATTATCAAGCCTGCAGTAATTTTCAAACTGCCTATTCAAACATTTCAACTTCAAACCAAGCAAATAATTTAATAACACCCTTCACGGTAGCATTTAGTCAAAATTAAAAGACAATTACTCACTCAGCCGCCCCTGCTTAACAAGGCTACCGCAAGGGTAGCGTTAATTTTAACAGTGTCCCTCCTCATCGATCGTGGGCAACCACCTTAATCCGGGCTTAAGTCGCGCGTCGTTACGATGTGTAGCCTCGTGTGTCACCGGCCTTAGTCACACACTATAAATACTTTATTGTGACGAATTTCTGGAAGTAACTGAAGTTTGTAACGTAGTGCGGTGTTGTATAATAGTGTCGGTAAATATAGTCCTTATGAGCTGTTATAAATTATATAATACTAGTGGCCGCCAGCGACTTCGTTCACGTTGAGTTAGTTATGGTCCGCTCCTATTAGTCGCAACGTGATGCTATATAGTGTAGAACCTTCCTGGATTAATGGGCTATCCAAGGCAAAAATAATTTTACAAATCGAACCAGCGTGTCGTCAGCATAGCAAACTCTGCTGACGCCGATACGCAGCACCCAATCGTACCCGATGTCGCACAGATGCGGTCCCAGGACCGATCCCTGTGGAACACCGCACGACACTCTCGCCAGTTCCACGCTCCTTGTGTATGCCTAGGCCTAAAAATATATTTCTTTTACTAACAAAAGTCGTTTCACAAGCATGCCATTGCTTTATATTTCGCCCTAAACCCCCAATTATCTTGCGATTCTATCATTATAAGGAAATAGGAGATCACGAAAATAAAGAGCTTTCATACTTTGTGCCGTTGACAGTTGAAATAACAGTGAGCTTAGGAGTGACCTCAATATCACAAAACTGCTTTCTTATTACTAAAAGTAGAAACGCAGAATTCCCACTCTGTATTAAGCAGGAGACACGTAATCTAGTACTTGACCGCAATTCCACCTGATGGTAAGCAGTGATGCGATCGTTGATGGTAAAGCACGCTAGTTTATTAAGAGCCCATTTACTCTAGCCTTGAAGACACTCAAATCGTAGTGTGACGGAAACACCGCCTGTGCATGTTTTGACTTGTAGAATCCTTGTTGTTGTCCTTGTTGTCCTTGTTATGTAGACCTTAAAAATTACAGCACATAAATGAAGTGAAGATTTTACAAAGGATGTGGCAACGGGCGATCTTCTCGTTAGAGCACACTTTTACAGACAACCTCTGGATGGAATACTAAGGGGAAGGAGAGAGAAATAATGTAGGTAGTCTACAGTGTACTATTTACATAGATTATACAATAAATATGTACATAAAGTGTACGTAAATAAATATTGTACACGTTTTGTGTCCTGGAGTTTGGTCATGAAGGCACTCCAGATCAATCTCCTTTTGGCGTAGCATCTTTGGTCGTGTTGTTCGGTTGAACATTGCATCACCTCACTCAACTGCCATCTTCCTTCCTATTCACTAAGTTTTTTTTTGGCTTAATAGGCTTTTAATAAACAAGTGTGCTGTACCATCAACGATTGCATCACTGCTTACCATCAGGCGGGATTGCGGTCAAGCACTACTTTATAATTATAAAATAAAAGTTTTCTATAATTCACAACTTTATTAGCAAAACGAAACAAAAAATAACCTACGTATCAGGGATTTCTGGCCACACTCTATATGCGTAGTGAGAGTACAAAGTGGACCTTTTGCTCCTGTCCATTGTCTCATATTACTCCTAATAGGACCTATAAGATGGACCCTCTTTTCTTTCGACAGGTACCTACAGCCAATAAGAGAATTTGGGCCTTTATCAACGCAGTAAATAGGATGGCTTTGTCGAAGCCGAAGTGTTGAAATGTTCTGGTAATTTGAAGAAGTTTTAGTTGTTTAGTTGTCTGTGGATTTAAGTTTTAGTTTAGTATTCATGATGTTTTTTGCGGAGTCGACCACGCATCGGAAGAGGTAGCGTGGGTAGGCCCCCGACAAGGTGAACCGACGACCCAGTGAAGGTCGTGTGAAATCGCTAGATGTGGGAGGCGCAGGACCGTTCATCGTGGAGATCCTTGGGGGAGGCCTATGTCCAGCAGTGGACGTCTTTCGGCTGAAATGATGATGATTCATGTTGATTGTCTCTCATAGAGCAAAGGAGACCTGTTTCCCAACAGTGGAGATATTATAGGCTTTTGACTGATGACCACATGTAACATAATGACACATAATGGGTCTATAATGTTCCCACTCCTGGAACGCAGACCTCCTCTCAGAAAGAGGGAATGGGCCGTAATCTATCACGCCGGCCCAATGCGGGTTGATGGATGACACAAGTCTCCGAAGGTTTGCCTTCGAAGAGTTGCCGGTTACCTCACGATGTCTTCCTTTGCCGTTTTGAGAGCAGTGGTGATGAAATAATTTACACAAAGTAAAGCGCCTGATGGGGTTCAAAGCTACGACCTACAACATGTACACACCGCTGATCAGACTGCGCTGACCACATATAGCCCATTGTTATTAATTTTAACGCAGCATTGTTTGGTAGTGTTGGTCTGGGGTTTAACTTTGCGTCACCTTTATTTTTTTTCCGGTGTGAAAATCTTCAATGGATGTCCGCCGCCCTGGGGTGGGCGACGGGGTCTATCAGACTTTTACTGACTATAACCACCCTGGTGTCTCTTCTATCATGAGCGAGCACGGGAGTCTACGTTCCTCCACGGCCCCACACCCTTGTGCTGGCCCGGTCTATCCGGGCCTCGTCTCCTGCACGGGGTAGTGGGGTGTCAAACTACCCCGTACATCACCTCAGAGGCGCGCGCCGACATTCGCGCGCGCTTCCGCCTCAGGGTTCATCGAATAGGGGGCGGGGACTTCTCCATGTCCCTCGCCCCTGAACATTGCATCACCTCACTCAACTGCCGCCATCCTTCCTATTCCTAAGTTTTTTTTAAGTGAATAGGCTTAATAAACTAGTGCGCTTTACCATCAACGATTGCATCACTGCTTACCATCAGGCGGGATTGAAGTCAAGCACTAGTTTATAATTATTAAAAAAAAAGACGTGTAGAAGGGACAACTTTCCTTGGTGTATTCCATATAAAAGCTACCGAGTTATTCTGGTAGTCACAAGCAATACTGCTCAGGATAATGTTCTGGATAATATTTCTGGGTTGGAATAATTTAAGTTTTCCATCTGGAATTTCTCAGCAATAGTCGCAATTGGCTCGCCCTGACTTATATGGGACTTAAGCATGATTGGGGAAATGTGGGTTAACTACAGTATGTCAATAAAACAATCTTCTATTACAAGAAGTCTGCATTAGGTATACGACTCTCTTTGGAACCTCTACTTTAATGAGTTCATTAAGACTATGGTTCTTACTATGTACGTAACTTTTACATAGTACTTCTTAAGTCCATATTTTATACATGGTACTTATTAAGTCCATATCTTTTAAATAGTACTTTTTAAGTCCATATCTTTTACAAAGTTCTAAGTACGTCCATACCTTTACATAGTACTTATTATGTCCATACCTTCCGGAACTTTACGAACTTGTCAAACAATCAAACTTACATTACTGTAGAATACAGCTTCTATTATGTAAAGTTTCACCAAACTACACAGTCCAATTTCCTTCAAAGGGCCTTATTATCTTACCCTCCAAGGTCAAAGGGTCACAGTTGACCAATTCTCTCTCCGGTCTCTAAGTTCCGTATTCAGTGCTTCCGGCGGCCATTCTTATAAAAAGGTATCGAGGTCATTCCGCGATATCCTTTCCCGGGAAGATTTGTTATGTTTATTTATTTACGAATCATTTGCCTTATTTTTTGCTCCATTTATTGTGGGGCAGAATGAGCAATGTTGGGTTTTTAAGGTTACAAAGCATAGCAAACTTTTTATAAATAAGAGAATGCGTTAAAAAAATCTGCTCTGAGTTTACGGGGTTAGCACGGGTAATTATTATACTACTTCATAAATTGTTCACCTAGTGTTGGCAACACCAAGTGAAGCTACTTGGTGTGCTGGCAGGAAGGTACTTTCACAGAGGAGAAAAAACACCCCGCCATCATTTTTCTCCGGGGCCGGGAGATGCTTTAGATTTTTATGTTTTGTTAATCCTTATCCTTACTTATAATATAAATGGGAAAGTGAGTTTGTTTGATTGTGTGTTTGTTTGTTCTGCTTTGACGCCGTAACTACTGAACCAATTGCTTTGAAATTTTGCAGACGTAAAGTTAGAAATCCGGAATAAATAGTAGGGTAATTTTTATCCCGGAAAAATTTGATATTCCCGAAGAAAATCTAAAAAGGGCGGTATAACAAAACTCCACGCGGGCGAAGCCGCGGGCGGCAGCCTAGTATAAGTATACTTTCGGCTTCTGTATATGGTTTTAAAAATAACTAATACGTGTTTGAACACCATCCGTATAGAAATAGCTAACACTAGTAGATAACAATAGGAAAGTCCTATATTTATATACTAATACTTTTTAATATGTACACCACATAAAGTATAGAACATAAATATAAACATTTTACAAAGGATGACACAATGGCCGGTCTTATCGCTAAGAGCAATATTTTACAGACAACCCTTGGATGGAATGCTGACACATGACAGGCTCCGTGGCGTAGCGGTAGCAGACGCGGCCGCTGCGCAAGGTGGCGCGGTTTCGATCCCCACACAGTGATGACACACATGAATATGAATATTTGCACTGGTCTGGTCGTGCCTCGGAAAGCACGTTAAGCCGTTGGTCCCGGTTGCCATACGAACATCTAGTGGCAGTTGTAACGGGTTGTTGGAGCCCTCAAAAATCCAACAATTGATCTAACTGCAATGCTTCAATTCGCCTTCGGGTTGTGGAGGTCAGACGGCAGTCGCTTCACGGAAAATGTCGAAGTTTAGCCATATCAGCTTTTGGACTGGTAAAGCGAACCCCAGACTCCAAAGCTGAAAAGGCTTCGGATGCGACTGGGATTAACGCTGTGCTGACGATGAACCTTTGGATGGAATACTGAGGAAAAGGAAAGAGAAATAATGTAGGTAGTCTACAGTGAACTTCTTCTCTATCAGTTCCATGAATTTACCCTCGAGCTAAAACAATATAAAGGTATTTGATACACCTTTTGTAAAAACTCATCTCGGTTTACAATCCCAAGTTATACGAATGAGTTACGTATATAATAATGCTGTAATAAACACATCAGACCTTGATACATTCAGCGATAAGCTAGCGGTATTAAAAAACTCTCTATCCTTGCCAAATTACTTTTTATTCTATATAGTGTCTTTTATCTATTATTAATTTATTATCTCTTTTTTTACTTCAATTATTGATTTTTATATGTTCTTAATTTTTGCTATTAATAGTTAGGTACTGTCTGACTTACTTTAGTCTATCTTATTTGCATTAGTTTTACTTTAGAGTAACATCATTTTCAAGGCAGCAAGATATCCATACTAATATCATAAATGCGAAAATATCTCTGTCTGTCTGTCTGTCTGTCTGTCTGTCCGGCTTTCACGCCAAAACTACTGAAACGATTGTAATGAAATTTGGTACACAGATAGTCTAGACCCTGACAAAGGACATAAGCTATAAAACATCCCGCTATGACCAATAGAAGCAGAGCAGGAACAAAAAATGTTGCGAAAACGGGAGCAAACGCGGACGTACATATTGCTCCCATTATTTCAACAGGTGCTTATTTTATATCAAATGAGCTCTTTCGGTTCGAAACTTACGCGGGTGAAACCGCGGTGCACAGCTAGTAGGTATATAAATCAATGCTATGTACGCCATAATTGTCATGTACATTAGTTATTAATTGATTATTCTAGTATTAGTTTAATGTATATGATGTGGCTGTCCTTTATATAAATAAATATGTACAATGTACATGTAGTGTCTTATACTTCTTTAAATAAATACATCTAAATAATAAACATCATGCCTAAGCAAATAAAATATAATGATATGTTTAAACAAAGAGGAAATGCTTTAATAATATAATTTCTCTCTTGTGAAGCCGTACGGAGGACAGGTCTGAACAGTCATGTTGCGATGTGTGCCGGTTACGAAGCGCCAAATGTTATTGTGCCGGAGTTTGGTCGTAGAGGGTCTCCAGATCAATCTCCCTCTGGCGCAACATCGTTGGTCGTATTGTAGGGTTTAACATTGAAACTTTTGAACATTTAAATGACGTAGCAGCAGGACGGGACCAAACACTGTATTTTTTTAATGAATTATATACTAGCGCTTGACCGCAATCCCGCCTGATGGTAAGCAGTGACGTAATCGTTGTTGGTAAAGCGCACTAGTTTATTAAGAGCGTACTCACTCTAGCCTTGAAAACATTCAATTTGTAGTGCGATGGAAACACTGCCGTTGGCAAATTGTTCTAGTCCCTCGAAGTACGCAGTATATAAGAGGTGGCGAAACTCACCGTACAACGGGTCGTCTTATGATGGGATGCAATGTAGATGGGGAATTAAATCATGCAATTCCTTCGCACACTCTTAAAAATACATCCTTTAGAACACCGACAGGCCGGCTACACTTCGCCTGTGCTCCAGGCTTTGGAGACCATTTTGAGCTAAATCTGGGTCGCCAATTAGCCTCTTTGTTCGCCTCTCCACTGAATCTAAAGTAGCCAGGTGGCATTTTGCACTAGCCCAAATGTGGCTGCAGTACTCCATACACGAACGGACCTGTGCTTTGTATAACATTAGAAGCTGGCCTAGTGTTAAGGTCTTTGCCGTATAAAATCATGTGTTTTTTTTTTATGAACAAACAGCTGTGCTGCTGGGGAGTTTGTTCCGCCACTTCTTCTTCCCAGCGAAAGCACTAGGAAGTGTCGATGGGTGGGCGTTTTGGGGAATGTCTTATAAAATATTGACGTTCAAAAAGTGCCGACTCTCAGCCTAATTTGAATAAATGACTTTTGATTTTGATTTTGCAATAACTCCAAGTTTCCTGACAGATGGTGTACATATAATTATTACCCCCATGGGCCCTAGGTTGAACTTTCAATACCCTTGCCACAATGCCTCACAGCTGGAAAATGACAATATTCCAAGTCGGTCCATTCTCAATGGAAGTGTCAAGTCTCTCAGTAACAGATAGTAGTCATCAGCTGAAAACTTTACTCATAAACATGTCGACTGCCTTTATAAAGTGCGCGCCCAAGTTTAGGCCGAGTTTTACACCGGAGCGTACATAAGTTGTTAGCGGAGTGATGATGTTGCGAATGTTCAGTTAATGGGATTGGAATGACAATTTTTGAAGCATGTTCTGTTCAATATGAAGTTGCAATATATGCCTGTAAATTAATAAACTTAATCGGCATCCTAATTACGTAGGACACGATAATTAACAATTGGAATTATTTTGAAGCATATTGCTAATCCATTGCTCCATATCATCGAAACATTAAAGACTCAACAACGTAAATAACGCAATGAATGTTGATAAACTGTCAAAATTAAACCCATTGCTACTGGTAGTGTATTACGCAAATACCTTACGAACATTATTGCGTATCACATAATTACTGTCAATCGGAACAATTTTAATGCATATTGCTCATCCATTGCTCCATATGTTTGCAAAATGTGTCTATTCAACAGTGTAAATAACGCAATGGATATTGTTGAATTGTCAAAATGAAAACCATTGCTACTGGTTTGTCAGCACCCTAATTGCGTAGTCTGTCATGTGGTATTGAAGACAGATAAATGGAAACCAATTCATGTCTCAGTAATACTTCAAAAACAAAAATAAGTAAGGAAAATTTCGTTACTTCGAAATTCAATTTCAGTAAAATATCAATCTGTTTGACATATTTATAAGTTCAATTGAGTTTAGTCAATAGGATGTTCAGCTCTTTGTATTGTAACGTTTTGTCATCATTTTAATAGACATAAGAAATAATATTGTCAATCTGTCTGTCACTGAGTCGTCGCTAACAAAGGGCCTTATAAGAAGGCAAAAGTCACTCAAAGGGCAATGGAGAGGGCTATGCTTGGGGTTTCACTGCGCGAATCAGGAATGAGGAGATCCGCAGAAGAACGAGAGTAACCGACATAGCCCGAAGAATTGCAACACTAAAGTGGCAGTGGGCTTGGCCACATTGCCCGTAGGACCAATGCCCGATGGGGCCGACGAGTTCTCGAGTGGCGACCACGCATCGGAAGACGCAGCGTGGATAGGCCCCCGACAAGGTGGACCGAAAACCTGGTGAAAGTCGCGGGAAACCGCTGGATGCGGGAGGAGCAGGACCGGTTGGACCGGGGAGGCCTATGTCCAGTAGTGGACGTCTTTCGGCTGAAATGATGATGATGACGTCACTGTATTCATTTCTTAGCCAAACGCCATGATTAGTTACAGCATTTTATTACATTGTGCCGTTTCTGAAAACTAAATTTAATATTGGTATACATTGGCGCTGATTCTTTTATACACAAACTAAAACTAAATTTATGTTCGTGCATCTTATTCTTTCTAATGCATTAAGAAAAGGACAGAAGATAAATATTAGTATATATATAGTCCTGTCAAATTAGTCCTCGGTTGACGTAAATTGACGTATTTTAAATGCCATGTTTTAATCACGTCTAAACTTTTTATCATCATCAACTTTTTATCGTCCCACTGCTGGGTATAAGTCTCCTCCCATACAGAGAAGGATTCAGCGTAATCACCACGTTTGTTCAATGCGGATTGCCGATTTGTTTTTTTTTTATATATAATTATAAACTAGTGCTTGGCTGCAATCCCGCCTGATGGTAAGCAGTGATGCAATCGTTGATGGTAAAGCGCACTTGTTTATTAAACCTATTCACTTAAAAAACTTAGGAATAGGAAGGATGACGGTAGTTGAGCGAGGTGATGCAATGTTAAAGCCAAGACCAACACGACCAAACGATGCTGCGCTAGAGGGAGATTGATCTGGAGACTCTCCACGACCAAACTCCCGACACAACAACATTTGGCGCATCGTACCCGCCACACATCGCAACACAACTGCTCAGACCCGTACAGGCTTCAACAGACATCATGCCGGAACACGACGAATCGCTTGGCGGCAACTTTGTCTGGTGGGTGGTAACTTCTGCCGGCAGCCGATGTTATGGCCTACCACCGAGAAAACTTTTACGATTTCAGACTTTTAAAGTCCAGGTTTCCTCAAGATGTTTTCCTTCGCCTTTTAATCAGTCATTGGTGTCCAAGATATACTTAGAAAGTACATATAACTTAGAAAAGTCATATTGGTACTTGCCTGACCAGGAATCGAACCCACACACTCATACTTGAGAGGCTTGTGTTTTAATCACTAAGCCACTACGACCACTTTGGCCACCACAACCACTATACCACCACGACCACTAGGCCACCACGACTACATGACCAACTTTCTATGGAATATCTTGATTTGACAGAACTAAACTAATGTTTCATCTTCTGTCCTTCTCATAATAAAAAAGAAAGAAAAATAAACACTTATTTTAAAATTTATTTAGTTTCTGAACATGGAATTCGGGGCCATTAACTTTATAACTGTTTTCTCACATAAACATATTTTTTTAAATAAAGCAAAACTAAATTTTTACAATTCGACTCAAAGAGCGAGTCACTAAATTTTTCTCTGAGTCTCACTACGGTGTGACAGTCAGCCATATTCGGCCTTCTCTACAAAAGCCTTTGGCAGAGTTCAGCCGACACGTTGTACTAGAAAAGTTCTTGAGTAAATACGCATAAGTTTCTTATACAGCGCTTTTTACGATACAGTCTCCTTTTATTGTCAATCCCTTTATGTTGCAAATTAATTTGTTACTCTCCGCTTGGAAGGAGTCCTGAATAAAGGATCTTGAATAATTGAACCAAGAAATTAGAAGGAAATAGGAGACATTTTTCAGTGGGATTTTGCACCCTAATTCAGTAACATACTATTAGGCTCAATTCACACGTTCCACAACCACACCACAACGACGAGATGTGGTCGGGCGTATATTTTGTATTGAAAATGAATATTGCAATTTACACGTACAACATTTTGCCGTTGTTATCGACCACCTGTGTAATACGACCACATCGCAACCACATCGCGACGGCAACGCCACCACCGGCGGCAGCACCGTCGCCACGACATAACGTCATCAACGCGCCTAGGTGGCGCGCGTTGGAGACAGTGACAACCACATCGACATGATGTCGGTACCACAACGCAACTGCAAAAAGCCGCTGAGACACTATTCGCACGTCACCATAGCTTGACCACATTTTGACGCTGCGACGTGGTATGGTTGTGGAACGTGTGAATTGACCCTTACTATCAACTGGCGGGGGGGCTTTGTCTACCAGTGGACATCTATAGGCTGAAGAAGAAGAAGAGTAGATTTTCAGTAGTTTAGTCAAAAGTCTTTAGCCACCAGTTGTTACCAAGTGACAAGTTAGAATGACGTGACAAATGTTGAAAAAACAGAATTTTCGACACGGAAGCGTTTTGTCGAGGAAGTTCCAGTGATTAAGTTATGTCATGAATATTTTTATGAGAAATGTACTCGTGACGCTATGTTTTGTGTTCCCATATGAATTTTGATGTTACTTTGCCTGTTATATTTTGTTTATTTCTATCAGCAGAGCACTGTTTCCTTGTATAATGTCTGGTGAAGCCGTACGGATGACGGCTCCGGAGCAGTTGTGTAGCGATGTGTGCCGGGTACAATGCGCCAAATATTGTTGTGTCGGAAGTTTGATCGTGGAGATTTATCTGGATTTACCCAAATAAATCTCCCTCTGGCGCAGCATCGTTGGTAGTGTTGTTGGGTTTAACATTGTATCATCGTCTTCCTTCCTATTCACTCAGTTTATTCTGCTCTCAATAAACTAGCGCACTTTACCATCAACGATTGCATCACTGCTCACCATCAGGCGGGATTGCGGTGAAGTACTAGTTTAGCGGAGGTTTTACCGGAGGACGTGAGTACAATGCTCGAAGACCTCAGTAGAGCCTCCGAGCGAGTCGGTCTTAAAATGAACATGGGCAAGACGAAAGTCATGTCTAATGCCCATGTTGTACCGACTCCTATATAGATTGGAGACTCTGTTCTCGAAGTTATTGACAGTTACGTGTACCTGGGACAAACTATCCAGTTAGGAAGGTCCAACTCGGCTGGGCTGCGTTCGGCAAGCTACGTAAAATCTTCTCGTCCGAAATACCGCAGGGTCTCAAGACAAAAGTCTTCGACCAGTGTGTGTTGCCAGTGATGACTTATGGAATTGAGACGTGGTCGCTAACAATGGGCCTTATAAGAAGGGTCCAAGTCACTCAAAGGGCAAGGGAGAGGGCTATGCTTGGGGTTTCACTGCGCGGTCGAATCAGGAATGAGGAGATCCGCAGGAGAACGAGAGTAATCCACATAGCCCGAAGAATTGCAACAGTAAAATGGCAGTGGGCTCGGCACATTGCCCGTAGAACCGATGCCCAATGGGGCCGACGGGTTCTCGAGTGGCGACCACGCACCGAAAGACGCAGCGTGGTCAAGAAATCTATACTTCTATACAAATATATAAAGCCGAACAGTTTGTTTCAACGCTCTAATCTCAGGAACTACTGGCCCCATTTGAAAAATTCTTTTTGCGTTAGATAGCCCATTAATCCAAGAAGGCTTTAGGCTATATAACATCTCGCTGCGACCAATAGGCCTGCGGAGCATATAAAAAAAAAACGTATCGAAAGCTACACGGGTGAAACTGCCCGCAGCTAGTTGTATATAACTTTGGTTATAGTTACCTAAGTTTTTCTCTGTGAAACTGGTTTAAGCTAGTTAGTCATAATTAACTTGTTCGTGACCAAGGTGGACCGACGACCTGGTGAAGGTCGCGGGAAACCGCTGGATGCGGGAAGCGCAGGACCGTTCGTCGTGGAGAACCTTGGGGGAAGCCTATGTCCAGCAGTGGACGTCTTTCGGCTGAAATGATGATGATGATGACTAGTTTATAATTGTAAAAAAAAAATGTTTCGTGTATCTTCTATCCCTTTCTTAATGATATGGAAATAAAAGGATGCACTAAACTTTTGTGAACAAGCGGATCGGCGCCAATCTCTATTGTTAACAACAAAATGATTTATAAATTCCAATATGGCCGCCATTGCCAAACTCCTCCAGCTACTAGCAGATTTATTCGCCACAATCTCAGGATTTATACGATTATCCGAAACGAACGTATTGAGAGCGACATGTGAAATTAATAGGGGAAATTGGTTGATTAATATTGGCAACAGATTCTGCGTGAATTGGAATAGTGGAGTAATATCTGATACGTTGTTTAGAGGCTTTAGCCTGCATACTGTTTAAATGATAATTCTTGGAATATCCATACTAATATTATAAATGCGAAAGTAACTCTGTCTGTCAGTCTGTCTGTCTGTCTGTTACGCTTTCCTGCTTAAACCGCTCAATCGATTTTGATGAAATTTGGCACAGACAATCTTTAGATCCTGAGAAAGAACATAGGCTACCTTTTATCCCGGAAAAATTAGATGTTCCCGAGGGAAATCTAAAAAGCACGATATAACCGAACTCCACGCGGGCGAAGCCGCGGGCGGAAAGCTAGTTATTTTATAAATTTATTGCAAATTAAATATTATACATAATTGAAATAGTTTTTAAATAATAATATAACAAATTATTTCATCAGCACTGTTCTGAAAACGGCGAAGGAAAACATCCTTGATGTCCTAAAACCAAAAATTTTCAGTCACGTGATGTCTACCAGCTTGCACTGGCCCTACGTGGTTATTACGGCTCATTCTTCCGTACCTAGAGAAACCCTGTATCCCAATAGGAGCTTAGGAACATTGGGAACTTTTTAGGTTGATTATGCTAAGGGGTAAGGTAAACACCAAGAGCGAAATCCGCACCAATACGTACAAACTCGAAATGCCAATTATCACCCATTAATGTTTTCAGAGAACATACCTGATAGCAATGGGAATGTTGGAAGCTGATTTCGCTAAGTAGTATGTTCCCCAAGAGACTTACGTATAATATCAATGAAACTACTCACATATTGATATCTACTAACAAGCCGAACTTCTGAAGTACAAGACAAGGCGGAACATCATTATACTATGGCACAACTTTTAACTAACCACTTGATATATGTACGTGGTAACATTGAACTAAGCTTTCCGGTTGACACGCTTCAAATCTCTTAGAATGGAGACTATAGGAATGTACAGTTTTGATACTTGAGACTTTGTTGGTTTGAAATCATCGTGTTTGTAAAGATATTTGAAGACATTATGCTTATGTCTAAAAATAAATAGTGATTGAAATAGAATTAGCTTTATTTTGACACTAGCGGCCGCCAACGACTTCATTCGCGTGGGGTTTGTTATTCTCCGCTCCTATTGGTCGCAGCGTGATGTTATGTGAAGAACCTAAAGAAGCCTTAACCCTTCCTGGATTAATGAACTTACCAACGCAAAAAGAATTTTTCAAATCGGACCTGTATTTCCTGAGATTAGCGCGTTCAAACAAACTCTTCAGCTTTATATATTAGTATATACCTAGATTAGTATTAGTATAGGTAGATTGATCGAACTAAAAATTCGACAAGAAAAATAGATTGTAGAAAAAACACTCTAATTTACTGGTTCGTGAATACAATAAAATTTACATTCACTTAAAGGACTCGTATCTACTTATTATTTCCATTTCTATCTTTATGAAAATCTCTGCGGAATACCGTTCAGCACAATCGTTAAAAGGACTTAAAGTACACTTCTGCAATAGGTCCTTTTAGAATAATATTCAACATTTTAGTTATAGTATATGTAAGTACGAGCTACCGAACCATGTCTGAAGCACTTGGAAGTCAAAAGCCGGAATATTTTCAAGTGAGGACGCTCTCTCTGAATATGAACTGGTTTATTTCCTGTCTTCAGAAGGTATAGTTTTTCTTCCATATTCACTGAGAGAATTTACATGTTTTTCGTAGGAATAAGAATGTATCAAATATTCTTGTTGGATATCTCGAAATTCTGGGATTGGTTTGTCGAGGCCTATTTTTGTAAAGGTATATTTTATTCCAACTGGAATGCTTACAACCAGTCTAACAAATAAAATCTTTTATCAATACGAAACAATGATTTGTTTAGTGACATTTTCTCAGTCTGTGTTTTCTCTGCGTTATTTACGTTCTTGAACAGAAACATTTTTCAACATTTTTCCAACAATGGAACAATGGATTAGCAACATACTTCATAATTATTAAAATTGATAGTAACAGCCTGTTAAGCAATTAGAGTCATCATCATCATAAACTATTTTATCGTCCCACTGCTGGGCACAGGTCTCCTCCCATACTGAGAAGGATTGAGCGTAATCACCACGTTTGCTCAATGCGGGTTGGCGATTTCAGACTTAAAGTCCAGGTTTCCTCAAGATGTTTTCCTTCACCTTGTAATCAGTCATTGGTGTCCAAGATATACTTAGAAAGTACATATAACTTTAGAAAAGTTACATTGCCCTGGAAACGAACCCGCATACTCATACTATCTGAGAGGCTGGTGCTTTAACCACTAGGTCACTACTACGATCCGCTGCAATTAGTGTTGTTGAGTTATTTAGAAATCAAAGCGGAACAAGAAAAATATATTATTTTTACCCGACTACGGCAAAGCAAAAGGAGGGTTATGATTTTGACAGGCTATGTATGTATGTATGTATGTATGTATGTATGTATGTATGTATGTATGTATGTATGTATGTATGTATGTATGTATGTATGTATGTATGTATGTTCATCTGTTCCCTCGTAACTTCTAAACTACTTATTCGAATTCGATAAATGACATATCATTAAAAGCGTCTTAATTGTCTGCTGGTTATAGGCTATATGGAGTTTCACAAAATCTAACGTGGCGCCCTCTAGCGGACAAAATATACAGAGTAAAAAAAAAAGTTAAGATAAATATGCCGTGTTTGGTATCATTTGAAAGGGCTTAACTTGTACATTTTGAATATATATATATTACTAGCATTTGCTTGTGACTTTACCTGTATTCATCGGCTGATTGCATATAATTCACATCTTTTCGTTCATAGATAGCTTCTTTACTACTTATCAGAATAAGACCACTGCAGAACCATTAGAAGGGCCTTGATATTCTGTTGGTTATGAGCTATAAAGCTTGTCACCAAATTTAGTATTACGCCCTCTAGCGGACAAAAGTTCTATGTTAATACAAAATTAAAATAAATATACCGTATTTGGTATCATCTAAAAGAGCTTCACGAGTACTTTATGTTTGGACATAATCCCTAGTAATGCTTCGTAGAAATTTGAATGTAAACCAGGGTTTGGTAAACGGAGCGATGGGAGTGGTGAAGGCCTTCGAATGGCCTGCTCTTCGGCGCGATCAGTTGGAACAGGAGAACAGCCAAGCGCTGTTCTCATACAATTTGACGACGCATCCATAAAAGCAGATACTAACGGACTTATCAAAATCGAGCCTTGCCTCACTGAATTTGACGGCTTGAGGGGTTCTGGGCAAATTCAGCGTAAAATGCTCCCGCTGATTCTTTCTTGGGGTTGTACTGTACATAAATTAGAAGGTTGTACTCTAGATAAAAAAGTTACAGATCTAGGAAAGTCATTGTTTGCTAAAGGACAGGCCTATGTCGCTCTCAGTAGAGTTAAAACCATAGAGGGATTATTTATAAGTGCCTTGGATCATAATAAATTACTTAAAAATCCACATGACAGTCGATCGTTAGCAGAATTAGATAGATTAAGAAATCTTCCCAGGTCCTCTTAATATAAGTTTTTTTTTTTTAAATAATTATAAACTAGCGCTTGACTGCAATCCCGCCTGATGGTAAGCAGTGACGCAATCCTTGATGCCTGCGCACTAGTTTATTAAGCCTATTCACTTAAAAAACTTAGGAATAACAAGGATGACGGCAGTTGAGCCAGGTGATGCAATGTTAAATCCAAGACCAACACGACCAACCATGCTGCGCCAGAGGGAGATTGATCTGGAGACTCTCCACGACCAAACTCCCGACACAACAACATTTGGCGCATCGTACTCGCCACACAACGCAACACAAAGTGCTCAGACGCGTCCTCTGTACGGCTTCACCAGACATCATGCTGGAACACGACGAATCGCTTGGCGGCAAGACTTTGTCTGGTGGGTGGTAACTTCTGCCGGCAGCCGATGTTATGGCCTACCACCGTTAGAAAAACATCCAATCTATTTATACTAACGGCCTCATCCACTAATTCATGACCCATTCGGTGCCATCGACGCAAATGTGCGTCGCTACTACGAAAAACCGAGAGCTTCATGCGGGAAAACCGTTGCTATACGCGCTACGCTCCAAGCGCTACGAAATAGTAAAATAGGACATCTCTACATATTACTATACGCCGATACATAAGTCAAAAGAGATGTCGTATGTTAACTACCTAGTTTTTAGTTCGTCAATTTAACTTTTATTAATATTATGCGCCACAAATACACTTTAACACCAAAATAGTACAAATAATAAAAAGTTAAAAAACTAAAACCCAACTACGACAAAAAACGACGCTGAAAAAGTATAAAACAAGATTTTCAGAATACTGAACTGAACAAAGTTGCTAATATAGTTGCAAGTAAATGGACACAGTAGACTCTACCAAGATGCCTTCGTTGTAAATTGACAATAATGTCTTACGATACTATTCTGAAGTATGCAATATTCACTATTTAGAGATAAATTTTCATGTTTGGAAGGGCGTAGTCACACGTTACATATACCTACCGTAGCACTTTCATAACGTGTGACTGCGGTTTTCCAAACATGAAAATTTATCTCTAAATAGTGAATATTGCATACTTCAGAATAGTATCGTAAGACATTATTGTCAATTTACAACGAAGGCATATTGGTAGAGTCTACTGTGTCCATTTACTTGCAACTATATTAGCAACTTTGTTCAGTTCAGTATTCTGAAAATCTTGTTTTATACTTTTTCAGCGTCGTTTTTTGTCGTAGTTGGGTTTTAGTTTTTTAACTTTTTATTATTATGTTGTGGTGGCATGAGGAACAGGGAGTAAAGTTCTCTCATCCTCCATAGAAAAGGGAGGATCCTCCGACCAGACGGGTGTTGTGTCTGGCGGGTATTTGCCCAATGGTTGAAATTGGGAAGTTGTATGTATGCTAGTTGCACGGCAAACTCTGATTGCGAGATGTAGAATTCGTATGACGTCAGTAGGACGCGTTGTTGTTTTTTTTGGTGTTTTTAGGTACCGCTACAATGTTATTAACAAAAATTGTAACACAACTAGACTAGAAACCATTAAAAAGAACTGGTAATATAGTACAGTCTATTCATAGTTTTTACCCGACTACGGCAAAGCAAAAGGAGGGTTATGATTTTGACAGGCTATGTATGTATGTATGTATGTATGTATGTATGTTCATCTGTTCCCTCGTAACTTCTAAACTACTTATCAGAATTCGACAAATGACATATCATTAGAAGCGTCTTAATTGTCCGCTGGTTATAGGCTATATGGGGTTTCACAAAATCTACTGTGGCGCCCTCTAGCGGACAAAACATACAGAGTAAAAAAATAAAGTTAAGATAAATATGCCGTGTTTGGTATCATTTGAAAGCGCTTTACTTGTACATTTTGAATATATATATATTGCTAGCATTTGCTGTGACTTTACCTGTATTCATGGGCTGGTTGCATATAATTCACATCTTTTCGTTCATAGCTTCTTTAATACTTATCAGAATAAGACCACTGCAGTACCATTAGAAGGGCCTTGATATTATGTTAGTTATGAGCTATAAAGCTTGTCACCAAATTTAGTATTGCGCCCTCTAGCGAACAAAAAGTTCTATGTTAATATAAAATTAAAATAAATATACCGTGTTTGGTATCACGTGAAAGAGCTCCACGAGTACTTTATGCTTGTACATAATTACAAGAATGCTTTAATGATATTAAATATGAGCGATAAGAGTAAAGCGCGGATCACGGGAACTCTGAATCGCTTTATGCAATGTAGAGCAGTGTGAACATTAATAGAATATGTAATGCACTAATGAAAACGACATAAGCTGGGAGTAACTACACGCGGTGAAGGCAGAAACAGTTTGATAACTGGCTAAAACTCCCATAAAAATGTCCTCTGCACTATATGCCTTCGGGCTTATATTGTTATATGTGCGTGTAGATGTAATATGTCAAGTACCTAGTTTTTAGTTCATCAGTTTAACTTTTGTTAATATTATACGCCACAAATACACTTTAACTCCAAAATAGTACAAATAATAAAAAGTAAAAAAAAACTAAAACCCAACCACGACAATTTTCATGTTTGGAAAGACGTAGTCACACGTTACATATACCTACGACAACGTGTGACTACGCCTTGGACACAGGACACACATGAAAATTTATCTCTACATAGTGAATATTGCATACTTCAGACTAGTATTGTATGACATTACTACTGTGTCCATTTACTTGCAACTACATTAGCAACTTTGTTCAGTTCAGTATTCTGAAAATCTTGTTTTATACTTTTTCAGCGTCGTTTTTTGTCGTAGTTGGGTTTTAGTTTTTTTTTTTCACCTCTGGCATAAACCTTGTGGCAAACAGAATAAAGGTCACTGTGTTGCAAAATTACTAGAATAGTATTTGAGTACGACAGATTTTAGTTTTTAAATACAACATGGTATTATAAGAGGGAGTTAGCCACGCGGGCCGAATGAGTGTTGGTAGATCTGCCACATGTCTTGGGCAAATAAATGCAATCCGTGGGATGTCAAGTTTTTTTTTAACAATACTGTGATCCCGAATCCCTAGTTCCCAAACTAAACCTACTTTAAGTACAGTGCATTTTTTCTCCCTATTTAATTAAGAAAAGGTACCCAAAATAAGTACCCTAATTACACACTACATCCATACTAATATTATAAATGCGAAAGTAACTCTGTCTGTCTGTCTGTCTGTCTGTCTGTCTATCTGTTACGCTTTCCCGCCTAAACCTCTCAACCGATTTTGATGAAATTTGGCACAGACAATCTTTGGACCCTGAGAAAAAACATAGGCTACCTGTTATCCCGGAAAAATTTGATATTCCCGAGGGGATTCTAAAAAGCGCGATATAACCGAACACCATGCGGGCGATGACGCGGGCGGAAAGCACACAATCTTTAGACCCTGAGAAAGGACATAGGCTACCTTTTATCCCGGAAAAATTTGATGTTCCCGAGGGAAATCTAAAAAGCGCGATATAACCGAAATTTACGCGGGCGAAGCCGCGGGCGGAAAGCTAGTATAACTATAAATTTGAATCATTTGCAAACATATTGCTAAACCATTAGGCGCCACATGTTCGAAAAATGTATCTGCTCAGCAACGTTAATAACGCAATGAATGTTGTTAAACTGACAAAATGAAATCTATTGCGACTACATAAGCTTTCAATAAACTAGCGAGCTTTACCATCAACAATTGCATCACTGCTTACCATCAGGCGGGATCGCGGTCAAGCACTAGTATCATCATTAACATCTCAGCGTTAATCCCAGCCGCATCCGTAGCTTTTCAACTTTGGAGTCTGGGGTCCGCTTTATCAGTCTAACTACTGATTTTAACTAAAGTTCGATATTTTCCGTGAAGCGACTGCCGTCTGACCTCCACAACCCGAAGGCGATATCGAAGCATTGCAGTTAGACCAATTTTTGGACTTTTGAGATCTCCAACAACCCGTAACGACTGCCACTAGATGTTCGTATGGCAACTGGCACCAACGGGGTAACGTGCTTTCCCAGGCACGACCAGACCAGTGCAAATATTCATATTCTTGCATACAAATATTTGCACTGCGCGAGGATCGGCCGCGTTCGCTACCGCTACGCTACGGCGAATTATAATAATAGTAAAGAAGCTTTTAATAAACTAGCGAGCCATTAACGATTGCATCACTGCTTACCATCAGGCGGGATCGCAGTCAAGCGCTAGTATATAACGTTAAAAAAACAGTTGTAAGTAAGGCGTAAGTAGATCCATATATTTTATTATCTTCCTCTATGACCCTACATTGTAACAAGCCCATCTATGCTCGTGCAAAAGAAACAAACTTTCATAATTACCTCCATTTCGCTCACAAAAAAAAAAATCGCTTTCTCTAACAAATTGACACAATAAAGAGCTCACATAGGCGACGACCGGTGACGTATTTTTTCAGCTATGACGTTACTTCCGTCGCCTGACAGCTGATTGATGACGTAGGAGTCATAGCAGGGGATTGATAAATGTTAACTGACGGGGGTATTGGGTAGATGTTTGTGATATGTATTGTAAGCTTGTGAGTTGGGTAGAGTGCACAGTAATAATTGGATTGGTTGGTGAGAACTGGGGGAAATATTGTTATGAAAAAATCTAGGTACTATGCAGGATCATATAAAAGATATTCGGATAAAAATCATACTAAAATAACATCATGTTTATTTATATATGCTTTTCAATAGTTGCTTTATCAACGGCATTTTTTTTTATAATTATAAAGTAGTGCTTGACCGCAATCCCGCCTGATGGTAACCAGTGATGCAATCATTGATGGTAAAGCACGCAAGTTTATTAAGCCTATTCACTTAAAAATCTTAGTGAGTAGGAAGGAAGACGGTAGATGAGCGATGAGATGCAATGTTAAACCCAACAACACGACCAACGATGCTGCGCCAGACGGAGATTAATCTGGAGACCCTCCACGATCAAACTCGCGACACAATAACATTTGGCGCATCGTACCCTGCACGCATTGCAATACAACTGCTCAGACCCGTCCTCACCAAACTTCATGCTGGAACACGGCGAATCGCTTGACGGCAAGACTTTGTCTGATGGGTGGTATCTACCTACTACACCATCTTCGACTAAAGCATATTTTTGTCTGGTAGATAGGTAGATGTTTTAGTGAATAAAATGTAACATTGACTGTAGGTTAGTATCTACTATCAAATGTAACTAACTTGCTTTCCGCCCACGGCTTCGCCCGCGTGGAGTTCGGTTATATCGCGCTTTTTAGATTTCCCTCGGGAACATCAAATTTTTCCGGGATAAAAGGTAGCCTATGTTCTTTCACAGGGTCTAAAGATTGTCTGTGCCAAATTTCATCAAAATCGGTTAAGAGGTTTAAGCGGGAAAGCGTAACAGACAGACAGACAGACAGAGTTACTTTCGCATTTATAATACTTGCTTTCCGCCCGCGGCTTCGCCCGCGTGGAGTTCGGTTATATCGCGCTTTTTAGATTTCCCTCGGGAACATCAATTTCTTCCGGGATAAAAGGTAGCCTATGTTCTTTCTCAGGGTCTAAAGATTGTCTGTGCCAAATTTCATCAAAATCGGTTGAGAGGTTTAAGCGGGAAAGCGTAACAGACAGACAGACAGAGTTACTTTCGCATTTATAATATTAGTATGGATTAATGACAAATCAACACGGTTGCTGCAATGGCTGAGCCATCGAATAATGCGTCGCGTGGCGCGGATACGATTCAATAGTAGGAAAACAACGTTTTGTATAAAAATACACAATATTGTTTTCAGTTTATACGAAACCATCCACCATCCGTTTGTTCAGAATATGCAACTGAATCGATTCCAATCATTTTTACACCACTTTATATTTTTTCCCAAACACATTTAGAAATTATAGCAGTGTGGTTACCGAGCGCACGACACAGCTTACGGTAGAACATAGTCAGTGAGATAGGCCTCCCCTCGCGCCGCGCCGCGTCAGGCGCGGGCGGCCGAGCCGTGCATTTACCATATTTTTGTTGGGACAACCAAGTAAGATAACAAGATCATAACTTTGTGGTTTTTCATGATCCCTTTTTATTTATTTTTTATGTATTTTTTAATTAAAAATACACATCATCATCATCGTCATCAGCCTCTACTCGTCCACTACTGGACATAGGCCTCTTCTATAGCACAAAAACAAGCTCGATCCTGAGCAGTTCTCCGCCAGCCACTACCAGCTACCTTTTTGATGTCGTCGCTCCATCTCGCCCAAGGGCGTCCTGCGCTACGTTTGCCGAGACGCGGATAATACACGTGTTTGTGTATTAATCAGTCTTTAATGTTCCCACTCCTGGGAGACACGACTCCTCTCGGTCAAAAGGAGATATCGTAATCTACCACGCGGGCCGAATGCGGGTTGGTAGGTGTCACAGTTCTTCCAAGCTTTTTCCTCCAGGAAATGCCGGCTTCTTCACAATGTTTTTGATAAATCCTAGTTGTCTTTATTAAGTTAATTTTGACAATATGGAAGTAAACAAAATTAACAAAGTTTTTAAACACTCTACCGCCTTGCTGTTTACTTATTGGTAGACAGTATTGAATTAACAAACTTTCGGAAAGTTTAACTTGAATATTTATTATAAATGAGAAAGTAAATTTGTTTGTTTCTACCGCTTTCGCGCTTAAACGGCAAAAAGAATTAGGATGAAATTTGGCACATGAGTTGATTATGATTTGTAGAAGTTTATAGGTTTTTTACCCGCAGATGAAGTCTGGAGCTATAGCTAGTAAGAATACAATTTATAGTACGGTCACATTCTTGTAGTAGGCTGTGACATGACAGTTATCAGAAATACAAATACAAATATTTTTAATGGGACAAAAAATACATTTTAAAATTTTGTGTAGGTACATTAATGCATTACATAGGTAGGTACAATAGGTTTATCCCTGTCCACTAAACTAGGCTAGGCCTATATCTTAGGGGGCAGTGCCCAGATACAGAGTATGCTATATAATGCAATATAATCGATACAAACGGCCATCTTGACACTTTCACCCTATGGTGAAAGTGTCAAGATGAACGTTCTGAGCCTCTATAGAGGTTTTGTTGACAAAGTCCAACGCTAGTCTACCTACTTTCTATACCTGACTTTCAACCTAACCTAACAATCTATTACCATTCCGTTACAGCTCAACCTAACGACAAGTGCTAACTAACCTTGTATAAAAGTGTTAAACTTGCTTTTTAAAAAAAACCCTAGTAAAATAATTAAACACATAAAATAAAAGACTTTATTTAAATCATAATACAGTTAAAATCAGTGTGAATAGCAATACTGAAGACTTTATAGAATTTTTAAAGTTGCAGCGTAAACTGAACTTTACCGGATAGGAATTAAAGTAATTTTTGCGATTAATTAATTTTTTTCACATTATTTTCTAGTAAATCGCGAACACGTTATAGGTGCTTATATATTTATTTATTTATTTATTTTGGTCCACCAACAACTGTTTACACTGGATGTGGTACATAAAGTAACAGGTAATTTTAAAAGGTGACAGAGTAGTGTAACAATCACTTACAGGTGAACTCCACATGCATACAAAAATGGAGTTGTACAGGAATTAAACTAAATTAAAACTTAAACTAAGTTATTGGACAAAAAAAAGCATCTTTCATTTATTGCCAGAAAGTGAGTGCTAATTAATTTAAATCGGAAGATATTTGTAAAATGTGGCTTTCAATTTGCTAAAGGAGTCAAAGTGCAGATCAATTTGATTGCTACAATTGTTCACCACCTTACAAAATCTAGCATATGGGGAATTGGCGCCTAAAACCGTTCTCCTTTGTGGTGGACACAGTGGTGTTATTGGATTGCGAGGAATTTTTATAATACTAATAATACGATAATTACGTATATATAAGTACGTGTGAATATCGATAACCTCTGGAGTCTGGGTGAATTACCAACATGATCCTAATCATGTTGCTGAATTAATATGTTTGCTAACTCTTTTGTAACTGAGATTACCTCGCGCCTCGGAAGCTTTTTTTCCATTTATTGTTTATTTTCATAAGCATTTTATGTACAGAGCTCAAGAAAAGTGGCCCAGTCGTAGTTCTTTTGTTTAAATCATTCACCTGCGGAGCGGTTCTTGCATTTTTTTTTAATATATAAATTACAAACTAGCGCTTGCCTGCAATCCCGCCTGATGGTAAGCAGTGATGCAATCGTTGATGGTAAGGCGTGCTAGTTAATTAAGCCTACTCACTCAAAAGAACTGAGTAAATAGGAAGGAAGGAAGGAATTAAGTTAGATCCCTTTATAATCAGTGAACTAATACAAAAATAGCTATAAGTTTGTAATACATCCAATTCTAAATACAACGTAATTAATGTTTAAGCAATGATTAAAATTAATTGTTGCTGAACCGTCCAAAATTATTAATCCTGTTGCTCGTCACAATTTAACTTTTAGCAACGTTTACAAATAGAAGGATTCATACATAGTTAAGGAATATTTACCTTGAACCTTTATAAGAAACTAGCTGTTGCCCGCGATCCCGTCCGCGTGTTGATACAAAATAAGCGCCTGTTAAAATAATGGGAGCAATAGGCATGTCCACGTTTGCCCCCGTTTTCGCAACATTTTTTGTTACTGCTCTTCCCCTATTGATCATACTCGGATGTTATATAGCATATGTCCTTTCTCAGGCTCTAGACTATCTGTGTACAAAATTTCATTACAATCGGTTTAGTAGTTTTGCTGTGAAAGCCGGACAGACAGACAGACAGACAGAGATCCCGCGATTTCGCCCGCGTGGAGTTCGGTTATATCGCGCTTTTTAGATTTCCCTTGAGAACATCAATATTTTTTCGGGATAAAATGTAGCCTATGTCCTTTCTCAGGGTCTAAATATTGTTTTGCCAAATTTCATCAAAATCAGTTGAAATGTTTAAGTGGGAAAGCGTAACAGATAGACAGAGTTACTTTCGCATTTATAATATTAGTATGGATAAAATCCTTTTTTTTATTTTTATAACAACATAATAGCCACAACGACCGTTTCTGCCCTCGTATTAGAAAAAAAAGCACTAATCTCAAAAAACCTAAATCATTTCTGAATCCTCTCCTATTCACACTGGCCACGCACTTCTAAACTAAATCCTGCCTGAGATATAACTTAGTCGACAAAAAAATATTTTCGTGCCCAGCTCCACTTTAATAATATGAGATTTGAGCGCGTTACGTGCTGGGTCCCTGCCTCTCGGGGTAATTACCCGGGTCAGAACCCCAGTATAATATGAAAGGCTTTTTGTAACAACCTTTTAGGGTAAAACACATGGACACGCGAGCCTCCGTAAAAAGTGGGTGAAATAAAGTTGGAAGTGTTAAATGTGTTGGTTAAATTTATTTTGTTTGTTAGACTGGTTATTTCTAGGGTTGTAATTCTGTGGTAGTTGTGTCAATATCTTTTACTGTAGTACCTTACTTTATGAAATGAGAATGTGTTGCAAATGTACGGAACTGGTACAAAGTAATTCTCTTTAGATAAAAAAAATACAATATTTTTTTTTAATAAACTATCTATCTACTAATATATAAAGCTGAAGAATTTGTTTGTTTTAACGCGATAATCTCAGGAACTACTGGTCCGATTTGAAAAAATCTTTTTGCGTTGGATAGCCCATTATTCCGGGAAGGCTTTAGGCTATATAACATCATGCTGCGACCAATAGGAGCGGGTTATATAAATAAAACACGAGTGAAACCGCGAGGCGCAACTAGTATTATAAACTAGTGCTTGACCGCAGTCCCGCCTGATGGTAAGCAGTGTTACAATCGTGGATGGTAAAGCGCGCTAGTTTATTAAGAGCCTATTCACTCTAGCCTTGACGACACTCAAATTGTAGTCCGACGGGAACACCGTTGCTGGCAAATTGTTCCAGTACCTCGATGTACGCTGTATAAAAGAGGAAGCGAAACGCTGCGTCCGGATCGTAGTGGTGTTAACAACGTAAGGGTGGAAATACCGCCATACGACGGGTCGTCCGAAGATGGAACGGAGATGGGCGAATTAAATCATGCCCTTGCACATTCACAAAAATGCATTCTATAGAACACCGAAAGGCTGGCTAGTCCACGCCTGTGCTCCAGGCTTTGGAAACCGTTTCGAGTTAAATCTGGGTTGCCAATCAGCCTCTTCGCACGCCTCTCCACTGAATCCATAGTAGCCAGGTGACATTTCGCAGCACCAGCCAGTAACTCGGTCAGTAACATTTATTATAAAGAAACGGGATAGTAGCGGTGACTTAGTGGTATCCGCCACGAGTTACAAGTTATAGATCGTAGGCTCGAACCCTTTCATCCGCTTTACTTTGTGTAAATTATTTCATCACCATTGCTCTCAAAACAGTGAAGGAAAACGACGTGAGGAAATTGGCATGTCCTAGAGGCAAAACTTCGAAAACATGTGACATCTATCAACCAGCACTGGGCCTACGTGGTAGATTACGGTCGACTCCCTCTTACCGAGAGAAAACCTGTGTTCCAGGATTGGGAACATTATGGGCTGATTACCTATATGTAGAAACAGTGAATAGGCGATACTTTTTACTATTTCATATCTGTTTATGTTTTTATATAACTTCCCTTTAAGTTTATAGGGAATGCGGGAGTCTCTCCACAGAGTAGACAACTCGTTCATGGGTCAATGTATACACTTTTACAACAAGCTTCCCATGAAACATGATGACATTCGATACTTACCCATTAAACGATTTAAAAACCATATAAAGGCCAAACTTTGCAAAAAGGGGTATTATAAAATCACAGATTATTTAGAAGACAAAAAAGCTTGGGACTGAGCTGCTCGCTCTGTTAAGCATTGTTATTAAACAATATGCGTAATTATAACGTAAATTATTGTAATCATTTTCATTTTTAATGTCTGGTCTTGAAAAAAGATGATGATCCCTGAGTTTGTTTCGGCTATTTCTTCTCAGAGGTAGTCAGTTAGGAAATGCCGGCTTCATCTAGTTAAAAAAAAAAAACATGACGTGTAAAAGTGGTCAGTGATCCTACTTGCTTAATAGACGATTTCATTTCATTTCTGAGTAGAAATAATATTATTGCCTCTCTAAAGAGCTTTACTACTGGTTTTTAATACTATCGACGATACGATTGGTGCAGTGCCTGAGCAATCGACTGCTGCGCCGCGTGTCGCAGGTTCGATCCCCCACGGAACAAATATTTGTATAGGCTACATTAGTTGTTCCGGGTCTGGGTGTTTGTGTATGTGTGTTTATATATATGTGTAGCAACGTTTATTTAAAAAAAAAAACTACATTTAATAGTGGTTTAAAATAATGGAATATATCGACATGAGAAATTAAAAGAATAAGCATTTTGTCTTCTCCAGAAATCCCCTATATCTATATTCTGTAGAATTAGAACAGAATAGAATACTCTTCATATTATGTACACCATACAGATTACAAAACATAAATATAAAGATTTTACAAAGGGTGACACAATGGGCGGTCTTGTCGCTAAGAGCGATCTTTTATAGACAATCTTTCAATGGAATACTACGGGGAAGAAGAGAGAAATAAGGTAAGTGGTTTACAGTGTAATATTTACATTCATTATACCATAATAATGATGATGATAATATGTTTAAAGAGAGAGAAAGTGCTTTTTTATTATAGTTTTAAAAGTGGACAGAGTTAGAACACGCCTTACGGACACGGGCAAGTCATTGGCACAGGCACAGGCAACTGCTTGTACAGTAAAGGATTTATCATAAAAAACTGGTGGGATGCATCAGCATCTCTAATATTAGGTTTTCCGATGATCTCTGATATCTATTATGTGTGTCATGAGTATCTATATATCTCATTCTGTAGTATTCTACACTTCTTCTTCTTCAGCCTATAGATGTCCACTGCTGGACAAAGGCCTCCCCCAAGGCTTTCCACGCTGACCGGTCTTGTGCTGCCCGCATCTATCCGCTTCCCGCGACCTTCACCAGGTCATCGGTCCACCTTGTTGGGGACCTCCCTACGCTGCGTCTTCCAGTACGTGGCCGCCACTCCAGAACCTTACTGCCCCATCGGCCATCGGTTCTACGAGCAATTTGCCCTACCGACTGCCACTTAAGTTTAGCGACTCGCTGAGCTATGCCGGTGACTTTGGTTTTTCTGCGGATCTCCTCATTTCTGATTCGACTCATTTCATTCTACTGTATTCTAGTCTAAAGGTTAAGAAAAGACAAACCAGCGTATACTGTAAGACGTTTTATCTAAGAATCACAAGATCCTTTCAATCAATTAAAATAATTTAATATTTCTACCAATTCTTTTCAATAAAAGCATACCCTAATTATGTTTTTCCCAGAACAATTTCTTCGAATAATACCCTCATATAATTTCTCTTTTTGCATTATTATTATTATAACCTGCCTCTGTATTGAATCCCAATACATCGATTCCTTTTCATCGCGAAGGCTTTTGTCCGTCCATGTTCATTATTCCCTACAGGCCTACGATTGAAAGACACTGTTCATTGAGAATTTTCCGGGATATTGTTTACTGGTATTAAAAATTGATTAGATTTTGTGCGTTTAATGCGGTAGGTATTTGGATAATACTGTTGGTAATACAGGCTGTTGCTGTTTTTGTGTACGTAATCATACAGATTGAGCTAGCCCCAAAGTAAGCTCGAGACTTGTGTTATGGGATATTAACTCAACGATACTATATTTAGAATAGATACATATATAGATAAACATCCAAGACCCAGGCCAATCAGGAAAAGATCGTTTTCCATCATGACCTGGCCGGGGATCGAACCCGCAAAAGCAATAAAGCAAAAGCGTAGCGTAGCGTAAAGCAATTAATGTTATTGAATTCCAGAAGAGAATCCAATCCTACTGTTCAGCAATTATTTAAAAAACTCACAGCGTCTCCAAAAATTATCTCCATTCACAATTTACCGAAAAAATGAATAACTTAACGCAGTTATTTAACAATTTTCTTTTAAACTTTTTTTTAGTGAATTACGGCGCCATGACAATAGTACAGTCGGCGGCGATAATTACGCCTGTCTCCGCGAACACTCCGCCAAACTTTACCACTTTTGACGAGTTTCTTTTTTTTATCTTCTCTTTTTCACTTAACGCGACCCACGGAAATGCTCAAGTTTCTTATGGGCGAGCCAAAAGATAACTTTTGTTAACTTGTATTGTGTGCGTCCGAGATAGTAGGGTAGGTAGTGGGTCGGCTTGTAGGATTATGTAAAAAATGTTTTAAGTGTTTCTTTTTTTTTTTGGAATTTTTATGGTGTACATAATAAAAATTATTCTATTCTTATCTACAAATGACAGCCGAGCCACTTCCACCCTTCCGTACCTGGAAAAGTTCGTTAAATCTATTGGTTTAACGAACTTTTCCAGGTACGGAAGGGTATGTAAAGGTCATAGCATACTTAAACAACTCAGCCCCAACACCACCCTAAACTGAGACGACTGCTTGCAGTCCACGCGGCAACAGCTAGCAGGCACCCAGCTGTCCACCCGTCGACCGCTCTAGCTTTTCGTGATTGACGTAGTTCGCTATCGGTTTCTATTGAAGCAACTCGTCTTTTTACATGCTTTTTATTAGCTTCACTTGTATATTCGCTTGTTTGCTTGCTTGCTTCTTTGTTTGTTTGTCCGTCTCTAACTCTTTGGACTACGAGTGAGCGGCTCATTACTGTAAAATGTCCCACCGTTTTCAATACGATCGTTCGTTCGTTTTTTTTTTTTAATAGAATATCGAACTAAAAAGTTGAAAATAAATATACTTTAAAAAACTAAAAAAACATGCTTTTAAAAAACATCAAACTAAAAAATTAAAAATAATTTTAAAAAAGCGTGAGGCGCTTAATATACTTACAAAAATTATGGTACAAAGCGCCTCACGCTTTTTTAAAATTATTTTTATCTTTTTAAACTATGCTTTTTACAATGTCCCGATTCACAAAGCGCGAAAGATCGAGGGAGCGGATTACTTAGTAGACATTGACTGACTATGAGCGCCAAGCAGCGACCAGCAGCGGATAGCTCAACTACAACGTGCGGCCAGCGAGGCGTCAACTACCGAGCAGTCTGACGGCGGTAAGCTTGTTGACAGCGACCGGTCTGCTAATTTATGATGCCAATGTAAAATCTATCTAAAGTGCAACATTTAAAGCCCATATTTGAATTATATTCTTTTTGCCGGATGGGAGCAGAGTCGTTTAAGTCTGTTATGAACTTAATGATAGTGACCGATTCACGAATCAACCCTGGCAAGCTTAGTTTAACGTAATGGATCGACCTGTGCAGCTTTATTATTAGCCACGGGCCTCTCTCTTATCAAACCATTCTCTCTCTTGTGAAACCCGTTTTTTCTCCCTCCATTATACAACGTCATTTTTACTTTATACGAAACCTGAATATAGTTTGTTCAGAATAAGCAACTGAATCGATTCTAATCATTTTTATTCCCAAATATATTTAGAAATTATTGCAGTGTGGTTACCGAGCGCACGACACAGCTGGCGGTAGAATATAGTACTAGCACAGTGAAATAGCCCCCCCACACCCCACGCCGTACCGCTACAGGCGCGGGCGGGCAAGCGGTGCGTAGACCATATTTTTGTTGGGACAACCAAGAAAGATAACCAGCTATTAACTATGTGGTTTTTCATGATATCTTTTTTGAAATTTGGTACATAGATTCTTTATTTAAAAATGCTGGACACGTGTTTCGGGTTCCGCATAAATAAAAATTAACGTTGTATAAAAGTCGTTCTTCATGCAGGGTTTTTTCTACTATCACACAACACACTAATAAGGCCGCCGCCGCTGTGTCCAGCCTTAAACACATTTACCTATCAAGCAACGCAAACTAACTTCTTATGACTTGTAAATTACGTCCATTACCCCACTTATATGCAGATGAACGACGTCCGACCAACGTATCACGTCAGTGTAAAACGAACTCCTGAAAACTTACGAGTAATGTCGCCATGTTGGATATGCGGAGTGCGAAATAATTCCGTTCTTGCCACCGCTGACGGTCGCAAATGTGGTGTAGGTTTTAGATAAGCTTTTTATGAAGTGCAAGAAAGAAGTGATGGTATTTTTGGTAGCCAGTCGTGAACAGACAATGGCTGACTGATTAAGCAGCCAAGGAATTTGTGTAGACACTGTTTTTTCGAGTTCGCTCGTAGTTTGTAACCGAATTTATGTATGAACATGAACATTCTGCCATCGATACGCTGAAGAAGAGAAGAAAAGGCTTTGTAAAATAAAGTATAAAGAAATACGTGTTTTTAACTGAACAGACAGCTGTGCTGGGGAGTTTGTTCTGCCACTTCTTCTTCACAGCGAAAGCACTAGGAAGTGGCAATGAGCGGACATTTAGAGGGATTACTTGTGTAATATTGACGTAATAAATGACTTTTGATTTTTAAGTTTTGAAAAAAAGAAAAACATCTGACTCTTCTTAAATTTTCGCCGCTTGAGGTTTTCTTCGCCGCAGCAGCAGCACCAGCACAGTACTTCGAGCCAGAAATATGCCATGGGCGCACGAGTATCGACGCAAGTTGCATCCGAAATAAATAATCGCAAAAATATTGCTGGTGTTGCCAAATGCGACAACAGCAGCATTTGATATTAATATCAGGCAATACCATTGATTACACAGTATTGCAGATTAATAAACAGTAACAATACAAACTAAGCGATAGCATGAAACAGCCCTAATTTAAGCTTATTAAGCGAATTCATAATTTATTCAAAAGTACACAAATACGTATTCAAATTGTATGAAATAATCGGGGATATGGAATGTAGTTTTGGCGGTGTATTGTTGAAATACGATCTGTATTCAGCGAAGCTTTCAAACCGCTGACAAGGGATACTTTTAATTAAAAAACATATCACGTACATACTAGTGAATATTACGTAGGTTTTTATATCGCTTTTTCCTCCCAACTATTTTAGGGTCGGCCTCCAGTCTAACCAGAAAGAAAGAAAGCAAATACATGTTTTCAATACAGACTTAAAGACACACAATACATCATCTTATTACTAATATATCTACATCATACATCAATAACAAACAAAAATAAAATCGAAAGTAAAAACCCCAATTTAAAAAATTGCAGCAAGGGGTCCTCAAGGTGCTTTTTTATATTATAAACTAGTACTTGACCATCGGATCCTTGATGGTAAAGCGCGCTAGTTTAATAAGAGCTTAATCAGTAAAAAAAACTGAGTAAATTGAAAGGAAGACGGCAGTTGAGGTGATGTAATAATAAACCCAACAACACGACCAACAATGTTGCGCCAGAGGAAGATTGATCTGGAGACTCTCCACGACCAAACTCCCAACTCAACAACGTCTAGCCCATCGTATCCTTCAGACATTGCAACACAACTGCTCAGACCCGTCTTCCGTACGGCTTCATCAGACATCATGCCGGAACACGACGAATCGCTTGACGGCAAGAACTTTGTCTGGTGTGTGGTAACTTTTGCCGAGAAAATCTCTAACGCTGGTTCTCAACTAGCCCTGATGTGAATACCTGTATTATTTTACATGGAGTGACTCACAACCCATTTATCAGGTAATACACGATATCCTGTAACTATCGAACTACTATTGTTACACTATGATTACCGCACGGTACAAATATTTTTATGACCTAAAAATAGTTGTTCCGGGTCTGGCTGTTTGTATATGTGATTTTATATGTAAGGATTAAACTTTATTGTTATTAAATTTAACACGGGTTTACTTCACATCAACTAATTAATTTGTTTCTTTTGATAAGCTTTTGACCAAATTTTTTATTGTCACCTGGTTGAGCAGGATAAAATAAAATATTTGCACACCAATGTAATGGTAATATATAATTAAGATTATAATTAAGATTACTTTAAAACCTACATTCAAGTAAAAAAAAAAATTTAACTTGACTTTAAAGAAATGGATGGACATATAAACGCGCGGGCGAGCTATTTTCGTCATCGTCGCGCGCCGTTTTTCTTCTTATAAACGTTTAAAATAATAATATATATAAATAAAACAAATCATAACTAAATTAAACACAATTAAAAATATAAACAAATTATGATGACGCCAAAAGGCTCCTATCTCAGCACACTGCTTCGACATTTAAAAAAGTAAAATCAAATAAAGTACCGCGAGTTCAACACGTTGCCAACTTGTTCCAAGGTTCGAAAGTAGCTATGAATGGATTGCATATCGGACTCGCTCCATAATTGATACTTTGTTATTCGTTTTTTTTTTATAGTGTTTGCGAACCAGCCAGTCCTAATATGGACTATTGGAGGTTTATTTCGTCAAGCTCGGCCCGCCATCGTCTACGTGGTCTGGCCCCCAGCTGATTAGGCATGCATCCGATGTTGCCAGCCTAGTCCCACAACAACTTAAGGCTTTCTGAGCAATGTACGAATAATGCAGTACTGGCCGAAAACACAAAAGAGAGTTGAGTTGAGTTGTAAATTGTTTTATTTAGTTTTGGACTGAGACAAACAAATTCATCTCAATCATATAACTAACTTATATTATAAAGCTTTGTTCTAGCAGTGTATTCGTTTTTTAAATAAAGTAATGTACGACCATGTTTGACCGTGTATACTGGTCTTAACATAAACAGCAGAGCACAAAGTCTAAAAATTGTTTTAAATACTTTTAATATTTTTAGGGTGGAATATACTATTATTCTGATATATTTAAATTTGGTTTTATCTTTCGCCACATCAACGTCGGATCAAAATGTTTCCGGATTTTTTTCATTTCATCAACTAATTAATTTTTTTTCGCCGGAACAAACGATAGTATACCTAAGAGTCGTGCTCATCTACACAATGGTCGCCATACAAATAACAGTACAGTTATTAATGTAGCAAACTGAGCGTGTTACCGTGTCGCATTGCGGTCATGTGAAATTCCCACTTCTGCCAGGATTACATTTTTTATCCGGACACCCGGATAGGTGTTTTGTGTTTAAGGTATTTTTGTAGCTGACTGTACTTTTTGTTTCGATTATTCGTAGGCACTTTAATTACGAAAAAGAATTTAAAAAAGAAAACCAATGTACCTGAATGTACAAACAGGACTCAGTAAAGTTTCCGGGCAAAAACTTATAGTGACAGTCATTTCCGCGTTGATGAAATTTTCCTCATACAGAATGAAAATTGTGGACAATAAATGCAATGACAATGTTATGGCCGATTTCATTATAAAAGTTAAACGTAATCAATTAAAAATAAAAACAAATAAACGCTCAATGCACCACCCAATGCAGAAGCATGGATTTTAGCATGCAAATGTAAGTGCAGCGCTTCATCGCTAGATAAGAAGGGATGAGCGCGGAACATAGTAACAACCCCAAGGGGTACAAGGCGAAGGAATCAGCAGTAATAGTTGTATGCAAAGCAGCGCTTGAAACGCTGTTCGGTGACACGACACTCGCGAGACCAACAAGCTTTTTAAAACGGCCATTTTTTTAAATTCGGAAGAGAATTTTTAAATCGAAGTGGTTAAGTTCGATGGCCGTTGAATAATTTTTGAGTTTATAAGAGTTGAAAATATTATTATTTTGGGAATGTGGACTTTAAGTTCTTGTAAATAATTTAGTACCTGTGTATTTAATATTTCGTAGTAATCTCTTTACATTATATAGGTAAGGTTTTTTAGACATTGCATATTGCTATAGTATTATACTGAACGAAGTTTTGCATGGATGTGACGCATGTCTTCTCCCTACTTGTAATTTTTTTCTTCGTTTTAAACGTCATGTTAAGCGCAAATAAATACTTTTATCTACTCTCATATCAAAAAATTAAAAATATAAAACCAAAAAGGAGTTTATATTGATGTACTTTGCCAATATTATATCGAAAGGAAATTAAAAATTAAATTATAACATTATTAATTCTCTAACAAAATAATGTTATAATAAAAAAAAAAATCATTACCGTACAAACCATAGCCATTGATATAATATTAAACTAAGGTAAATAAGTCACTAGCGCATTGAACTTGAAGCGTACAAAATATCATATTTGTTTAATATTATATCAATGTAGACAGCAGTATTTCATTTCTTATCTGTGGCTGCGCGCGCTTTGGCGCGTGCGCTGTGATGCAGGGTGCAGAAGTGTTAACATTTTGTATATTACAACTATGAAACTGAATATGGAATTGTGTTGCTTTGGCGTTAGACGCACTGAGATTAGATAAAGTAGTGTATGAAACTGTATATAATTAGGTATTACACACTCGTGTGATACTATTAAAAAAACTAGCTACGCTCGTTTTTTAAACTTACACTCGTGCTTAATACCCCTCATTATGTAACGGTATCATAAACTACTATCTTTTTTTTCCTACTTATATAACAATAGGAACATTACTAGACAAATAGGTACTCAAAAACTCCACCCTTTTAGCAAAATTGGACGTGCAACAAAAGTGAAATAAAGTGCAAATATAATAGTCATTACTAAGTACTTCCTTTGCGCAAAGTGAACATTGGATGGAAGCCAAAAAACTATATAGAGGAAAGTTTATAAATACCGAACAGCTTAGACGGGTACCGCTTGTAAAGAAGAGAGTATGGGATTAAGAAAAGCTGGATAAAATGGGTCAACGAAAAAAAAAATACGAGAGGGCCACAGTTTTAACATTCTATTAGCAATATCATACATATATATAACGATATTTAATATAGACAAACGATATAATATAAACAAAGGAAGGGGTATATACATACTTACATATCAAGGGCACAGATTCCTTAAATGATATCAAATGATATTGGAAGGGTCTTAATTCAAAATAAACTACTTTTTTTGATTATGAAATATTAATTCACCGCAATCCCGTCTGATGGTAAACAGTGATGCAATCGTTCATGGTAAAACGCGCTAGTTTATTAAGAGCCTACTCACTCAAAAAAACTGAGAAGGAAGACGGCAGTTGAGCGAGGTGATGCAATGTAAAACCTAACAACACGACCAACGATGCTGCGACCAACCAAACTCCCGACACAACAATATTTGGCGCATCGTACCCGCCACACATCAGAACACAACTGCTCAGACCCGTCCTCCGTACGGTTTCACCAGAAATCATGCCGGAACACAACGAATCGTGTGCAAAGCGGCAAGACTTTGTCTGGTGAATGGTAACTTCTACCGGCGGCCGACGTTATGGCCTACCACCGATGTCTACTCTAACAATCGCAGTTTAATATGTTTCATATATTCAAATCGGTAGTGAACGCGGCCGTTGCGCATGGAGGCGCGGGTTCGATCCCCGCACAGTGCAAATATTTGTATGCATTAATATGAATATTTTCACTAGTCTAGTCGTGCCTCGGAAAGTACGTTAAGCCGTTGGTCCCGGTTGCCATACGAACATCTAATAGCAATCGTTACGGGTTGTTAGAGCACCCAAAAGTCTAACAATTGGTCTAACTGCAATGCTTAGATATCGCCTTTAGGTTGTGGAGGTCAAACGGCAGTCACTTCACGGAAAATATCGAAATATAGCCAACATCAGCAGTTAGACCGGCGGACTCCAGACTCCTAAGCTGAAAAAGCTGCGGATGCAACTGGGATTAACGCTCAGATGATGATGAGCTGAATCCGGTTAGACTGGAAGCTGACCTGAACATATTTTGGAAAAGACAGGTAGAAGATGGGGTATATTAAATTCAAATTCATTTATTAATCTTGTGAACACAGGGTACAGTTATGCAGATGTTATGTACAAAGAATTTTTGTCCATGCTATGTCCCGCCAAAAGGCATACAAAATATCATAAGAAGCGAATGTAGATGTCACAGTTTCAATCATAACAAATGTGTCACCGCACTATCTAGGTGCAATAACTACACGTTACATGTCACGTTACTTGGCAATATCACGATAAATCCCTTCCGTAATTTTACGCGCCTAGTATCGTAGCCTACCGCAAGCGGTGTTCCTCACAACTTTCGAACATGTAGAGAGAGATAGGATTAAAAACTGAACCTTTTGTTATCGTCCTAAAAAGCAATGCCCTTGATATATAGGTACAACGTTTAACACAATGTTGTGAACTATAATCAACAACATGAGAAACAAGCGTGAAGCGCGGCGACCACTACTACTAAATACGAAATTTAACTAAGTAGTTAGTTGGCTGTGATATACAATAAATATGTAAAGAAAACCCTGTTCGACCCATAAGGATAATAACGGTTAGGTAAACAACAGATGACCAAACATAATATACAATTTTACGTAATCATCATAGTAACAATACTAATAAATTTTGAAATACCCTTTTTTTTCCCGCGAACTAATTCCAACTTCCCCGAAATTTGCTAATTTTTATAAAAGTGACAACACCATTTTGACGGTATTATTATAAGCGATGCGACCACGTGCCGCGTGCCCTGCGCCCCGTCGCCCGCGCATGGATTCGCACATGTATTAAGGTACCTATTTTTGCAGATTAATATTTATTTTTTTGGGGTTTTTCTTTTAAATTTAGCCCGGCTTTGTGGGCGGCATTAGTACCATCAGTTATCGATACCTAACAATACCTTCACGGATCAGATTCTTTACATATTGTATATGTTGTCGTGGACAACGATATCATTTTAATAAAAGTTGCCTATTTTATTTATATAGTAGTGGGGCAAACGCTGTGACATTAATTTGTAATGGCGGCACGTAGAAGAGTCGTTTTGAAAAGTGTGGATTGTCGAAGGGTGACTTCGCTTTGAGACGCGGATCAGGGCACTTCTCCGGGGCGAAACTGTCGGTTTACCTATTTCAATTGTTATTGTTAAGATTGGAGGGTTTAGTTACACTTCGTGCTTTAATTCAAAACTTCACCTAGAAATGCAGCTCTTACCACCACACCGAGACGGTGACGAACCTATCGCTTCGCTGTCGCTGACGTCGCCTTACATACAATATCTACTAAGCTACTATGTAGCGGTACCTACAAACGCCACATGAAACAACGCGTCTGACACCACACGAATTCTACATCTCGCAATTAGTGTTTTCCGTGCAACTAGCATACATACAACTTGCCAATTTCAAGCATTGGGCAAGTGCCCACCAGACGGGTCGGAGGATTCTTCCTTTTCTATGGAGGATGCGTGAAGTTTACTCCCTGTTCCTCATGCCTCCACATACTGAAAAGCTTATACCTATCCCGTTGAAAACTGTTGTAGAAATAAAACGCCTTTAATTGATTGCTATTTGTCTAAGAACCTATCAGTATACTGGTCATCATCATCATCATCATTCTCCTGCCCTTATCCCAATTTATTTGGGGTCGGCGCAACATGTCTTTTTCTTCCATACATCCCTATCAGAAGCTATCTCGGCAGTCACCCCCTTCTTAGACATATCATCCTTCACACATTCCATCCATCGTTTCTTTGGTCTTCCCCTACTCTTATAGCCATCAACATTCATAATTAAAACTCTCCTCACGACATTCTCCTCATTTCTCCGTAACACATGCCCGTACCATGACAACCGATTTCCACACAACTATTCAGCTACCGGTGCCACTTTCAGACTTCCTCTTAAGTACTCATTTCTTATTCTATCCATTCGTGTAACACCACACATCCCTCTTAGCATTCTCATCTCGGCTGCGTGCAATTGCCTTTCATTCATCCCTTTCGTAGCCCAACATTCTGATCCATACCAGACAGCAGGTCGGACCATGGTCATGAGTATACTGGTGTATTAAGTAAATTATAGTGGCTGAAGGACAAATTCTGATAATTTAAAACGTTTAAAATCTAGTAGGCCTGGATTCTCCTGTTCACAAACTAAACTAATTTTAAGTTAAGTGCATCTCTCTCTTTCTAATTCAATAAGAAAAGGACAGAAGATAAAACTTTGGGTTAGTTCTGGAAAACTATCATATTGTCATCAACGATTAAAATACACATGTCCAGTTTCCAGGCTACCTTTGAGGAATTCTATAGATAAAATCCTAATAATACTTTACTATTTTTGCGTAAGGAATTCAGCGAGTTACGCAATAGTGTAGCGGTAACTAGGTCATCAGTCGATGCATCTAACGTAAACATGTGTCGCGGAGCTGGCCTCGATGTATTGCCGTCAAATTCCACGTCAGCAGTTTCGTCGCCAGCGCACCCGTCGTTTGCTGAGCTTGCAAAGTGCCCTGCCCGCGTGTCCCACAGCCACGCACCTGTCATCGCAGCTCCTCCACGCAGCGTCGCCCGGACCCCTCGCCCCGTCTCGCTGCAAGTGTCTGCAGCTCTAGCGAAGCCTCCGCAAAAGGAATCCGCTACCTTCACAGCGAGTGTCTCAGACATTCCGAAAAAGAAGCCTATACCAGATCAGTCGCCGAATAGGGCTAATGATGAGGGTTTCGTGACGGTGCAAAGGAGGAAGCGCCGAACGCGAACCAACAAGAACCGTTGCAGCAAAGCTCCTGCGGGGACGGAAGCTAACTTGCGTGCCGCAGAGCCGAACACACCGGTGTATATCTCACGCCTACACTACACCACTAAGGCGGAGGACATCGTGGAGTATATACGCCAGAAGACAAGATACTCACCGAGGGTACAGTTACTGGAGTCGCGCCGCAACGTCAACTTCAAGGCTTTCGTGGTGCGCATACCGAATTGTTTTCTGCCCATCGTGATGGAAGAGGACTTCTGGCCGCAAGACGTAGTTTTCCGTCGCTTCCGCGGACAAATACCACAGAACAGCATAAGAACATGCTAGTAGTAGCAAAGCACTATTTTATAATATAAATATATGTATGTTTAGGTTAAGGTATTTATGTATGGGCCTGCGTCGCGTGAAATAAACAAACAAATAAATAAATAAATACTTTGCTTGGCGTAGGGATTTAATACCCCACTACTCCGCGCAGGAGACGAGGCCCGGACAGACCGGGCCAGCACGAGGGTATGAGGCCGTGGAAGAATTTAGACTCCCGCGGCCCCACGCTCGCTCGTGATAGAAGAGGCACCGGGGTGGTTTTAGTCAGTAAAAGTCTGACAGACCCCGTCGCCCACCCCAGGGCGGCAGATATCCATTGAGGATTTCAACCAAGACTTGTATCGCCCCCAAACATCAGGACCCGAGGTGGCGTCGCGAAGTATTCGACGTGCGCTACTCTTACACTATAATTCTATAAACCTCACCTCTGACCTGAGGAGGCCCACTTTGGCGGGCCAGCACCAATCGGGGGTTGCGGAAGCAATGTTCGTTCTCGCAACCCCCGATGTAGGTGAGAGATAGAACACCGGAGTGGTTTTTAGTCAGTAAAAGCCTGACAGACCTCGTCCGCCCCAGGGCGGCGGGTATTCATGAGGATTTTCCACCCCGGAACAAAAAAAAAAGAGATTACCAGAACCAAATCTTCCTCTGCCAAGGCTGCGGGTTGTCTCCCTGGTACACAGGCAAGTGAAAGAACACGAGTGAGTTTTACCAGTAAAAGTCTGATAAGTAAGATGTCATTTGATGATTTCTCATCCACAAAAAAGGTCTAATATTCCTCCCCATTTAACTATCGAAGGTTAAGAACAAAATGACTTCTTAGGATTTTCAGTATCTTTTTTTATTTAACCCATTTATCGTTTCATTCAACCAAAAAGGTAACGAATGACCACAACACCAAACGACAAATTTATAGAGAAACAAAAAAACAAAAACCTTTTCATTTTCCAATCGCCATAACGCTTGCCGACGTAAACTTTGCAAATCCAAGAGCTGAATTAAAGAGCATTCTAGCAACTGTATAAAGGTGCTGGCTGGAAATTTTCACAACAACACCACCGGTGAACAATCAACCTTATCCCATTAGTCATAAAATCCATTTTTGAATGGTAGTCAAGTTTAGGGGTATCTACGTGTAATGAGTCGCAAAACATCGGTTCCGTATGTCTGTTTAACGTCGGGACCATTAAGTGGGTACTGCAAATGACGGCCGTCTCTGGTTTTTGTCGGTGACTTGTTGGTGACGGCTACAGTTTACGCTCTCAGAATATATCTGATTCGTCGTAGAAGTGACAAGTTCTGGAAATAATTTGAATGATAGCATTGTCAATAAAGGATGTCTGTGTGCTCGAAGGATGAATGGGGTGTTGTTTGAGGAGGTAATTTATTATGTTCAAGAAATGGGTCACTGTATGATGAATTTACAAGTTTCTTCAGGCATGCTAATAGACAGGTTAGATTCAATTCATTTTTTTTTTTTTATATATTATAAACTAGCGCTTGACCGCAATCCTGCCTGATGGTAAGCAGTGACGCAATCGTTGATGGTAAAGCGCACTAGTTTATTAAGAGCCTATTCACTCTAGCCTTGAAGACACTCAAATTGTAGTCCGACGGAAACACCGCCGCTGGCAAATTGTTCCAGTCCCTCGATGTACGCGGTATAAAGGAGGAGGCGAAACGCTTCGTCCGGATCGTAGAGGTGTTAACAACGTAAGGGTGGAAACCAGCCGTACGACGGGTCGTCCGCTGGTGGAACGGAGATGGGGGAATTAAATCATGCAATTCCATCGCACACTCCCCGAAATGCATCCTATAGAACACCGAAAGGCTGGCTACTCTACGCCTGTGCTCTAGGCTTTGGAGACCAACTCGAGTTAGATCAGGGTCACCAATCAGCCTCTTTGTACCTATGTTTTTCTTACGATTTTCTTCGACTTTGTTTTAATTAACAATTTGGAACAATTTGCCAGTGACGGTGTTTCCGCCACATTACAATTTGAGTGTCTTCAAGGCTAGAGTGAATAGGCTCTTAATAAACTAGTGCGCTTTACCATCAACGATTGCGTCACTGCTTACCATCAGGCGGGATTGCGGTCAAGCGCTAGTTTATAACTTATAAAAAAAATGTATATAAGGTTCCAACAATAAGACGTGAAAAGAAAATGGCGGCCCCAAAGCACACAGGAGGTTTCGAGTCAGAATTTATTTGATAAATTTGGTACCATGGTGGTAGAAGTAAAGAAGCTTTATTACTAAACTAGCTTTACGCCCGCGGCTTCGCCCACGTGGAATTCGGTTTTATCGCGCTTTTTAGATTTCCCTAGGGAATGTCATTTTTTAATAAAAGGTAGCCTATGTTCTTTCTCAGGGTCTAAAGATTGTCTGTGCCAAATTTCATTAAAATCAGTTGAGAGTTTTAAGCGGAAAAGCGTAACAGACAAACAGACAGAGTTACTTTCGCATTTATAATATTAGTATAGATTTATTGTGCTGACAACACCGCAACTATGTAATCTATGATACTCTTTGGAAATATTGTCCGTGAAAATGAATGGCGGAAGATTAATTCGGGAAAACATTTCTCTCTTTTACTTTTTTCGTTGTCCCGTCAAGATCGCAAGATCTGCATATAATTTATCAGAGTTGTTATATTGCAGAATCAAAACAATAAATAACTGTACTGTGAGACAGTTTAATTATATTATACTAGCGTCCGCCGGCGACTTCGTTCGCGTGGAGTTAGTTATGCTCCGCTATTAGCCGCAGCGTGATCCTATATAGCCTTAAGTCTTTCTGGATTAATGGGCTATCCAACGCAAAAAGATTTTTTCAAATCGGACCAGTAGTTCCTGAGATTAGCGCGTTCAAAAAAAGAAACACTTCAGCTTTATATAATAATACTAGCTGACCCGGCGAACTTCGTTCCGCCTTAAAGGCAATATCACATGACTACTTTTTAAATTAGGATAACTTTAAATAAATGAATATTATTATTCATCATCATCTCAGCGTTTATCCCGGTTGCATCCGCGGCTTTCGCGTTGGAGCCCGGGGTCCGCTTTCCTGCACATTCTCCTCCATTTCGCACGATCTTTAGCATCCTGTGGTAAGAGCTTGTTGGCACGAATGTCATCTCTTACAACGTCAAGCCAGCACTTCTTTGGTCTACCTCGCTTGTTCCGGCCCGGTGGAGGCGCCATGGCAAGACATTTGTTACCCACGTAACCTGCCGGTTTACGTAAGATGTGACGTACCAGCGCAGGCGACTCTCTTGCAGTTTGTCTGCTATGTCACGGACACGGAGACTCCCACGGATGCGGGAGTTTCTAATGCGGTCTTTCCGCGTAACTCCACACATCCACCGCAGCATATTCATCTCCGTGACACGCAGCTCCTGCTTGTGTCGCTCAAGCGCCGGCCACGCCTCACTGCCATATAGAAGGACAGGTCTAATGATGGTCTTATAGACCTGTCCCTTAAGCTTAACCGGCATTTTGGGGTCACAAATGACACCTGTCACCTCACGCCATTTTGCCCAAGCTGCGGAAATGCGTGCCTTAACGTCGCAATCAATGTCACCGGACGCGTGTAGCACAGACCAGAAGTATTTAAATTGGTCTGTGCACTCAACCAAGTCTCCGCCTATGCACACAGGCATAGGGTCTGTGGTGTTGCTGGCCATGTACACCGTCTTCGCCACATTGAGTTTAAGACCTCCGTTCTCAAGCGAGTTCTTCCACGCATTTACCCGCCGCACCAACCGTTCCCTGTCCGCGTCTGCCAGCGCGATATCATCAGCATACATGAGCAACCAGGGAGGTTGCTCATGTGAATTCTTGATGCTGTCTGACAAAACATCTAATATCACGCTGAACAGGAACGGACTAAGGACGGATCCCTGGTGTACTCCGACGGTGATGGGGAAGGGTTTAGTGTCGCCAACAGAGGTCCTAACAAAGGAATCGGAATTGAGGTACATGTCTCGAATTATGTCAACATAGGCTTCTGATACCCCTTTGGATCTCAGTGCCCACCAGATCACCCCCCGAGGGACACAGTCGAAGGCCTTCTGCATGTCTAAAAAGAGCATATGCAGAGGCGTGTTCTTCGATCTGTATCTCTCCATGGTGATCCTTAGGGGCGAAGATAGGGTCCGTAGTTCCGTACCCTGGACGGAACCCATATTGACACGTCGAGACAGTACACTCCTGCCGGATCCGGGAGTCTAAAATCCTCTCAAAGATCTTCATTCAGGTGTGGGACATGACCTTTATACCGCGATAGTTGCCACACTCCTGTACCGAGCCCTTGCCTTTGAAATGAATATTATTATTCAATGATTCTTTATTTGGGAGCACAATCCTGGCGATTCTTCGGAAATCTTTAATGTGCTACAATACTTGCAAACAACATCCATTGGCCCAATGCGAACGCCATTGCGCTATATTATTTGCGTATTGAAACGCTGCCCGATTCAAATCAGTATTTGATGAATTTCTTCTTGTGTTTCGTAAATTATCTAGCGCTTGATCTCTGAGGTTTGCTCGACGATTTCGCATTGCCAACCGAGCCATATCACGGGCTGCCTCCCTTTGCTCTGGTGAGTGAAAAGCGCGAAGTCGAGCCATACTAAGGCTGCGCCTTCAAGTGCAATTTCTTGCTCTTCTTCAGTTTTTTTTGATGGACTATGGCCCGGACCAGGGTCGGACGCGAGAGATCGCCGCTGGTCGCCACCACGAGAACACGGCTGTGCTCTATTCAAGCCGGGCAGACCTCCACCTTATGCTCCACCGTGTCCTCAGGGCGATGCACACAGTGGTCACCCTGGCGTTTCCTCCCGCCTTATACGGAACAGGAACCTCCCGAAACAGCCGTGTCCGGTGAGGACCTACGTCAGTCGGAAGGTGAGGACGCCGTGGCGCCTCTCTAGCTACTCCTCAAATAGAGGACTTACCGCCGCTATTGCGGCGTGCTCAGTGCTGGATTGCGACAATCACACTTTCCATGTCGCCATGAGACCCCGCCGGAGCTCTGTCCGCTGTACTGCGATTTTTCGCGGCAACGGAGTTATGCCTCCTCTCATCACTCCCACATGTGGGCGAGGGATAGTGTTTCTCCACAATTTAATGGATGTTATTATACATATAAACGTTTCTTTTTAATTACTCTATCTATTAAAAGAAACCTCATTAAAATCTGTTTCGTTGTTTTAAAGATTTAATCATACAAAGGAATATAGGGAAAGAGAAAGTAACTTTGTTTTATAGTATGTAGTGAAGTGGTAAATGGCACAGCAATACAATATTAGAAATTTTGAAGTTGAAGTTTGCTTTGGGGCTTTTATTAAAAAAATTAAACCGGCAGAGAGCATTTATATTCCGTGCTTTAAATAAATGCATCAACATTCAACCGGTAAGGCTTTTTTTAATATGCTGAGTAGTGTAGGAGTGTGTTTGTACCATTTTTAACAAATGAACCGCTAACTTATATTTTGACTGAGTTGTTTTGTTATTCCATGTCAGTTGCGTTTTGTTAAACCATGTCTTATGTCACGTCACACGGGAACGACAGGAACCGCGGGAACGGGATAAAAAGTATCCTATGTGATATGTCCTTCTCCCAGTTCTTATCTACCTCTCTACCAATTTTGAGCCATACTGGTTAAGCGGTTCTTGAGTTATAAATATAGTAACTAACACGACTTTCATTTATATACATAGACTTCATTCAAATCGGACCAGCCTAGGAGGAATTCAGTGACGTACACACGTACAGCAGATTTAGGATGGAAAGAAGAAACCTATGGAAAGCATTGTCATCTACATTTGTAACAAAGATATCATACCTCTCTCTACCCCTAGAGCTCTTGTTTCTGTCTCTTTAAGTAAAATAAAAAATCTTAAATAATTATTTATTTCTATTTATTTTTTCTCTTTTAGTTCATAAGTACAAATTTAGTTAAATAAAAAAAAATATCTTTTTTATTTTTTCGCCTTTTAGTTCTTATGTACAATTATATTTTTAAGTAACTAAAAAAATTAAAAAAAAACTATAAACTTGTCTAAAAACAAAAAAAAAAACTTGTGATTGACCGGGTTTCAACCGAGGAACACCAGCCATCGCAAGTAGACCATACCAATATCGACTACGCTACAGCCGCTATGTCAAGCCGTGCGAAATTAGCGCCCATATTATGCGTGAAATATTGCGAAATAGAAAACTCGAAAATATGCGCTACCCAGACATAAGAATGAGCTAGATCGATTTTTCGTCCCCGAAAACCACCACATATTAATTTTCAGGGAAATCGTTAGGGCCTTTTCCGAGATCACATGCTTCTTCAAGCGATTAGCGCCATCTGCCGGGTTGATTTGTGAATCTAAACGATCCAGGTCGCCACTCAAATGCATACAGAAAAAATCATTAAAATCGGTCAAGCCGTTTAGGAGGAGTTCAATGACATACACACGTACAGCAGAATTATATATATAAAGATAGATTTAACTTATATATTGAAAAAAAATTACAGCTAAGTGCGAGTTGGGGTCGCCCACGTTTTATTGTGTAGGCAACCCTATGGTTTCGAAACCCTAAAAATTGTAATTTGCTGACATTTTATTTAATTGTTTCTGAGGCTGTATCGTGTGATGCTGCCTATTGAGTTAATGTGCCGGCTTAATTTATTGACATATTTATTTTGCATGAAACTGTGACATCTACATTCGCTTCTTATGATATTTTGTATGCCTTTTGGCGGGACATAGCTTGGACAAAAATTCTTTGTACATAACATAACTGTACCCTGTGTTCACAAGATTAATAAATGAATTTGAATTTAATATACCCCATCTTCTACCTGTCTTTTCCAAAATATGTTCAGGTCAGCTTCCAGTCTAACCGGATTCAGCTCATCATCATCTCCGCGTTAATCCCAGTCGCATCCATAGCTTTTTTTCAGCTTTGGAGTCTGGGGTCCGCTTTACCAGTCTAACTGCTGATTTTGGCTAAACTTCGATATTTTCCGTGAAGCGACTGCCGTCTGACCTCCACAATCCGAAGGCGATATCGAAGCGTTGCAGTTAGACCGATTGATGGACTTTTGAGGGCTCCAACAACCTATAACGCCTGCCACCAGATGTTCGTATGGCAACCGGGACCAACGGCTTAACGTGCTTTCCGAGGCACGACCAGACCAGTGCAAATATACATATTCAAGCATACAAATATTTGCACTGCGGGAGGATCGAACCCGCGCCTCTTCGCGCAGCGGCTGCTTTCGCTACCGCTACGCCATGGAGGCTGTTGAACCGGATTCAGCTGAATACCAGTATTTTACATGGTGCGGCTACCTATCTGACCTCCACAATCCAGATACTGGGTAAGACGATACCCCTTGGTAAGACCGGTGGTCAGATGTCCAAGCTTCTAACGACTGTTCAAGATCTACTAATGACTGCCGGAACCAACGGCTTAACGTGCTTTCCAAGGCATGAAGAGGTCTCGATATGAAAAGATCACCCATCCTCAGACCATCCTCGGCAAGCGTAGCTTAACCTTATCGATCAATCTCACCATCATCAGCATCATTATCAACCTTGTTATCGTCCCACTTCGGGGCACAGGTCTCCTCTCATACAAAGAAGGATTGAGCGTAATCACCACGCTTATTCAATGCAGGTTGGCGATTTCAGACTTAAAGTCCGGGTTTCCTCTAGATGTTTTCCTTCACCTTCAGTCATTGGTGTCCAAGATATACTTAGAAAGTACATATAACTTTAGAAAAGTTACATTAGTACTTGCCTGCCCTAGAATCGAACCCGCGCACTCATACTTGAGAGGCTGGTGTTTTAACCACTAGGCCACCACGACTTCGATCGACGTACGCGGCGTATATTATGTAGCCATGAGCCCCTCTTCATCATAAATATACGTATTTTAGGTCGCACTTTGGGAAAGCTGACGTTTCACAGTATACTTTTCACGCATCATTTCTCCTCGTTTCATCTTTCATTCATGTGTCGTGGGAGCTCCCTAATCGATGTGCTTCTTCTTATATTACATCTTGTTTCAAAATAATTGTCTTATCACTTTTGAATGACAGTAGAAATATTTAATAAGTTATAAGTAGATAGATTTACCCTTTGTCCTAGAGGAAAGCTCTAGGGTAGGCTGAGACTTTTTTTCTAGTGAAATTTTTTTAACGTATCGAGGAAAAAGTGATTGATTTCGCTTGAACGATACACACACCGTGATCACTACAGCGAAATATACAATTACAATTTTATTTTTATGCGAAACCCGAAACGCATGTCCAGTATTTTTAAGTAAAGAATCTATGTACAAAATTTCAAAAATATTTAATGAAAAATCAGAAAGTTATGAGCTTGCTATTCTACTTGGTTGTCCTGGACAAAAGTAACATCAAAGCTCCACCCTGGCGGGCGAGCGCGGTGCTGCTGGCACGCGCGCAAGTACTATGATTTATGCTAAGCTGCGCTCGGTAACCACACTGCAACAATTTTTAAAGGTATTTGGGAAAAAATATAACATGGTGTAAAAAATATAACATGGTGTAAAAAATATAACATGGTGTAAAAAATATAACATGGTGTAAAAAATATAACATGGTGTAAAAAATATTGGAATCGATTTAGTTGCTTATTCTGAACAAACTATTACACTAACTATATACAGGTTTCGCATAAAATAAACATAACGTTGTATAAGTATAGTGTATACAATGGTATGGATTCATCATCATCATCAGCCTCTACTCGTCCACTGCTGGACATAGGCCTCTTTCATGGCACGCCAACAAGCTCGATCCTGACCAGTTCTCCGCCAGCCACTACCAGCCACCTTTTTGATGTCGTCGCTCCATCTCGCCCAAGGGCGTCCCACGCTACGTTTGCCACGCTACGTTTTTTTCGTTTTGGTATGGATTGCGTCACCGCAATAACTTAACTTTTCCCACGAAAGGCTTTTTTTTCTTATTTTTTTTTTCTATTTGTTAGTCAGTGTCAGGTTACATTACAAAAAACAATCGTGACCGTAAAGAATAGGTGTGTATTTACAGAATTATCATTAATTTAATCGTCAATACAACGCTTAAGTTCCTACAAGCCTATTGAACGACTATTTCAATAAAAATATGATACAATTTATTGGGCTTAGCTAGCAATGTTTTCTTTTTTTAATGTGCCATTAAAAAGAGACATTGTCGTTGTGTTAGACTTGTGTCATCTGCAACATTTTCGTGCTAAATGGATGTCAAGAAAATTGGACTGCTAAGTTTCTTGCTCTGAATAAATGCCAATAATAAACAATCTCTGAATAATGCTATTTGTCATTTTGGGCGCAGGTCCTAACACTGTCGGCATGACAGGGCACAGTTTTTTATTCATTATTCGCTTTTAATTTTTAACGTAACTATCTTTACCGTATATACCTATGTAACTATATGAACGTTCACGTCATCACGATGATACAGGGAAGTAAATATATGAAGGCGACTTATAAATCACCGTCCACGATAATTTTATAACATACAAGACCACGGTATAACGCGACAGAAGCACTGCACATCAAACTTTTACAAGCGTCAACGAATACGTAATTTTATTAAAACCTAGTTTTCGTGGACGTTAAAAACAACGGTCAACAAAGATAACGTGTAGGTATAATAAAAGCGAAGATTTATATGCCCTGGGATATAATCCTAGAGAGTGGTATCTCCAGGATTAGTTCCGTATTTAAAAATGGATCTAATTAGATACTGAGAGGGCATGGTGAAGCATTCGGTGGAGGTCTGCCTGGATTGGGCGCGGAGCACTGAAGCGTCCTCATGATGGCAATTGACGGCGGTGAACAATTGCTTAGTTCAGTTTGAAACGCGACTATACTTTTCGTTATGTCTGTTTTATCACGAATTTTAATAAACGAAATTCTTCAAAATCGAAACCGTTTTATAATATTTGAAATATTCCATGAAATGCCGACTGCAAAAATAATGAATTCTAAAATTCATTATCTATATAAATAAAAATGAATTGTTGTTCGTTAGTCTGGTTAAAACTCGAGAACGGCTGGGCCACTTGAGCTGATTTTGGTTTTAAAATGTTTGTCGTATTCCAGGGTAGGTCTACACGGTGAGCAAATAAGGAAAAATTGCGAGTAAGATAGACTAAAACGACAATTCCATTTTCCCATATAAAAGTTGACCACTTACTTTCTGTCAAACATTTGATAGTATTTGTACTCTCAGTTCCACTCGAATTGAAGAACGTATTAAAACAAGACTTTTGAATCGACAACATAATATCAACTTTGCTCATAAAATCGTGTATTTAAATTTCAAAATACAAAAATAATAATTAATGGGTTGACATGTTTGACGGGTGCCAACCTTACAGTGTTACCAACTCTCAAAAATATTTAAATACGTCCATGGATACAACGTGTAGGTGCGCGGATCAGCTATATTTTTATAATATAGCATAACGTTATGCTATTAAAAAATATTATAACACCTTAATATTTGCGTTCAGCTTTTTTACCATTTTCATAGAGCACACAGAAATAATGCCACACTTGTCCGATTCAAACCATAATTAATGAATAATAAAACCGTGTATTATCTTAAAACAATATTTCTACAAAAACGGACCCGAAAGTTACTCAGTTATACCGAAGAACACTCCTGACAAGATTAGCACTGAAGAAGAGCAAGAAATTGCCTTAGTATGGCTCTACTGCGTGCTTCTGACTCACAAGAGCAAAGGGAAGCAGCCCGTGAACCGCTTGGTTTACAATGCGAAATAATCGAGTAAACCTCAGAGATTAACAGCTAGATAATTTACGAAACACAAGAAGAAATTCATCAAATACTGATTTGATTCAGGCAGCGTTTCAATACGATTGCAGCAATGATTACTGCTTGCATACTAGCGTTTGGTGGAACTGGCAAGACATTCCTCATGTCAGCCACTGTGCAGTTGCTTCTTCTGAAATAACAGCCACATTCCATAATCTGCATTAAAATTTCCGTTAAATCTTCAATCTATTGAAGAACAAACATGTCACATTACAAAGCGCTCCGCTATGGCCAAAGTTTTATCCGAATCGAAGATCATCCATCTGGGACGAATGCAAAATGGCACATAAACGTGCATTGGAAGCATTTAACCGAACATTGCAAGATCTAGGTAATGACTCGAGATGTTTTGGAGGCGCAATGATTTTACTGTCTGGCGATTTCCGCCAAACATTGCCAGTAATTCCCAGATCGACTGCTGCCAACGTAATAAACGCTTGCCTCAAATCATCGAATCTATGGCGCCATGTTAAGAAACTTCAGCTGACAACAAACATGAGAGTTGCATTGCTGAACGATACATCTGCTGAAGACTTCTCTGAGAAATTGCGGAATATCGGTAATGGTCGAGTACCTGTCGACGAATCGAGCGGACTAATTTCATTTCGTTAGAATTTCTGTAACTTTGTCTTATCGAAAGACGAACTCATCAACAAAGTATTCCCAAACATCATTACTAACCTCAGAAATAATGAATGGTTGAGTAAGCGAGCAATATCGGCAGCGAAAAATAAAGATGTAGATGACTAAAACTACATAATTCAGAATGAGATCATTGGTACACTGCATTCCTTAAAATATATTGACTGTGTAACAAATGAAGATGATGCCACCAACTATCCAATGGAATTTTGAAACTTCTTGGATGTACCTGGCTTACCTGGCACACTTTACGACTAAAGATTGGTTCCGTAGTAATCATGATTCGAAACTTAAAACAACCATAACTGTGCAACGGAAGACGGTGGTAAGTAAATTTATGAACAATTTGATTTACGCCACAATACTCCACGAAAAATTCAAAGGTGAGGAAGTTCTCATTCCGAGGATCTCGATGATCCCAATAAAAGGTAGCCTATGTCCTTTCTCAGGGTCTAAAGATTGTCTGTGCCAAATTTCATGAAAATCAGTTGAGAGGTTTAAGCGGGAAAGCGTAACAGACAGACAGACAGAGATACTATCGCATTTATAATATTAGTATGGATTATCATAATTTAAAAAGGAAAAAATTTGATCATGTGATATTGCATTTAAGGCGGAACAAAGTTTGCCGGGTCAGCTAGTTTAAAATAAAATGCATTCGTTGATGTGTTTCATTATTTTGTCGAGTTTGAAACTTATATACCACGTCGTGATTAAAAATGAACTAAAACCTCCTTTGACCACATTCATGATAAATGTTTTTGAATTCGTCAATATCGCAAAAATATTTTATGAACCTATTTCTTTTTTTAAATTTCATCCATTAGTATCTACGTATATATCACATACACATAAAACCTAAAGAGAAAAATTAAAAAAAGAACTTACCATTTTTAGCCGCCATAGCCAGAAGTGTCGCACCGAGAGCAGCCGCTGTGACCAGCAACCGACACAGCGCCGGCAGCATGATGACACTATCACATCAGACCATCACATCACATCACATCACCAATCACGGCGAACATCATACAAAATTTAACTAACAACTTTTTTTTAACAATTCACAGGTCGACTTTTTTGATTGGTTGAACAACATCTGGAACAAAAAGAGAAACAGTTATTAGAAAGATGGAAAATACGTTTATTTGCATTTTTTTTTTGTAGTAAGTAATACATTTTTAGCGATATTGAACACTTATGTTGGATTGGGAAAAAGCATTGGAATCACATGAGCGTATCCGACCCAACACCGTGATCGCTCATTGAGTTATAATGTATATATATATATACATTATAACTCAATGTGATCGCTACAGTGAGATATACATATCTCGCAAAAGGAGGTAAGTTAACACATGTGCGGTAGACAATACAAGCGCGAGCAAAGGGGGACAGGGCACGCGGCATGCGGTCGCATCGCTTATAATAATATGGTAGAAAATGGCGTTGTCACTTTTCTTAAAAATACCAAATTTTTGGGAAGTTGGAATCAATTCGCTGAAAATAAGTTCCTACAATCCCATTGAACGACTATTTTAATAAAAAATATAAATGCATAATAATTATTTCAGTATTCACTTTTGTCAGTCAATTAATTATTTTTTGGGTTTAGTTTGTATGGTAATTATAATTTAACTAAGTATCGAGTTGGCAACCGGCATCGAGCTTTCTTTCCTTCGGTATTATCAACAACGACCAGCTTTTTTTGCTTCCTTCTCTTCGCCTTATAAGGCCGAATAAATCAATATATGTTGTACACAATCAAGGGTAGAATACAATTCGGGAATGGATAGTCAAATGTTGTACTACAAAAACTACAGCCCAACGTTAAAGAATGGAAGAAAAAATCTTTTTTTATTTGTCACTGAAATTCATGCATATAAAAAAATTATAGATAAATACAAAATAATTGTATTTATTAATCAGGGGCCATAATCATAATCGGCCTATAATGTGCCCACTGTTGGGACACAGTCCTCATCTCGGTGAGATAGAGGGGGCTGTAATCTACCACGCCCAGTGCGGGTTGATGGATGTCACATGCCTTCGAAGTTTTTGGCTCTAGGACATACCGGTTTCTTCATGATGTTTACCTTCACCGTTTTGAGAGCAGCGGTGATGAAATAATTTACACAAAGTAAAGCGCCTGATAGGGCGTACAACTTGAAAATCGTGGCGAATACCACTAGGCCACCGTTGCTCACCAAATCAGGAGCACAAAGCAGAAATAATGGCCGCCTGCACGTCATGTCGTTTGACGTCCTCCGTGGCGCAGCGGTCAACACGCCTGCCTGCGACGTGGAGGCCCCGGGTTCAATCCCCGGCCAGGACAATGATGGGAAACGATCTTTTCCTGATTGGTCTGGGTCTTGGATGTTTATCTATATATGTATCTATTACAAAATATAGTATCGTTGAGTTAGTATCCCTTAACACAAGTCTCGAACTTACTTTGGGGCTAGCTCAATCTGTGTGATTTGTCCGTATATATTTATATTTATTTATGTCTGTGACAAGATGTCTTCCACTCAGCATGACCCGTGTCAAAACTAGAGAAAAACGTTAGGTGAAGTGATAAGCACACATTTAACTTTCTGCTAGTGAGCTGTCAATAGTGTCAATTAGTTGGAATGACAGCACAGTCCACGTTCACTTGTTTTTTTTTTTTGTTCTGGATGGGAAATCATCATATCTACCGCTCTGGGCGGAGCAGAAGGGCGTGTTCGACTTTTACTGACTTTAACCCACGTGTTTCTTCGCTTACTCACTTCCACCAGGGCCACGATTTCTTTCTTTACCAAGCCGCGACCCTGACCATGGAGGCATCGGTCTTCATGGACCCTAATACAATGTGTTGACATCTCTATGAGGTACGCGTGAAACGTTCGACCCGGGCTTGGCCCTTACCAGGCCGCGAGCTGCCCACTGCTCACTGCCCGCAAGCCCACGCCTACGGTGGCCGGGAGTTCGATGTTGTCTCCAGACCAGCGGCCTTAGTCCGCTATTTTTATAAATTTGTCATTGCAACACGATTCCATTGTCATTTCATATTCATTGTGCTTAAAAGTTCGTAATCTGCTAAATTCATAATGATCGATCAATTATCTCAGTCGTCTCGTAATGGAATGGTGATAGAATGACAGTGCCGTATTGTCATTATCAGAAAACCCGTTAGTAGATATGATTTTCTAAAAATTACTACTGAATTTGAAAATTGATTAATATGAAATGGAGTGTCAGTGATTGACCACCGGAAAGTCAAAATGACGACATTTTGTTAGTAGATTACGAAACTTGTCAAAATCGATCACTGATCGACAATTCTGACACTATTGTAATAGCAGAATAGGGCCCCAGGTGGTCTCTTGCGGCGGCTAGAGACGTGAGGGCGTTGGGATTCCCGCTCCTTTGCCAGCATCATCTAAAAAAAAACTGAGTGAATAGAAAGACCAAACAACACGACCAACGATGCTGCGCTAGAGAGATATTGATCTGGACCCTCCACAACCAAACTCAAGACAGAACAACAGTTGGCGCATCGTACCCGGTACACATTGCAACGCAACTGCTCAGACCCGTCCTCCATACAGCTTCACCAGACATCACGACGAATCGCTTGGCAGTAAAACTTTGTCTGGTGGGTGGTAACTTCTGCCGGCAGCCGATGTTATGGCCTGCCACCGAGAAATACATATATACGGTAAACCAATAAAAGATTTCGTTGGTCCCTATTAACATTGTCGGATGTGAAAATTGACTACTTTACAGGAGAGCGCGACAAAGTTTGAATTGTTGATATTTTTTTTATTATACGAACTAGGTTAACAGAAACTAACAGAATTATAACACAAGTTTAAAAGTTTATTTATGTGATAATAAATTACTATTATTGCTTTCCTAAGTATGTTAAAAGTCAGAAAAGACTTGTTTAACCGTATCAAATCAAGTGTATTTTGTCGGATCTGCCACATACCACAATGTTACATGTACAAACAAATTGACTATTTGTTGGAAGTGCCACATACGACATTGTTACGTGTATAAAATAATTGATTATTTGTTGGAAGTGGCACATACGTAACTGTTAATTGAAAATTCTAGACCAATGTCTGTCGTATCTAAATCAAAATTATAAATAAAACAATTTTTAAATGTCTTTGTAACTAGACATTTATTTCAAAAATCAATAGCAATCAAAACAAAACTCTAGGACCATAAAAAAAACAACTTCAATTTTATACGAGCTTATAAAGAACGAAAAGCTTATCAAATTAATATCAGTAAAAAAACTCCAGAAGTTTAATAAAAAATAAAACAACCTGACTTCACAATACACAGCTAACACAGCCTTAAAAGTATCAAAAGGCTTTTGTTAGTAATTAATAAAAACCGTCAAAAGGATAAAAATAAAAATCGTGTGACTTACACAGATGAAACAAAAAACTTATAAAATTCTTCACCTACATATGTAATCTTTCCCAAAAACACCTTATTATTATGAGCATAAGGAATAAAATCGGCATAACTTACATAACAATCTTAGATTCAGTTAAAAGTTTATAAAATTACCAACTCTATTTTAAAAACTCTTTAAATTAAATAATCAGTCTTAATAAGTATCAATTATCATTATTTTAACAATGGCACATTATTATCACATTTTAGGTTTTATTATTATAATATAGGAACAAAATAAGAATCAGTCTTAAGAGTTATAGTTTAAATTAATCTTCCTCATCAGTGTCTTCATGTGACTTGTGGGCATTTTGATCAAATTTTAAGTTTTGTTAAAAATTGTGATATTTCTCCAGAATCACTCCACTTTTTTTTTTAATAATTATAAACTAGCGCTTAACTGCAATCCCGCCTGATGGTAAGCAGTGATGTAATCGTTGATGGTAAAGCGCGCTAGTTTATTAAGCCCATTCACTTAAAAAACCTTAGTGAATAGGAAGGAAGATGGCAGTTGAGCGAGGTGGTGCGATGTTAGACCCAATAACACGACCAACGATGCTGCGCCAGAGGAAAATTGATGTGGAGACCCTCCACGACCAAACTCCCGGCACAACAACATTTGACGCATCGTACCCGGCACACATCGCAACACTACTGCTCAGACCCGTCCTCCGTACAGCTTCACCAGACATCATGCCGGAACACGACGAATCGCTTGGCGGCAAGACTTTGTCTGGTGGGTGATAACTTCTACCGACAGCCGATGTTATGGCCTACCACCGAGCAAACTACTTCACTTTGACAAATGTTAACGAAATCTTTATATTTATTACGACTGATAGAAATATCCCCTGCTTGATTTGAAATTCACGAGACAGCCTTTCAGTGTTTCGGTTACCAGATCTCAACACTATTATAGTTTACGGGTCATCTTCAAAATTATACTTATATTCAATCCTATACTGCTGTGCATGTACGGTCACCTGTCACCTCTCTTAAGCGAGTCAACTAAATTTTCTCATTGTCACTGTTTATTGACCGATTCTTTTTTGCTAGCAGTGATTTAAAGTCAAATATGTCAGAGGTTGTCATTTCTTTCACTACATAAGGGTTACTTTCGACTTTAGCCCAGCGAACCAGACAGAACCATTCTTCTGGCACATAAATCAGCCTGCGATCACTAGCAAGCTCAATAGTTGAATGGACTCTATCACCCTCATTCTGGGTGTGACCCTTCTCCATAAAACGATGGGTGATTGTGTCTCCAAATTCTTTCGCCGCTATAAGGTAAAGAGCAAAAACGATGCGGTTCCTGTTTTGCCCCGCACAATTATCTGACCAGAACCGAAATATTTTTTTTAACTGATAGAGACAACTAGATACTTCGTTTGCGCCACGTTTTGCTAAAGGTGTAGGTAAGTGTCCATATAAGTCGTGGTTGATCAAGTTTGGTGGCGGTGGTGCCACGTTTTCTGAAACTGTGAACTCAGTTTGAGAATACGTGACACTGAAGGCGTCATTGCTATTTTCATGAGAAGATGGGAACGGTATTGGTGGTTTCAATATTTTTTCGTGGTTAACAGCAACATTACTTTCAGTAGGAATGTCAAAATAAACAGATGGTTCAGATGGCTTGTGGTGAGAAACAGTGGGTTCATTATTTTCTCTTTCTGGAATTGCATCTCCATTGAAAATGTCAACAAACATATTTTCATTCAACTTAATGAACTCATTTTGCAAACCACTTGGTAATGGGGATTCTCTATTAACTGAAACAAAAGTTAGATACTTATATAGCAATAAATAAAAAAGTAAGTATATTTTTATGTACCTTGTCTCGTAAAAATTACATCTATCAGTAGAACTAAACCAGTTTAAATGACACAAACGCGACAAAATACATTTTTATAATGACTATTTATAAAACTATCATTAAAATACCCACCAGCAACTTAAAAACATTATAATAAACCGGTGAATAAAACAATATAACATAATAATATACCACATTCAACAAAACGTTTTAAAATAAATACCGTTAACAAAGGTGGAAGTAACACCTCCGACAAATAGAACGTAAATTAAAACTACCAAAAAAGTCGGATCTGGTACTACCGACATACTTTATCTCACAAAAAACGATTAACAATGTTGGATGTGACACTACCGACATATTTTACTTCATAAAAGACAGTTAACAATGTTGGTTATGTCACTTCCTACAATTTTAACTGAACTTATTACATATTTACTTTAAATATAAAAATAAATATTAAATAGTTTATTTTTTAATAATTAGTATCATGTTCGGAAAGCTATGTTAGTAGTAAAATAATAATAAATTTTTAAGTGCCTGTTTTTTCATCTTCATCTGCATTACTCAAAATATTTAACTCCATACTCTTGTTTTTATCCACATAATGTTGTTCAGATTGTTTAGTGGCTAGTTTTATTAAGCGGGCGGACCTTGTACACATTATGATTGTTATAAAGAACAAAGGTAAAATAAAAAATATCTTTAGCCACCCAATCTCATACAACGTGCGTGTAACATGGTCAGTACTGGCACAACCGCACGCGCCGCCGCCCCTCGTGCCCCGCAAACATTGTCGCAAGTTGAGATCCGTCATTGTTAACTGGCGGTTATGACAATATCCGACAATGTTAACGTGGTTATTTTGAAAATTACTAATATTTTTCTTTTTTTCGTTTTATCTACTAAAAGAAGGGACTTTTTAAGAGTGATTAATGAAATAAAAAGGAAATGGCAAAAATGCACATACGACAATGTTAATAGGGACAGTCGATTTGATCATAAAAATACCATTCAATTTCCTTGAATCTCGACAATGAATGAGAAGAGAATACTGGGGAAAACTTATTATATTAGCGTTAGTTTACGGCACGCATATGAATCCTTAGTAATATTATAAATCGGAAAGTGAGTTTGATTGTTTGTTTGTTCCGCTGTAACTACTGAACTGATTGCTTGAAATTTTGCAGACGTAAAGTTAGAAGTACGGATTAAATAATAGGGTATATTTATTATCCCGTAAAAATTAGAGATTCCCGAGGGAAATCTAAACAGCGGGATATAAACGAATTCAACGCAGGCGAAGCCGCGGACGGAAAGCTAGTAGGCATATAAATTGTACCTACATAACAAGTGTCACGTCGGGTCCACGCGTTCAGCGTTTTCATTAAAAAGTCCATATCACATGACTGTGATGTGACATGACCAACATGGTTTTTGTAGCACAAATTTTGCATTAAATAGGCACCTTTCTCGATTGTTCCCACACCATAGTATAAGTTAATAAGTAATTGTCTTATGTAAATGAAATGTCTACAGAAGTCGGTGTCAAAGAATTAAGTCTTGCGAACTAGAAAAAAAACTGTGTTCTACTTTAGTTGAAATAACTATCTACCAAGATTCGTGGGCTTTCTCAGCTGAATCAAAAATGAATGTCATTATCATTAATTAATCATTTCAGTCAAAAGACGTCCACTGCTAGACATAGGTTTCCCCCAAGCGTCCCGCATCCAGCGGTTTCCCGCGACCTTCACCAGGTCGTCGGTCCACCTTGTCAGGGGCCTACCCACGCTGCGTCTTTCGGTGAACTCTGGTAGCCGCCACTCGAGAACTCGTCTGCCTCATCGGGGATCGGTCCTACGGGCAATGTGCCCGGCCCACTGCCACTTGAGTGTTGCAATTGTTCGGGCTATGTCGGTTACTCTCGTTCTTCTACGGATACCTCATTCCTGATTTGATCACGCAGTGAAACCCCAAGCATAGCCCTCTCCATTGCCCTTTGAATTACCTTGAGCTTTCTTTTATGGCCCATTGTATGCGATCACGTCTTACTTCCATAAGTCATCACTGTCAACACACACTGGTTGAAGACTTTTGTCTTGAGACACTGCGGTATTTCGGACGAGAAGATTCTGCGTAGCTTCCGTAGCGTGTAAATATAAATTATCGTATTAATCATAGGGGCACATTCGCCGAGCAGACGGCAGCTCACCGCCCGTTAAGGACCAAGCCCCGGTCGGCGGCGTGTTTCACGTGGGCCTCAATGACATGTCAGCACATCGTGATGGGGTCCATGAAGACCGATGCTTGCCAGGGCAGCGGGTAGTTTGAAAAAGATACCATGGCCCCTGGTGCACAGGCAAGTGATGGAACACGGTTGGGTTTTAGTCATTAAAGTCAGACACGCCCTTCCGCTCCGCCCAGAACGGAAGGGCGAGGCGATTTGATGCTGTCCCATCTATAAAAAAAACTATAGAGTTTTTCAAAATATTTTTCAAAGTCGGTATGTACTTTGTAAATTAGGCTTCAGCATAAATTACATGGGTATGTTAATTTTGAGGGTGTGTGTAATATTAATTAGTACCTAACTGATAATTAGTTTTAACAACTGTGATTCGTAAATTACTAACACCGACTCTTTTATCTGAACTTTTGACTTGAATTTGTCAGTCATATAATTGAAAATTCCATCACGTTTTCAACTAGTATTACTTACCTTGTCTTTTATATCGAGGGACTGCAACAATTTGCCAGCGGTGGTGTTTCCGTCGGACTACAATTTGAGTGTTTTCAAGGCTAGAGTCAATAGGTTCTTAATAAAGTAGCGCATTTTAACATCAACAATTGCATCACTGCTTACCATTTTGTTGCAGAGGAAGAGCGTGTCAGACTTTTACTGACTAAAACCCACCAGTGTTTCTTCACTTGCCTGTGCGCCAGGGCCACGGTTTCTTTTTTAAATAACTCGCAACCCTGACTCAGGCGGCATCGGTCTTCGTGGACCTCGTCACGATGTGCTTACCATCAGGTGGGATATGTTTTTTTGTCTTATCTTCTTGCATGGCTAAAATTTTTTTTTGCCAAATTTTGTTATCATCAATTCACTTTTTTCCGCTTCTGCTTTTTTGCGGCATTGGTCCTTCTTTTTATTTTGCTCTTTTCCTATACCTATATATTTTGTCACTTATCTTTATTATTACATTATTTATGTACTTGTCATTATGTTATTATTATATTGCATTCATCATTCTCCTGCCCTTATCCCAATTTATTTGGGGTCGGCGCAACATGTCTTTTTCTTCCATACATCCCTATCAGAAGCCATCTCGGCAGTCACCCCCTTCTTAGCCATATCATCCTTCACACATTCCATCCATCGTTTCTTTGGTCTTCCCCTACTCTTAGCCATCAACATTCATAATTAAAACTCTCCTCACGACATTCTCCTCATTTCTGCATAACACATGCCCGTACCATGACAACCGGTTTCCACACAACTTTTCAGCTACCGGTGCCACTTTCAGACTTCCTCTTATGTACTCATTTCTTATTCTATCCATTCGTGTAACACCACACATCCCTCTTAGCATTCTCATCTCGGCTGCATGCAATTGCCTTTCATTCATCCCTTTCGTAGCCCAACATTCTGATCCACACAAGACAGCAGGTCGGATCATGGTTTTATATATTTTCCCCTTAAGTTTAAGGGGTAATGCGGGAGTTGCAGATTGTTCCCGTGACCTGCCGCCATTTCATCCACCCAGTGTTAATTCTGTGCTTAACCGTCCGTTCTATTTCGCCATCGCTTTGCACGAGTGAACCGAGATACCGAAAGTCGGAGCAGATTGGGAGAAGTGCGCCATCAAGCGCTATGGCTCCAGAAGTGGAGAGACCGCCGAAATCGCAGAACATACAGTATGTTAACTAACAGAGGGCGTTCCCGTTAACCCGAAATAGTATAGCATACATACATGCTAAAAAAAATATTTCCATTCGAAAACAAAATGTTTTAAAATTTTTTTCCAATATGAAAATATTCAATAAAAATTTTAAATTGACATGTAAAAGAAACACACTGTACACGCGAACATGAAAGACGGCAACGTCGCAATTTATTTATACATGACGACTACTATTTTGATTTAAAACAGGAGGTTTCAAATTTATTTCCAATTAGAATTTTTTTTATTCGGATTTTTTTATGCTTATTTTTCTATGCTGATATTTTTATTTTAATCTATTAATGATATAATATATTAACGAGTTTAAGGGAACGCCCTCTGTTATTTAACATACTGTATATTCGGTTTTGTTTCTGCTGATTTTCAAGCCAACATTCTCTAGCTTCTGTTGCCATTTCTCCAATCTGCTCTGGATCGCAGGTCCATCTTCACCGACGAGAACAATGTCATCGGCAAACAGCATGCACCAGGGTGCCTATTATATTACATTGTTACTAATTATTTCTGTCATTCATCAGGCGGGATTGGGGTCCAGCACTAGTTTATCATATGTAAAAAAATACTATTTTGTTATAGAAAAACGTGGAATAGGAAGCAATGGAAAGCTAATGAGCTTAACATTCATTGGCGGAGAACTCGAGTTGTTGCTATTCTGATGCAATTGACGGAAACCAGATTAAAGTGACTGTAATAATTATATGCAAATATGTAGATTATCGCGGCAAACCGCTAGATGCGGGAGTCACACGACCTATGTCCAGCAGTGGACGTCTTTCAGCTGGGATGATGATGATGTAGAATATCGAGATATAAATTAATCAAGCTGATACACAAAGCGAGTTTCATTTTTATTAATTATGTAGTAGTGATTTGCAATACTTTGCAGTTTTTATGATTTGTCAAAAAATCATGACTGAATTATTTTGTATATACCTACTTTGACAGAGTAATCAACAGGTACATATCTTTTAGAAGAAAGCCCTTAGGCTTTCTAGTAATATATATAGGGAGGCCAGGTATTACATGTAATGTAATTAACGCATACCCTCAAACATCCCAATTAGAATATTATGTTATAATCATGATACATACACTGAATTTTTAATTTAAGATGTATATTCATTGTTATTTATAAAATTAGCTATACCAATTCTTCTAGAATGAAGACCTTAACGTTCTTGGAATAACCTTTTTTCTTGTTTATTTTGTAATGAATGATTAAATTTATACAATTTTAATTTAGAGTTTAAAATCGCAGTTTTACTTGTATTCATACGAATAATTTCATGTCCGTACAAACAACAGGGTTAATATGACAATAATTTCCGTACTTTAGGTATATATTTATGATATAAAAAGTTACCTATATTCAAAATGACATAAACCGATTCAGTAAACGATTCTGAACAAACTATTTTAAGGAAGTGCGTTAATTAATTTACATGTTGTATGTATACATATATATTTCTAGGTATGTCATCATCATCATCACAGCGTTAATCCCAGTCGCATCCGAAGCCTTTTCAGCTTTGGAGTCTGGGGTCCGCTTTACCAGTCCAACTGCTGATATGGCTAAACTTCGACATTTTCCGTGAAGCGACTGCCGTCTGACCTCCACAACCCGAAGGTGACGTCGAAGCATTGCAGTTAGACCAATTGTTGAACTTTTGGGGGCTCTAACAACCCGTAACGGCTGCTACTAGATGTTCGTATGACAACCGGGACCAACGGCTTAACGTGCTTTCCGAGGCACCACCAGACCAGTGCAAATATTCATATACATACATACAAATAGGTACTTGCACTGTGCGGGGATCGAACCCGCACCACCTTGCGCAGCGGCCGCGTCCGCTACCGCTACGCCACGGAGGTTGTCATATATTTCTAGGTATGTGTTGAGTACAAATAATAAAGATAATTAAATAAACAACATCAAAACTCGTTGCAAAGTTTAGAAGAACAGCGCAGTCATACACATACATGGAAAAAAAAACGACACAAAACAATCTTAAACTAAGCAATCTCGATGCTATGATTCTCTCAATAGCAATTGCCAAAATCTTCCTATAGTTAAGTGCTTGAGACGGAGGTGGCAGGATAAGCTGGACTGCTTTATTAGAATAAAATAAAATAGAATACTTTTATTTTAGACCTGAGCTCATAAGGTTAATAACAATTAACTAAAAAAAAAAATACTTAAAACAGCATAGGTCTGCATCCACCTCTGCCAATGGGATAATCCCACCGATCCGCCAACACACTGAGAATACTGTTATTAGGTACTGCGGCGATCACGCGTCATCAGGGATGCGCAATAGTGGCAGCAAAACCTAATATTATTATCCGCAAACATCCCTGACGCACTAAAACGCCACGGCAGCCTCAACAGCCCCATTAGAGTTTTTTTTTTTTTTATTAGTTATAAACTAGTGCTTGACTGCAATCCCGCCTGATGGTAAGCAGTGATGCAATCGTTGATTATAAAGCGCACTAGCTTATTAAGCCTATTCACTCAAAAAACTGAGTGAATAGGAAGGAACACGGCAGTTGAGCGAGGTGATGCAATGTTTAACCCAACAACACGACCAAAGATGCTGCGCCAGAGGATGATCTGGAGCCCCTTCACGACCAAACTCCCGACACAACAACATTAGGCACATCGTACCCGGCACACGCAACACAACTGCTCAGAACGTGCGTAGGTCGCTGTATGCCCGCTGAGTGAAGTTAAAAAACCGGTTGCAATTAAATTAATAAAGAATGATTGATGCTGGGCAGCTCTGAACAGAGAGAGGTTGAAGGAAAGTATGAAGGTTTTGCGTGTATGTGATTCATGTTCCCTGAACCGCAAATAAACGTTTTTAAATTATTGCCTTCTTGCTTTTGCCCAGGAGTGCGACATTATTGTCTAACAAAAAAAAGAATACTTGAAAAAACAATGTAAGTGAACAATCCATTGAACTAATTTACTCCATCTAGATTTATTTTTTAAAATTGAAGTTTGTGGCTCGGACCTTTAAGCCTAGTCATTATTTTGATTGTACTCTTATCAGAGATGTACAAAATGGTTTTAAAAAAGCATTTAAATACAAAATGCAAAATACTTTTCAGATTTACTATTTCAAATACAAAATACCAAATAGTTTTGCGTTTTGTATTTGAAATGCTAAATGCAAAATAGGTATTTTCAAAATACTTTTTTCAAAATAAAATAGTTTCTTATCTATAGATATAATGAATGTTCGTCGTTTTGGTTGACTTTTTTTGGTTCACTTCTTTCCGTACTTCTAAACGGAAAAGCCAAAGGCATGGTACGCCATACAGTCTGGACTTGAGGAAGTTTATCCTTTTCTATTTTTTTCTTTATCCTGACTTAACTAACCTACCTCCTTTCGTTTCCCGCGTGAGCCGACTACATTATGATTTTTAATTCGAGTCAGATAAATGACAACTCCAGTGTTGCAGGTTTTTTGTCCCAAATAAATAGTGATGTGGTAAATCGAGATTTTACACTTAAAGCTTAGTCTAGATTGCACTTTTTAATTCAAATTGCGTATATGTATACAAATAAAAATACAGGGTGGAACAAAAGTCAGTTTATATTTGAAATAATGATAAAATAAATAATTTCAGTAGGTAGATTAAAACTGTTTATTGTAACAAAAACTAATTACGAACGCTATGTTGTGGAAGAATTGGCCGCTGAATCGCGGTGCCACAATCCTGCGTCTGCCCCCCTATCACTGTGAGCTCAACCTAATAGAGTTAGGTGCGTATTCCAAAAGGAAACTCAAGCATTGATCTCTGCTTAAACATTACTTTCTCGGTGGTAATTTTTCTCGGTGGTAGGCAACAACATCAGCCGCCGGCATAAGTTACCACCCACCAGACAAAGTCTTGCCGCCAAGCGATTCGTCGTGTTCCGGCATGATGTCTGGTGAAGCCGTACGGTGGACGGGTCTGAGCAGTTGTGTTGCGATGTGTGCCGAGTACGATGTGCCTAATGTTGTTGTGTCGGGAGTTTGGTCGTGGAGGGTCTCCAGATCATCCTCTGGCGCTGCATCGTTGGTCGTGTTGTTGGGTTAAACATTGCATCACCTCGCTCAACTGCCGTCTTCCTTCCTATTCACTGAAATTTTTTGAGTGAATAGGCTTAATAAGCTAGTGCGCTTTACCATCAACGATTGCATCACTGCTTACCATCAGGCGGGATTGCAGTCAAGCACTAGTTTATAAGTATTTAAAAAAAAAAAAAAATACTTAAAACTAGTTTTAACCAATCAAGTGGCTTGAATCGAGACTTAAGTAAAGCTTGAGTTTTGAGTGACGTTCTGTAATACGGACCTTAGTTTGGGCTCAAGCAAAGGAGTACGTCGCCAGGAAAAACAAAACTTGACACCGGAAAATTGGAGAAGTGCATCAATCATGCCATAAAAGTTGAAGATGAAATGTGTCAACTCGACCACATCATGGATGAATGTGCGGATTCATAATTTATAAATGTAACCGATTCTGATTCGAGTGGTAATCAATAAAAAAGTAACGAATAAAAACGTATAAAATGATTTGTATTATTTCTTAATTGCTCTGAATCTCTTTAAACATTTTTTCCCCAGCTCTTGTGATAATGTTGTAGTGAGTTTAATATGCTGTTAAGACCCATATTTCTAAAATCATATTGTTAAATACGGTATGTATTACATATTTACAATAAAAAACCGCTTTGATACCTAATGAAATAATGCAAGACTAAATGTAAAAATGTCGTGGTGGCCTAGTGGTTAAAACACCAGCCTCTCAAGTATGAGTGCGGGGGTTCGATTCCAGGTCAGGCAAGTTATATGTACTTTCTAAGTATATATTAGACACCAATGACTGAAGGTGAAGGAAAACATCTTAAGGAAACCTGGACTTTAAGTCTGAAATCGCCAACCCGCATTGAGCAAGCGTGGTGATTATGCTCAATCCTTCTCTGTATGAGAGAAGACCTGTGCCCAGCAGTGGAACGATAAAAGGTTGATGATGAAATGTCTAACAATAAGGTGGACCGATGACCTGGTGAAGGTCGCGGGAAGCCGATAGATGCGGGCAGCACAAGACCGGTCATCGTGGAAAGCCTCGGGGGAGGCCTTTGTTCAGCAGTGGACATCTATAGGCTGAAGAAGAAGAAATGTCTAAGTCTATTGATTGCCGAACATCACTATTGTAGCGGGTCACCCTTATTCATATCAGTGACACTTGCCCTTGTCATTTTACTGACTCGAATTAAAAATCCCACTATAGGAGGGGTTTGGGGTAAAGTCATGATGTGGCCACTATGCTGCAATATTTCAATGTTCTTTATAAATTATTCCCTGAATGCACTTTTTACTACATAAATCACGCGCTTTTATTTAGTAAACAACACTATAAATAATTTTAAAAGTCCAATGAAAAATGAGCGTGACACTCTGCTTGACTCTCCCGCCAAAAAACCTGACCAAAGAAGTAAAAAATGTTTTTTTTTTTCAACTGTCATTGGCGATATCCGCCATTATTGTGAAATCAAATTTTCAAAAAAATTCTATAATTCGTTACACGTGTTATTGGCAAAATTGTGGTAACTATTCCACAGGGGCCATTGATCAAGAGTTGAAGTAGTATTCAATACTTGATCGTAAAGAAGAAGGAGAAGAAGTAAAAATATGGAATAATGACAATACAGACGTCATTCGCTCATATAAATTTCATTTTGTTATACTCGTAATATTGGCTAAACTTTATCACAAAGTATTTTGTATTTTGAAATGAATATTAAAAATACAAAATATATCTCGAAAGGTATTTCAAATAAAATACAAAATGCTTTTTACTAAAAAGCATTTAAATACAAAATACAAAATAGCTATTTTGCATTTTGTATTTGCATTTTAAATAGAAGTATTTCAAATAAATCACATGTCTGACTCTTATTTACAATTGAACATTTAAAACTATAGAGGCTTACATACTCCATGTACATAGCATACTAAACTGTTGCCACTTGCAAATAATTATACATAATAAATTACTATTATCACTGAAACCAGTAACACATAGAAATCATCGGGAACATCTGCTATCGAAAATGGGCTTAAATAGATTGCCAGCATTAATTATTATGAAAGGTATTGCCATAAATACGATGCTAAACAGGATTTGTTTTCGTTTATTAGGTTATTATAGTATGTGTATGTATATTACAGTATCTGTACGTTTATTAAGTTATTATGTATTGTTTTTTTTATATATTAAGTAATATTAGTTGGACTAGATGTATATAATGTAGTAACAATATAACTGATGGGCCCTACATGTTTTCGAGTGGCTACCACGCATCGGAAGACGCAGCGTGGGTAGGCCTTCGACAAGGTAGACCGATGACCTGGTGAAGGTTGCGGGAAGCAGCTGGATGCTAGAGGTACAGAACCGGTCGTCGCGGAGATCCTTGGGCTTTCACAAGAATCTCCACGACGACCACACATAGGCCTTTGCCTATGTCCAGCAGAGGACGTCTTTCAGCTGAAATGATGATGATGATATACAAATACACAGTTCTTTTATGAAATACTAGCTTTCCGTCCGCGGCTTCGCCCGCGTGAAATCCGGTTATATCGCGCTTTTTAGATTGTCCTTTCTCAGTGTCTAAAGATTGTCTGTGCCAAATTTCATCAAAATCGGTTGAGAGGTTTAAGCGGGAAAGCATAACAGACAGACAGACAGAGTTACTTTCGCATTTATAATATTAGTATGGATTATCCTAATTTAAAAAGTAAAAAATGTGATCATGTGATATTGCCTTTAAGGAGGAACAAAGTTCGCCGGGTCAGCTAGCTATTTTTGAGAGTTGGTAACACTGAAAGGTTGGCACCCGTCAAACATGTCAACCCATTAATTATTTTTATATTTTGAAATTTAAATTTATGAGCAAAGTTGATATTATGTTGTCGATTCAAAAGTCTTGTTTTAATGCGTTCTTCAATTTGAGTGGAACTGAAAGTACAAATACTGTCAAATGTTTGACAGAAAGTAAGTGGTCAACTTTTATATGGGAAAATGGAATTGTCGTTTTACTCTAACTTACTCGCAATTTTTCCTTATCTGATCACGTTTAAACCTACCTTGGACTACGACAAACATTTTAAAACCAAAATCAGCTCAATCGGCCCCGCCGTTCTCGAGTTTTAATCAGACTAACGAACAACAATTAATTTTTATTTATACAACAACGTGTAACAAAAAGGGTATATACATACCAAGGACATGGCATCTTTAGATGATATCAGACGATATCGGAAGGGTTTCAACTCAAAATAAAATACTCAAAAAATTGGTACCAAATTTTCGGTTTCGTGTGTTTCATAAAATAAAATCATAACAAACGTGCAGCACACTACATATGTTAATAACTACTCGTTACCCGTCACGTTACTTGCGAAAATCCGATAAATGTCTTCAATATCTCTGTGCGACTAGTATGATAGTAGCCTATCACAGGCGGTGTTTTTCCTCATAACTTCCTAACATAAAGAGATAGAATTAAAAAACCCTTCCAATATCGTTTGATATCATGTAAAGATGCCATGCCTTTGTTATGTATATACCCATTATGTTACACGTTGTATAGAAGATAGAAGATATGATCAAGCTGAAGTGGTAATGGGGCGGTCATATTACACGTGACGACGACGTCTAACCCAATGACGCTTGGGTTAGACGTCTTCTTGAGTGGAGAAGTTGAATCAGTACACGTTAAGTACAATGACTTCTACCAGAAGGGTAATTGCGTAACACACTATCAGTAGCAATGGGTTTCAATTTGACAGTTAAACAACCTTCATTGCTTTATTTACGTTGTTGAGCCGACACACTTTCCGAACATAAGGAGAAATGGTTTAACAATTGATAGTATTAGAGTGCTACGCAATTAGGGTTCAGGGCTGTGGGTTGTTTGATAGAGCACTCTGGCACACAGGCAAGTGAAGGAACACGGGTGGGTTTAAGTCAGTAAAAGTCTGACACGCCCTTCCGCTCCGCCCAAAGTGGGAGAGTCATTTGATGATTTCCCAGCTTAAAAAAACGTTAGGATGGACTATTATCCTTTTTGGAACGACTATTATTCGCAAGATGGCTGGTAGAAACTGGATGAGAGTCACCGTGAATCATGTCACAAAGCTTGTTATCGGAGAGGCTTTCGACTAGCCATAGATTGCTGTAGGCTTATGACAAATAAATGTCACGTGGTTGATACCCAAGGGCTGAATCTGCTCGGGGAGCGTTGTCTTGAGTTAATTTCTCTGACTTTTCGGGTTTATTTTCCCTTTATGTAAAAGTCCTTATTTCTTGTAATATCAATATGATTTCGTGTACAATAAATAGTATTGGCTGTATTCATTATCACGATCCCAGTCGCATCCAAAGGTTTTTAACTTTGGAGTCTGGGGTCCCCTTTTATCAGTCTTACTGCTGATTTTTGGCTAAACTTCGATATTTTCCGTGAAGCGACTGCCGCTTGACTTCCACAACTCGATTACACCAATAACCGATATCGAAGCATTGCAACAATTAGACCACTTTTTGGACTTTTGTTTCGGTTGTATTTAATACTATTATATCTTAGCTAACTATAATTAATGTTGTAACGTACAATTGTTATTTGTCCCAAATAAATAAAAAAATATATAATCATCGCTCAAGCAAGTCTTTTAAGCTATATTTAACTCGCAGCTCAGTTCCTGACTCATAAACCTCAAATACTAAATTTTCAAACATCGAACAAACTAACAAAGAGACATCAAAACAACGCCTCCAGCCTTGCCCGTCACCCCCTTTGCCCACCTCCCCCTTCTAATTAATGGTGAATACACAATACAAAATTTATTTGCCAACTTGACACGCAGCAAAAGCTAACACAATGAGCCTTGTCGACGTCATGGCCGAAAATTCGGATTTCAATTTTCAAATGTATCAGGGTTACCAGGTGTATAAATTAATTAAAATATTTTTTTTAAGTTTAGGTTGGTTAAAAAGTGTAGAAGAATGCTTGGAAATTATAGGTGGATAAAATTTTCTTGAAAATTTAATTTGTGTGAAAAAAGTAAAAATTCGCTCATACACGAACATACAAATATTAATAAATACTTAGGTATTTCGATAGATTTGTGAATTTTGGAGAACTCAAGAAAAGCTCATGCTATTTCTGACATTCCTCCAGCATCAAATCGCTGAAATAATCACAATTATTTTCGAAAATGATTGTTTTATTATATTATTCAAACATAAATAAAATGTTAATATTTGTACTTGATAAATTAACGTAAACATGCCGTATTTCCTTTTAATTTGGTTCGGATCAATCGTTATCATCACATTCGTTGTCTGTGAATCACATTTATTTTTCCAGTCAAAATGGCCGAAATCACATCCATAAATCTACGTCTACACACACCGGAATCCCTCCGTCCTATAATAATATCGTTACGTATCCTGCTACCATCAAATGGATTCCCTTATTAATTGACCGGTGATCGAGTATCCGCGTCGACTACAGATTTCATCTGGAATCTACCTCAGTAAACGGGTGACCGTTAATTTTAACAAGTGCCAACCCTACCTACGTGCAGCGTACGCCGCGTCAAATGAAATGCGGTTCGTGCTAGAATTCCAATTTCGAAATTTGAACCTCGAATTGTAGGTGCTTCGCTATTGACCGCTGCTAATTTATTTTGCGAGGTTATGATACTTTCGGCTCAAATCTCTTTTTTATTTTAAGGTTTATATCCAGCCAGTCTTGAAAAAATAAAGAAATTATTACTTGTTTATTGTTACCGAACTCAATAAGCTTGCTAAACAGACTCCAGGAATATAAATATCCTTCCTAAGCATATACATAAATAAGCACTGGAAATATGTATAGGTACATTTTTCAGTGGCTAAAAAGGAGGTCGTTCAACGTCAAAGTCAAAGTATTTTTTACTGCGATTTTTGGTGATATTAAAGTTCAAACTGACTTTCTTCTTCTTTAGCATATAGAGGTCCACTGCTGGACAAAGGCCTTCCCCGAGGCTTTCATTACATTGAGGGGGTTTGCCATAATCCCCACGCTTGGCAGGCGGGTCGGGGATTGCAGTAGTTTGATATTCCACCAAATAAGCACGTGTGGTACCGGGCTTAGAATAGTACCATCCCATATCCTCCCGTGGGTGTTGTAAGAGGCGACTAAGGGAACTCTCACCAGGAAAGCGGGCAGCAGTGCTTTTTCCGTGTAATATCAAACTATTTATTTATTTATATATACTTTATTTTACACCAAATACATACATTGATTAAAAACTACATTCAACACAACAATATACAAATGGGCGGCCTTATCGATAATGCAATCACTTCCAGGTAATCAATGAATGGACAGAGATTTTGTAGAAGTATAAATGGGAATGTAGTTGGTGAAAATATTTATTAAAATATCTAGATACACATCCATATCCAAAATTATACATACATAAATAAATACCTACATACTTGCATTCAGTAATATAATTAATTTAGGTAAGAAAAGTAATTACCTAGGCAAAAACTTTTAATTTTTCTTTATTGATTGCAAGGGGGTTTAATCACATTATGTCGCCCCCGAAATTACAAGAAAATAAAACTATATACATACTAATACTTACATTCTTCTAACCAAACCCAACTTAACAATTTTATACAAATCCCTGGCTGTGTCAGAAAAGGGTGACGCCAATATGATGTTACACAATCCAACATCCCATAGGTTTCACTCATTGTTTATACAATAAAAACTTTTTTACAAAAAAACCAAAGACACCGACTTCCGAAATTAGTTATTTTTCACTTTGTAGTGGTTTTTGGAAGTCGGTTGCTTATTTGTAAAAAAGTTTTTATTTTACACTTTTTAGTTGTTAAAAGTACTATGTATTTAGTTGTATCCAGTCAGACTAGAAGCTGACGCAAATATAGTTGGGAAACGACGTAATTTTGTTTACTTTAATGTTTACCCGTAAGTATTCCCTCAACTGCCTATGGTCTTCATCATCAAATTTACTGCAGACCATTATTTTATCCCAATGGGTGCAAAGGTCTCATCAATATAAATGAATGAAGTCCAACCACAAAGTAGCTACTGTAAACCGTTGAGGAGTTCCCGGAACTGACCTTTGTATTTATCATCAGAGCTCTTATGACAGTCACAACCCATCTATGTGTTAAGTTCTTATCAATACAAATTAATCGAGCCCAAACACAAGGTAGCTGCTGTGAATTGTTGAGGAGTTCCTTTGACTGTCTCCCGGCTCCATCATCAGATCTACTCCAGACCTTTATTAAATTGCAGTGCTTTAAAATACTTAATGAAAATGCTAAGAAATGCACTAGTCGCCTCTGCAATTTTTGAAAGTTCCCCTTGTTTTCTCTGGTCTTCCACCATCAAACCCTGATATCCTTATCATGGGACCACCTTGGGATCGACTTCTTTCAAACAGAAAAAGAATTATCAAAATCGGTTCAAAAACGACGAAGTTATGCGCGAACAAACATAAAAAAGCATATATACGGTCGAATTGAGTAACCTCCTCCTTTTTGAAGTCGGTTAAAACAGACTCGCTCGGCTTCGTTACGAACACATTCCGCCATGATGTGATAGGCGTCTTCCACGACGACCTAGACAAAAATTAGTTCGTCCAACAAGATCAGAAGTAGTGTTCATTCACGAGTCTTTTGAATGCTTGTGATAACTGGGCTCATTTTATTTCTACGTCTAATGGATGAGGGGCCTAAACAGTAAAAAAGTTATCAAGGAACATAGTGGAAGGCCTTTTGAGCTCCAAGAGGTCTGATGGCCTTGAATATTTTGTGTATGAGAGTTGCAAAGAAATTGAAAGAGGACACAAGTACCTATATAGAAGGAAAATAATAATGTGCATTCCGACGAAGGCAAATTGGTAACCACTTGAGCTTTACAAGAAATCAAATTTTATTTCTAAACTCAAAAATCTACCTTCGTTCACTATTAATCTATACTAATATATAAAGCTGAAGAGTTCGTTTGTTTGTTTGTTTGAACGCGTTAATCTCAGGAACTACTCGTCCGATTTGAAAAATTCTTTTTGCGTTGCATAGCCCATTAATCCAGAAAGGCTTTAAGGCATAGAAAATCATGCTGCGCCTAATAGGTGCAGAGCATAACTACCTTCACGCGAACGAAGTCGCTGGCGGCCGCTAGTTTCGTAGGTCGTAGTATATTCGAAATGAAATTAAACATTTTATCCCATAAAATTCAAATTAATTAGCTTTTATATTGAAATATTACATTATAAATCTAACAACATTATAAATACAGCTTTTTGATCTCCCTTTTGCAAATATGAGTGTGTTTATTTCAAAAACATTCCTCGTTTCTATTCATTTCGAAGTCCTCCGTGGCGCAGCGGTCAACACGACGTGGAGGCCCCGGGTTCGATCCCCGGCCAGGTCATGATGGAAAACGATCTTTTCCTGATTGGCCTGGGTCTTGGATGTTTCTCAATATATGTATCTATTATAAAATATAGTATCGTTGAGTTAGTATCCCATAACACAAGTCTCGAACTTACTTTGGGACTAGCTCAATCTGTGTGATTTGTCTGCAAATATTTATTTATTATTTTTATTCATACTGAAATTCCCCTGTGGAAGCGGAAATGAAAGAAAACTAGACCAGCAGGGTAATTACGTAACACACCATCAGTAGCAACGGGTTTCATTTAGACAGATCAGCATTCATTGCGTTATTTACATTGTTGAGCAGACACACTTTCCAAACATATGGTGCAATGGATTAGCAATTGGCTTCAGAATTATTCCAATTGATAGTAATAGAGTGTTACGTAATTAGGGTTTTATACAGTGTGATCGTATAAAGGCCAGTTCTCCTTTTTTTGCAAATATCTTTCAATAAAATCAATACATGTTAGTTTGAGAGTATTACTTAGATCCCTCGATGTCATCATCATCATCCCAGCGTTAATCCCAGTCACATCCGAAGCCTTTTCAGCTTTGGATTCTGGGGTCCGATTTACCAGTCCAACTGCTGATATGGCTAAACTTCGACATTTTCCGTGAAGCGACTGCCGCCTGACCTCCACAACCCGAAGGCGACATCGAAGCATTGCAGTTAGACCAATTGTTGGATTTTTGAGGGCTCCAACAACCCGTAACGACCGCCACTAGATGTTCGTATGGCAACCGGGACCAAAAGCTTAACGTGCTTTCCGAGGCACGACCAGACCAGTGCAAATATTCATATTCATGCATACAAATACTTGCACTGTGCGGGGATCGAACCCGCGCCACCTTGCGCAGCGGCCGCGTCCGCTACCGCTACGCCACGGAGGCTACTTAGATCCCTCGATATATGCGGTATAAAAGACGAGGCAAAACGCTCAATCCGAATCCTGTTGTATGGCGAGTATCGGCAAGTATGGGCGGAATTTAGTTATGTACTTCCCTCGTACACTCTCCAAATTGGATCCTATAGAATACCAAAAGTCTAGTTACCCTACGCCTGTATTCCGAGCTTTGGAGATTGGTCTTAATCAAATTAGCTTCTTAGCATGCCTCTCCACTGAATCTAAAGCTGCTAAGTGGCAATTTCGGCATTCCACTTTCCGATCATAAAATTTCATCAAACGTTAACTGATTTGTACTTTAAATCAGTCTACCATCGCCTATTAGAAAAAAAAAAAACAAATAAAAAAAAAACATATTCAGTTATCACCCAAATCAATTTCCTACTAAAGGAAACTGATTTATAAAAGAAAAACTTTTAAAATAATCAAAGTAAACTTTACAAGTCTGACTGTAGTTTCACAATATATATTTGAAAATCTTATGTATGTACATAAAAATATATCGGATTCAAGGAAAGTACGCCATGTTCATAATATAAATAAATACCAGGAACAAACACAATCTTGCTGTACATCACACTCGTCTCCACAGAGTAGGCAACTCGTTCATGGGTCAATGTATACACTTTTACAACGAGCTTCCCATGGACGTTCGAAACTTAACCATTAAACGATTTAAAGCTATTTAAAGGCCAAACTTTGCAAATATTGGGGTATAAATATACATTATATATAATGGGGTATTATAAAATCACAAATTATTTAGAAGACAATAAAGCTTGGGACTGAGCTGCTCGCTCTGCTAAGCATTGTTATTAAGCAGTATGCGTAATTATGATATTTTAAATACTGTTTTTTTTTTTTATCGCGTATATTATTCAAACGTTTTCATTTTTAATGTTGACTTGAAAAAAGACGATGATCCCTGAGTTTGTTTCGGCTTTTTCTTCTCAGAGGTAGTCAGTTAGGAAATGCCGGCTCCAATTAGTTTAAGAAAACATGACGTGTAAAAGTGGTCAGTGATCCTACTTGCTTAATAAACGATTTCATTTCATAGTCAACACATAAACGGTTTTTTAAAGTAAACAATTAAAATTAAATTTTTAGGCCATTATGTGATTAAAATTTTTCCCATGTACTGAAGTATAGTCAAAGGTTAATCTGTTCTAATATCTAGAAACCGTCCAATGCAGATATAAGTTTTTGTAATTGAAATAATGTAGGGTTCAATGAACGGTGGCACGAGGTAAGTACTCGTGGAAGTATTAGCGTTACTTAACTTTTATAATGGTCTATTTAATTATCTAAAGGTTTTTAGCCTCATTGATTTTTGTAATACGAAATTAATCCTATTTAAGATATATGTAAATGATAAAATTTGACTCTGGCTGGCAACCCGAACGGCCATTCGTGTGACGAGCGTGAAACGGGACGGTTGTAAGGAGTCACATTGTTTTAATTAACGAAGAAAATTAAAAAAAAATATCATAAGTCGTGATTTTTCTCGGTGGTAGGCCATAACATCGGCTGCCGGCAGAGGTTACCACCCACCAGACAAAGTCTTGCCGCCAAGCGATTCGTTGTGTTCATGATGTCTGGTGAAGCCGTACGGAGGACGGGTCTGAGCAGTTGTGTTGCGATGTGTGGCGGGTACGATGCGCCAAATGTTGTTGTCTCGAGAATTTGGTCGTGGAGAGACTCCAGATCAATCTCCCTCTAGCGCAGCATCGTTTGGTCGTGTTGGTCTTGGGTTTAACATTGCATCACCTCGCTCAACTGCCGTCATTCTTCCTATTCCTAAGTTTTTTAAGTGAATAGGCTTAATAGACTAGTGCGCTTTACCATCAACGATTGCATCACTGCTTACCATCAGGCGGGATGCAGTCAAGCACTAGTTTATAATTATTTAAAAAAAGAAACTGTGGTCATAAGGGGTAGGTACTTACTCGTGGAAGTGTACCTAATGATATTAGAAAATTCGGTTTTCAACGTTTCAGCCGAAAAAACTAAACAATGGCCCCGATTCCCTGAAACTAAACTAAAAAAACTAAACAATGGCCCCGATTCCCTGAAACTAAACTAAAAAAACTAAACAATGGCCCCGATTCCCTGAAACTAAACTAAAAAAACTAAACAATGGCCCCGATTCCCTGAAACTAAACTAAAGAAACTAAACAATGGCCCCGATTCCCTGAAACTAAACTAAATTTAAGTTAAGTGCATCTTTTTCTTTACATTTCATTAAAAAAAGGAAAGAAAATAAAATGTTAGTTTAAACCTGTCAAATTAGTTCGAGCCTGACGTATATTGACGTATTTTTGGTCTGACTAACTGTCAATGGAGTATCTTAATTTGACAGCATTAAAGTAATATGTTATCTCGTTTGGGAACAAGAGTTTTGGCGCCACTGTTCCCACGCTAAAGGTAGCATCATTCCAACTCAGCAAATAACGTCTTGTCTTGTTACTCAAGTTTGAATTTTATATCAAACGCATTAAGGTCCGTATTACAGAACGTCACTCAAGCACTGATCTCTGCTTAAACATTACTTAAAACTAGTTTCAACCAATCAAATGGCTTGAAATGAGACTTAAGTGGAGTTTGAGTTTTGAGTGACGTTCTGTAATACGTGCCTAAGAGGGAACTCTAGTGGTGCTTTCTCTATACAAACGCATTCCGGTGTTTTCTTCGTGGATAATGCTTTTAGAGCAATTTTTTTTTCTACAATTTTACACCGTGATTATACGTGCCCATATCATTTGATTTTTTTCGAAACTTAATTAATAAAAGAAATACGATAGGTACTCCAAAATCGTGAAAAATGACCCATTTTTACCGTGATGTTCAGATGACTATTAGACAAACGTGATAAGTTTTTGACAAAAAAGAAAATAATAGAAGCATAGGTATACTTTTTATCAAAATGTTAATATAGAAATAATTGAGATCTGTCGTGTTTTTTAAAACAAAACAGCGGAATACGAAACGTCTTTTGATCATCGTTAAAATCAGCCTGAGCTGCAACTTTCCGCCCTTATGTTGTTAATACCACTACGATCTGTTTCACCGGAGTGAATGGTACATGTATCATTTTTTAAACGACTCCGCCAAAATTATGGTAGGTCCATACAATACCTATTTCACACAGACTTCCATAGAATTTTGTTTGTACAACTAATCGGTGCATACAAAAGTTTGCTTAATAAAAAAGTCTTAGTAAAAAAAGTTCCAATACAAAATTCTGAGCACAGTTGTTGGCAGTTTGTTTGTATAATTTGCTTATTATGAAAATCCTTACTAAGAGGTATACTAAATGTGAAATAACTTTGTTTGTTTTTTCCGCTTTCAAATAAAAACTATTTAACAGATTTGGATAAAATTTGGCACGCTATCTACGTGCCAAATTTTATCCAAATCTGTTTTATTTATAACCAGAAATAACCCAAAGGATACTTTTACCGGATCGAAACTTACTATTACTTTAGCTAAATTTATTAATTAACTAAGTAGCAAAGTCGCGAAATAGAAAAAATACAATTCCAACCAATGATGTTTTTTTTTTTTTTTGTTGTGAGTAGGAAATTATCAAATGTGTTCTCCCGGTCTAAAACCCACCCTTATTTACACCTTACACACCGATTAACCCTGATTTCGAGTATATATACCTGGGACAAACAGTCCAACTAGGTAGGTCCAACTTCGAGAAACAGGTGTCTCGGCGAATCCAGCTCGGTTGGGCAGCGTTTGGGAAGCTACGCTACATCTTCTCGTCGTCCAAGATACCACAGTGTCTCAAGACTAAAGTCTTCGACCAGTATTTGTTGCCAGTGATGACTTACGGAACTGAAACGTGGTCGCTCACAATGGGCCTCATACGAAGGCTCAGAGTCACACAAAGGGCAATGGAAAGAGCTATGCTAGGAGTTTCTCTGTGTGATCGAATCAGAAATGAGGAGATCCGCATAAGAACCAAAGTCACCGACATAGCTCTGCGAGTCGCTAAACTTAAGTGGCAGTGGGCAGGGCACATTGCTCGTAGAACCGATGGCCGATGGGGCAGTAAGGTTCTGGAGTGGCAGCCACGTACTGTACGTACGCAGCGTAGGGAGGCCCCCAACAAGGTGGACCGATGACCTGGTGAAGGTCGCGGGAAGCCGATGGATGCGGGCAGCACAAGACCGGTCAGCGTGGAAAGCCTTGGGGGAGGCTTTTGTCCAGCAGTGGACATCTATAGGCTGAAGAAGAAGAAGAAGAAGACTGCCAACCATCAGGGGAGATTGCGGTCAAGCATTAGTGTATCATAATAAAAAAGCGATTAAGCATTAAGCGATTTTACCTAGCAACTAGGTTTTAGTTGCTAGGTAAAATCGCTTAATGAATAAATTCATTTTAAAATATACAGCTTACTGCTCTTTAGGCGGGTTAAGTAAAATATATGATCATCTCTTAGCTGCCCCGGCGTATTTTAATTTCTGAATTGATTTTTGTGTGTTGTCCATAATGGACGCTCTCAGCGTACAATATATTTCTGCATCGTTCTCACATGGTTGATTTCAACATGAATGATGTACAGAGATGCGATTTATTTGAAATACTTTTATTTAAAATGCAAATACAAAATGCAAAATAGCTATTTTGTATTTTGCATTTAAATGCTTTTTTAATAAAAAGCATTTTGTATTTTATTTGAAATACCTTTCGAGATATAGGTATTTTGTATTTTTAATATTCATTTCAAAATGCAAAATACTTTGTGATAAAGTTTAGCCAATATTACCAGTAAAACAAAATGAAATTTATGAGCGAATGACGTCTGTATTGCCATTATTCCATATTTTTACTTCTTATCCTTCTTCTTTACGATCAAGTATTGAATACTACTTCAACTCTTGATTAATGGCCCCTGTGGAATAGTTACCACAATTTTGCCAATAACACGTGTAACGAATTATAGAATTTTTTTGAAAATTTGATTTCACAATAATGGCGGATATCGCCAATGACAGTTGAAAAAAAACATTTTTAATTCTTTGGCAGGTTTTTTGGCGGGAAAGTCAAGCAGAGTGTCACGCTCATTTTTCATTGGACTTTTAAAATTATTTATAGTGTTGTTTACTAAATAAAAGCGCGTGATTTATGTAGTAAAAAGTGCATTCAGTGAATAATTTATAAAGAACATTGAAATATTGCAGCATAGTAGCCACATCATGACTTTACCCCAAACCCCTCCTATAGTGGGATTTTTAATTCGAGTCAGAAAAATGACAAGGGCAAGTGTCACTGATATGAACTGATATGAACTGGCAGCACAAGACCGGTCAGCGTGGAAAGCCTTGGGGGAGGCTTTTGTCCAGCAGTGGACATCTATAGGCTGAAGAAGAAGAAGAAGAAGACTGCCAACCATCAGGGGAGATTGCGGTCAAGCATTAGTGTATCATAATAAAAAAGCGATTAAGCATTAAGCGATTTTACCTAGCAACTAGGTTTTAGTTGCTAGGTAAAATCGCTTAATGAATAAATTCATTTTAAAATATACAGCTTACTGCTCTTTAGGCGGGTTAAGTAAAATATATGATCATCTCTTAGCTGCCCCGGCGTATTTTAATTTCTGAATTGATTTTTGTGTGTTGTCCATAATGGACGCTCTCAGCGTACAATATATTTCTGCATCGTTCTCACATGGTTGATTTCAACATGAATGATGTACAGAGATGCGATTTATTTGAAATACTTTTATTTAAAATGCAAATACAAAATGCAAAATAGCTATTTTGTATTTTGCATTTAAATGCTTTTTTAATAAAAAGCATTTTGTATTTTATTTGAAATACCTTTCGAGATATAGGTATTTTGTATTTTTAATATTCATTTCAAAATGCAAAATACTTTGTGATAAAGTTTAGCCAATATTACCAGTAAAACAAAATGAAATTTATGAGCGAATGACGTCTGTATTGCCATTATTCCATATTTTTACTTCTTATCCTTCTTCTTTACGATCAAGTATTGAATACTACTTCAACTCTTGATTAATGGCCCCTGTGGAATAGTTACCACAATTTTGCCAATAACACGTGTAACGAATTATAGAATTTTTTTGAAAATTTGATTTCACAATAATGGCGGATATCGCCAATGACAGTTGAAAAAAAAAACATTTTTTACTTTGGCAGGTTTTTTGGCGGGAAAGTCAAGGAGAGTGTCACGCTCATTTTTCATTGGACTTTTAAAATTATTTATAGTGTTGTTTACTAAATAAAAGCGCGTGATTTATGTAGTAAAAAGTGCATTCAGTGAATAATTTATAAAGAACATTGAAATATTGCAGCATAGTGGCCACATCATGACTTTACCCCAAACCCCTCCTATAGTGGGATTTTTAATTCGAGTCAGAAAAATGACAAGGGCAAGTGTCACTGATATGAATAAGGGTGACCCGCTACAATAGTGATGTTCGGCAATCAATAGACTTAGACATTTCTTCTTCTTCAGCCTATAGATGTTCACTGCTGAACAAAGGCCTCCCCCAAGGCTTTCCACGATGACCGGTCTTGTGCTGCCCGCATCCATCGGCTTCCCGCGACCTTCACCAGGTCATCGGTCCACCTTATTGTTAGACATTTCATCATCAACCTTTTATCATCCCACTGCTGGGCACAGGTCTCCTCTCATACAGAGAAGGATTGAGCATAATCACCACGCTTGCTCAATGCGGGTTGGCGATTTCAGACTTAAAGTCCAGGTTTCCTCAAGATATTTTCCTTCACCTTCAGTCATTGGTGTGCAATATATACTTATAAAGTACATATAACTTTAGAAAAGTTACATTGGTACTTGCCTGACCTGGAATCGAACCCGCGCACTCATACTTGAGAGGCTGGTGTTTTAACCACTAGGCCACCACGACATTTTTACATTTAGTCGTGCATTATTTCATTAGGTATCAAAGTGGTTTTTTATTGTAAATATGTAATACATACCGTATTTAACAATATGATTTTAGAAATATGGGCCTTACCAGCATATTAAACTCACTACAACATTATCACAAGTGATGGGGAAAAAATGTTTAAAGAGATTCCGAGCAATTAAGAAATAATACAAATCATTTTATACGTTTTTATTCGTTACTTTTTTATTGATTACCACTCGAATCGGAATCAGTTACATTTATAAATTATGAATCCGCACATTCATCCATGATGTGGTCGAGTTGACACATTTCATCTTCAACTTTTATGGCATGATTGATGCACTTCTCCAATTTTCCGGTGTCAAGTTTTGTTTTCCTGGCGACGTACTCCTTTGCTTGAGCCCAAACTAAGGTCCGTATTACAGAACGTCACTCAAAACTCAAGCTTTACTTAAGTCTCGATTCAAGCCACTTGATTGGTTAAAACTAGTTTTAAGTAATGTTTAAGCAGAGATCAATGCTTGAGTTTCCTTCTGGAATACGCACCTAACTCTATTAGGTTGAGCTCACAGTGATAGGGGGGCAGACGCAGGATTGTGGCACCGCAATTCAGCGGCCAATTCTTCCACAACATAGCGTTCGTAATTAGTTTTTTGTTACAATAAACAGTTTTAATCTACGTGCTGAAATTATTTATTTTATCATTATTTCAAATATAAACTGACTTTTGGTCCACCCTGTATTTTTATTTATATACATATACGCAATTTGAATTAAAAAGTGCAATCTAGACTAAGTTTTAAGTGTAAAATCTCGATTTACCACATCACTATTTATTTGGGACAAAAAACCTGCAACACTGGAGTTGTCATTTATCTGACTCGAATTAAAAATCATAATGTAGTCGGCTCACGCGGGAAACGAAAGGAGGTAGGTTAGTTAAGTCAGGATAAGAAGATATATAAAGGAAAAATAGAAAAGGATAAACTTCCTCAAGTCCAGACTGTATGGCGTACCATGCCTTTGCCTTTTCCGTTTAGAAGTACGGAAAGAAGTGAACCAAAAAAAATCAACCAAAACGACGAACATTCATTATATCTATAGATAAGAAACTATTTTATTTTGAAAAAAGTATTTTGAAAATACCTATTTTGCATTTAGTATTTCAAATACAAAACGCAAAACTATTTGGTATTTTGCATTTGAAATAGTAAATCTGAAAAGTATTTTGCATTTTGTATTTAAATGCTTTTTTAAAACCATTTTGTACATCTCTGATGATGTAATCAAATACACACATCAAAAGTGTCTAGGGATCAAGCATTTTTATGCGGATTTCTTGAGATTGAGATGTGGCTTTGTAATAAATTTATGATTTTATAAATTTATATGGATCCTTTTTGGTGCATTTCATAATTTGCATCAGGAACTGTGAATCAAATTCGAGTAAAAGATGAAAATCAGCTGTCAATATTTTCCCTATAAAAACATACAACGCATTGAAGACATTATTAGTGCTACTGTTTCCCTACTACTGATTAAAACCAACGTTATTATGGAGCGGCGACGTCATTTAAGCGGGGAAGAAATGCTCAGAGCCGTGGGAATGATAGAAGCTGGTTCCCGGCAACGTACTGTGGCTTTAGCTCTGAATACAAGTCAGAGTGTTATCAGTCGACTTTGGACACGTTACCGAAGCACTGGTACCGTGGCTGAGCGCCATGGAGGACGGTATCGCTGCACCACACGGAGACAAGACCGATACATTCAAATCTTAACTCGAAGAGCTCCAACAATAACCGCCATGATGTTAGCCGTGAGGCTTCATCGCTCTTCAGGGAACTTAATTAGCGACCAAACAGTCAGAAACCGCTTGCATGAAGTGAACCTTCATTCCCGAAGACCGCTACGGGTACCACCTATAGCAATGCACAATCGTAGGATTCGATATCAATGGGCTCTTGAACACAGAAAGTGGGCAGAAGAACAATGGCGTTTCGTGTGCTTTTCTGATGAGTCTCGTTTTGGTATGAGACCGGATACAAGACGTATACGACACTGGAGAACCCCTGGACGCCAACAGCGATTAAAATCCTGCCAGGAAGTCCATCCTTATAGTGGTGGAACCATCATGGTATGGGCAGGTATTTGGATCGGCGGAAGAACTGAGTTGATTTGGATCAGAGGCAACCTCAACGCTCAAATTTATGCTGAAACGATTGTATCAGACGTCATCGTTCCTCTACAAGTGCAAATCGGTCCCTTATTTCAGTTAATGCATGATAATGCACGACCGCACACCGCAAGAGTTGTAAGACAGACCCTCGCCGCAGCTAACATCAATGTCCTGCCCTGGCCTGCTCAGTCGCCAGACTTGAACCCGATTGAGCATGCATGGGATATGCTACAGAGAAGAGCTCTGCCGAATATGGAGGGTATCCAGTCGCAAGAAGACCTTTTTTTTGTTGTTGCAACGAACATGGGCGGCCATTCCACAGCGTGATTTGGATGAACTCATTTTGAGTATGCCAAACCGATGTTCTTGTGTTATTAGTGTTCGCGGTAGAAACACGGATTATTAATTGTTTAAGTTACCCAATAAAATTTTAGAGAAAACTGTTATTTCAGTCTTTTTTTCGAACTTTTGTGTTAGTGGTTCAAATGTCAAATATCCCTTTATTAGGAAAATGGCAATTTCTTTATTAATGCAAAGGTGACTTGGTTTATCGTTACTGTGACAAACGAAAACACTTTATTTGATGAATCCTTAAAGAAAATTTTAATTAATATCAATCAGGAGAAAAGTTATTGCAAAAATATATGTTGATCCCTAGACACTTTTGATGTGTGTATTTGTAACAATAGCTTGAAAATTTAAAAGAGTGTCCATGGAGTTTCTTGCCCGTTCTTCTCCATAGGTACCTACCCTTTGGAATGGGCGACTAGCTTCATCTTATTGACTGACCGACCTTCTGACAATTCAAAAGTGCCTGTAACTGGTTTATTTGAAATAAATGCTTTGATTTCGACATAAAAAACATAAGTCAATTTCTCCAGCAATATCCCGTAGGCACAAAACTGTAAGTAATCTACAACATCGAAAAATCCTCACCGCGTTCCTTAAAATTTCGTAGTTGTCATAACCATAAACAAAAAAACATGACAAATCCTGTCACCACTTATTTGTTTACCAAAGCGGAGACACAAAACCCTGTCCGCAGACAATCGAAACTCCCCATCCTAATAAAGTATAACCTCCAAACCATTGTATTTGTTTTACATTGCCACTTCCCCCTTTTAATGGGGTGTCATAACTACTGAACTGCGCTAATGAATCATGCCCAAAGGTCGGTCTTTATGGGCCACTAAATTATGGCCGTCGTTAGGCCATAACTCAACGGCTACCGGCAGATAGGCTAGTTTAGAACGCTTAAAGGTTAATTGCTGACTACGTGGATTTGCAGGTGAAAAATTGGGAGTATCCGGCTTTTATAAGGGTAAGGATGATTGCTTTAGTTGTGACCATAGTTTATTTCGTGAATGTTTGATGACGTTAATACGTGTCTTAAATCAGGATATACAATATGTAAAGAAAACCCCGTCCGACCCAAAAGGATAATAAATGTTAGGTATATAGATGACCATAATCATCATAGTGACAATACTAATGAATTTTGAAATAATCTTTTTTTTCCAGGAATTAATTTCAACTTCCCTAAAATTTGCTATTTTTTTAGAAAGTGACAACACCGTTTGTGACGGAGCGAATAGCGATGCGACCACGTGTCGCCTGCCCCGCCCCCCTTCACCCGCCTATGTATGCCTAACGTGTTGTCTACCGCACATGTATTAGGTTACCTCGCTTTTTTGAAATAACATTTTTTTTAGTGGTAATTTTTTTTTCAAGTTTAGGCCGGCTTTGTAGACATTATTAGATTTTTTTTTATTAGTTATAAACTAGTGCTTGACTGCAATCCTGCCTGATGGTAAGCAGTGATGCAATCGTTGATGGTAAAACGCACTAGCTTATTAAGCCTATTCACTCAAAAAAAAACTGAGTGAATAGGAAGGAAGACGGCAGCTGAGCGAGGAGATGCAATGCCCAACCCAACAACACGACCAACGACGCCGCGCCAGAGGATGATCCGGAGACCCTCGACGACCAAACCCCCGACACAACAACATTAGGCACATCGCACCCGGCACACACCGCAACACAACTGCTCAGACCCGTCCTCCGTACGGCTTCACCAGACATCATGCCGGAACACGACGAATCGCTTGGCGGCAAGACTTTGTCTGGTGGTTGGTAACTTATGCCGGCGGCTGATGTTGTTGCCTACCACCGAGAAAACCAGTTCAGTTAACGATACCTAACAATACCTTCACGGATCGGACAGGGTTTTCTTTACATATTGTATAGTCAGCCTATAATGTTCTCACTCTTGGAACACACGCCTCGTCTCAGTGAGAAAGAGCGGGCGGTAATCTACCACGTGTGCCCAGTGCTGGTTGGTAGATGTCACATGTCATCGAAGTTTTGCCTCTAGGACATGCCGGTTTTCTCACCATGTTTTCCTTCGTCGTTTTGAGAGCAGTGGTGATGAAATAATTTACACAATGTAAAGCGCCTGAAACGTAGTCGCTCACAATGGGCCTCATACAAAACCTATGGTCGTGGTGGCCTAGTGGTTAAAACACCAGCCTCTCAAGTATGAGTGCGCGGGTTCGATTCCAGGTCAGGCAAGTACCAATGTAACTTTTCTAAAGTTATATGTACTTTCTAAGTATATCTTGGACACCAATGACTGAAGGTGAAGGAAAACATCTTGAGGAAACCTGGACTTTAAGTCTGAAATCGCCAACCCGCATTGAGCAAGCGTGGTGATTACGCTCAATCCTTCTCTGTATGAGAGGAGACCTGTGCCCAGAAGTGGGACGATAAAAAGGTTGATGATGATGATACAAAACCTCAAAGTAACACAAAGGGCGATGGAAAGAGCTATGCTCGGAGTTTCTCTGCACGATTGAATCAGAAATGAAGAGATCCCCAAAAAAACCAAAGCCACCGACATCGTTTTTCGAGTCGCAAAAATTAAGTGGCTCTTCGAGTCGCTAATATTAATCGTTAGCCGTGGTCATTCGTAGAAGCCCAAAACTCTGACAACCAGTCAGTAAAATTAAGTGGCAGTGGCACATTGCTTGTAGAACCGATGGCCGATGGGGCAGTAAGATTCTGGAGTGGCGTTCCCCAACAAGGTAGACCGATGACTGGTAGAAGATGGATGGAGCATAAGACTGGCTATCGTGGAAAGCCTTGGAGGCGGCCTTTGTCCAGCAGTAGACCTCTATAGGCTGCAGAAGAAACAGTAGTAAGCGCCTGATGACGTAAGCACCTACGACCTACAGCTTGTACCACGAGGCCTCTGCTGGTCTCAATACCAGGGTATATGTTTGACGTTTATTACTGAACTATTAAGTGAATCCTTTGTACAATATGTTGTGGTTGGCTTTCAGACGGACCAGATACAGCTGAATACTGTTTTTTATATGGAGGTTATGGAACTTCTACCACCCAGTTAGTAAATACTCCTTGATAAGTCTGGTTCTAAGAATTTTTGGCTTCTTGACTACCTGTAGCCGACATTGAACCCCGGTCAACGTAGGTGCGGGCTTGCGGGCGGCGAGCAGGGAGCAGTTTGCCGGTAAGGACCACGCCCGATTTCACGTGCGCCTCAAAGAGTTTTTAAATTAAAATAAAAAATCATATAGTACAGCCTAGAAATATGAAATAAAACATACATGCCAGCATTATGCAAATCTCTAAGCTCAGCTTAACTAAAAGAATCTAAAGAACTGGATCATGTTCAGGTTTTACGAATACAAAACAGTGAATGAAAAAAACAATAAAAAAATATACGAAGAAACCTTTAAAAGAAACAGAACGAGACAACATTATTTAAACATCACCCCATTATTTTGCAATTCATATAAATGTTCAGCGGATGTCAAAAAATGTTAATATTACGTTCCGTGCTGGAATATGTTTTATATGTATTAAAAACTTTTTCCTTACGTTCAGTTGAACGAATCGAAATGTGACGTTGGGGCCATAGAAACAGCGAGTGTACGCTTGGACCTACTTGTAATTTTATCAGCCTGTAACACTTATCACACTGATGCAACATAGACCTCCTCTCTCTGGAAGAAAGTGGGCTGTAATCTACCATATATGCCCAATATAGATTGATTTACCAACCCGCCATGTCACATGCCTCCGAGTTTTTGACTTACGGACATGCCAATTTCTTTGCGATGCTTTCCTTCGCCGTATGAAATTAATCAGGCAGCAAACTGTAACTATGAATGAAAGGAGATGTTTCATTTTGGGCCACCATTATATACGCTATATAGATAAAAAGGAAAAATATAGGAGATTTTCATAAAAATATTACTAATTTAATTTGAATAAAAATACAAGTATATATAATTAATTATTTGAAACGTATACAAATATATATAATTAATTATTTAAGTGAGATAACCCTTTATTAAGGTAGCCATGATACATTTTATGACGTTTGATTGGCAACTTTGACAGTTCTATTTTCCTGTGGTGTTCGTGTCGAGTGTTGATTTGAGTTGATTGCAAGGAATTTCTATCTAAACTGGAATGTGAACTATCGATAAAAACGCGGTCCGAGGGAGATAGCTTCACAGTAGCCCTCTGTCCTTGTTGTGTAAGGTGACTATTATAATGGAATTTATAAGGAATGTACGTAAAATATTTTTTTTTCACTTATATTACCTGAGTTTTAATGAACATTTAGGCATGGACGCGAACTTTTTAATTTCATTATTGAATTTTAAAAATGGATGAATAAATTGATGATGTACGGACGACAGCAGGTCAATCTATCCGAAACTGTACCTTTAGATAAATAAAATATCTACAAGAAAGCAGATTTTAATGTCATTGTAAATACCCAATAAAAGTCACTTACTTATTATGCACACAATGACTAAGTGCACATTTATTAATTACTCCGAAATTTATGGTCACCCTACATACAAACAAAATAACTTGTATATGATTACCGCAAAAACCTTACTTAAAGAATGATATTCCGCATCCAGAGTATGACTCACTATTGCAGACATTAATGGCACCCTTTTTCACCATCTTTTTTCTAATCGAAGTTGTTGGTTTCAAACAAAATTACAAAAAATAAATACGGGTAACACTTAGAAAGAGACAGAGGGCTACTGGGACGCTTTCTCCCTCGGACCGTGTTCTCTTCAAATAGAGTTTTATTTCCGAACGACCTTATTGCTCTTGCAATAGAGTCTACTTTTAAATAAGAGACGTATGCAAGTTCACATTCCAGTTTAGATAGAAATTCCTTGGTCGATTGTGTTTATTTAATGAGCCGTATGTTTGGAATTCATTTTTTGTTTTTTTCGCGGTCATATGATAGATAATATAGATACGATAGCCTTAGATACATGACACGTCAATCAAATGTCACTGTCAAAATCTTATTTCGCTTATTGCTGACCACCATATTTATTAGTAGTTGTGTTGTACTCCTTGGTCGAGTTAAATTGAATCTGTATAAAAACTAAGCCCAAAATAGGAAATTAACATTAAAAATAGTTAACTATAGCGTAATTTTACCTAGCATTAAATGTACAATGTGCTGGCCCAGGCTCCATAGATTTCTGAAACATCTCCTTTGACTATTATATTTTTTAATCATTATAAAAAAAATGGCTATAACAGCGCGGTCGAAATGTATGAAATAATATTTTTTTTTTTAGTTTTAGCACTGGTTATTTATTTATTTTTTATAAACGCCGAAGTGTTAGTCCCGTCTTTAATTTAGAAGAGGAATTTCATATGAAATATAAAAGGTAGGTCCATATTTTATGTGTTTATTTCATCATCATCAGCCTGTAGCACTACTATGTCCACTGCGGGACATCATCATCATCATTAGCCTCTACTCGCCCACTGCTGGACATAGGCCTCCTTCATGGCACGCCAACAAGCTCGATCCTGAGCAGTTCTCCGCCAGCCACTACCAGTCACCTTTTTGATGTTGTCGCTCCATCTCGCCCAAGGGCGTCCTACGCTACGTTTGCCGAGACGGGGTCTCCACTCGAGGACTCATTCACCGCATCGGTTGTTGGTCCTGCGGCATATGTGACCAGCCCATTGCCACTTCAGCTTGCTAATCCTCTCAGCTATTTCGGTGATTCTGGTCCTTTGACGGATTACCTCATTTCTGATGCGGTCCTTCAGAGAGACGCCCAACATAGCCCGCTGCTGGACATAGGCCTCCCCCAATTTCACGCCATTCAACTCAATTCTCGGCAAATCTCATCCAGTTTCTATCACTGGATGTGATATTTGTTTACCTATTTAGCCGGAATCCAAAATATGTATAAATTTTTAGGTATTCATATCATTTGAAATATCAATTACCGTTAATACCATTATTTAACGGTTAAACATTAATAACAAACCCAATATACACAATGGAAATTTAAGTTTACGTGTTCGTTGGTGAGCTTAAATATAAATCAACTGTGTACACATTCCACTCACGTAGCTATGATTTAGTCTGATTTATGTTTACACTATAACCAATGTTATATAATATATACATATATATATATATAAAGCGTGTGGCACAAATGTGTAGTCATATTATTTAATTTGTGGTACAGACTACCAAACGGAACAACTTTCCCATAGCACGAACATCGTGTTCCCGAAAAAAATTTCTCTGTCCAATTTGGATTCAGTGGAGAGTTGTGTGAAGAGGCTAATTGGCGACCCAGATTTAGCTAACACAATCTCCAAAGCCTGGAGCACAGGCGAAGAGTAGCCAGCCTGTTGGTGTTCTATAGGATGAATTTTGGATAGTGTGCGAGGGAATTGCATGATTTAGTTCCCCCATCTCCGTTCCATCATCAGACGACCCGTCATACGGTTAGTATGGTGGAACCCTTACGTTGTTGAAACCACAACGATCCGAACGAAGTCTTGCCTCGTCTTTTATACTACTTACACTTTGCCAGCGGCGGTGTTTCCGTCAGACTGCAATTTGAGTATCTTCAAGGCTAGATTGGATAGGCTCTTAATAAACTAGCGCGCTTTACTATCAACGATTGCATCACTGTTTACCATCAGGCGGGATTGCGTTCAAGCACTAGTTTATCATTTATATAAAAAAAAAAAACATATTTCAAGTTTTGTATGGAACGAAAACTCCATCATTCCAAACCGATTTCCGAAAGAATGAAATAGACACGTGTGCCGCTAACAGTGGAAGGAAATAGATTTCTTTATTGGTCCCATACAGAAAGTCGTTTAGTTATATTGTGTGTACCACACCCCAAAATCCTACCACACCTAATAGACACACTGTATAGTAGATATAATATATAGTTACTATTAATATCTAACAGCATTTGGAATGGGCACTAATGGGATATTTAGGCAGGATTTGTATTATAGATCGCCTTTATATGTTTAAGATTGTTTCGGCGCTAAGAATATAAGTGGTTATTAGTACCAATATGATTGCTGGAGTATCTAGAAATAGATTAATCGATCCTACTGCTGTAACGAATGATTATATATTTTTATTTGAGACAGGTTACTTTAAGCCTTATATGAAAGCTCAAGATCACTGAAAGGGCAATGGAAAGGGCTATGCCTGGTGCTTGGTGTGATCAAATCAGAAATGAGGTGATCCTCAGAAGAACGAGAGTAACCGACATAGCCCGAAGAATTGTAACACTTAAGTGGCAGTGGGTCAGACACATAGCCCGTAGGACTGATGCCCGATGGGGCCGACAGGTTCTCGAGTGGCGACCACGCACCGAAAGACGCAGCGTGGGTAGGCCGCCGACAAAGTGAACCAATGACCTGGTAAAGGTCACGGGAAACCGCTAGATGTGGGAGGCGCAGGACCGGTCGTCGTAGAGATCCTTGGGAAGGCAGGTCCAGCAGTGGACGTCTTACGACTGAAATGATGATGACGACTTTTAAGAATATTCTATACTAGCTTTCCGCCCGCGGCTTCGCCCGCGTGAAGGTCGGTTATATCGCGCTTTTTAGATTTCCCTCGGGAATATCAAATTTTTCCGGGATAAAAGGTAGCCTATGTTCTTTCTCAGGGTCTAAAGATTGTCTGTGCCAAATTTCATCAAAATCGGTTGAGAGGTTTAAGCGGGAAAGCGTAACAGACAGACAGACAGAGTTACTTTCGCATTTATAATATTAGTATGGATAATAATTTTTTTAACTAAAGATTCTTATTATTTAACAAAAAAAAAAAATTATGAGCACTCTTAAGGTGATTTACTCATTGGTTTTTTTTAAAATATTTGATGGTTTTTACTCGCGACTTCTTCTGAGTGAAATTTTCTATGTCTATGTACCATCATCTTGCGTACTTAGTGTTCTCTCTGAGTTTTTTTTATATTTTGCTCGGCCCCTAAGCGTTGTAGCGTGATGTTATATTACCTTTTTCAAAGCTATCAAATTCAATAAAATTGACTGACGAATGAACAAATAAGCAAATTTTAAGCATATTAATATTGTACCCTCTAAAAATTAATACATTTATATTTAATCCATACTAATATTATAAATGCGAAAGTATCTCTGTCTGTCTGTCTGGTTTTCACGCCAAAACTACTGAACCGATTGTAATTAAATTTGGTACACAGATAGTCTAGAGCCTGAGATAGGACATAGGCTATAAAACATCCCGCTATGACCAATAGGAGCAGAGCAGGAACAAAAAATGTTGCGGAAACGGGAGCAAACGCGGATGGACTACATATTGCTCCCATTATTTTAACAGGCGCTTATTTTATATCAAATGAGCTCATTCGGCTAGAAGGTTACGCGGGTGAAACCGCGGGGCACAGGTAGTAAATAATAAAAATATGATAAAACGTATCTTTGTACGTAATCATAATTATTCTAGTCTTACTAATTGTTATGTCTATTTGATAAAGACCTAACTATACTTGATAACTTTTCACGCTTTTCGCGCATTCTGTGGCCCGAGCCTTATGTGACAAATGCATGCACTATTCCAATATATTTCTCGTTTCGTCAAAGAAAGAATTCCCCCGTTCGCTCCCCTTACTTATTGAATATTGAATTAAAAATAAATTGTTTTTTCGTGTTTACTTGAAAACTTATAGTACTACCTGTGTATGTGCGTGTGCGTGCGAGTGTGTGTGCGCGTGTGTATGCGTGGGTGGGTATGTGTGTTTGTGTGGGGGGTGAGTGTGTGTGTGTGGTTGGTGTGTGTGGAAGTACTTTCTTTACAAAATTGTATTGACATTTTTAGCATTTATATTCATGAACTATAGTCATATTTAGGATGCGTACCCAAACGGTAAAAGGGTCCCCTTTTAATAAAATTCCACTGTCTGTCTGACTGTCATCAGCCTGTATGTCAAGAACCTTGATAGTCAGACAATGTATTTCTGTTGCCACTCATCATCATCATCTCAGCGTTTATCCCGGTTGCATCAGCGGCTTTCGCGTTGGAGCCCGGGGTCCGCTTTCTTACTCAATTTCCTCCATTTCGCGCGATCTTTAGCAACCTGTGGAGTGAGATTGTTGGCACGCCTGTCATCTCTTACAACGTCAAGCCAGCACTTCTTTGGTCTACCCCGCTTGTTCCGGCTCGGCGGAGGCGCCATGGCAAGACATTTGTGACCCACGTTACATGCCGGTTTTCGTAAGACGTGACCGTACCAACGTAGGCGACCCTCCTGCAGTTTGTCCGCTATGTCACGGACATGAAACTGCCATGGATGCGGGAGTTCCTGATGCGATCCTTCCGCGTAATTCCACACATCCACCGCAGCATATTCATCTCAAAATTTCTGTTGCCACTATAACAGTTAATACCAAAAACAGATTTTTTGGGTAGATAATGGTACAGACAACAGCACATCAAGCTACTACAATCTGGCAGATTTCTTTTTCACATTTTCAACTTTATTTCTAAGCATTAAACTTCAAGGTTGATTGGAAATATTTGACAGATTGGGGTAGCTTGACGCTCAGGAAGGCTTTAGGCTATATAACATTACGCTGCGACCAATATAAATAATAGCAATAGGAGCGTAGCATATAAAAAAAAATATGCGCGGGTAAAACCGCGCAGCGCAGCTAGTATCGCATACAGAAGCAAGTTACTTTACTACTAGCTTTCCGCCCGCGGCTTCGCCCGCGTGGAGTTCGGTTATATCGCGCTGTTTAGATTTCCCTCGGGAATATCAAATTTTTCCGGGATAAAAGGTAGCCTATATTCTTTCTCAAGATCTAAAGATTGTCTGTACCAAATTTCATCAAAATCGGTTGTGAGGTGTAAGCGGAAAAGCGTAACAGACAGACAGAGTTACTTTCGCATTTAGTATATTCGTATGGTTGAATTACTTCATTGTCCTATCAATACAAACATTATTACAAAAAATCTATTTTCCCAATTCAACAGCAGTAATTCGTTAATACTGCTAAATAGCGTGTCCATAATGCAATTACCCGTGTTAACACATAAATAAATTATGTTGAGCCATGTCCGAATGACGGCGAAATTGGCTTGGGATGACATTAAATAAATGCATAGCTAAAATCTGTTCTGTTGACAAGAAAGATTTAAGCTTTCGCCGCTATACTGTGTAGGGTTCCGAGATTTATTGCGGGTTTATATGTTTTATGGTTATCAATTTGAAAAGCGTCACTTTTCTTCATTTAAAGTCACGTAAACGTTATTAAAACTCCCGACACAACAACATTTGGCGCATCGTACTCAGCACACATCGCAACATAACTGCTCACACCCGTTATCCCTGCGGCTTCACCAGACAGCGGAGTTTGGTCGTGGAGGGTCTCCAGATCAATCTCCCTTTGGCGCAACATCATTGGTCGTATTGTGTATGACTCCGTTTAACATTGCATCACCTCGCTCAACTGCCGTCTGCCTATATGCCTATTCCTATATAAACTAGCGCGCTTTACCATCAACGATTGCCTCACTGCTTACCATCAGGCGGGACTGCGGTCAAGCACTAGTTTATAATTTATAAAAAAAAATGGATATCTATAATGTTTGGAAAAGAGGTGGCATTTTGGAAAGAACATAGGCTACTTATAATCACAGTAGCACTTATGGAGATTTTATGTTTTAGATGTGACTTTATAGACAGATGTTACTTTACCAACACTAGCGGCCGCCAGCGACTTCCCTCGGGTGGAGTGAGTTATTCTCCGCTCCTATTGGTCGCAGCGTGATGTTATATAGCCTGAAGCCTTCCTGGATTAATGAGCTATCCAACGCAAATAATTTGAGATTAGTGCGTTCATATAAACAAAGAAACAAACAAACAAACTCTTCAGCTTTATATATTAGTATAACATTTTAAAGAGTAGAAGTATGGTGTGTAAGGTTGTAGGGGGCAATCTTTAGATCTACTCAACCACTTTTGAAATTCCTTTTTTTTTGTAATAATAACCCACGTCATTTGCGAATGTCATAGGCGTTACCTACCTACAGCCGAAAAATCGAAAAACTTTCTCTTGGTAAGATTTCGTCATACCAAAAAATGGCGATCGAATCAGAAATGAGGTAATCTGCAGAAGAACCAAAGTCACTGACATAGCTCTTTGAATCGCTAAAATTAAGTGGCAGTGAGCGGGGCACATTGCTCGTAGAACCGATGGCCGATGAGGCAGTAAGATTCTGGAGTGATGGCCACGTAACGGAAAATGCAGCGTAAGGAGGACCGATGACTTGGTGAAGGTCGCGGGAAGCCGATGGATGTGGGCAGAACAAGACCGGTCATTGTAGAAAGCCTTGAGAGAGGCCTTAGACCAGCAGTGAACCTCTATAGGCTGAAAAAGACGAAGAAGAACTGGAGTGGATCACTTTGCCAGCGGCGGTGTTTCCGTCGGACTACAATTTGAGTGTCTTCAAGGCTAGAGTGAATAGGCCCTTAATAAACTAGTGCGCTTTACCATCAACGATTGCATCACTGCTTACCATCAGGCGGGATTGCGGTCAAGCGCTAGTTTATACACTATAAAAAAAAATGTGTACCGCCCAACGAAGTGGACAAGCGTCAGCTAGTAAACAAATAACAGAAACGACCGATCATAAGCAATAACACGAACTACCAAATAAGCACGATATTTGTAGAAAAATACCCGGTAACAAGATAAGTTAAGCTTATTCCTGCAAGTTGTAAGTTATCTGACAGATTCGGGACGCCATGACACTGAGACTAGGCCAAGGGCTGTCACTTCTCTGCTGTGTCATTCCTGGGAACAGTTTCGCCAACTTGTATTAGTGTGAGCGGATGAGAGTACTTTGGCGTAGTCAGTAATTTTTGTAACGAAAACTCTTTTTTTGGTATCGTATAAAATGCGTAGTTTTAGTTAGAAAATTTGTTTATATTAGCATCTCTAGACTCTAACAAAAGATATACACTATACATTTACATATAGTTAACTAGCTGCACGCCGCCGTTTCACCCGCGTAGGTAACGATCCGAGATATAAAAATCTATGTATCTATCGATGTGCCAAATTTCATCAGATAAATAATTATTATCAAATTCAATTTATTTTTTTTTTGACACGTGCTATTTAAATGAATCGTTACTATAATTTAAATAAAAACAATGCTCGCAATTATTAATGAATAGCTTTCCGCCCGCGGCTTCACCCGCGTGGAGTTCGGTTATATATTTTTTTTTTTATAATATATAAACTAGCACTTGACCGCAATCCCGCCTGATGGTAAGCAGTGATGCGATCATTGATGGTAAAGCGAGCTAGTTTATTAAGAGCCTATTCATTCTCTATATATCGCGCTTTTTAGATTTCCCTCGGGAACATCAATTTTTTCCGGGATAACCTAGGTAGCCTATGTTCTTTCTCAGGGTCTTAAGATGGTCTGTGCCAAATTTCATCAAAATCGGTTGAGAGGTTTAAGCGGGAAAGCGTAACAGACAGACAGACAGACAGAGTTACTTTCGCATTTATAATATTACTATGTATTAAAAACTACAGTTAAATACAATCAAAATCACTTAATTCTCAAAATAAGATCGAAATAGAAAAACTTTTAGATTCCATATTTTCAGTCTTATTCACGGAAAATATAAAATCGAAATAATCTTATCTCTAACATTTTTTTTTTTTGCATTTTGGGGAGTGTGCGAGGGAATTGCATGAATTAATTCCCCCATCTCCGTTCCATCTTCGGACGACCCGTCGTACGGCGAGTTTCCACCCTTACGTTGTTAACACCACTACGATCCGGACGAAGCGTTTCGCCTCCGCCTTTATACCGCGTACATCGAGGGACTGGAACAATTTGCCAGCTACGGTGTTTCCGTCGGACTACAATTTGAGTGTTTTCAAGGCTAGAGTGAATGGGCTCTTAATAAACTAGTGCGCTTTACCATCAACGATTGCGTCACTGCTTACCATCAGGCGGAATTGCGGTCAAGCGCTTGTTTATAATTTATAAAAAAATCTAAAAACAAATGTCAGCCAAGTCCAGTCAAACTATATAATCCGCCCCTAAGATATATAATTAACCAATAAATTATGAGACAATAAAATATTAATCGACTTAAAATAAAAAAAAATATAATACAAATCTTTTTTATATTTATTCTATACTAACATATAAAGCTGAAGAGTTTGTTTGTATCTTTTTTCATATCTATATTTATACTAATATATAAAGCTGAAGAGTTTGTTTGTTTGTGCGCGCTAATCTCAGGAACTACTGGTCCGATTTGAAAAATTCTTTTTGCGTTGGATAGCCCATTAATCCAGGAATGCTTTAAGCTATATAACATCACGCTGCGACCAATAGGAGCGGAGCATAACTAACTCCACGCGAACGAAGTCGCTGGCGGCCGCTAGTATGTTATAAACTACATAATTCTTGACCGCGATCCCGCCTGATGGTAAGTAGTGATGAAATCATTGTTAGTAAAATGCACCACTTTATTAAGAGCCTATTCATTCTAGCCTTGAAGACACTCAAATTGTAATCAGAGGAGAAGACTGCTGCAGGCAAATCTCGAATGAACCAGCGATTGTCTGTATAAATTATTCTTGAATCGACAGTAAATATGTCAAATCCTGAATGCTTTAGAGCACTTCATGCTAACGACTTCTAATGGTAGTTTGACGGGTTAATTGAGACGTCATCAGTGGCCTATAGAGTTCCAGGAAGTCCATTTACCTTGAACTTACTGGTTAGCGAGACTTAAACCCGGTCGTTTGAACTGTAGTTAAACTTAGCCAGTTTAATAATAACTGGTTAGGAACTAAAATTGGTTATATTTTAGCAAAGGGTATTTTTTTAATCAATTTTTAGTTTATCTGACGATATACTATCATTGCCAATGATCAAATAATGAAGAAATTGTAAATAAACAAATAATAAGCGGACAATACTGTTCACCCAAAAAAAATATTGAAAAAAGTGGTCAAGTGCGAATCGGACTCGCCCATGAAGTGTTCTATATCAACAAGTAACACATTGCTGCATTAAAATAAAATTACTAACTAGATTTCGTTCAAGCCAATTTGCCGTGGAAGTTTGCAATTAGTACATCATATATTTTTATTATGGCAATCATTTCAACAAATAAAAGCATTTATTTCAAATAAACCAGTTACAGGCACTTTTGAATTGTCAGGTCGGTCGGTCAGTAAGATGAAGGTTGTCGCCCATTCCAAAGAGTAGGTACCTATGGAGAAGAACGGGCAAGAAACTCCATGGACACTCTTTTAATTCTCTCTAATTTTGGGGGAATAATACCCATGTTAATCGTCTTATCATAAGAAAATGATAAAACTTTAAAAAATATCATCATCATCACCATGATTTCAGTCGAAAGACGTTCCCTACTGGACATAGGCCTCCCCAAAGGATCTCCATGACGACCGGTCCTGCGCCTCCCGCATCCAACGGTTTCACCTACACCTTCACTTGCTGATCAACTTATCTTCTCTAAATGATATACTAGTTAATTTTTAATATCTTAACGCAAACACAGCTTTCTCATTTTTTCATTCATATAAATCTTCATTCTTTTGCCTAATCCTGCATATTCATAATATTGAACATATGTAGCAATATATATATATATATTTAATAATTATAAACTAGTGTTTGACCGCAATCCCGCCTGATGATAAACAGTGATGCTATCGTTGATGGTAAAGCGCGCTAGTTTATTAAGCCTATTCACTTAAAAAAACTTAGTGAATAGGAGGAAAGACGGCAGTGATGCAATGGTAATCCCAATAACACGATCATCGATGCTGCGCCAGAGGGAGATTAATCTGGAGACCCTCCACGACCAAACTCCCGACACAACATCATTGGGCACATCGTACCCGGCATACATCGCAACACAAATGCTCAGACCTGTCCACCGTTCGGCTTCACCAGACATCATGCCGGAACACGGCGGATCGCGAACTTTTGCCGGCAGCCGCTGTTATGGCCCACCACCCAGTTTATATATTTCATATGTTTGTGTTACGGGATTAGGTTTATTGTGAAATCAAGATGATTGCAACAATTTCTATCAAAGGCTGTCTAATCTAGAGTTCCTACAGACCCGAACTCGTAACGACCTGAAAAATAGTAACAGATGTATTTATAGACAACATAGACTTAATTGAAGATCTATCAGACAGATTAGGTACAAAACATAAATTACTATATTGACATTTGACCTCCACGCTAACACAACGACCCGACCTTACTAACCGAAAAAAATTACGATTCATTACTCAACAAGAAATCGGACGAAACAGAAAAACCTATTCTTCAGTACCAAAAAAATTAATAACAGAAGTACGCTAACTCCTAAGCAATAAGGATGAAATTGCCATGTAATCATTTGAAAATCGTCACCATCTGCAAAATGGTTGGAAATGTTCAGAAATTGTACGTTCTCGGTTCGTTAGTCAAGAATATTGGTTCATTGCTGTTGAGGCAAGATTCATTACTTTGGGCTGCGGATCGCTGTGGACATTAGGCGTTTACTTGTTACGAGACCATGCTGGGGAAGGAAGAAATAGTTTCTGTATTACAACCATGGGCTATAGCGTAAATTTGATTATTTAGATTCTGCTTTTGGTAAACTCAGATATACTATTTACTTCTTCGATTTTTAATTTACGTATAGTATTACTAGCTGCGCCGTGCGTAGGTTTCGATATTTTTTTTTATATGCTCCTATCCTATTGATCACAGCGTGATGTTATATAGCCTGAAGCCTTTCTGGATTAATGGGATATCCAACGCAAAAGGAATTTTTCAAATCGGACCAGTAGTTCCTAAGATTAGCGCGTTCAAATAAACAAACAAACTCTTCAGTTTTATATAGTCAACAGTATAGATTAGTTAAAACTAAAATATCTATATAAACATATTAACACAAGAAGAAAAAATAATAAAAAATAATCTAGCTCATGGGGCATCATAAAATTCATCCATGTCGCTGTCAGTAGCATAAGTACCCAAAAGGCTGGTTAAATTGGTAAATTTGTATGTAGGTTCAACTTCAGAGTACCACGTAGACCACCTCTTAAACCCATAACATCATTAACTCTGCCTCTTCGCCACACAGTGTCTGGTGCTAATTCACCTGTACCTCGCATGTGCAAACTGCTAAACGAACGCAGCGACCTGGTTGACGTCCACGCTAACTCAATATCGACATTTGTCAGACGTCATTAGTGTGTTACTTCCATTGAGAATCCAGTCTGGTTAGAATATAAGCAATTACACTAATAAAATTACAAAGAGCACTTAGCATGTCGTATTTGCCTATAATTGGTTGTACAGTTAGATTTAAGTCAATAATTTGTATGTATTTATAATGTGTGAAATATCTGTAGCAACTGTTGGCAAACCTTAATTAAATAAATAAACATTACCACGTTGGATGGCAATGCTGGTTCTTTGGCTAAAAATAGACCACCTCTCTGGTCACATGAAAAGTAAGCTAATCGCTTCTTTGATTAATAAAATCAGAAATCTAGAAAAGAAACTACAGACAGCTTGCAGCTTGCTTGGAATGGCCCACTCACAATGATCTGAAGGATCACATCATATCAGGATTAGAATTGATACCATTCCCGTAAAATATAACATAGCTAGCAGATTCAGCAAACTGAAGAGGCAGGTCATATGTTTGTCAAATGAGGAGGTGAAGCAGAGAATACGTAAGCTGAGAGTTCGATAAAACATATCGAACTCTTTTACTGCTCCTTTGGCTTGACGGTTTTACGTTTGTAAAAAGCTACAGGCAAGCGTAATTTTGGCCCCCAGCTGGATGGATCAACGACCTTAATAAGAGGGCTGGGGCATACTGGCTACATGGTGTTGTGATGCAGCCTGGGAAAGAGTCTACATCTAGCAGTGGCCTGCAATATGCTCTGTCGATTGACTTAGTACTCTCGACAGCTCAAAATAAAATTAAACTATAATTTTGAAACCTTTATAGAAAATATTGTTTTTTTTATTGTGTAAAGAAAAGCTTGTTAAGCTGTTATAAGTCAAACTCAAAATTAAACGGAGCTGGGCCTACGCCTTTGCTACGCCGTAGCGTATACTACGTTTGCTGCGATGCTACGGCTAATAATGGCGCTATACATCTGATTATTCGGTTTGAATTTATCAGTAAATTGTATACTGTGCAAAAGAGTTAAATTGAATGTTGTAGTTACAAAGTTCATTATCTTCTCCCAACAAAACTACATCGTACACAACCGTAAATCCCACACCCAATAAATACTTGGTACATGTCTCACAACTTTGAAACAACTGGATTAAAAATATTTAGTCGGATGGTTTGATGTGTAGAATGACAAATTTCATTACAACGAACTGCGATTCGACATCGTGTGATAAACTAAAACATTGAGAAGTTTTAGATGTTGTTGAGCTATTATTATAGTTTTAGATATTGGGGGAGGCCTATGTCCAGCAGTGGACTGGTCTTTAGGCTGAAATGATAATGATGAAGATTTTGTATTGGAGATCGGAGTATAGCTCAAGTGGGATAAGGCCGGCCATTTCCGCCGCATACCGAACAAGTCATGGGTCAAATCCAAAACTATGGAAAAAAATGAGAGCGTGCGTAGGAATTACATGACATAATTTCGCCATCTCCGTTCCACCGTCGGACGACTTGTCTTACGGTGAGCATCCACCCTGACGTTGTTCATCACATAAAATGTTGTATTTCGTTAGAAACTTGTCAAATAATATCTAATCAGCTGATTTAATAGTGTTCACATCAGGGATCAACGTCATACCTAGAAATCCGCACGGTGGCATGCTTGCAACGTTAAAAAGCCGAGCCGACACTTTTTTTTAAACACTGTGAATTCTGTAACCATTCATTAACGAAATAAATGACTATCATAATTTTATTAGTAGCATGTGGTCTAACCTTTTCGCGAAGTTTGCGTTACGATGTCAGATACACCCTGTATATTAATATAAAGCTGAAGAGTTTGTTTGTTTGAACGTGCTAATCTCAGGAACTACTGGTCCGATTTGAAAAAAATATTTTTGCATTGGATAGTCCATTAATCAAGGAAAGCTTTAGGCTATATAACATCACACTGCGATAAATAGGAGCGGAACATAACTAAGTCCACCCAAACGAAGTCGCTGGCGGCCGCTAGTCTATAATAATAATTTAAAAAAATGGGTGTATGCTTGTTGCTCTTTCACGCAAAAACTACTGAACGGATTTGGATGAGACACACATGGTTTAAAACGAGGATTAAAATATATAGGATACTTTTTATTCCAACATTCTCACGGGATGGAAACTATGCGGGTGTAACCGAGGAACGCAGTTAGTAATATAATAAATTGGCTTATATTGTCCTACCATGACTCACTCTCGCCCCTAGCGAGTCGTGGTGACCTAGTGGTTAGAAGCCTCTCAAGTAAGAGCGTGCGGGTTCGATTCCAGGTAAAAGGACAATTTAACTTTTCTTAGTTATTTGTACTTTCTAAGTATAACTTGACACCAATGACTGATTAAAATGTGAAGGAAAACATCTTGAGGAAACCTGGAGTTTAAGTCTGAAATCAGCATTGAGCAGGCGTGGTAATTACGCTCAATCCTTCTCTGTTTGAGAGGAGATCTGTGCCCAGTAGTGGGACTATAAAAAGGTTGATGATGATGATGATATTGTCCTGATGCAGAGACAGAGTCCTCACTGTCCTTTATCTATTCCATTCGAACATAATCCAATATTGTATTGAAGCCCTACAGTAAAACTATTTCATTTAAAAGTCATAGATAAACAAGAATTTAGATCAAGGCCTCTAAAAGGCCACCGCCCTAAGTTAACGAACTATTTAATCTGCTGCGAAACTTGAATAAGAGATAAACGTAGCAATCACATAACTATAGCAATTGCTTCATCATTTGTTTTGTATTTCCAATAATTGAATTGAAATATAATATTGCAGTCGATTCTTCTGTAAGAATCCAATTACAGGCCAGACTGCCATCAAACACTAGCCCTGTTGAATAGAATATCATTCGAATCGCTTAAAGCCCAATCTAGCCTTTCTCTTAATCCGTCTGTCAATACTTCGACTAAGCTAGGCGTGCAGAGTATATTTAGGTCAACTAAATATCATACAGGCGTTTCAGAGATTCATTTAGGTCTTGAATTATTCAAGGATCTGATTAGTTCTGGTATCTACATGGAAATTGAATCAAAGTTGGCAATTTATTTGGTCTCTATGTGGCGTTAAAGTTTTACGTTCATACCTTATCTATACTCCGTACTAATATTATGATTTAATTCCCCCATCCCCGTTCCACCAGCGGACGACCCGTCGTACGGCTGGTTTCCACCCTTACGTTGTTAACACCACTACGATCCGGACGAAGCGTTTCGCCTCCTCCTTTATACCGCGTACATCGAGGGACTGGAATAATTTGCCAGCAGCGGTGTTTCCGTCGGACTACAATTTGAGTGTCTTCAAGGCTAGAGTGAATAGGCTCTTAATAAACTAGTGCGCTTTACCGTCAACGATTGCGTCACTGCTTACCATCAGGCAGGATTGCGGTCAAGCGCTGGTTTATAATATGTAAAAAAAAAATAAAAAAATATATAAAGCTAAAGAGTTTGTTTGTTTGTTTGAACGCTCTAATCTCAGGGACTACTGTTCTGATTTGAAAAATTATTTTTGCGTTGGATAACCCATTAATCCAGAAAGGCTTAAGGCTATATAACATCACGCTGCGATCAATAGGACCGGAGCATAACTAACTCCATGCGAACAAAGTGGCTGGCGGCCGCTAGTAGATTATAATAGCTTTTTTAGGTAACGAGCGTTGTTTTATTACAAAATCACATATTGTGCAGATTAAAATGTTGAGCCACAAAAGCGCTGAATGAAAGATTTTTTTTTTAAACGTTGCCCCACGCAAGCGATTCCTCCTATATTGTGGGTGCGTTTAAAATCATATAAACACACACACAAAGAGCCATACCGGGAACAACTATTTGTCTTGCGCCGACACCAAATAAATTGAGATAAGGGTATGGGAATGATAATACTGTAAGGCAATCAGTCCATCAGCTCACCGCCCGGTAAGGACCGAGCCCGGGTAAACCGAGCGATGTGTTTCATGCGCGCTTCAAAGAGATTTCAGCACATCGTGACGGGGTCCACGAAACCGACGCCCACCAGGGTTGCGGGTTGGTTGAAAGAGAAAACGTGGCCCTGGTGCAGAGTGGTGGAGAGAAGGAACCCGAGTGGGTTCCATCGACGACCGTCGACTCATATTCGACCCACTATTATTAACGACTCAGATTCGACCGTCCGAATCTATAATAAACTGCCGCGTGAGATTAAATTACTCAATAGGAGATTGTTTAAAATTCATTTGCATCAATGGCTAAATGACATTGATTTTTATAGTATTAAGGAATACTTAGAATATAAACCAATCTAGAATATTAACAATTTTGCATGCTATAAATATAAGCAAAACATATATGATCTTATCTTTGTAATGTAACCATACCATCTTTATATACCATGTTTTATGCAAATAAATGAATATGAATATGGGTAAAAGACTGACACGCGTTTCCGCTCTGCTCAGAGTGGGAGAGGCCATTTGATGATTTCTCATCTGCACAAAAAACGGTAATCAGCCCATAAAGTTCCCACTGCTGGGATACAGGTCTTTGAGAGGAAGTGGGTTGTGATCCACCGTACGGGGCCAATCATGGTTGGTGGTGACAAGTGTGGCTTGTTTAGGCCTAAAATAAACAATTTTGTTAATTGCAAGAAAAGGTGTGAAGTACCGTACCAGTGCAGTGGGACCCCCAAGTATTTGCTTGTAATGTCAAAATAACGGCTTTTTCCTAATTACATATAAAAGTGTACATGGTACTTCAATGAAACAACAATTTTTAATATTTTTGTTTGTTACTTTCTTTCTGCTAATCTCGGAAATGGCTCAACCATCTTTGACGGGATTTCGCTGACATTTAGTTGACGTTATATTGAGGAACATTAACTAATGTTTTACTATGGAAAAAGAAAATATATCAAAAGGTATCAATGTTATGTGAACGGAGTCGCGAGCAAGAGCTATTGGTGGTGGCATAAAAGTGGATACAAAAACGGATCTTATTGCTACGGGATAAGTGCTGTGAATATTAAATTTTTACTACTAATGCACACGCTCCTGGATCTTTTTAATACGTAAGTTTATATGGATACCCGGGATTAATATACCGGATGGTTATGATTTCGATTTTCTCACGGAATCTTGAGGCCATCATGGTATTGAATTGGCAAGCTGTATTATCATGTTTTAAGTGCATTCACGAAACTGTCAAATATTCCCATTCAAATTTGAGCTTTAATGCTTTAGAGATAAAGTTGAAAATCTAATAAAGAAATCTGACAGATTGTTGTAGCTTGATGTGTTATTTTTTTTTAATAATTATAAACTAGTGCTTGACTGCAATCCCGCCTGATGGTAAGCAGTGATGCAATCGTTGATGGTAAAGCGCACTAGTTTATTCAGCCTATTCACTTAAAAAACTTAGGAATAGGAAGGATGACGGCAGTTGAGCGAGGTGATGCAATGTTAAACCCAAGACCAACACGACCAAACAATGCTGCGCTAGAGGGAGATTGATCTGGAGACTCTCCACGACCAAACTCCCGACACAACAACATTTGGCGCATCGTACCCGCCACACATCTCAACACAACTGCTCAGACCCGTCCTCCGCACGGCTTCACAGACATCATGCCGGAACACGACGAATCGCTTGGCGGCAAGACTTTGTCTGGTGGGTGGTAACTTCTGCCGGCAGCCGATGTTATGGCCTACCACCGGGAAAGTACATATTGGTCTTTACTATGCGTAATACTCATATTAAAACATCGTTCAATAGTTTTAAATATCAGTTTGTATGTCGACCACAACTGCAACAGATAATTAATAAAAAAAAGGAACTTTTTTTAAAAAAAATGTCCATTCCACTTCCGAATAAAAATTTCGAACAATTCCTTCCCACCTGTAAATATCAATTTATTCTCGAAATCTGATACTCGAATTGGGTTAGGATATTTCACTAACAAATTCAATCAAGTAAACAATAGAAAATTTGACATAAGAGACCTAAAATGATGTATTTTGGATAACCACAGAACTGGATACATTAACTAATCACAATATACGGGCCTGCGGTCCATTCCACCTTAATTTGCATCGGTACCAAAACTACCAAATACCGATACTGGTAAATACCGAGTTTTGGTACCGGCAACGGAAATTGGGATGGCGTTCGCACGGATGACAATGTTATCATATAGCTGCGTTCGAAATTGTTTTTTGACGGTACCTATTCATTGGGAATTATTTTCCGAGTTTACAGAGTAGATTGGAAAGCCAATATTTTAGATTAAAAAATAAATAGACTTTCAATTGTTTCGTTAGATCAGTCTGTTCGTCAAACAATGGGATTCTCGATAAGATTACTCACCATTTCCTACTATCTATTTACATTGTAGGGGAAGCACAATGGACGGGACATTTTTCATTTCTTTTCTCGGTGGTAAATAACATCGGCTGCCGTCAGAAGTTACCACCCACCAGACAGTCTTACCGCCAAGCGATTGGTCGTGGGTGAAGCCGTACGGACGAGGGCTCTGAACAGTTGTGTTGCGATGTGCGCTGGGTACCATGCGCCAAATGCTGTTGTGCCAGGTGTTGCGTCGTGGAGAGTCTCCAGATCAATCTCCCTCTGGCGCAGCATCGCTGATCGTGTTGTTGGGTTTAACGTTATATCCTATTCACTCAGTTTTTTTCAGTGAATAGGGTCTTAATAACCTTGCGCGCTTTTCCATCAACGATTATATCCCTGCTTACCATCAGACGGGATTGCAGTCAAGCACTAGTTTATAATTTATAAAAAAAGGTGGCAAGCATGCCTGATCTTCTGTTTTTATTTATTTAATCCTACATGCATTTGTATACTTGTATATACAGAGTGGTGCTGACAATACGACAATAAATTAAACATCGTGTACCTCAACACATTCTCAGTCTACCCATAAAAAATCATAGAAATATATCTATTAGTTTAGTCGCAGGATATTTTTTTCATTTTTCACATTTTCTACATGATGTACATGTTGATAAGGAAGCGCTTACAGGTTAATGACCGCCGCATCCTGCGGTACCAAACTTTAATAATAATGGGGCGAAAACAGCAAGTCGATACAGGATCGCGCTATCGCCGATCGGAGGTCAATGAACCAATATTTTTAAAGGATGCTATTTAGATTGTTTGAAATTTTAATTTTTTTTTCTTCTTGATGCTAGGTTTTCTTCTATGGTTTAGGATTATTATGAACCAGCATTGATCGTGTTTTCATTTATTGTCGTATAGTCAGCACCACTCTGTATACACATATTTGAGCAAATAAATTTATCTTTATCTTTATCATCCCTCCAGATCAAAGATGACGTAAATTAAACCGTGTTCACTACAATCTTCACACGTGCTCAACACAATTCCGCTTCAAATTGAATGCGCAACGAAGAATACGAATACAAAGTGTGTTGTAACAACTGTCGTACCACGAGAACTACGATCACTACGCGATAAACTTGTAGTGCGCCGTAAACTGTCCGACCGGACATTGTGGCGCATCTGTAACGTATCGACGATTTTAGTGCTTTTTGAAAGCTTGTCATATTTACGTGAGGGATTTGTCAGTCAGTAAGATTATGACTTTTCACAATTTGAACGTGGCAGCTGTGTGACCCGAGCTTAATGTTCTGAAAGTGACATCACGTTTGAGGTTGACGATCAAACAAAATCAATGTTCTGTTCTCTACTGTTGACATCGTTAAATGGATGCTACAGGAAGTCGATCAGTAATATCGTTTATTATTTAAATTTGTTTTAACTGTTTTTAGGAAATTACTCATATTGTACAATAACAAACGTTCGTTTCGTTTGTCATCTGTAAGTATTGTTTGTCGCTTAATATGTCATGCTTCTATAGATTGAAAGAATAAACCTTGGATATCCAAAATCTGTCCTAAAATGTGAACGTTATTTAGTAGGGTATTTTGCTAGAAATCTATACTAATATATAAAGCTGAAGAGTTTGTTTGTTTGAACGCGCTAATCTCAGGAACTCCTGGTCTGGTTTGGAAATTATTTTTGCTTTGGATGGCCCATTAATCCCGGAAGGCTTAAGGCTATATAACATCATGCTGCGACCATTAGGAGCGGAGGAAAACTAAGTACACGCAAACGAAGTCGTTGGCGGCGGCTAGTACAAAATAAAAGTCAATTAATATTTTTATTTCTTTTGTTTTTTTTTTTAAGTATGATGTAATATATCACTAATTCATCTACCATACGGGTATAATTATATTATTTTTGGAATAAATGAGATGAATGAATATTATTTATTTATTTTATTTTTTAATTTATCCGTTTATAATTTTTAAATTTTAATTTTACGACATGCAATTATTACGTCTTTCCCTCCATAAAGGGTTACCTTGACCGTCTCAACCTAACTTAAAACTCTGATCCCTAGAGTCCTATAAAAGTTGAGCAAAACATCTCTTATTTCGGAATTAACACGAAAACTGACATTATGTAGCGCAGAACTGGTTACCTGCAATGCAGAGGACAGAAAACTGTTTTACAAGAGCCTTACCATGAATAAAGAAACTATCAGACTAATTAGCACGTGACCTGTTTATTTAAGCAAAGATAGCGGTGTAGTTAACCGCGAGCGTCCAAGCGAAGACTTTAATTTACAATTATGTTGTAGCGGCACCTACAACGCGTCATACTGACGTCACGCGAATTCTGCATCTCGCAATCAAAGTTTTCTGTACAACTAGCAAGTATACAAGTTCGCGATATCAACTAGCGGGCAATTAGTAGCCCGCCAGACAACCAGTCTGGTCGGGGATACTCCCTTTTCTCTTTTTTTATAAATTATAAACCAGCGCTTGATTACCATCGTTGATGGTAAAGAGCGCTAGTTTATTAAAAGCCTATTCGGTCTACGTGGCGCAGCGGTCAACCCGTCTGCCTGCGACGTGGAGGCCCCGGGTTCGATCCCCGGTCAGGTCATGATGGGAAACGATATTTTCCTAATTGTCCTGGGTCTTGGATGTTTATCTATATATGTATCTATTATAAAATATAGTATCGTTGAGTTAGTATCCCATAACACCAGTCTCGAACTTACTTTGGGGCTAGCTCAATCTGTGTGATTTGTCTGTATATATTTATTTATTATTTATTTATTTATTATTTATTCACTCTAGCCTAGTAGTGTGACGGAAACACCGCCGCCGGTAAGTCGTTACAGTCCCTCGACATACGCGGTATAAAAGAAGAAGCGAAACGCTTCATTCCGGATTGTAGTGGTCTCAACAACGTGAGGGTGGAAAGTCGCCGTACGACGGGTCGTCCGTTGTTTTCTATGGAGGATGAGTGAGTTTTACACGCTGCTCCTCATATCTCCACAATGTGGATAGTCACATGAGCTTTAAAAGGGATTATGTCAAGTATATACAAACCACGGTCAAGCTTTGTTCTATCCATACTAATATTCATCATCATCTCAGCGTTAATCCCAGTCGCATCCGCAGCTTTTTTCAGCTTTGGAGTCTGGGGTCCGCTTTACCAGTCTAACTGCTAATTTTGGCTAAACTTCGATATTTTCCATGAAGCGACTGCCGTCTGACCTCCACAACCCGAAGGCGATATCTAAGCATTGCAGTAAGACCAATTATTAGACTTTTGAGGGCTGCAACAACCCGTAACGACTGCCACTAGATGTTCGTATGGCAACCGGGACCAACGGCTTAACGTGCTTTCCGAGGCACGACCAGACCAGTGCAAACATTCATATTCATGCATACAAACATTTGCACTGTGCGGGGATCGAACCCGCGCCTTCTTGCGCAACGGCCGCGTTCGCTACCGCTACGCCACGGAGGCTATCTATACTAATATTATAAATGCGAAAGTAACTCTGTCTGCCCGTCTGTCTGTCTGTCTGTTACGCTTTACCGCTTAAACCTATCAACCGATTTTGATGAAATTTGGCACAGACAATCTTTAGACCCTGAGAAAGAACATAGGCTACCTTTTATCCCGGAAAAAATTGATGTTCCCGAGGGAACTCTAAAAAGCGCGATATAACCGACCTCCACGCGGGCGAAGCCGCGGGCGGAAAGCTAGTAATTATAATAAATTAGTGCTTGACTGCAATCTCGCCTAAGTCCCTCTTGTAGTGCGGTGTGTATATATGAACACGTGTCCTCACCCCCCGCTAAATAGTAATGTGTCGAGCATAAAGGCCCAGCGAGCGAGAGATATACAAAGATTAAAGATCTTATGTGTGAAATTGATTTATGAGTTAATTTAACATTTTATTATAGTACCATGACTACACTAATAACCAAACGCATTGTTCAACGGGTTACTAGTATAGATGTTAATAAATATTTGGATATGTAATAAACTCAGTTTCCCTTTTTTTTGCAGAAGTGCCAATATATTACTAGGTGGGTGACATTTAGACTCACATACACAAACAACCAACCCGGAACAACTACTTGTAGACCATATAAATATTTGTTCCGTGCGGGAATCCAATCCGCGTCACGCTGCACTGTAGTCAATCGCATAACCACTGCGCCAACCATGCACAAGTTTGTCAGTTGATGATGAGTGCATTAAATAATATGAATAAAGTAAGTAAATAAATTTTCTTTCATGCTACTTTCCCTTAAAACTGAAACCCTAGTACATAAAACCCTGAAACATCAAACTTTTCCATTACACAAACTCGTCTTTTTCCTAAAGAAAATTAAATAAAAGTACCAGGACCGCAGAAGTCACAAGAAACTAACGTATAACGCTGAGCAGTGCAGATGCTTCAAGTATTCATCCCGTTTAGTGCTTCGAGCGAAGAACGTGATGATAAATAAGCACACGTGGGGCGTGCTGTTTTGTAGCTCCGTATTTTATGACAAAAAACAACGCTGTGTTTTTCTTTAAAATTATTGAAAGGATTTTCTGCTTTGTTTTCACTGGGGAATTGAAAATACTGCATTTCTCGATACACGTTTTCAATAACAGAGATCAGTACGTAACTTGCCAACCGTAACTATTTTTAAAAAGCTATTTCTTGAAATAGCTTGTGTTTGTGCTTAGAAATGAAATTTTTAATGTTGTTCGTATGAATTAAGAAAGGTTACTAACGTCAGTACTTGGAAATTCCAACCACATGTTTTTTATAACCATTTTTTTTTTTCATATAATTGCAAGCAAGCACTAGGCTTGAGAGCAATCCCGCATGATGGTAAGCAGTGATGCAGTTGTTGTTTGTAAAGAGCCTATTCAAGTAAAAAAAAAAACTGAGTGAATAGGAAGGAAGACGGCAGTTGAATGAGGTGATGAAGTGTTAAACCCAACAACGCGACCAATGATGTTGCGCCAGAGGGAAATTGATCTGGAGACCCTCCACGACCAAACTCCCGACACTTTGTTTGGTTTTCCCTTACTCTTATAGCCATAAAGACATTGTTACTCAAAGCTTTCCTTACAACATTTTTCTTATTACTCCGTATGCCCACAACATGTCAAGCGGTTTCCCCACAACATTTCAGTTATCGATGCCATTTTTTAACCGACTTCAAAAATGAGGAGGTTACTCAATTCGACCGTATATATGCTTTTTTTTTATGTTTGTTCGCGCATAACTTCGTCGTTTATGAACCGATTTTGAAAATTCTTTTTCTGTTGGAAAGAAGACGTTCCCCAGGTGGTCCCATTATAAGGATATCAGGGTTTGATGGTGGAAGACCAGAGAAAACAAGGGGAACTTTCAAAAGTTGCAGGGGCGACAAGTGCATTTCTTAGCATTTTCATTAAGTATTATAAAGCACTACAATTTAATAAAGGTCTGAAATAGATCTGATGATGGAGCCGGGAGACAGTCGAAGGAACTCCTCAACAATTCACAGCAGCTGCCTTGTGTTTGGGCTCGATTAATTTGTATTGATAAGAACTTTGCACCTAGATGGGTTGTGACTGTCATAAGAGCTCTGATGATGAAGGCAAAGGCCAGTTCCGGGAACTCCTCAACGGTTTACAGTAGCTACTTTGTGGTTGGACTTCATTCATTTATATTGATGAGACTTTTGCACCCATTGGGTTAAAATAATGGTCTGCAGTAAATTTGATGATGAAGATCATAGGCAGTTGAGGGAATACCTACTTACGGGTAAAAATTAAAGTAAACAAAATTACGTCGTTTCCCAACTATATTTGCATCAGCTTCCAGTCTGACCGGATGCAACTGAATACATAGTACTTTTAATAACTAAAAAGTGTAAAATAAAAACTTTTTTACAAAAAAACAACCGACTTCCAAAAACCACTACAAAGTGAAAAATAACTAATTTCGGAAGTCGGTGTCAAAAAAAGAATATACAAAACCAAAGACACCGACTTCCGAAATTAGTTATTTTTCACTTTGTAGTGGTTTTTGGAAGTCGGTTATTTTTTTGTAAAAAAGTTTTTATTAGACTTTAATTCAAAATCAATACATATAAGAGAAAAGTATCAATAATTGACGATACTTACATCCACCTCATCCTAGTTATTCTGACTTCTTTCTTTTCCTTTTTTAGTGAAAAGTTGGCCCACACTAAAAATGTTTTCCTGTGTCGTGGGTGCGTTTATAAACATTAAAACAGCCGGAACCGAAACAAGTAATTGTAGGTCGTACACATATTTGATCTATGCGGGAATCTAACCCGCGAAACGCAGGGTAGCAGTGAATAGTTGGAGACTGTGCGAGGAAATTGCAGGATTTAATTCCCCCATTTCCATTCCATCACCGGATAACCCGTCATACGGCGAATTACCACCCTTACGTTGTTGACACCACAACGATCCGAACGAAGCGGATCGCCTCTTCTTTTATACCGCGTACATCGTGGGACTGGAATAATGTGCCAGCGGTGGTGTTTCCGTCGGACTACAATTTAAGTGTCTTCAAGGCTAAAGTCTCTTAATAAATTAGAGCGCTTTTCGTCAACGAGTGCCTCACTGCTTACCATAAGGCGGGATTATATATATATCTTTATATATATAATTCTACTGTACGTGTGTATGTCATTGAACTCCTCCTAAACGGCTTAACCGATTTCAATGATTTTTTCTGTATGCGTTTGAGTGGCGCCCTGGATCGTTTAGATTCATAAATCAGCCCGGCAGATGGCGCTGATTGCTTGAAAAGCATGTGATCTCGGAAACGGCCCTAACGATTTCGCTAAAATTTGATATGTGGGGGTTTTCGGGGACGAGAAATCGATCTAGCTCAGTCTTATGTCTGCGGAAGCGCATGTTTTCGAGTTTTCTCTTTCGCAATATTTCACGCATAATCATCATCATCATCATCCCAGCGTTAATCCCAGTCGCATCCGAAGCCTTGTCAGCTTTGGAGTCTGGGGTCCGCTTTACCAGTCCAACTGCTGATATGGCTAAACTTCGACATTTTTCGTGAAGCGACTGCCGTCTGACCTCCATAACCCGAAGGCGACATCGAAGCATTGCAGTTAGACCAATTGTTGGACTTTTGAGGGCTCCAACTACCCGTAACGACTGCCACTAGATGTTCGTATGGCAACCGGGACCAACGGCTTAACGTGCTTTCCGAGGCACGACCAGACCAGTGCAAATATTCATATTCATGCATACAAATATTTGCACTGTGCGGGGATCGAACCCGCGCCACCTTGCGCAGCGGCCGCGTCCGCTACCGCTACGCCACGGAGGCTGTTAGATTCACAAATCAGCCCGGCAGATGGCGCTGCAGTCGGTGTATAGGTTATTTATCCTAAACGGCTGAACTGATTTGAATAAATATTTGTTTATACATTCAAGTGGGGGCCTGGAAAATTTACATTTACAAATCTGCCAGGCAGATGGCGCTGCAGTCGGTATCTAGGTTATTTATCTATACCTACTGCAACTAAACGGCTGGACTGATTTGAATGATTTTTTTTGTTTGCGTTTGGGTGACGCCCGGGATCGTTTAAATTCACAAATCAGCCTGGCAGATGGCACTGCAGTCGGTATCTATGTTATTTATCCCTTACGGCTGGATCGATTTGAATGAATTTTTGTTTATACATTTTACTGGAAAATTTACATTCACAAAAAACAATTCGGCAGATGGCGCTGTAGTCGGTATTTAGGTTATTTATCTATACTGCAACTGTACGGGTGGACCGATTTGTACGATTTTTTTTTAATTTGATACATTTTTTTTTATTATACCTAGACTATATTAATCACTCTGGCAACATATAGTAATTAATCAAACATCACAGGCGAACCCGGCTTGCTGATGATGTCTTAACTTGGCTCGCCGAACTTGACAGCGTGGCGGGAGGCCTCGGTGACTCGGACAAGTCTGGCTGAACCAGAATATTGCCGATGTTGCGCTCCTGACTTTTTTTACCTCATTTAAATCGTTTAGTTCTTCGGCAGTTAAATTAAGCTCTGAAAATGTTATTCCCTCAGAAGATGATGGTGACATTGTTGAGATGTATTTCCGTTTTAACAAGAAGTTTCTTCACTCGATTTTTTTGTTCCTTAGCCCTACTAATTCGTATTATTTGGCTCAAATTGTGACCGCATTTAATGCAAAACTTGAAGGTTTCAGCGGTTATTGTAAAACATTCATCGCATCTTAACAACATTTTCGTGCAATTATTGATTATAACGAATTGTTTTCGAAAAATTGATGTTATTTCAAAATAAAGAATCAAAATCAAAAAATCAAAATCAAAATTGTTTATTTCAAATTAACCAACAGTTGGTACTTTTGAATAGTCAATGTCGGTCAGTCCAAGAAAAGTGAAGCTATATAGCACCTTCCAAAGCGTAGATCTCTATGGAGAAGAACGTGCAAGAAACTCCATGAACACTCTTCTAAAATCATAATATGGATTACATATCTTCATTACATATTTCTGTTGCTTCTATCATGTGAGCACAATGTATAATTATAAAAAATAACGAAAAGATAGAAAATTAATCAAGCCCACTGGCAGCTAGAGATGACCAGTCTCCACTGACGGCCCCCGTTCACGAGCATGACGCGCGCATCAGCCCCACTTAGCTCAACCATTATTCAAAGTAGGCTGAGAGTCAATACTTTTTGAACGTCAATATGCGTGCTAGTTGCACATTAAATTCTTCTAGCGAGATGCAGGATTCGCATGACGTCAGTATGACGCGTCACTCCCATGTAGCGTTGTAGGTACCGCAGGCACCGATAGTTAGGCAGATATTTTTTTTTTTATAAATGAAACTAACGCTTGACTACAATCCCGCCTGATGGTAAGCAGTGACGCAATCGATGATGGTAAAGCGCACTAGTTTATTAAGAGCCTATTCACTCTAGCCTTGAAGACACTCAAATTGTAGTTCGACGGAAACACCGCCGCTGGCAAACTATTCCAGTCCCTCGATGTACGCGGTATAAAGGAGGAGGCGAAACGCTTCGTCCGGATCGTAGTGGTGTTAACAACGTAAGGGTGGAAACCAGCCGTACGACGGGTCGTCCGCTGGTGGAACGGAGATGGGGAATTAAATCATACAATTCCATCGCACACTCCCCGAAATGCATCCTATAGAACACCGAAAGGCTGGCTACTCTACGCCTGTGCTCTAGGCTTTGGAGACCGACTCGAGTTAGATCAGGGTCACCAATCAGCCTCTTTGCACGTCTCTCCACTGAATCCAAAGTGGCCAGGTGACACTTGCGGTTAAGCATTAGTTTATGATTTATAAAAAAAAGTCAATAGCTTAACCACAGCGCCCAACGTGCATTCCGCCTTAATTTAGTAACTAAGGCGTGAAAATTTTTCATTTCTCATATTCGGAAAGTAGTATTTTCTTGATCTGATTGTTGGGTAGAAAGTGCTATTTCCCTCCATAGAGCGGGAAAAACTCATACAAATTACTTTCCACCTAAGGGTCGGAATGAACTTTAAAAATAGAACTGCTGTCAGCTGTGAAGAAATTTGTGTAACAAAAACTAATAAAAAAAAAATGCAGCGGCAATGTGAGTTTCTAAACAGCCAGTGTGAATTTAGCGCAAACTTCATTGAGCGAAATAGGTCGCAACCATAGAATTAAGAAGTACGATAGTACCTACTTATTAATTCTATGGTCGCAACAATAACGTGGTTATTTCCATATTTAAAATTTAAAAATTCGACATAAATTATCGGGATACCAATCTGTTATGTATCTGTGACGGAATTAAAAAAATAGTTATTTTCCTCATATTCGAAATGAAAAGTAGAGTGTTTAACACGGGTAAAAGAATCAATTCCTACCCGGACTATAGCCGCCCTCGCTACGCTCGGGCGTCTAAATACCTCGGGAATTGATTCTTTCCACCCTCGGCTAACAATCTACAATTCCTACTCTCTGTCCCGAAATATTACCAAGAAAAGTATGTATAATAATAGTATTTGCAAATCAAATTTATACCATGTATTGTAGCCATCACAATGCGTTACCTAATAAAGGAGCATTTCTAAGACAACAGTTAAAGGAGGAAATAAGTTCGTACCCAAAGGACAGTTCTAAATATGCAAGATATAAAAACATACGGGAAAGTCAGTGGCACATGTGACTTGACGAGACACATACATAGAACGACTAAATTGGAAACGTCGCAGCAACACGCAGACGTGTTATTTGTTACCTCAGTTGTGGTATAAGCAAAGAGCGGAAGCAGGTTTTGAGAAATTGGCCGTGTTTGAGATTTCCGCTAGAGTTTTGACAGGACGCTAAGATAAGTGCCACGCGCATTTTTCATTGAACTTTTAAAATTATTCATAGTGTCGTTTACTAAATAAAAGCGCGTGATTTATGTAGTAAAAAGTGCATTCAGTAAATAATTCATACAGAACATTGAAATATTGCAGCATAGTGGCCACATCATGACTTTGCCTCAAACCTCCCTCATAGACGGTTCACGCGGCCGTCTTTTTCAACTGTCATTGGCGATATCCACCATTAATAAGAAATAAAATTTTCGAAGTTTTTCTGTATATTGTTTAACGCATGTTATTGGCAAAATTGTGGTATCTATTCCACAGAGTCCATCGATCAAAAGTTGAGGTTGAGATTTCCGCTTTATTTTGCAACATACATAGGTACTTAATCAGTCTTTTATGTTCCCACTCCTGGGACAAAGGCCTCCTCTCGGTAAGAGGAAGTGGACCGTAATCTACCACGCGGAAGCATCAACTCTAAGATATGCCGGTTTCTTCACGATGTATTCCTTGGCCGTTTTGAGAGTAGTGGTGATGAAATATTTACAGTCACCACTTCTCTCAACTCTTGTCTTGCTAGCTTAGTCTTATTTAGATAAGTTTTGATGTATAATTTAGTTGGCCAAAATAACAGTTTTTTTTATATAATTATAAAATAGTACTTGAATTCAATCCCGCCTGATGGTAAGCAGTGATGCAATCGTTGATGGTAAAGCGCGCTAGTTTAATAAGAGCCTATTCACGCAAAAGGCTCAGTGAATAGGAAGGAAGACGGCAGTTAAGCGAGGTGATGCAATGTTAAACCAAGCAACACTACCAACGTTGCTGTGCCAGAGGGAGAACAGAACAAGAAAAAAGAAAGACAAGAACTTCTTTTTTCATTTCGACAGTATTTATTAAGCATCTCAACTGCCATTTTCCTTCCTACTCACTAATATTTTTAAGTGAATAGGCTTAATAAACTTGTGCGCTTTACCATCAACGATTGCATCACTAGTTACCATCAGCCGGGATTGTAGTCAAGCACTAGTTTATAATTATTTAAAAAAAAAGCAGCTGTAATATTTACTAATTAAGTCCTTGAACCAACCCGCTTCTGCTTGTACCTCAGCCTACACTGCAAGAAGCATCGCTGCTGCTCTCAAACTAGGAACTGCTACAAGTGAAAAATGTCCCGTCCGTTGTGCTCCCCCGACAATGGAAATAGAAGTGTTTGTAACACTCATCGGTCTTTTGGAAACAGCTGCTGTATGGATGATGAGCATTGGTTGAAAGTTGAAATATTATGGTGGTTTGATAAAGATTTTTTAAAGAATTAATATAGTACGCTTTAAAACTATGACAAAAAAGCACTCCCTTTCTCTTTAAATACATCATTATTTTTCTTGTATTTAAACTACTATGCTAAACTTAACGTATCTTAGAGTACCTACATTATTTCTCTCTCCTTCCCCTTAGTATTCCATCCAAAGGTTGTCTGTAAAAGATCGCTCTTAGCGATAAGACCGCCCATTGTGTCACCCTTTGTAAAATCTTTATATTTATGTTCTGTAATCTATATGGTGTACATATTAAAGAGTATTCTATTTTATTCTACATTTTTAGAAAAGAAAGCTTTTTTAATATCAGACATCTAATTTTCACTCTCTATATGCGTTTCATTGCAAAGCTGTTCATTTCTAAAACTTAAAATTATTTCACTTCTTTTTTGTAATTTCCACGATTTTTAGTTTTTGTTAAATCCATGCTTGGTGATTGCAGCTGGCTCAACCATTTGTATACTTGGAATTTCCATGCATAAAATGTAATAAAGTAGTTTGTGAAAGTTATTCCCTAAACATTCCAAAATATTCAAAAACACAAAGATAATGTTAAATTTTTCACTTCTACTAGTACCCCGGGGTGCTAGCCATTGTATGTTATTTTATTTAGATTTTTTTAATATATTATAAAATAGTTTTTGCAATGCGTAAGGCGCGTCCGTTTATTATGAGCAGGCTGGCTACTCTTCGCCTGTATTCCAGGCTTTGGAGGCAGTTTTGATCTAAATCAGGGTCGCCAATTAGCCCCTTCGCACGCCTCTCCACCGAATCCAAAGTTGCCAGGTGGCATTTCGCAGCACCAGTCCAAATATGGCTGCAGTACTTCACACACGGAAGGACATGTGCTTTATATGTATAACATCAGAAGCTGTCCTGGTGTACGGTGTTCACACCAGTACTGCTTCTGTCTAAATCTTTACAAATATATAAAGCTGAAGAGTGTGTTTGTTTGTTTGAACGCGCTATTCTCAGGAAAGAATTTTTCAAATCGGACCAGTAGTCCGATTTGAAAAATTCTTTTTGCGTTGGATAGCCCATTAATCCAGAAAGGCTTTAGGCTACATAACATCACGCTGCGACCAATAGGGGCGGAGCATATAAAAAAACCTATAGGCACCTTTGCGGAGCATAACTAATCCACGCGAACCAAGTCGCTGGCGGCCACTAGTACAAAATAAAACTATGGACTGAAAATGAAGCTCTTATTAATCTATCTACACTAGTTAAATCCCGTCCCACTCATATTATAAACCTGAAAATATTGACCTTTGAAACTGAAAGAGTAACAAGTATCACCATTATCATTTCAGCCGAAAGACGTCCACTGCTGGACATAGGCCTTCCCCAAGGATCTCCCCGACGTCCTGTCCTGCGCCTCCCGCATACAGTGGTTTCCCACGACCTTCACCAGGTCGTCGGTCCACCTACCCACGCTGCGTTTCCAGTGCGTGGTCGCCACTTGAGAAACCGTCGGCCTCATCGGACATCGGTCCTACGGGTAATGTGCCCGGCCCACTGCCACTTAAGTGTTGTAATTCTTCGGGCTATGTCGGATTTTGGTGTATTTCGGCAGAGAGCTGATTTATAACTAACCAGGATTAGCATATAAAGTAGATACAATTTACTGCGGGTCGTAGCTACTAATTAAAAATAAGATTTAAATGTAAACGCCTACACTACGCCTACTCCAAGGCGTAGTGTAGGCGTTTAAATCTAAATCTAAAGCTTAAACCTCACCTTACGTCATCCTATTTAATTCATAAAATATTCAAAACAAACTAAATAATTAAATACCATTTCATTTTATTCGTTAGTTTCACATTTCAAAACCAATTTTGGTTCATTGAATTAAACTACCGCAAATGAATGCGACCAAAAGGACGTCATTTTGTTTTATTTCAATGTGAATTGTGTTCATTATCATACCTAGTATTTTACATTAAATGCCTAGATATTTTGAAAGTAGGTCTGTGTGAGGATTGTCAAATGAATTATTAAAAAGCGTTGGGAACGTTGTACCCAATAAAAAAGGAATGAATATGAAATTCGAAACTTACATATATTAAAAGGGCGAAAGAGAATTTCTCGCTGGTAGGCCATAACATTGGCTGCCGGCAGAAGTTACCACCCATCAGACAAAGTTTTGCCGCCAAGGCGATTCGTCATGTTCTGGCATGATGTCTGGTGAAGCCGTACGGAGGACGGGTATGAGCAGTTGCGCTGCGATGTAATCAATTTCCCTCTGGCGCAACTTTGTTGGTCGTGTTGTTGGGTTTAAAATTGCATCACCTTGCTCAACTACTGTCTACTGGCTTAATTAACTAGCGTACTTTACCATCAACGACTGCATCTCTGCTTACCATCAGGGGGATTGAGGTCAAGCACTAATTTCATCATCATCAGCCTTTACTCGTCCACTGCTGGACATAGGCCTCTTTCATGCCACGCCAACAAGCTCGATCCTGAGCAGTTCTCCGCCAGCCACTACCAGCCACCTTTTTGATGTCTTTGATGACCTTTTTGGTGTTTTTGTGTTTTTGATGTCCTTTTTGAAGCACTACTTTATAATTATTAAAACAAAAGTGAAGTTTTTACTTTGTTCGTTACATTTACACGCTAAAAGGACTGAACGTTATCATCATCATCATCATTTCAGACATTACAAGTAGCTGCTCCAGTCCTGGCTGTTTGTGTATGTGAGTTTATATGTTTGTAAATGTACCCACGATACAAGAAAAAATCTTGTGTGGGGAAAAGTTTCATTCAAAATATTCACTGTAAGGGTCAAAAATTGAGTACCACTCTTGACACTTATTGTTAGTACAATAAAGTTCAAAAGTGGTAATACACTTTTGACCCTTACTGTAAACATATTAGCGTAATTTTTCTATGTTTTAAATCACGTCTTAACTCTCCATACAGTGACCTTGATTCCCTTGTTCTCAAACTAAACTAAATTTAAGTGCATCCTTTTCTTTTCATTTAGTTATGATAAAGACAGATGATAATTAATATTAATTTAGTCCTGTCAAATTAGTCAACGAAAGATGTAAAATTGACGTATTTTTGTTCACCATTTTTTTTTTTATATTATAAACTAGCGCTTGACCGCAATCCTGCCTGATGGTAAGCAGTGACGCAATCGTTGATGGTAAAGCGCACTAGTTTATTAAGAGCCTATTCACTCTAGCCTTGAAGACACTCAAATTGTAGTCCGACGGAAACACCGCCGCTGGCAAATTGTTCCAGTCCCTCGATGTACGCGGTATAAAGGAGGAGGCGAAACGCTTCGTCCGGATCGTAATGGTGTTAACAACGTAAGGGTGGAAACCAGCCGTACGACGGGTCGTCCGCTGGTGGAACGGAGATGGGGGAATTAAATCATGCAATTCCCTCGCACACTCCCCAAATGCATCCTATAGAACACCGAAAGGCTGGCTACTCTACGCCTGTACTCTAGGCTTTGGAGACCATCTCGAGTTAGATCAGGGTCACCAATCAGCCTCTTTGCACGTCTCTCCACTGAATCCAAAGTGGCCAGGTGACACTTGGCAGCACCAGCCCAAATGTGGCTGCAGTACTCCACACACGAACGGACCTGTGCTTTGTATAACATTAGAAGCTGCCCAGGTGTGAAGTACTGCCGGACCTTTGCGATAACGCCAAGTTTCCTGGCAGCCACCTTAGCCTTGGACTCAACCATATTTTAATCACGTAGTCCTGTAAAATTAAAATGTTTTTTAGATAGTTTAATCTAAAAAAAAACATTTTAATTTTACAGGAATACACTAATATTTTATCTTCTGTCCTTTTCACAATGAAATATAAAGAACAGGACGTACTGAACTTAAAATTAGTTTCATTTGTGAACAAGAGAATTGATTTTATTAGATTTTAAAGTTTATCTCTAATAAGGCTCAAGGTTGATTGGGAATATCTGACAGTTTGGGGTAGCTTGATCTGCTGTCGTCTGTACTATGTGTGGGGAATATTCCAAGTTAATTTCAGATTTCCTTTACTCATTAATTAAAACAGACAAGGGAGAGCAAAATTTAAGGCCAATCACTACGAAATCTAATCCTCCCTAGTACAAAAACTGGGGAGAAGATTCCCCTGAAGGGTAGTATATTTAATATGCTATTCTGAAGTTATGTTATAACATGTTCATACCAAGATGGCGTAAAGAATGGTGCGTCAGTTTGCATAATAAGTCTAAATGCGAGAAATATGGACCGTCAGCATGGCCTAACGAACCATTTCGTGTTCATGCTGTGTTGTTAAAATTCCCTGGTTTACGAGACTGAGATGAGATGAGGAATACTTTTATATTGTTACGAATGGACCTTATGTCGATGGCATAAGGTTCAATATCGCGTGACAAGCAGTGTGTCACTTTTAAGTCCTATTTCCCTAGATCTAGACATTTTCTAGGCACAATGTAAAAACGCATTACTAGACTTAGGATGGCCTATCGAATGGTACAGGTCTCAACAGTTTTGTCAACAAAGTGTCGACATCGAAATTTCTAGAAACCCGTTTCCGGGAATTATCGTAGGTACTTACTTGGCCGGTGACCTCGAAGATATGCAGTATTATTATTACGCCTAGAGGATTCTGGAATGTTCGATCAGCTGGCCTATATATAGCGCCGTGAGGCCGGCGCAGAGTCAGTCTACATTCGACTAGGGATATGAAGACAGCGACAGTTAAGAGAGATCTTAAAGAAGACGTACTGCGACAATTATAACGAGAACTTCGAGTACTACGTGAAGTAACATCTGTAGCATTGTTGTGTGTTTACAACACGGACTTCGTGGACATAAGGGAAGACTTCGGTACAACATCAGCTACGTTCTACTTGTCATTGCCTACGATCGACTGTACCTTCGTTGCCAATAAACTTCGTAACCCTTAACCGGCGTTTAAGTACTCCTAGCCCGTAACAATATGTTAATATATTATTGCATACATGTAAACAAAGTGTGTGACAATTTGTGCCGCGCAAAAACTTGGATGTATAATTTATCTGTGAACTTGTTTTAATCTGTGGAACTATGACTCATGATCAAGGAAATTATACCTAAACTATAAGTTCCATGCTCATGATGAAGAGGTTAAGGAAAACGTGTGAGAATTATTGTTTAAAACGGGGAACGTCAGGAAGCGGGGCTGAAATTCTGGATGGTTGAGGTGTCTTCTCATCCCATGCGCATCCACGGTGGGCGGTATTTCGAGAAAACGTTGAATAATAACTATAGTGTGATGTTCGATTCTTATTATTTTCACTGCACAGACAATTGGATCAATTTAATATTAAGGGATTACAATTATAATTTCCACCTTCGACTAGCTTCACCTTACCTTTAACTGACCGACCTTCTGACAATTCAAAATTGCCTGTAACTGGTTTATTTGAAATAAATGCTTTGATTTGATTTGATCTATTTAAAGAGCCACTGGGTTTGATTGTGACCAACACACTCGATCGAAGCTTGAGCAAGGAAAGAATGCCCGCACTAACGGTCGCTCGCTATGGCAAACTCCAGTCGGTGTTACCATTTGCTCCACGGTGTTACCCGCTCTTAAATATATAGATTAATCGACTTCAAAAAAATAGAGTAATTTACGAACTGATGGAAAACAAATCACAATATTCAAAGTTAACCAGTCACGCGCCATTATGTATTATGTAATGTGAATATCACTTTTTAGTGATAAAGAACTGGTGAAACAATAGCTTTAAATCTTGTTTTTTAAGGTAGTTATTATAATAATTATTCTTATATATATATTTAAAGAGCGAACCTTCTGGAAATGAATGTTTTACATGTTATTGCAATACTAAAGTTTAATCGTGTCTTCGGTAGGAGGTAGATATATGTGTCCTACTCCCATATTGTGTTATAGGTCGTAATCAACGCAAGTACAAATTAGTAGATAGCTTCATTAGAGTTTCTTACTAACTGAGAAAGTTATATGTTAAAAATATAATAGACGATAAAAATAGTTTATCGAATACTTTAGAAAAATTAAATATCAAACGCCTGAGTAGCCGGGGTCGATGCGAGCAGTAGGTACAAGACTGGTCATTGTGGGAAGCCTTGCGGAGGCCTTTGTCCAGCAGTGGACCTCTATAGGTTGAAGAAGAAGAGTAGCCGGGACGCCCCAAATTCTGTTCAAATTTACGTTTCTAATTTATGCTATTTCGAATTAAACAAAGATCAGCTTTACTGCAGTAGTAATTAAGTTGATATCCGAATGACAAGCTGTATTTACTATTATTATTACTTACAATTCCTTAAAATTGTATTAAATTGTATCGTAAGCTGACCTTTATGGTGTAGGTAATGAAGTTGTTTTTCCACTAACCCATTATTTGTTTATATGTATATTTGGCAAATTAAACGTGAACGTAAAAGAAGCTAGTTGGGACAACATCTAACATAAATACCAATCGTATTAAAGCTTCCTATGCACACAGCAATACGAACAATACTTAAATTGTTATTTGGTAGTTATTTAGTGCTTAACATACAGTTAACAGTCTATTAAATACATTGTATGTTTATGATTGGAGCTAGTTTAGGACATATTGTTTAAGACTTATTTCCAAGCGAGGAGACTATGAGGCGTTCTTAGTTATGGAAGTCTAAATGTGGAATGGAGTCTGTCTAACTCATTGCATAAAATTACACAGATCTTAGTATTTTTATTAGCTTTAGCTTATACTATCCTACTATTCGTCAAAGGCCTCCTAAAGCATTCATCGTCCAATATCTTTACTTAGTTACTTAATTTGTTTAAAAAAATTAAAAGCGACGTGTTCGGGGGACCGCAGAAGAACGAGAGTAACCGACATTGTACGAAAAATTGCAACACTTAAGTGGCAGTGGGCCAGGCACATTGCCCGTAGGACCGATGCCCGATGGGGCATTGAGTGGCGATCACGCATGGGAAGATGTAGCATGGGTAGGCCCCAACAAGGTGGACCCATAACCTGGTGAAGTTCGCGGAAAACCGCTGATTGCGGGAGAGGATCCTTGGAGAAGGCCTATGTCTGAAATGATGATGATGATGATGATGAATTTAGCAGATTACGAACTTTTGGCATAATGACAATGAAATTGTGTTGGAATGACAAATTTATAAAATAGCAGACTACAGCCCCTGTAAACTGTACTTTATTGTGTAAAAATTAAAGTTGTTTTTCTACATACTCATTTCTTTACATTTTGGCGAATATGTCGCATATTTATACGTTGAAAGCTTTTCATTTAAGGAAATTAAAAACTTTATGACTGAAGGTGAAGGAAAACATCTTGAGGAAAAATCGCCAACCCGCATTGATTGTGCGCAGCGTGGTGATTACGCTAAATCTTTCTCTGTATGAGAGGAGACCTGTGCTCAGCAGTGGGACGATAAAAAGGTTGATGATGATGGTGATATTGTCCCGATGCAGAGACGGAGGCCTCACTGTCCTTTATCTATTCCATTCGAACATAATTCAATATTGTATTGAAGCCCTACAGTAAAACTATTTCATTTAAAAGTCATAGATTAACAAGAATTTAGATCAAGGCCTCTAAGAGGGTAGGTTAACGAACTACTTAATCTGCTGAGAAATTTGAATAAGATCTAAACGTATCAATCACATAACTATAGCAATTGCTTCATCAATAGTTTTATATTTCCAAACAGTGAATTGAAACATAATATTGCAGTCTATTCTATTCTAATTCTAACTCAAAGAAATGTAACGGCTTCTAAGAAATTTAATGTCAAAATAGAAACTAGGGAGAGCCAAAATACTTTATTTCATCGAATCAAACGCGCACTCGTGTGCACTGAACCACAGCAATACTTATCCCACGCTTTTTAACAATCAATAATCTCAAAATTTTCTTCCCAACAGTCCATTTTTCTCTCAAAAGCTTTGTTATTATACGAGCAGTTGTGACGAAGCGACAGTGAGCTAAAATGGTGTATGTTCGGAGCTGCCCCTACCAGGCTGACTGAGTTAATCCAACTTCGATAATTTATCGTCCGTTCAGCGAAACTGTTTGTGAAATATTTCTTCACCCGTTCGCGATAGGGTTACCGAGCGTTGTAATTGGATGTTATATTATATGTGTATAAAACTATGTTTATTTGATATACTTTTAGCCCGTGTTTTCGGTAAGGCGGGTTACAATTTAGAGTGCGCAATCACTGCGGCACTTCGTCAAGGAATTTTCGTCGCCCATACCCCAATGTTTGAAAACTAAAATCTTCAACCAGTGCGTCCTACCCGTCATGACGGAGCCGAGACGTGGACACTAACTGTCAGACTAGTCCATAAGTTTAAAGTCGCTCAGCGAGCTATAGAGCGGGCTATCTTGGGCATCTCTCTGAAGGACCGCATCAGAAATGAGGTGATCCAACAGAGGACCAGAGTCACCGACATAGCTGAGAGGATTAGCAAGCTGAAGTGGCAATGGGCTGGTCACATATGCCGCAGGACCGACAACCGTTGGGGTCAACGAGTCCTCGAGTGGAGACCGCGTCTCGGCAAACGTAGCGTAGGATGCCCTTGGGCGAGATGGAGCGACGACATCAAAAAGGTGGCTGGTAGTAGCTGGCGGGGAACTGCTCAGGATCAAGCTTGTTGGCGTGCCATGAAGGAGGCCTATGTCCAGCAGTGGACGAGTAGAAGCTGATGATGATGATGATGAATCACTGCGGTAGCCGCATCTAGAGATGCCTAACGAAGCCAAGGTAGATTTAGATATTGTTGACGATCTGAGTACGATCTGCGACCTTACAAGCATAAGTTTCAATTCTGTGTGTATTTCGGGATAGAAAGGTTCGTATAAGTATAAATCCTGGTTATAATCATCTGTATGCCAAGTCGTTTTTGAGTGAAGAAGTGACAATGAGTGATACCTGCTTTTTACAAGGATAACGAGATCATGAGGGATCAGTGGCAATTCTTCTTCTTCTTTAGCCTATAGAGGTCCACTGCTGGACAAAAGCCTCCCCCAAGGCTTCCCACAATGACCAGTCCTGTGTTGCCCGCATCCATCGGCTTCCCGTGACCTTTACCAGGTCATCGGCCCACCTTGTTGGTGGCCTCCCTACGCTGTGTCTTCCGGTACATGGCCGCCACTTCATGACCCAGAGGTAATTACTTAAAAGGAAATAAATGTTAAACTCAAAATGAATTAAATTAGTTAAGCATTTTACACGGTTTCGTAATGTCATTTAGGTGTAATCCGTGTCTAAATTAGAACTGTGGACTAAACTGGGAGTGACTGCCAATATTTATTTTGCTTTTCAGGCTTTATAGGTGACGATATGTCCACTGCTCGCCGTAAGGTAAGGACCAGGCCCTGGCTGCCGGTGAGTTGTGTTTCACGAGCCCCTCAAAGAGATGTCAGCACATCGTGAGGAGGTCCTTAAATACCGAAGCCTCCTGGGTCAGGGTTGCGGATTGGTTAAAAAAGAAACCGTGGCCCTTGCGTATAGGCAAGTGAAGGAACACGGGTGAGTTTTAGTCAGTAAAAGTCTGACACGCCCTTACGTTCCGTGCAGATCTGGAGAGGTCATAAGATGATTTCCTACCCAAAACTAAAAAATAAAGAAGTTTCTATGTTACTTATCCAAGCTTACCAGGGATTTCTCCCCCATTGCTCTGTGTGCCATCTTATTAAGGCCGTTCCACAATTCACCTGATTCACTGAGTATTCATATCCGTGAAAATGAATAGCATCCGAATTTCGTAACATATTTTCTTAGACAATACGAAAGGATTTGAAGACAATTTCTGATCTATTATTTCAGCTGTTGGAAAAGTTCGCCTGTTTCAAAACGAGAATGACAACGCATATCGTTGAAGCAAAACGAAAAATGTTTTTATTAATTGCTATTAGACCGTGTTTTTTTTAACTATTATTTATTTAAACACCAAATTGTTACTTAAACGCTGTGGGTGAACTAAATAATATATGTACTGCATCCATGGTAACAAATCCCGCGTGTATGTATATTCCTTTTCAAACTACATACACTTTTTTATACAACGTTTTTTTTCTTTTCTAAATTCGAAACCTGAATGTAATTTGTTTAGAATAAGCAACTGAATGAGAGGAGACCTGTGCCCAGCAGTGGGACGTTAAAAGGTTGATGATGATAAAGCAACTGAATCGATTCCAATCATTTTGAGACTAGGTTATATTTTTTCCCAAATACATTTAGAAATTGTTGCAGTGTGGTTACCGAGCGCACAACTCAGTTAGATAGTACTAGGCGTACAGTGACACAGTGCCCCGCGCAGCGCCGCACAAAAGGCGCGGGCGGGCGAGGAGCGCGTTGACCATATTTTTGTAGGGACAACCAGGATCTTTTTGAAATTTTATACATTGATTCTTTACTTAATAATACTGTACACGTGTTTCGGGTCTCGCATATACAAAAATACGTTCGTACGTAAAAAACGTTGTATATGAAAATCAAAATACGATCGTAAAGTCAGCAGTTCAAAAATCGTGCCGAAACGGAGGCAACCGGTCCATTAGTTTCAATTGACACAAAATAAAAAGCGTAGCGAAGTAACGTGTTTCCAGCAAGCGTCAGTAAATACAACTTCGATAATTTATTGGCTGCTCTGTAGAATTGAGCGAGAAATATTACTTCTTGCTCGCTTATCCCCAGGGTTACCTAATTCAATATTGAAAAATTGAGTAATGGATTAAATTACTCTTGTATATAATCAAGTTCTTCCAAGTCCAAGTCAAAGTTATGAGCGTTTGGTCACCGGCCGGGGGAATCTATCAGACACATTATTTCCGGAATGTATACTCGTCTAGCTCACGGAGAGTACTTGCATAGACTCAACCTTGTAGCCAGTATAATTCATCAGCAACTTGCTCTTAAATACAACCTTGTGGAATCAGAGGTGCCTTACTACAGGCCCGACCCAGTTCTTGAAAATGGCAATATCACATTGTACTGGAATCGATCCATCATCATTGACAGGACTAGTGTTGCCAATAAGCCTGATATAGAGCTGGTGGATCAATCAGAGCGGCGTGCAATGATTGTTGACATAACCATCCCACATAATGAGAACCTCGTGAAAGCCGAGAAAGATAAACAAACTTCTTCAACACTACTTCTTTTCTCTATCTACAGCATCTTAGATGTCTTAAGTAATGACATTATAATAACGACGATTCTCAGCCTAATCAGAAAAAAACGATTCACGATTTTCATTTTCACAGATTTTGTATTAAAATAATTAGGCTTAAAACTTCAAGTTATGAAGAAACTGCTTGATGGTACAAAATCTTGCTTTTGTCAATGTAAAATTTCTAATTCATTATGCAAATAATGTACGCCGAACGTTACAAATATTCTCATACCATTTTTGATTAACTAAGGTATGAAACAAAAATTAAACGGGAAATAGAAAAAAGCTTTTAGTACTTAGTGAGGCAGCAGTCTTATAGAACGTCCATGTAAAATACTGCTACTCAGTTGCTAGAAGAAGACTAGAAGCTGACTCTATAGTTGGAAAAAGGCAAGGCAGATAATGATGAGTGAGGCAACACGCTTGATCAATAGGAATGGTTTTTATTTTGACAGTTTAATAATTCATTGCATTAATTATTTTGCTCAGCAGACAATTTTTTAACAGAAATCAGGCGATGGTTTAGTTACTAAACCATCGCCTGATTTCTGTTAAAAAAAATCCTAAAGCTAAACTATTCAGATTGTGATTATTATTATGTTACTCAATTATGGTTCTGTTTTCAAAAACGTTCGCATTACCCAGGAATCCTCCCAAAAATATGTTTTTTTTTAATAGCAATACTGACTTTGTTATACCATTAGTTTAAAAAAAACACAAAGCTCTTTTAATTCACTGGTAACCCTACACCGAGCTTATTTTCTTTCTGGAGGATGGAATTAATTAACTACTACGTTACAACTTAATCATGTTAATTTTTCTAAGTTATATGTACTTTCTAAGTGAATCTTAGACACCAATGACTGATTAAAAGGTGAAGGAAAACATTTTGAGGAAACTTAGACCTTGTGTCTAAAATCGTCAACCTGCATCGAGCACACGTTGTGATTACGCTCAATCCTTTTCTGTATTACAGGAGACTTGTACCCAGCATTAAAAAAAGGGTTGATGAATATGTTACAACTTCAGATCGAGTCCGATTGACTATTGGCGAACTCAAATAAAAGACAAATCTAATGTCCGCTATCTTATCTGTGGTAGGTATTATTGTATTACGATTAGTAGAAATGAGTTGCTCGAAGTTTTTTATTGAAGTGAAGCCTTTTTTTGATGAGAAGTCCTCATAACGCCTTTCCCGCTCTGGGCGGAGTCGAACGGCGTATCAGACTTTTACTCACTAAAACCCACCTGTGTTCTTTCATTAGCCTGTTCACCAGGGGCCTAGGTCTTTCGAAAAACCTACGGTCCTGGCAGAAGTGTAAGGCTTCTTATAAGCCTCGTTTAATAAAATTTAGGACTCCCCCAAAGATCTCTACGACGACCGGTTCTGCGCCTCCCGCATCCAGCGGTTTCCCGCGACCTTCACCAGGTCTTCGGTCCTCCTTGTCGAGGGCCTACAGGCACTGCGTCTTCCGGTACGTGGTCGCCACTCGAGAACCCATCGGCCCCATCGGGCATCGGTCCCTTATTCTCAAAGTCGTTGACAGTTACGTATTAAAGGTGCTTATCCGAAAATATATTGAGCTTTTCCACAAGGAATTTCTTAGTATCAACTTGGAGTCTGAATTTTTGCCAGACTAAAGGCTATTTTGTCCACCTCGTATTACATTGGAACTAAGTTACACAATAGGCGAAATATGGTAGCTAGACTTCTGTTTATCTCTGTGGGAATAGCACCATGTAATGTTTATGCAAAACTTGAAAGCATTTGAAGAACTAGCTTGGTGCTTAAACATCCTAATAATATTATAATCTTGACAGTTTGTATGAATGTAACGACGTCTGTTTGTTAACTAAACTAAACGAATATGAAAGAAATTTGGCACTTAGGTGGTTTATAACCTACCAACGACACAGAACAGTTTTTATCTGAAAATTCCTACGGAATCGAAGCTTACGCAGGTGAAAACCTGAGGCGTTACTAATATTCAACATATTTCTAATGTACCAGAATATTACATTCTACTCAACTATCAGCCAAGACCAACATACTCAGATCACGTTTCAACCAACCAACGTAACAGTTATTCAGAAAAAAAAAATATCATCGGAGCTCGTTGAAATATTATGTTTAATGTATGCCTCGTGCGACGCCATACGTGCCTTAGAACGCAAGGACGCGTAAAAAGTAAGCTGAATCAGTCTATCAATATACCTACTACATATCAGAAGGCTTTCTCGAAGTTATTAACCCCTGTGAATAGTGTATGCAGCCGGTGTAGTCTTTGTATGTTGATGAGATATACATACCTAGTGTGGGAATGAAGTTTTTAATGTTATTTTTTTTATATATTATAAACTAGCGCTTGACCGCAATCCTGCCTGATGGTAAGCAGTGACGCAATCGTTGATGGTAAAGCGCACTAGTTTATTAGGAGCCTTTTCACTCTAGCCTTGAAGACACTCAAATTATTCCAGTCCCTCGATGTACGCGGTATAAAGGAGGAGGCGAAACGCTTCGTCCGGATCGTAGTGGTGTTAACAACGTAAGGGTGGAAACCAGCCGTACGACGGGTCGTCCGCTGGTGGAACGGAGATGGGGAATTAAATCATGCAATTCCCTCGCACACTCCCCGAAATGCATCCTATAGAACACCGAAAGGCTGGCTACTCTACGCCTGTGCTCTAGGCTTTGGAGACCAACTCGAGTTAGATCAGGGTCACCAATCAGCCTAATGGAACATAGAACATGATTCTTGTTAATAAACTAAAGTTAATTTAAGTTCCGTGCATCTTCTTCTTTCTATTTTTAACCGACTTCAAAAAAAAAGGAGGAGGTTCTCAAATCATCAGATTTCTTTTTTAAGTATGTATGTTCCTCTAAGACGTCTCGACCGATTTGCAAAATTCTTTTGTTGTTTGAAAGGGTATACTTTCCAGGTGGTCCCATAGTCACAACATCAGGATCTGATGATGGAAGACCGGAGAAATTAAGGGGAACTTTCAAAAATCGTAAGGGCGACTAGTGCATTTCAAAGCATTTTCATTAAGTATTTAGGAGCACTACAATTTAATAATACAGGGGTCGGCACTCGAAGTGTTACCAATTCAAAATGCTGTAATTCTGTTAAACATGAGCATATTTATTTAAAAACTTCAATATCGAAAAAAGACATATACAATAAAAAAAAAAAGAGGCTATTGTTCGATATGGCCACCTTTAGCGCGGATAACAGCATCGAGTCTGACCGAGAAGGCTTCACACGCTGCACGGATGTGGTCTGCTGGTATTTTGTTCCATTCTCGGCGAAGCGCAATCTTTAAGGCGTCGACCGTCTCATATTTTTTTGTTGACACTTTGGCTTCTAGAATTGACCATATGGAAAAATCCATTGGGTTTAAGTCCGGGGAAAATGGGTGGCCATTGTTGCGAAGAAATGAAGCTCGGAACATTTTCTTGTAAAAAAATTTGGGTTTCACGAGCTTTGTGAGATGGTGCCGAGTCTTGTTGAAAGGTCCAATGATTTCTACCAAATTGCTTACGTGCCCAAGGTAACAAAGCATCGTTTAAAATCTTTTTACGGTAGATCTGCTGGCTTATCTTTACACCCTGGTCAATGAAAACGAGAGGTGAGCGTCCCATGGCAGTTACCGCCGCCCAAACCATCACAGATGCTGGTGCTTGCTTTCGCAAGGCAATTCGTTGGTCTAAATTGTCATTTGATTTACACTTTAACCATACGCGATCATTTTGCTTGTTCACATAATGCTGAACGGTAAAAATTTTTTCATCGGAAAATACTAAATTTTCAAGCAAGCTATCAACGTGCAAGTGCTTTAAGTTCTTAGCTCTTTCTAGACGAACTGTCTTTTGTGCAAGTGTCAGATCTAGCACTTTTTGTAATTTGTAGGGCTTCAGTTGAAGTTTATTTTTTAATATACGCCCTATGCTCCGGGCAGATACATTAAGACTTTTCGCCAATTTAACTGCGCTTTGTCGTGGATTTCGTTCAATACTAGCCTTTACCTTTCGAACCATTGCTGATGATGTTGCTGTTGTTGGATGTCCACCTCCATGGCGTTTTTTGATGCTACCCGTATCATTTTAACGCGTGATGGTCCGATACACAAACATTTTGTTCAAATGTAAATGTCCTAGCTCATTAACGATGGCTGCCTGCGATTTTCCAGCCAAATACAAAGCAATGACACTGTTTCGTTTGACTTCCATCTGCAAAACTTTTTTTAACAACGACGAAAAATAGTAGGCTTTTGTTAGTTTATTAACAATACAATACACTAAGGAATGTGAAAAAATGGGCGCCATATTGTAAACAGTTTAGTTGCTATAGCAACGTAAAATTAGTAACACTTCGAGTGCCGAACCCTGTAGTCTGGAGTAGATCCAATGATGGAGCCAGGAATCAGCAGAAAGAATTCGTCAACGATTCACAACAGCTATCTTGGGTTTGTGCTTGATTAATTTGTATTGACAAGAGCTTTACACCTAGATGTATTATAATTGTCATTAGGGGTCTTACGATGAAGACGAAAGACAGTTAAGGGAACTCCTTAACAGTTTACAGTAGTTACCTTGTTTTTGGACTTAATTCATTTATATTGATGAGAACTTTGCACCTGTATGGGTTTAAGTGAAGGTCTGCTATAATTTCGATGATGAAAATCATAGGCAGTAAAGGGATATGGTGCATAAAAACCTCTAAAACCTATAATCACTCAAACTTAAATGACTATTGGTTTTTTGAGGTTTTTTAGAAATTGAAATGTTTCACTTACTTAACTAAAAAAACAGCTATTATTTCTCCAGTAGCATGCATTCATTTTTGCTAGATAGATTGGGCGCCTCGTCTACCTAGCAATAATATTTGTCTTTGTTTCTTGTTCTAAGCAATGCAATAACGTCGTCGGTGATGCCCACAAACCCGCGCCTACTAAGCGTTAGCTGCTGTCTCCCGACGTTCAAGGTCTCCTTCGGCGACTATAAATGCCTTAGAGATTGCCTCTCCCATACGTGAACGACGTACGTTTTGCGAAGCAGTAACGCTCGCAATGAAGGGGGCAGTTCATTGCGAGCGTTATAGCTTCGCAAAAAAGTTGACGGACTCCAATGTATTTTCGTTCCGTAATAAAGCGTAGACCAGGACCAGAACCAGGATCCACGTGAGAAATCGCCATTATAAAGACACGGGCTTTGCTCTGCCCAAGCCGAGCAGACCCCCACCTTATGCTCCACCACTCCATACTTTACTTTAGCTAGCATTGGTATATTTTTGGTCAACAGCCTCCGTGGCGTAGCGGTAGCGAACGCGGCCTTCCGCAAGGAGGCGCGGCATCGATCCCCGCATAGTGCAAATATTTGTATGCATGAATATGAGTATTTGTACTGGTCTGGTCGTGCCTCGGAAAGCACGTTAAGCCGTTGGTCCCGGTTGCCATACGAACATCTAGTGGCAGTCGTTGGAGCCCTCAAAAGTCTAATAATTGCAATGCTTAGATATCGCCTTAGGGTTGTGGAGGTCAGATGGCAGTCGCTTCACTGAAATTATCGAAGTTTAGCCAAAATCAGCAGTTAGACTGGTAAAGCGGACCCCAGACTCCAAAGCTGAAAAGCTACGGATGCGACTAGGATTAACGCTGAGATGAGCATTGGTATATTTTTGAAGCATTAGTTACGGTACACATTATGTCGTCCTCCGTGGCGCAGCGGTCAACACGCCTGCCTGCGACGTGGAGGCCCCAGGTTCGATCCCCGGTCAGGTCATGATGGGAAACGATTTTTCCTGATTGGCCTGGGTCTTGGACGTTAATCTATATATGTATCTATTATAAATATAGTATAGTTGAGTTAGTATCCCATAACACAAGTCTCGCTACTTAGTTTGAGGCTAGCTCAATCTGTGTGATTTGTCCGTATATATTTATTTTATTTATTTATATCCAGCAATCTTCTACCTGAAATGATGGTGATGTTATATTGTTGCTAGGGAAAAGTCTCCGTCAAACTTCTCTTAAATTTATTTCGTATTTAATATTATGTCTGTTATATTTAATTCTACTTTATATTTAATTTTAATACTTTATATTATATTTAATTCCAATTCTACTTCAAACAAGAGTCCATAAGGTTAGTAACAATTTTACTTAACTTCTAGTGTTAGTAGGTTACAGACACAAATATAAGACACACATAAAATAAAAACTTAGTGTGGAGCTGCCACATCTGCAACATGGGGGAATCCCACCGATCCGCGAAAACACTGAGAATACTGTTGGTGCTGCCACGAACACGCATCTTCGGGGATGCAGATCTATTTTAATAAAAGCAAAAAAAAAATTACTTACTTTTTTTAAAAGAAAACGTCATTCGTTCAAATCAAGGTGAGAATCAATACATTTTAACGTTAAAATTACAAAAGATAATATCCCAAAACAACTAATGCTTTTTCTAGCCTAATTTATGATAGTTTAGAATATCGTACTAAGTCTTCATTTATATGGTTCATAAGGAAAACAAATAAATAGGCACGATGAAGTTATAAAAGTAAATGTAATCATTAACATCAATCAATGCCAGTTTCAGGGGCGAGGTATTTTGTCATTGGCCTTCATGTATTGATTTGTAAATTTTCTGTAACTACCTTTTTTATGCTTCTTTCTCTTTCAGTATTTTATATCTCTATTAATATTATAAAGGCGAAAGTAACTCTGTCTGTCTGTCTGTCTGTTACGCTTTCACGTCCAAACCACTGAACTAATTGTATTGAAATTTGGTACAAAAATAGAGTTGACCTTGAGAAACAAACAACATAGGATAGTTTCGATTCCGGACTTTTGAAGAGTTCTCTTGGAAACGCGATATAACCGAACATGACGCGGGCGTAGTCGCGGGCAGTAAGCTAGTTATATCATATGTTGCTATGGAAATCTCGTTGAAATCTTGTTTAGGAAACCGTACTACCAACTAAGCCGACGCTGTCTGACCATTTTGTCCATCTGTCAAGGGACTATATAGTATGTTAACTAACAGAGGGCGTTCCCGTTAACCCGAAATAGTATAGCATACATACATGCTAAAAAAAATATTTCCATTCGAAAACAAAATGTTTTAAAATTTTTTCCAATATGAAAATATTCAATAAAAATTTTAAATTGACATGTAAAAGAAACACACTACACGCGAACATGAAAGATGGCAACGTCGCAATTTATTTATACATGACGACTACTATTTTGATTTAAAACAGGAGGTTTCAAATTTATTTCCAATTAGAATTATTTTTTATTCGGATTTTTTTATGCTTATTTTTCTATGCTGATATTTTTATTTTAATCTATTAATGATATATATTAACGAGTTTAATGGAACGCCCTCTGTTATTTAACATACTGTATATCATGAATCGTAATAAGTAGACAGTTGATATTTTCTTACAGTATTTATTTCTATTGCCGCTAATATAACAAAACTCGCCTAAAATTTTTACCACCAAGAAACATGCTTTGTTTTCAGATTTTTTTTAACATGCTTTTTATTAGCTTCACTTGTATGTTTGCTTGTCCGTCTCTAACTTTTTTTGACTACGAGTGAGCGGCTCATTACTGTAAAATGTCCCACCGTTTTCAATACGTTCGCTCGTTCGGTTTTTTTTTTTTAAATATCGAACTAAAAAGTTGAAAATAAATATAGTTTAAAAAATATGCTTTTAAAAAATATCCAACTAAAAAGTTAAAAATATTTTTTTAAAAAAGCGTGAGGCGCTTAATATACAAAAATTATGGCACAAAGCACCTCACTTTTTTTTTAAATTATTCACAAATAGGGCAATCAACAAATAGGGAACTGGTATTTAGGGTGCAAAAAAGGTGTGTAAGATCCATGTGTAATTTAAGGTCAACAGATAGTTGCGTTCCCTACTTCAAGAAATTAAAAATATTAACGTTACCAGCTATATATACACACATCAAAAGTGTCTAGGGATCAACATATATTTTTGCAATAACTTTTCTCCTGATTGATATTAATTAAAATTTTCTTTAAGGATTCATCAAATAAAGTGTTTTCGTTTGTCACAGTAACGATAAACCAAGTCACCTTTGCATTAATAAAGAAATTTGCCATTTTCCTAATAAAGGGATATTTGACATTTGAACCACTAACACAAAAGTTCGAAAAAAAGACTGAAATAACAGTTTTCTCTAAAATTTTATTGGGTAACTTAAACAATTAATAATCCGTGTTTCTACCGCGAACACTAACAACACAAGAACATCGGTTTGGCATACTCAAAATGAGTTCATCCAAATCACGCTGTGGAATGGCCGCCCATGTTCGTTGCAACAACAAAAAAAGGTCTTCTTGCGACTGGATACCCTCCATATTCGGCAGAGCTCTTCTCTGTAGCATATCCCATGCATGCTCAATCGGGTTCAAGTCTGGCGACTGAGCAGGCCAGGGCAGGACATTGATGTTAGCTGCGGCGAGAGTCTGTCTTACAACTCTTGCGGTGTGCGGTCGTGCATTATCATGCATTAACTGAAATAAGGGACCGATTTGCACTTGTAGAGGAACGATGACGTCTGATACAATCGTTTCAGCATAAATTTGAGCGTTGAGGTTGCCTCTGATCCAAATCAACTCAGTTCTTCCGCCGATCCAAATACCCGCCCATACCATGATGGTTCCACCACTATAAGGATGGACTTCCTGGCAGGATTTTAATCGCTGTTGGCGTCCAGGGGTTCTCCAGTGTCGTATACGTCTTGTATCCGGTCTCATACCAAAACGAGACTCATCAGAAAAGCACACGAAACGCCATTGTTCTTCTGCCCAATTTCTGTGTTCAAGAGCCCATTGATATCGAATCCTACGATTGTGCATTGCTATAGGTGGTACCCGTAGCGGTCTTCGGGAATGAAGGTTCACTTCATGCAAGCGGTTTCTGACTGTTTGGTCGCTAATTAAGTTCCCTGAAGAGTGATGAAGCCTCACGGCTAACATCATGGCGGTTATTGTTGGAGCTCTTCGAGTTAAGATTTGAATGTATCGGTCTTGTCTCCGTGTGGTGCAGCGATACCGTCCTCCATGGCGCTCAGCCACGGTACCAGTGCTTCGGTAACGTGTCCAAAGTCGACTGATAACACTCTGACTTGTATTCAGAGCTAAAGCCACAGTACGTTGCCGGGAACCAGCTTCTATCATTCCCACGGCTCTGAGCATTTCTTCCCTGCTTAAATGACGTCGCCGCTCCATAATAACGTTGGTTTTAATCAGTAGTAGGGAAACAGTAGCACTAATAATGTCTTCAATGCGTTGTATGTTTTTATAGGAAAATATTGACAGCTGATTTTCATCTTTTACTCGAATTTGATTCACAGTTCCTGATTCAAATTATGAAATGCACCAAAAAGGATCCATATAAATTTATAAAATCATAAATTTATTACAAAGCCACATCTCAATCTCAAGAAATCCGCATAAAAATGCTTGATCCCTAGACACTTTTGATGTGTGTATATATATTGGAAACTGCATTATTTGTAAAATCAAATCCACATTTATTTACAAAATTTTCAACAGTTATGAAGACCCCCATTCGGAGTCAATATGAAAATCAACTATGTACGTTGAACTGTAATACTGCGTTAATGAAAAAGAGTTTATTTGGTGTTGCACCAAAAATTTTTAATAAAATACCTGCTGCTATAAAATGTATGCCATTAAAGAAATTCAAAAAGTGTCTTCACAAGTTATTAGTTGAGAAATGTTATTATACTTTGGATGACTATTTTAATTTTGGATGACTATTTGATTAAATTCTGTAATTTTGTTATTTTATATTATTAATGTAACGGACGAATAATTTCTCGCATGTTATTTTGTTATGATCTTCTTGTGTGTGTTTTTTGTTTTTCTTTCTTGTAGTGGACATTATTAAATTGATTATTTTAATGTATTTGTATAAAATTGATACAAAATTTTGTTAACTTTGATGAACCTGACTTTAATATTTGTATGTCAACAATGACAAAGCATAGTGAAACATTTATCTATTTAAGACCTTGACATGTATGATTAATGTATATATGTTCTTCACCTATGTTTCACAAATAAATAATTCTGATTCTGATTCTTTAGTTTTTTAATGTTATATGTAATCGCAACATACACAATGAACCTATAATGTTCCCAGTCCAGGGCACAGGCATCCTCTCGGTGAGAGGGAATAGTCCGAAATCTACCACGCCGGCCCAGTGCGAGTTGATAGACGTTACATGTCTTCGAGTTTTTGCCTCTAGGACATGTTTCCTCACCACGTTTTCCTTCAGCATTTTAAGAGCAGTAGTTATGAAATAATTCACACAAAGTAAAGCGCTAAAAGGTGAAGGAAAACATCTTGAGGAAACCTGGACTTTGTCTGAAATCGCCAACCCGTTTTGAGCAAGCGTGGTGATTACGCTCAATCCTTCTCTCTATGAGAGGAGACCTGTGCCCAGCAGTGGGACGATAAAAAGATTGATGATGATGATGATGAAAGTGCTTGACGGGGTTCGAACATATCACCTGCAACTTGTAAGTCGCACCCGATACCGCTTGACCACCGTTACTCCAGCGTGTGATTAGAACTCTCAAATGGCTGTTTTTTTTTTGTAAAAACTTGCCCAAAACACAGCTGACGTAAACACGTCTATTACATGAATTAATAAAATATTGTAATGCTAACAAATAACCCGATTTCTATACCACGATAATAGGAATAATGTAATTTCTCGGTATTCAGTTGAAACCCGACATTCACTCGTGAAGCTAATCAGCCCCTGTTTGTGTCATAATTCGAACTAATCAACTATGAATACGGCTCATGGTTTTCATTTACGAGATCTGATATTTCGAAGGTGTTGTCGAGCATAAAATCAGAGGGACAATTGTTGTGATTTCGAAAACAAATCAAAAATACCTGTTCTTTCCCTACAGTTTTGACATTGATTGCTGCTGAGATGAAATCGCTAGTAGATTTTGAACGTTTTCTATCATCATTAACCCTTTTTTTATCGTCCCACTGCTGGGCACAGGTCTCCTCTCAAATAGAGAAGGATTGAACTTAATCACCACGCTTGCTCAATGTGGGTTGGCGATGTCAGATTTAAAAGTCCAGGTTTCCTCAAGATATTTTCCTTTACCTTTTAATCAGTCATTGGTATCCAAGATATACCTACTTAGAAAGTACAAATAAAAAATAAAAGTTACATTGGTACTTGCCTGACCTGGAATCGAACCCGCACATTCATACTTGAGAGGCTGGTGTTTTAACCACTAGGCCACTACGACGTGAACGTTTTTAGTTACGGGAAATTGTCATACTTAGTTTTGTTTTGTAAACAATGTCTTCATTGTTCTTAAAAAGTAAAGAATTGTCTGGGCAACACATTTTTTGTGATTTGTCATAATGGTGCTCCAACCTCAGCTAGTTCAGAAAACTTTTTTTTTATAATTTATAAACAAGTGCTTGACCGTAGTCCCGCCTGATGGTAAGCAGTGATGCAGTCGTTGATGGTAAAGCGCGCTATTTATTAGGAGCCTATTCACTCTAGCCTTGAAGCCATTTAAATTGTAGTAATACAGAAACACCATGCTATATACAGATTGATAGGAAATTAGAAAATTTGTGGTGGTCTAGTGGTTAAAACACCAGCCTCTCAAGTATGAGTGCGCGGGTTCGATTCCAGGTCAGGCAAGTACTAATGTAACTTTTCTAAAGTTATATGTACTTTCTAAGTATATCTTGGACACCAATAACTGAAGGTGAAGGAAAACATCTTGAGGAAACCTGGACTTTATAAGTCTGAAATCGCCAACCCGCATTGAGCAAGCGTGGTGATTACGCTTAATCCTTCTCTGTATGAGAGGAGACCTGTGCCCAGCAGTGAGACGATAAAAAAGGTTGATGATGATGAGGAATACGGAAACACCATGCTATATACAGATAGATGTTAACTGTAAGTGCAAACCTATTGTGCGCGATGAATGTGTTACATATCTCGGAGTAAACGTTGACAAGGACTTTTCGTGGTCAAAACACATCGATTACTTGTGTAATAAACTTAGGATTTTACTTGGTAAATTCTACCATCTAAGTTTTAAAGTGCCATGCGATACTCTTAAGTGCCTTTATTTACAGTTGGTTGATCCAATATTAAGTTACGCACTCGAATGTTATGGACTGACATTCAAAAGCAAACTACAAAAATTAGAAGCTCAGCAAATCAGATTTTTTAAACTAATAGTAAGCAAGAAAACCAAAAACAAATGTCAAGATGATTTAATTACAATAAGTTGTTTAAAATTTGTAAAATTCTTCCTGTCAGCCTAAAGCATAAATATCTAGTTCTGGTCAGCAGTTATGGTAGCTGGGAGCGTCACTCGCTAATAACCCATAACTACGCAACTAAGATGGTGTCAGCAGGTAAATTTAATCTACCAAGAGTTAGTAATTATTTTGGCAACCGAACGCTGGACAAAAGAGTACCATACCGGCTCAACCAACTGCCTGCACTTAAAATGTTCTTACTCAGTAGTCTGTAAGCAATTTTGTAAGACCTGATATTGTTTATGTAACTTTTTTGTAATATTGTTGCATATTTAATTATTGCTGATTAAATATTGATACACTGTTTGTTCCGTTCCCGCAGACAAACCGTGAAAACGGTTTTGCGGGGCATAGCATTTATCCTATTGTACACGTGGAGAATAAGAAAATAAATAATAATAAGATAGGAAATTAGAAAATTGAATTTCTTAGTAGTAATATAGACAGTCACTTCTCGTTACTTTCAGTGTGAGGAGTGGACACAAGATGGATTTTGATACAGTTTGCATCATCATCATATTGTAAAGCATTTAAAAAAAATGTATACGAACCTGAAATAAAGTTCAAAAATCTCAATGTTTTGACAAGCCACCCCTGCGCCGACAATCGACCCGCCCCCAGGGTCGCTAGAAGATCATAATTAAATTACCATCAATAATCTACTAGTGACAAAAAAGAGCAAAACCCAACGTAACTTTTGTACTTGAAACTTCAGTAAACTGAGCAAGGATGTAATTCAAATCGTTGACTTATACCAGAACTGGTCAACTGATATTTTTCACTCCATTTAACTAAATCGATGATTCCAGAACTCGAAGTGAGGTCCTCATTTGGGGACCTGTTTTTTGTTTAAATATAGATTCCTATTCCTTTTGTGATTCCACTTTTATTCGCATAAAATTTTTTTTTTTTTTGTTCTAATGTACCCAAAAGTTATTTTTCACACTAGAAATATTTTTTACGTGATTTATAGGGACCCTCAGTAAATTTAGTTGGTGCTATTTTCTCTTAGGTTTAGGAGAGTTTTCGCAAGTACCTACTCATAAATGTCGTTGGATAAAATATAATTTACGACCGCACTCACAAATGCCCGTTTTTGTTAATGAACCATAAACTTACAGGTACTTCTGTCTTATTAGTGTGTATACGTTTTTTTCTTTAGAGGTCGGCAACTGAGTTTCGCCTTTTCTTTCTACATCCTTTAGTTTCTACACCTGTTAAGAATTATTTTATCAAGCTCACGGTAAAACCAACCTTATTCCAAACTGTTTAAGAGGTAGACCTCCGTATATCTTTCTGAAAGTAAACAAATTTGCCAGATCAAGCGTTTACTGGCTCAATCAAAGTTCAAGCTATACTACAGGGAAATCAGAGCAGTAGATTATGAATGGCACAATTTAAAGGCAATATCTGTTCGCTAAACTTTGAACTGGAACAAGACCCTATCTGTATCGATTCTAAGTGAGCTGAGCTGTACTGTTGGGATTTTTTTTGCACCACTTAAACCCATCTGATGGTAAGTAGTGGTGCAATCGTTGATGGTAAAGCACGCTAGTTTTTTAAGAGCACTAAAAAAACTGGTCGAATAGAAAGGAAGACAGCAGTTGAGCGAGGTGATGCAATATTACACCCAACAACACGACTAACGATACTGCGCCAGAGGGAGATTAATCTGGAGACCCTCCACGACCAAACTCCCAATACAACAACATTTGGCACATCGTACCCCGCACATATCGCAACACAATTGCTCAGACTCCGTACGACTTCACCAGACGTCATGCCGGAACACGACGAATCTCTGGGCGGCAAGACTTTGTCTGATGGGTTGTAACTTCTGCCGACAGCCGATGTTATGGCCTACCACCTTCTTCGAAGCTACAGCATTCGGAAGTGGTAAAGAGCAGACGTTATGACGACCCTCTTAACCAATTTTGACTTGTGAAAATTTCTTAGTTTGTGTAAATAATTTCAGATTTTAATTAAAATTAATAAATAAATTGCATTAATCAAGCTCAGAAATATCCTAAAGTAACCAAATTTATTAAAAAACTAATATATTGCGTGGAAATATTCCACCGCAGTCGTGATGGCCTTGTGGTTAAAATACCAGCCTTTCAAGTATGAGTGCGCGGGTTCGATTCCAGGTCAGGCAAGTACCAATGTAACTTTTCTAAAGTTGTATGTACTTTCTAAGTATATCTTGGACACCAATGACTGAAGGTGAAGGAAAACATCTTGAGGAAACCTGGACTTGAAGTCTGAAATCGCCAACCCGCATTGAGCAAGCGTGGTGATTACGCTCATTCCTTCTCTGTATGAGAGGAGACCTGTGCCCAGCAGTGGGACGATAATAAGGTTGATGATGATTCCACCGCATTGATGTCAACTGGTAATATAGTCTCTTTGAAATATTTTGTCTTTGTCTTTTTTTTTTAAAGTAGAAGAAAAAATATGCCTTTAAAAAAAAAAGACTAATACAAAATATATCTAAGAGACTGGCGGTATTTCTACGTTGTATGTATGGCAATGGTTAGCCTTTGGCAGGCAAAACCCAACCCTTAGGTCTCGGCAAGTGTCATCCAGCCATTTAAAGGTTCCATTGAACAGGCAATGAGCACTCTGATCCCACAGCCCGAGAATTACAAACCAAAACGGCTCGAAAATATAATTTCCGATAAGATTTTTTATAGTTTCAGAAAATAAAAAATACAATAGAATACTCTTTATTATGTACCCTATATAAATTATAGAAAATAAATAAGAAGATTTTACAAAGGGTGACACAATAAGCGATCTGATCTTTATACTCACATTAATTTAACATTAAAATGGCGTAGTGGTGAATAAAAAGTGTCCTATATGTTAATTGAAGTTAAAAATCTTCTGTGTGGGAAAATTAATTCAAATCCGTTCAGCAGTTTTTGGTGGAAGAATACCAAACAGCAATTAATCCATCCAAATATATATCAGCATCTTCTTCTTCATCTGCCTATAGAAGCTCCCCCAAGGCTTCCACAATGCTGCCCGGATCCAACGGCTTCCCGCGACCTACATCAGGTCATCGGTCCACCTTTTTGTCCCTATGCTGCGTCTCCCGATAAGTAGCCGCTACTCCAGAACCTTACTGCCCCATCGGCCTTCGGTTTTACGAGCAATGCGCCCCGCCCACTGCCACTTAACTTTAGCAACTCGACGAGCTATGTCAGTGTCTTTGATTTTTCTGCGAATCTCCTCATTTCTCTTTCCATCGCTCTTTATGTGACCTTGAGCCTTCGTATGAGGCCCATTGTGGACGACCACATTTCAATTCCATATATCATCACTGGCAACACACACTGATCAAAGACTTTAGTCTTGAGACACTGTGGTATCTTGGACGACGAGAAGATGTAGCGTAGCTTCCCGAACAGTGCCCAGCCGACCTGGATTCGACGGGACACCTCTTTCTCCTAGTTGGGCTGCTTCTCCCAGGCACATTAAATTTTTAGTATTAGTAAAATAGTTAAGATTATTCTCTAAAATCTAATGATAAAAGTCTTATTAAAACTAATGAAACTTGAAAAACTTTTTTCGTCATCTAATTTTCGACCATTTTTTTTTTATAATAAAGCCTTTTTGCCTTTGATCTTACAAATACAAAGTCTGTCAAATTGAAATACAAACATAATAACCATTTTCTGAACAATACAATTTATTTTATTCAACAAATAATATGAAACTAATTACTTATCTTTACTGAATGTTGTCTTTTTTTAATATTAAGTCTAATGAACAAAAAATAAATAAAAGAAAAAATTCTTTATTGAGACTTTTTAATTATGCATCCAATAAGCTAAGTCCTTCTTTATGTGTATTCATTTCAGCGTTTTTTATCTTCTCTACAAAGCTTTGCGTAATTAACTAAGATACGGCTCTGTCTATGTAAATAATATATTATTTTCCTTTTAAAGGGAAAAGCTTTCCTGTGTCTAGACTAAAGTAACTTCTTTCTTAAAGGTTCGTTTTCGTATATTATTTTGTACTAGCTTTTCCGCCCGCGGCTTCATTCGCATGGAGTTCGATTATATCGCGTTTCCAAGAGAACTCTTCAGAAGTCCGGAATCAAAACTATCCTATGTCATTTCTCAAGGTCAACTCTATCTTTGTACCAAATTTCAATAAAATTAGTTCAGTGTTTTAGACGTGAAAGCGTAACAGACAGATTAGTAGGGATAAGTATATGGGTTTACAGAGTGAATTGTCATCGATGCGCAGACTCGAACGAACCAACATCTTCTTTTTCGGATAGAAGAAATCATCGAATGACCTTTCCCGTTCTGAGCAGAGTGGCAAGGCATGTCAGACTTTTACTGACTGAAACCCACCCGTGTTAACTTCACTTGCCTATGCACCAGGGGCCGCGGTATCCCTTTCGAATAACTCACGGACCTGACGGGCATCAGTCTTCGTGGACCCCGTCGCGCTGTACTACCATCACTTTGAGGCGCTACACCCAACCCAAAAAAATCTCCACCATATACTCCATCATGTTCTCAGGGCGATCCCAACAGTAGTGGCCGTTTCCTAGGGTCTCCTTCCGTCTTATCCGAAACAGCCGTGTCAGGTAAGGACCTCCGTCAGGCGGAAGGTGAGGGCGCCGTGACGTCTTTCTAGCTACTCTTCAAAGATCGCCGCTATTGTGACGTGCCCATGAACCAACAAGGTCAAGTTTAAAAATAAATTATAGGGAATTCAAAATCAAAAAAAATGTCCGTACATTGCACATGTCAAAGAAGCAGCCTATTTATTGAAAATTAACTAAAAATTATCTGTACTAATATATTGTTACGAATGGACCTTATGTCGATGGCATAAGGTTCAATATCGCGTGATATGCAGTGTGTAACTTTTAAGCCCTATATCCCCAGATCTAGACATTTCCTATGGCCTATCGAATGGTACAGGTCTCGACAATTTTGTCGAAAAAGTGTCGACATCGAAATTTCCAGAAACCCGTTTCCGGGAATTACCGTAGGTATTTACTGAATGTCCTCGAAGTTATGCGCTATTATTATTACGTCTAGAGGAATCTGGAATGTTCGATCAGCTGACCTATATATAGCGCCCTGACGCCGGCGCAGAGTCAGTCTGCATTCGACTAGCGATACGAGAACAAGCGACAGATAAGAAACGATAATTGAGAATGCCTACTGCGACAACTGTAACGAGAACTTTGAGTACAACGTGAAGTATCATTTGTAGTGTTATTGTGTGTTTACGACACGGACTTTGTGGACGTAAGTGAAGACTTCGGTGCAACGTCAGCGACATTCTACTTGTCATTGCCTACAGTCAACTGTACCTTCGCTGTCAATAAACTTCGCAACGCTTAACCGTTTTAGTACCCCTAGCCCGTAACAATATAAAGCTGAAGAGTTTGTTTGTTTGTTTGTTTGAACGCGCTAATCTTAGGGACTACTGGTCAGATTTGAAAAAATCTTTTTGCGTTGGATAGCTCATTAATCCAGAAAGGCTTTAGGATATATAACATCACGCTGAGCCGAATAGGAGCGGAGAATAACTAACTCCACCCGAACGAAGTCGCTGGCGGCCACTAGTATGCTATATCCAGAATCATGTGTTGATTTCCTGAACGTTAATTCTGGTCATAACGTTCAAAATCTAGCCGCATTCTCATTTCAGTGACAAACAAAAGTCAAAAACTTCTCAAAATGACAGATTGACAATTCAGACTGGCAGTTTTCTTATAATTACGAGAATCGCTCCTCTAGTTCAGTTTGCTCGTTGTAGTCCCAAGACCCTATATGATGGGTATATCAATATCTCTTAGGTTTTTAAATACACTACATTATCTTTATTTGGAGTCTTTATGAAACATAATTAGGTGGTTTATTAACTTATTTTCTGTCATTGATGGAGGTCACCCGTAGTTTTTTATTAGTTTGAAGTACTATGGAGTATCTTGCCGATCATACTCCGTCTTAAACTTCCATACGTCAATAAGTGGTAACTTTAATGAAATATCATCTCCTCTTGTGTATAAACATAACACAACATAACAGAATCAGCCTTTAATGTTTCCACTCCTGGGCAACAGGCCTCCTCTCGCTGAGAGAGAGTGGATAATAATCTACCACGCGGATCAACTGCCTTCGAAGTTTTGGCTCTAAGACATGCCGGTTTCCTCACGATTTGAGAGCAGTGATGATAACACGACAATACCAAACGCACAAAATTTTGTGTAAACACACAAAGTAAAGCGCCTGATGCGGTTTCTAACCTACGACCTACAATTTGTAAGGCGCAGTCGATACATTTTTAAATGCTCTTCTGCTAAAAACCATTCAATTCATTTCTGTAACTGTCTATCTATGGCAAAGGAAAGCATACAAAATGCTTTCATTTGATCAACAGAATAGAAAAACGCAAAGCAAACTTCAAAGCCAACAGTTCCTGCGAATCTCATAACTAGGAAAACATCGAATGCAAACAAAAGAGTCCGATACATATTATGATTAATAGTACCTCGTGACTATTGACACACAAATGAAATATTCCAATATAAAACCGAACAGAAAAGAAACTAACCGAATCCAGGATCGCTCGCCATCCCTTATTTACTATAAAACCGACAAAAACTACTGCTACTACTAAACAAACGAAGTTTATTTGCAAAAATCTGAATTCACCGGTTCTGTACGTGATCGGTCGAAACGATCTATAAAATATATGAATAAAATACATTCTCGGTGGTAGACCATAACATCGGCTGCCGGCAGAAGTTACCACCCACCAGACAAAGTCTTGCCGCCAAGCTCCTTTATACCGCGTACATCGAGGGACTGGAACAATTTGCCAGCGGCGGTGTTTCCGTCGGACTACAATTTGAGTGTCTTCAAGGCTAGAGTGAATAGGCTCTTAATAAACTAATGCGCTTTACCATCAACGATTGCGTCACTGCTTACCATCAGGCAAGATTGCGGTCAAGCGCTAGTTTATAATATATATAAAAAGCTATTCGTCGTGTTCAAACAAACGGCATGAGGTCTGGTGAAGCCGTACGGAGGACGGGTCTGAGCAGTTGTGCTGTGATGTATACCGGGTACGATGCGCCAAATGTTGTTGTGTCGGGAGTATGGTCGTGGACGGTCTCCGTATCAATCTCCCTCTAGCGCAGCATCGTTGGTTGTGTTGTTGGGTTTAACATTGCATCAACTCGCTCAACTGCCATCTTCCTTCCTATTCGCTAAGGTTTTTTAAATAAATAGGCTTAATGAACTAGCGCGCTTTGCCATCAACGATTGCATCACTGCTTACCATCAGGTGGGGTTGCACTCAAGTATTAGTTTATAATTATTTAAAAAAATACAATCGAAAGTTCGTATCGACACCATGGACGCGTGACGGGAAATTTTAGAATTTAGGTAAGCTTTTGACGGACTTCTAAAATCGATGTATCGGTTACACCCGACTTTTTTGCTGACTAATAAAACTCGAGATCCGATTTCAACGATTTATTTCGAATGGTTCGTCTATTCGTTATTTGTTCTACTTTTTGTTGGCGGTTTTTTCCATTCGCCCTGTGTTGGTTTAATTTTCCTTTGTTGTGGGGAGGGATTAAATATTTGGTTCAATTTATTTTTTACTTATTTGTCGCCATATTGCGTTTTGTTATTACCACCGAATCAGTTGATGGATTTACAGTGATATTTAGCTTTTCATACCAATTTTATAAGCTATATAATATTTAGAAGCATTTCTAGGTATTCTGAAAGGAAAAAGCAATGAATGAAAATACATTTATTTAGCACTGAGTATAGACACAATACACCAGACATATACATCAGCTGCTCTTTGATAGCACAAGCGCATCACTTTAGAAATACTGGTTACATTCGTCAATTTTCTGTTTTAAAATTTTCGGTATTATCCATACTAATATTATAAATGCTAAAGTAACTCTGTCTATCTGTTTGTCTGTTACGCTTTCCCGTCTTCTCAACCGATTTTGATGAAATTTGGCACAGACAATCTTTAGACCCTGAGAAAGAACATATGCTACCTTTTATTAAAAAAAAAAAACTGATGTTCCCGAGGGAAATCTAAAAAGCGCGATATGACCGAATTCCACGCGGGCGAAGCCGCGGGCGGAAAGCTAGTAGTCTTATAAAACGACGACTTACGCCATCTAGCTGAGTGTGTACAAAACACTAAGCCACCTGAGTAAATCATAGCAGACACAATCGATAACAGCAACAGTATTAACAAACTACTAGCGACACCTATCATTCAACGTGTGAAGAGTCCGTGACGTCAACGAAGATCACACTCACTACCACTTACAAGCATTAGATGATAAAGACACACACACCTGTCCATCAAACCGACAATATAATCGGTTACTCTTTCGATCCAGCCGTCCCTTGCTGTCCCCCCAGCGACGACCTAAATCGAGTTTCGTACCCCACAGGGGATGCCCTTAGTGCGGAGTCGCTCCTTAGTTTTAGTTTAGTTTTTAGGTGCCCCTGGCTGGAGGCTTTAATTGTAATTCAGGCATCCACAGGATAGGACTATCCACCATTAGTGGCCGTGACTACTAGTAGTCACGGCCTCTAATGGTCAACTCCGAGATGCCATATCAAAAAAAAAAAGGGCCGATCGCACTCTCTACTTGGAAGGCACAGTAGACGATAGCTCCGCAGTCACCACTGTTGTCATAAGTTTGACTTGAGCGGAGGCCCTGTCGCCCTTAGGAATTGCCTAGCTAGGAGGTACAGCGGTAGGATAGCCCCGCAGTCCATCTCTAGAACCACAAATAAGTTTCACCTCAGTCTAACTTTTTTGCTAAAATCTGTCAAGTGTTTGAAGTAAAGTGACTAAATCCCTATCTGTCATCCATCGTTGGTTCTATTCTACCGCTATCATTATAGTCTTAATTAGATTTAATAATTTGGAATTTTATGTCAAACTAGCTGCCGCCAGCGACTTCGTTCGCGTGGAGTTAGTTATGCTCCGCTCCTATTAGTCGTAGCGTGATATTATATAGCCTAAAGCCTGCCGGGATCAATGGGCTATCCAACAATTTTTCAAATCGGAGCAGTAGTTTCTGAGATTATCGCGTTCAAACAAACAAACAAACTCTTCAGCTTTATATAGTACTAGCGGCCGCCAGCGACTTCGTTCGCGTGGAATTAGTCATGCTCAGCTCCTATTGGCAATATGTACGGCTGCGTTAGCTCCCGTTTTCGCAACATTTTTTGTTACTGCTCTGCTTCTATTGGTCATAGCGGGATGTTATATAGCCTAAAGCCTTCCTGAATTAATAGGCTATCCAACGCAAAAAGAATTTTTCAAATCAGACCCGTAGTTCCTGAGATTAGCGCGCACAAACAAACAAACAAACAAACAAACTCTTCAGCTTTATATATTAGTATAGATAGATAGATAAATCTCAAACTTGGAAGAAACTGAACGTCCACACGAATTTTTTGATTGAACCTCGATGGAATGGACTAAGCCTGTCAGGTTAACTCTGTTATTGAACGTCCACACGAATTTTTTTATTGAACCTCGATGGAATGGACTAAGCCTGTCAGGTTAACTCTGTTATTGAACGTCCACACGAATTTTTTGATTGAACCTCGATGGAATGGACTAAGTCTGTCAGGTTAACTCTGTTATTGAACGTCCACACGATTTTTTTGATTAAACCTCGATGGAATGGATTAAGTCTGTCAGGTTAACTCTGTTATTGAACGTCCACACGAATTTTTTGATTAAATCTCGATGGAATGGACTAAGTCTGTCAGGTTAACTCTGTTATACTACACTTCAAAAGCACCTTTCCATTCATTTAGACATTTAATATCGATAATCACAATCAGTAAATACTTCTTTGAAATATTTTCTGTGTACATTAACCTACTTTAATACCAGAAGCGTGTATCAACTTGAATAAAAACAGTTTTTAATGGACTTATAAAGTAGTAATCACTTTCGTTTGATGAATGATGAAAACGCCCACCGATTGCTTGAATACCGTGTGATTTAAAACTAGTTCAATACTCTTTTTATAAAACTCATTTCTAGTAAATAAAATATAAACTACACTTTTAAAAAGGTCTAATGTAGCATCATAATGATTTTTTTTTCTATATCTCGCTATATCTTGCTGTTATATTTCTTTTTTTTTTGTTTTCTTCTTTCCGTTCTTCTGAACGGAAAAGGCAAAGGCATAGTACGCCATACAGCCTAAACTTCAGTATGTTTTTTCTTGAGTAAATTTATATCCTAATTTATCCTAACTTATACTACCTTAACTTAAACCTATCTATCAAAACTTATACATTAAACCGGGAAACGAAAGGACGTTTCCCGCGTGAGGCCGACAAGGAGGAAGTTTGTGTAAAGTCATGATGTGGCCACTATGCTACAATATTTCACTGTTCTTTATAAATTATTCACTGAATGTACTTTTTACTACATAAATCACGCGCTTTTTTTTAGTAAACAACACTATAAATAATTTTAAAAGTCCAATGAAAAATGAGCGTGACACCCATCTTGATATTCCCGCCAAACTCTCTGACACTCTTGCTTCTTCAATCCACTTTTGACATTCACAGAATAGTCGACATCGGCTTCACTTGCCATAAATAAAAATAGAATAGAATAGTAGAAGTGTATATTGTTATAGAACTGTTTCATTGTTATTGTAAAGACATAATTTTATATTTGAAATACTTCATAAAAAAGAAAAAGTTTTTTTTTTCAGGTTTCAGTTGAAAAATAAGTACCATTATTTAGGATTATAGTATTAATTATTGTCGTTTGATAATGAAGTTGAAATAACATTTAACAATTTATGGATTACATATTTTTAAACATCATTAGTTAAAGAAAATTTACGCTAGCCACTATTTATTTATTTATTTTTTTTATGAGGAGATCCTCAGAAGAACGAGAGTAACCGACATAGCTCGAAGAATTGCCACACTAAAGTGGCAGTGGGCCAGGCACATTGCCCGTAAGACCGATGCCCGATGGGGCCGACGGGTTCTCGAGTGGCGACCACGGACCAACGGAAGACGCGGCGTGGGTAGGCCCCCGACAAGGTAGACCGAGGACCTAGTGAGGGTCGCGGGAAACCGCTGGCTGCGGGAGGCGCAGGACCGGTCGTCGTGGAGATCCTTGGGGTAGGCCTATGTCCAGCAGTGGACGACTCTCGGTTGTAATATGACGATAACGATGAATAAATATAAAAATGCTAATTTTGTAATTAAGAGTCACACATCTCATATCGTCTACATCTCAACTTTTGGTTATTCACCCCATGAATCACCGAGAAATTCACAAACACATTCGTTCTTCAGCGTCACAAAATCCAATTGGCTTCGACAACGTCCCATTTGCCATTTACAAACTTCTGTTCGTCTGCTACAAGCATCTCATATACAAAGCAAATTATAAAACTTCATGCAAAGTTTTAATAAAAAAGGGTTCACTTGAGTTCAACACGAGTGCATTTTTTCGACGTCTGCAGCAAGCTCTCACCCATTAAATATGTGTGGCCTACCCTGACGCTATCTTATCCCTACAAATATTATAATTGCGAAAGTAACTCAGTCTGTCCGTCTGTCTGTTACGCTTTCACGTCTAAACTACTGAACTGATTTTATTAAAATTTGGTACAAAGATAGAGTTGACCTTGAGAAATAACATAGGATTGTTTTGATTTCGGACTTTTGAAGAGTTCTCTTGGAAACACGATATAACCGAACTCCACGCGGGCGAAGCCGCGGGCGGAAAGCTAGTACATAATAAATATGGAAGGAAACAAGGAAGAAGCCCTGTGAATGTCACCATAGGCGGTATACCCAATGCGCGCATCAAAGAGATGTCAGCACATTGTGACGGGGTCAACGAAGACCGATGCCTGGGTCAGAGATGCGGGTTGATTAAAACGGAAACCGTGGCCCTGGTCGTTGCACAGGCAAGTGAAGAAACATGGGTAGGTTTTAGTCAGTAAAATTCTGACACGCCCTTCCGCTCCGCCCAGAACGGGACAGGTTATTTGATGATTTTCCATCCCAAAAAAAATATAGATGTAGTGAATTGTTATTCTACTACTTGGATGTGTGGGATGACATTATTGATAGCTAACTTTTAGCTCACTCCATTTAAGTTTTATGATGTTTTTTTTTTACAGTAATAATTCTACTGGACCCGTAAAGAGATGAAACAAGCGATAATTAAGAATCTATAAAACCCACCCGGGGTTTTAGTCAGTAAAAGTCTGACACGCCTTTCCGCTTAGCCAAGAGCGGGAGAAGTCATTTGATGATTTCCCATCCCAAACAAGGCTAATCTAAAAGAAATTAGCTGCCTAAGGTAATCCTGTGCTATTTGCGTATTGCTGCCACGCCATGCAAGCAGATGTAGCCAACTCAGGTTCAGTTAGGACCAATATGTTTTGGAACGTAGTACAACATTTTTAATGCTGACTGTGAGTTTGACACGTATATTCGTCCGCCGACGGTAAGAATACATAAAAAACAAAGAACATTTACTCGTAATCTGTCGTGGTGGCGTAGTGTTTAAAACACCAGCCTCTCAAGTATGAGGATGCGGGTTCGATTCCAGGTCAGGCACGTACCAATGTAACTTTTCAAAATTATGTGTACTTTCTAAGTATACCTTGGACACCAATGACTGATTATAAGGTGAAGGAAAACATCTTGAGGAAACCTGGACTTTAAGTCTGAAATCGTCACTCCGCATTGAGCAAGCGTGGTGACTAACCTCAATCCATCTCTGCGTGAGAGGTGACCTGTACCCAGAAGTGGATCGCTAAAAAGATTGATGATGATGATGAACCGTAGTCTAACGTTGCTTTTTCCTACATTTAAAACGCGATGTTTGCAGACGGCACCCGACTATACGTTAATTATAAATACAATGTTATGTTACTCATATTATTCAATAAATATGTAATACTGCTTCTAATTAGTAAGTAATGTTGTAAAATCAGGAGGGAAAGTGAGATAGTCTAAAACATTGCCCCGAGGAACTTAGAGATTGTACTAATGCCAGTTTAATTCTACACGGAAACCCTAATGATTTTTCAATATTTCCGTAACTCCTTAGAACAGCTCCGTAAAATTACGACCAATTACTACCAGGACCATCTCCTAACTTCCAAAGATACTAAGAACATAATACAAATCACAAGCACAAACTTCAGGGTATGTTCAACATCTGTATCTAACTGTTCCCTATCATTGAACTTAACCATATCTATAATCGTTTAGAACTTCCCCAAGTCCAACAGTTATTGCTTTGGCACACCTATTAGACTTTATCTGTACCACTATAAAGTTCAATTTCAATTGTCCCATCTACAATAGTAAGTTTGTAATGGCTGTCGAGGGCCTAATGTCAATTACATTGTCACTCGAACGCTCGATGTTAAGCGTTGTATAATCGAGTCCCCGTATACCGATAATCGATTGCGGGATATCGATTTTTAATCGGAACTACGGAATATATGAATCTTGATAGTATAGTGGATTTACGAATAAAGGTTTTTAGTGCTCGAGCTAAATCGAGAGATTATTTAGCTCCATTTTTCATTGAAAATATGCTTTTTTAAATTATATTGACGTTTTGGAAGTACGAACATGCTTTCAATCTAGATTTCAATTATGATTAACGTAAAAACACAGCTTTATTTTTGTTTACATTATAGGGCATTTATCAGATCAATTTCCATTTGCTTATAAATTATATCAAAAATTCACTGATAAATTACCTAGACTTTCACAACTCCTGTACATAGGTATGGGCTAAATAGAACGTTTATTGATAGTGAATTTGGGTAAATTGGCTGTCAATTGTAATGTTTACTTCACATTCAATATTATAATACTGAGACTTATATCTACATTATCATAACGTTTCTCGGTGGTAGGCCATAACATCGACTGCCCGCAGAAGTTACCACCCACCAGAAAAGTCTTGCCGCCAAACGATTCGTCGTGTTCCAGCATGATGTCTGGTGAAGCCATACGAAGGACGGGTCTTAGCAGTTGTGTTGCTATGTGTGCCGGATACGATGCGCCAAATGTTGTTGTGTCGGGAGTTTGGTCGTGGAGAGTCTCCAAATCAATCTCCCTCAGGTGCAGCATCATTGGTCGTGTTGTTGGGTTTAACATTACATTTCCTCACTCATCTGCCGTCTTCCTTCATATTCACTCAGTTTTTTTGATTGAATAGGCTCTTCATAAACTAGCGCACTTTACAATCAATGATTGCATCACTACTTACCATCAGACGGGATTGCGGTCAAGCACCAGTTTATAATTATAAAAAAGGTCCGTGTTCCAGCAATAATCTGCATAATCTATATTAATATATAAAGCTGAAGAGTTTGTTTGTTTGTTCACGCTAATCTCGGAAACTACTAGTCTGATTTGAAAAATTCTTTTTGCGTTGGATAGCCCATTAATCCAGGAAGGCTTTAGGTTTTAGGCTAGACCAATAGGAGCGGAGCATAATTAATTCCACGCGAACGAAGTCGCTGGCGGTTGCTATTCAGTATATACAACCCGTATACATACTGAAGACGTATGTATATTCTATATATCATCATCATCATCAACCTTTTTATCGTCCCACTGCTGGGCATAGGTCTCCTCTCATACAGAGAAGGATTGAGCGTAATCACCACGCTTGCTCAATGCGGGTTGGCGATTTCAGACTTAAAGTCCAGGTTTCCTCAAGATGTTTTCCTTCACCTTCAGTCATTGGTGTCCAAGACACACTTAGGAAGTACAAATGACTTTAGTAAAGTTACATTGGTACTTGCCTGACCTGGAATCGCACCCGCGCACTCATACTTGAGAAGCTGGTGTTTAAACCACTAGGCCACTACGACATATATACCCTTTTCCTAACTCCAAGGTCAGATTACAACTAATATGGTGCAGCTGAAAAGTAGCGTTTGACATGAACCGACTGGCAATCTAACTTTCATTACCCTGAATAATTCATATTACTGGGCGTAATCTTCTTTATACACTAATGACCAGCTATAACTAAGCACAGTCTGCAATCAAAACGACCCATTGATAGCAAATCTATCGCATCAGCGCTCTCCCCCGATCGATCGATTCCAGAAAGAAATGAAATTATTTATCAACGTCGAAGAAAATGGCGGCAAAGATGGCCGTTATGATGACGTCACCATATAAATTGGAGGAAATTATTCGGGACTTGACCGATGACGTTACTAAGGTTGGGTATCCACCAGTGATGTTCGAGGTCACTAAGCGTTAAGCTTGATTAAGGCTAAGCTAGTAAGCTGTGTTCCTTGCCCGTTTTTCTCTAGAGACCTAAATGTTGCAATGGACAATTTAGTTTAATATTCGACGACTCATCATCATCTCAGCGTTACTCCCAGTTGCATCAGAAGCTTTTTCAGCTATGGAGTCTGGGGTCCGCTTTACCAATCTGACTGGTGGTTTTTTTTAAACTTTGATATTGTCCGTGAAGCGACTGCCGTCTGACCTCCACAACCCGAAGGCGATATCGAAGCATTGCAGTTAGACCAATTGTTGGAATTTCGAGGGCTCCAACAACACGTAACCACTGCCATTAGATGTTTTTGTGGCAACCGGGACCAACGGTTTAATGTGCTTTCCGAGGCACGACTAAACCAGTGCAAATATTCATCATTAATTAATTTATTTTATATATTTATTTATGGTTAATTGAAACATTAACCAAAATATATCATATTGATCATATTTATGCATACAAGAATATGCACTACGCGGGGATCGAACCCACGCCTTCCTGGCGTAGCGACTGCGTTCGCTACCGCTACGCCACGGAGGCTGTCTATGACAATGTGGTACACAATTACTCTGCTGATCTCAGTCTCAAAAATACCTTTAAATTCTTTACATTCTGACAAGTTTTTGTCATTTTTTGTCGCCTATATAAAACTAAATTTCGAACGTTTTACATTATCATTAGGTTCCCATAGTTGGTACAAATTCCTCCTCTCGGTAAGAGGGAGTGCGCCGTAATCTACCACGCTGGCCCAAATGGCTTCAAATTACGAGAAGTAGCCTTCAGGTATAGAAAGGTTTTAATGTCATCCATAGCAGCTGTGCCCTTGGTATGTATAGGCCTAACAGTTCCATTACACGTTTGAATATAACTAGGATTTTAGTCTCTGAGTCTAACAATCAGATATTTCTTTTTAAATAATTATAAGCTATTAGGTACTTGACTGGAATCCCGCCTGTTGGTAAGCAGTGATGCAGTCGTTCATGGTAAAGAGCGGTAGTTTATTAAGAGCCTATTCACACTAGCCTTGAAGACACTTAAATTGTAGTCAGACGGAAATACCGCCGCTGGCAAATTGTTCCAGTTTCTCGATAAAAGACAAGGCGAAACGCTCCATCCGGATCGTATTGTTGTCAACAAGGGGGTTGTAAGCGTACGGGCTATTATCCATACGACGGGTCGTCCGATGATGGGACGGAGATGCAGGAATCAAGTCTTAGTTCGCTCGCACACTCTCCAAAATGCATCATATAGAACACCGACAGGCTGGGTACCTAGCTGAAAAATTTGATTCAAAATCAAAGCATTTATTTCAAATAAACCAGTTACAGGCACTTTTGAATTGTCAAAAGGTCGGTCAGTTAGTAAGATGAAGCTAGGCGCCCATTTAAAAGAGTATGTACCTATGGAGAAGAACGGGCAAGAAACTGTTGATACAAATATTTGATTACATCATTCATGTTGAAATAAACCGTGTGAGAACGATGATTAACATGGTTACCGGTATCTAAATATCAGAATTCTTTTTTTTTTTTTATTAATTATAAACTAGCGCTTGACCGCAATCCCGCCTGACGGTAAACAGTGACGCAATTGATGATGATTAAGCGCACTAGTTTATTAAGAGCCTATTCACTCTAGCCTTGAAGACACTCAAATTGTTGTCCGACGGAAACACCGCCGCTGGCAAATTGTTGTTGTTGTTGTTGGTTCTTGATCTATATATATCTGCATATGTTCTACATCCCTAGTTAAAACTCCCGTAAAGCTAAATTTATTTAACAAAATCCTTAAACACATACCCAGTTAGATTACTCAACCAATCTCAAACACAATTTAATCACTGCGAAAGCCAAGTTCCTTGCGCATTCAATAGAACGATTGATCAATCAATTAATTGATTGGTTTAATAAGAGAGCTTGGTTAGTAGTGTAAAATTACATACGCAGCGTAAACCCATTTGTAAGCCAATATCCTATGGTACCGAGTTGAGTGCACCCCTCGCGAGAAGTAATTTCAGTCATTGATTGAATTCAATGAATTGATTTACAATTGTAATTTATTACAATGAACCCATTATATTTCGTAGTAGGGGGGTGAATAATTGAGTGCGGTATCTACTTATCCTTGTTTGTTGTGGGTTATGGGATTTTGTGTTTACAGAAGATGAGCTTATGGATCGAAATCCTTTGTAAGTAATTGCTGTTAGAGGTACAAATAAAATATTTCAGCCTTTCGTATTTACCAGCAACTGAATATATGAATAAAGCCTTCTTTTGAAATCTCTAAAACGTGTGATGGTTTATAAATAATAATGATGAAGAATTGCATAAAACTATGTAAGGGAGTGTTCAAGTATTACGTAACGCAATTTTGAAAATTTTTGTCCCTCGTTCCCCCCTTCGTAACGCACCGTAACGACCTAACCCCCCTCCCCTTCTCTAAACGTTACGTAACACTCAACTAATCAATTTTATCCTAAAGTCGTAAAAAGTTATGTAATAGTTTTTACACTTGGTATAGTTTTAATTTATTAAGTTTTACGTAAATGAAAAGGGTTGCCAGATTCTGAGTTTTAATTCCCAAATTTTTTAGGAACAATGTTAAGTAACGTGACTGCCTCCGTGGCGTAGCGGTAGCGAACGCGGCTGTTGCGCAAGGAGGCGCAGACTCGATCCCCGCACAGTGCAAATATAAGTATGCATGAATATGAATATTTGCACTGGTCTGGTCATGCCTCGGAAAGCACGTTAAGCCGTTGGTCCCGGTTGCCATACGAACATCTAATGGCAGTCGTTACGGGTTGTTGGAGCCCTCAAAAGTCTAACAATTGGTCTAATTGCAATGCTTAGATATCACCTTCCGGTTGTGGAGGTCAGACAGCAGTCGCTTCACGGAAAATATCGAAGTTTAGCCAAAATCAGCAGTTACGCTGGTAAAGCGGACCCCAGACTCCAAAGCTAACAAAAAAAAAAAAGAAAAAAGCTACTGATGCGACTGGGATTAACGCTGAGATGATGATGATGAATGTTACGTAACCCCCCCGCGATTTTATGAGTAGCTGGTTGGTTTTCTACAATCGGATTAATAGACTGTCGATAAACCTTGAAATAAAAGAGCTCCTTCTTAAATGGACAAAAGTATTCATCTTTGAAAAGTATTGACAGAAATAAATAAAATGTAATAAAAACATAGACCAGAATGAATGTATAAAATGGCTCAGTTTGTAACGTAACGAAAATTCTTAATCGCAAAAGTGAATGTAAACTAATCCATACTAATATTAAAATGCGAAAGTAACTCTGTCTGTCTGTCTGTCTGTTACGCTTTCCCGCCTAAACCTCTCAACCGATTTTGATGAAATTTGGCATTGTCCTTTAGACCCTGAGAAAGAACATAGGCTACCTTTTATCCCGGAAAAATTTGATATTCCCGAGGGAAATCTAAAAAGCGCGATACAACCGAACTCCACGCGGGCGAAGCCGCGGGCGGAAAGCTAGTAGATTATAATGCGAGAAGCATTATATTACGCAAGTTACGTTCTAAAACTAATGTTGGGACCACCCGAACTAGGTTCATTTAAACCTGTGTTTTAGAAACAAGAATGCTTTTCGCCTACAACGGCTACAACGATCCTTCTTTTTTGCCGATGTTAAATCATCAAATGACCTCTCCCGCTCTGGACGGATCGAAAACGCGTATCAGAATTTAACTGACTAAAAGCCACCCGTGTTCCTTCATTCCCCAGTGCGCCAGAGGCACGGTATCTATTTCCAACATTTCACAACATATACACGATATTAAAAAAGTAAAAACAAATACATACCATTGTATGTATTTGTTTTTACTTTTTTAATGTCGTGTCGATGCTTGCAAGCGCCATGAAATGCATAAGCATAAGAACCATTGTTCTTATGCTTCATTTTGCTACGTTGAAGTTTATACATTTGGTTTATACACGCATGACGGTTGGAAGTACTACGCACTTAACCTTTTTAAAGATCATCACTACGGAAGAGACGCCTTAGAAAGGCGAAATATAGTGATGTATTATAACCTCCTATAGCATAAACTCCCTTACTTGTAAATTATTAATTTGGCTTCAAACATTCTTTTTTTTACAAGTGGGAAATCATCTAATGACTTCTCCCGCTCTGAGTGAACGAAGGGCGTATCAGAGTTTTACTGAGTAAAACCCACCCATGTTCTTTCACTTACCTGTGCGCCAGGAGACACGGTATTTGTTCCGAACTCTTTCTTTTCCCTGGTAGGCATACTTGTCTTTGAAGTAGCCTCTCTCGCCGTCGATCCGGGCCTGAACATTACCGTGCGGCGTGTTGCCCACTGCCCGCCGCCCGCAAGCACGAGCCTACGGTTGTTGGGAGTTGGATGTTGTCCCCCGATCAAGTAGTCTTTTTTTTTAATTATTATGAAATAGTGCTTGACTGCAATCCCGCCTGATGGTAAGCAGTGATGCAATCGTTGATGCTAAAGCGCACTAGTTTATTAAACCTATTCACTTAAAAAACTTAGGAATAGGAAGGATGCCGGCAGTTGTGCGAGGTGATGCTATGTTAAACCCAAGACCAACACGACCAACGATGCTGCGCCAGAGAGAAATTGATCTGGAGACTCTCCACGACAAAACTCCCGACAAAACAACATTTGGCGCATCGTACCCGGCACACATCGCAATACAAATGCTCAGACTCGTCCTCCGTTCGGCTTCACCAGACATCATGCCGGAACACGTCGAATCGCTTGGCGGCAAGGCCTTGTCTGGTGGGTGGTAACTTCTGCCGGCAGCCGATGTTACAACCTACCACCGAGGGTCTCCTGCGGCAGCTAGGGTGTAAAGGGCGCTAAGATTTCTACTCCCTCATGCAGTCCGCCACCTCCTTCCTTTGTTCATCCTCTTAATATGCTCAAACCTTCTAGCACAGCCGTTACAATTTTATTACGACATTTTCAACTAAGCTGTTGAAAATATATTGTCGTATCAAAATAATACTCAAATGAAACGCTGTAATACGTTTAAACGACTCATATTTGAACAAAATACATCACAATCCCAATGAAATATTACTGTTCATGAAACTCGTAATGAAGACCATTATTTATTAAACGCTTTTTGACTTTTATGGGTCGTTATTTCGAAGCTTAAAGTTTGAAAACCATCTCATTATCAGTATAATTACTGAATCAATCAACTTTTATACAATCGACTTTCGAATGAATATCTGAACATTTCATGGTTCAATTATAATGCTTAATTGACTCCAGGCCTTAAATAACCGTCGATCCGTATGAGTTATTAGTAATTGGAACTCTTGATATAATCAAGTTATAACGCTTGATTTATTTATTTTGTAATATTGATAATTAAATTATTATAGCATACGTGTAGGTACTTAACTTTGGTAATAAATTATTGATAATGTGTAATGATTCGTGCACGTTGAATTAAATCAAATTGTCTTTCCTTAACTGAGCTGTACGCAGTCAAGTAGATACTAAACGCGGTAGGGACGCGTAGGTAGGGACTAAACGCGGAGATGATGATGATGATGATGGGTAATCATCAAATGACCCTTCTCGCTCTAGGCGGAGTGAAGGACGTGTCAGACTTTTACTAACTAAAACCCACCCGTGTCCCTTCACTTGCCCGTGAGCCAGGGTTCGGTTTTTCTTTCAATCAATTCACAACCTTGATCGGGGTCCAAGAAGATTTATTTGTTTATTTCAACGTTGTGCACAATATTTTGCAATAGTATTGTATACTGTAAAAGCACTTTTCAAGTTTGTGAATGTGAGGCACCATGGACTATAGTTTGTTTTTTATATATATATATATATATATAACTTGTTTGACATTGCGAGATTGGCAGTTGAGAATTGTCATGCTCACTCAAATGTCTTGCTGATGGTGGCGCGTGTTGTTGGGTCATTTGGTTCCCTTCAATATGGTTGAGCTAAGTGGGGCTGATGCGCGCGTCATGCTCGTGAACGGGGGCCGTCAGTGGAGACTGGTCATCTCTTAGCTGCCAGTGGGCTTAATTCATTTTTATATTTTAATTGATTTTACATTGTGCTCACATGATAGAAGCAACATAAATATGTAACGAAGAAATGTAACCCATATATTATGATTTTAAAAGAGTGTCCATGGAGTTTCTTGCACGTTCTTCTCCATAGAGATCTACGCTTTGGAACGTGCAATTTAGCTTCACTTTTCTTGAACTGACCGACATTGACTATTCAAAAGTACCAAGTGATGGTTAATTTGAAATAAACGATTTTGATTTTGATTTTGAGAAGACCCCAAAGAAAAAATAATATTGTATAGTTCACTCACGTGGGGACTAAACGAGGAGATGATGATGATGAAGATGATGATGGGTAATCATCAAATGATCTCTCCCGCTTTAAGCGGAGTAGAAGGACGTGTCAGACTTTTACTGAATAAAACCCACCCGTGTTCCTTCACTTGCCAGTAAGCCAGGGTTCGGTTTTTCTTTCAACCAATTCACAACCTTAATCGGGGTCCAAGAAGACCCCAAAGAAAAAATAATATTGTATAGCCCACTCACGTGGGGACTAAACGCGGAGATGATGATGATGATGGGTAATCATCTAATGACCCCTCCCGCTTTAAGCGGAGTGTCAGACTTTTACTGAATAAAACCCACCCGTGTTCCTTCACTTGCCAGTGAGCCAGGATTCGGATTTTCTTTCAACCAATTCGCAACCTTGCTCGGGGTTCACGAAGATCTAAAAAAAAAATGTTGTATAGTACACTCACGTGTTGCCAGTTTACGTCCCACAACATAGAGTGGGGTGTGTGGTCGATATCAATCAGGCATCTCAACTGCGATCTGCTACTTTTCTCGGTGGTAGGCCATAACATCGGCTGCCGGCAGATGTTACCACCCACCAGACAAAGTCTTGCCGCCAAGCGATTAATCGTGTTTCGATGAAGCCGTACGGAGAACAGGTCTGAGCAGTTGTGTTGCGATGTGTGGCGGCTACGATGCGCCAAATGTTGTTGTGTCGGGAGTTTGGTCGTGGAGTCTCCAGATCAATCTCCCTCTAGCGCAGCATCGTTTGGTCGTTTTGGTCTTAACATTGCAGCACCTGGCTCAACTGCCGTCATCCTTCCTATTCCTAGGCTTTTTAAGTGAATAGGCTTAATAAACTAGTGCGCTTTACCATCAACGATTGCATCACTGCTTACCATCAGGCGGGATTGCAGTCAAGCACCAGTCTATATTATTACAAAAAAAAAGAAAATACTGAAAAGACCTTAGTGGACACGTCCAATTACACTTTTTCCCAACCCGGGTATCAAACCGCATCTGCAGCTCAATAGTATCACTTGCAACCACCACACCAACATGGCACTATTACTATTAAATGTATGTTCATGACAGGTAATGTATATCTATATAATAAAATGGTTATTTAACTGGAACAAAAACTAATCAAGTACTTGACCAACACAATGATATCTCCCAATATTGCTGCCAACGTAATGAAACGTGTCCATGCAATAAATTACTAGCATTATTATTGCAGCTAACTTCCACAGTCATGAACAGCCGCACTGTGCTGATAACGTAATTTATTACTGATATTATTGTACTTCATCATTAACTTGTTTTACTATTGTTGTAATGGCAACTTGGATTAATGAAAAGTTTTTTATATGTTCTCTTCTTCATCATCATTTCATTGGCCAACAATGGCCAGTTCTATAGGTATTCAATTCATTAATACCCGCTAGTGCTATTTTTGTTAAAGGTGTGTGTATAATTAAATTGCATTTCTTTAAAATATGATTGCTATCTACTCTTAATTAATGATCTTTAATGAACCTCGAATACATACTTATAATAGCGTAATCATAAAAATGTGCGCAGTCGTTGCAGGAATTCAAGAGACTTGTGAAGTAACACACTTGTCGTTATGATCTTCGTTCAACAAACACTTTTTCACTAATTTATTTGTTAACTTGTTCTGTTCAGTATCTATGTATTTATTAATGTATATGTATGTATTTGTACCTTAGTATATTGTAGTAATAATATTTGCACCAACGACAGTCCCATTTGTGGTTCGGAAGAATCTGTACATTCTTTGGTTGCCTGGAAGAGAGCGCATTAGCGATAAGGCCGCCCATTGTATGTTTTTTTGTGTTGAATGTTTTTGTTCGATATTTGATTGGTGTACAATAAAGAATATATAAATAAATAAATAATCCATTTCTTGATGGCCTAGCTTAGTTACTGCAATAAACAGTTTTTAAGAAAAACCAATATACTTAAAAAGAGACTCATTTTCTAGTATCCTTACATAAAAACGAAAAACAAGTACAAAAACCTTTTGGTTTGTACTTTCGATTTCTGCTAACGACATTCGTAATTTATAATTTTTCACTTTGTAATGTTTTTTGGAAAACGATTTTTATTTTTTTGTAAGCGCGCTAGTTTATTAAGAGCCTGTTAACTCAAAAAAAAAAAAAAACTGAGTGAATAAGAAGGAAGATGGGAAAATGATACTACACGGAAATCACCAGCTTACAAATGAAAAAGCCGTTCAACTAAACGAAAGTTCCGAGGTAACAGACACAAAAAGCAGTCGAATTGAGAACCTCCTTTTTTTTGAAGTCGGTTGAAAAGGTTCTATCATTACCAAACCAAACACCCGAAACGGAATGAAAGAAAGGCAATTGAATGCAGCTGAAATGAGGATACTAAGACGGATGTGTGGTGTTACTTGAATGGATAGAATAAGAAATGAGTACGTACGAGGAAGCCTGAAAATGGCATCGGTAACTGAAAAGTTGTTTGGAGATTTCCACACAACTTTTCAGTAACATTTTCCTCAATCCTTCTCATTCCTTCCTCCATATAACAGGCATACGGGCATGTGATATGGAGGACTCGGTCATCATCATCTCAGCGTTAATCCCAGTCGCATTCGAAGTTTTTTCAGCTCTGGAGTCTGGAGTCAGCTTTACCAGTCTAACTGCAGATTTTTGGTAAAACTTTGATATTTTCCGTAAAGCGACTGCCGTCTGACCTCCACAACCCGAAGGCGATATCGATGTACTGCAGTTAGACCAATTGTTGGACTTTTGAGGGTTCTAACAACCCGTTACGACGGCCATTAGATGTTCGTATGGCAGCCGGGACCAACGGCTTAACGTGGTTTCCGAGGCACGACCAGACCAGTGCAAATATTCATACTCATGCATAAATTTTTTTGCACTGCACGGGTATCGAACTTGCGCTTCATTGCGCAGCGGCCGCGTTCACTACCGCTACGCTACGGAGGACTGAGTATGAGTATATAAAGTCATGTGTTTTTTTTTAATGACTTCTTGGCTTCTGGGTAGTCTGTTCCGCCACTTCTTGTTCCCAGCGAAAGCACTGGGAAGTGTCGATTGGTAGGCGTTTTGGGGGCTGTCTTATTTAATATTAACGTTCAAAAAGTTGTGATTATCAGCCTAATTTAAATAAATGATTTTTGATTTTGAGGAAAATAAATAAGTGGGCAATTCCTGATCAGACAAGTACTAATGTAACTTTTCTAAGTTATGTATATATATGTACTTTCTAAATATATCTTGGACACCAATGACTGATTACAAGGTGAAGGAAAAACATCTTGAGGAAACCTGGACTTTAAGTCTCAAATCGCCAACACGCAATGAGCAAGCGCGGTGATTACGTTCAATGCTGCTCCGTATAAGAAGAGACCTGTGCCCAGCAGTGGGCCGATAAGAAGGTTAATGATGAAGGGCAGAAAATGATAATTACCTAACTATTCCAACCTCGGGGTAGACGATCAAAAAGTATTTTAGAGGACCAGTTAAATATCTCGGTTTGTTTTTTACACAATAACTCCCTAAAATTTTCTTTAACAAATCAAAATCAAATGTTAATTGACGGGTCTTTGAAACTTTACTAAGAACTATAATTACATTTAAAATTGAATTAACGGGAACTTTCGGTAATTGACGACTGAAAAGCTTTGTCGCCGGATATCGAAATAATGGCTGATATGGGCGCGCCGTCATATTTTGTACGGGAATTTATTCATGTCATCACAGGGATATTATCTAAAGGAACCTTTTGGTTTTAAATGCGGATTGGTAATTAATGTTCGATTTTTATTTACCGTAGCCATTTTGAGTACATATTGCACGATATAGAGATACCAACTAATAGTAATAAATTTAATTCAAATTATTCACTAATTTAGTTCATATAATTTTTCGCAGCCATCACTAATAAAACAATACTGTTTATTGAATCAAATAAAATTAGTATCAATCTCAGATAGCTACAAAAGACTTTCTCTGCCCATTATTTTGCTCTGTAGTTCAAGCTAAGACATCAATAATAAAATCTATTATATCTAGTAAGTTCATAAGTATATTAGAAAAAACTCTCGACGTATAAAAGATACAACTTTATCGTCACTTCGAATAAAACTCCCTCAACGACAATAGTCGACGTCAATAAGGTACTAAGGTGCTATTGTAGCACTGTCTACGGCGTAGCCCCGTCTACGGCGTAGCACCATCTAGGGCGTAGCGAACATTGTAACACTATTCAGTATTCTAAAGTGATGTATCCGTTTGCAGTAAATAATTATATATTAAAACATTAACTGAGTTGTTAAATTATTTATTACTAGCTTTCCGCCCGCGGCTTCGCCCGCGTGGAGTTCGGTTATCTGGCGCTTTTTAGATTTCCCTCGGGAACATCAAATTTTTCCGGGATAAAACGTAGCCTATGTCCTTTCTCAGGGTCTAAAGATTGTCTCTGCCAAATTTCATCAAAATTGGTTGAGAGGTTTAAGCGGGAAAGCGTAACAGACAGACAGACAGACAGACGGACAGACAGACAGACAGACAGACAGAGTTACTTTCGCATTTATAATATTAGTATGGATTTATATACTCTTTGAAGAGCCTTGTTTGATATAGGTATGTAATGGAAAAGGGTCGTAAATACTTGTAATATTTTGTACTTTTTTTTTGCATATTTTGGCGATACAGAAATAAAATATGTTAACTAAAGTAATAATACTTACTCAATTACTAACTCTATTCAATTCATAACAATTCCATCAAAAGCGATTTTGAAGTTTATTTTGTCTGATCTTTGTTAATTTTATCATACCTATATTTTTCTATCGAAATCTATTTATATAAAATTGTAACAAGAACGTCATTTAAGCAATTTTCTGCACGATACTTTCCCATTACATATTGTGTGTTTTGTAATTGAAATGAAATCGTTTATTATGCAAGTAGGATCACTGATCACTTTTACACGTCATATTTTTTTAAACTAGCTGGAGCTGGCATTTCTTAACTGACTACCTCTGAGAAGAAAAGCCGCAACAAACTCAGGGTCTTTTTCAAGTCCAGACATTAAAAATGAAAATGTTTACAATAATTTACGCGATTTAAAAAAAAAACATTGATGAAAATGTCATAATTGTAGCATAATTACGCATTTTGCTTAACTAGCGGCACCGCGCGGTTTCACCCGCGTAGGTTTCGATATGTTTTTTTTTATATATGCTCCTCTCCTATTGGTCGCAGCATATAACCTAACCTATTATATAACCTAAAGCCTTCCTGGATTAATGGGCTATCTAGAGCAAACAGAATTTTTCAATTCGGACCAGTAGCCGAATTGCAAAATTATTTTTAGATTAATCCATCCATACTAATATTATAAATGCGAAAGTAACTCTGTCTATCTGTCTGTTACGCTTTCCCGCTTAATCCTCTCAACCGATTTTGATGAAATTTGGCACAGACAATCTTTAGACCCTGAGAAAAGATACAGGCTACCGTTTATTAAAAAATTTGATATTCCCGACGAAAAACTAAAAAGTGCGATATAACCGAATTCTCCTAAACTACTGAAAACTGAACCGATTATCATGAAATTTGGTACACAGATATCTAGAGCCTAGAAAGGTTATAGGGAAAGGCTATATAACATTCCGCTGTGACCAATAGGAGCAGAGCAGTAACAAAAAATGTTTCGAAAACAGGAACAAAAACGCGGACGATTTACATATTGCTCCCATTATTTTAACAGGCGCTTATTTTATATCAACACGCGGACGGAGTCGCAGGCAACAGCTAGTTTATAATATAGCAAACTAGGGTTCCAGGTCTGTTACAAAATTGCTCTTTTTCGTTTACATTTAGTTTACTAAAAGAGTGTACCGATATTTACAGATTAACTTTGAAAATTCTATCGAAATCTGATAGAAAACTTCCCAAAATTAAACCGCAAAAATCCTCAGATCGATCAACAGAATCGCAGTAATACCACATTCAAAAACTCGATCCTATCGGCATTTCGCCTCACGTAACACGAAACCGTTAGGTCTCCAACCCGTCTACGTCGTCACGTTTAGGTCTAGAATTTCTCAATATTCAGATAAGACCGTACATCTATAGAGGTACAAACGTACGCCATGGGTAAGTGCTAAAATGGGAATGGAATGGGTTTTTCGAATTTTATAAGCGATATCATCGGATACGTTTCAATTTTATTGAACTTTCAATGGCTTGTGCTACATAGTATTTTAAATACCGAACTCCCGGGGAGGTGAGGTGCTCAATAATTAAATGTTGACCTAATGTGTATACTAATAGAGTTCAATGTCTTAATAAAAGAACCAAATTATGTACTGTTCTACAGCTGGTAATATATTTACTAAAATTCCAACGAACGCAACCAAATCGTTGTCATACAATACTTGCGACTTCTAATTAGACGTCAACGCCATCTAGTTGCATTTTGTGTAAACTTTTAAAATTCATATATTTATTTTGTAGACCTGATGAGCAGCCGTCGATCAAGCATGATCACACAGGGTATTAAATTGATTTTTTGATGTTATAGGTTGTGTAACCCCTTTGTTTTTACTTTTACGTTTAGATTTTTGCCCTTTTGATTCCAATGGACTCGCCACTTATTATGGAGGGTAAATATGTGGCTTGAACATAACATGGCATGGCAAAATTTGAGTGTCACTTCTGTCAAACCCTTTGGGGATCGCAGGCCTGACTTTATGTTTTCATTGATGTGGTTTTCATGGGTCTATTAAAGGTGTCCGTTACGGAATAACCTGAAGACTATATTTACTTTATCCCTGTTCATTTTACCTATATAATGTTGGTTTTTAATAGTTATTGTAGCTCTGTTTTCCATGTTCAAGGACAATTGGTATATCGTACTAAGGGATCTAAGTTCTCGTAACGCAAGTAACTATTATATTAAGTTGTAATAATTACTAATGATTTTAGTCATCATGACTAAAATCATTAGTGATTATTACAACTTGTTTATAATAGTTACTTGCATTTTAGTTAACAGAGGAAATTTTTGGTTATTGTTTTTGAAATGAAGATTTCTTTAATGGCTTTGCGTACTTTTTAGGATGGGTAAAAATAATAAACTCGCATCAGGACACGTGACCTGATCGAAAATTCGTAAGATGGAGGCAGAGTAGACTGTCAGCGCGGCGTAAGAGAGGAAGTTATAGTTAATCATAATTATTCCCTTCTTCTTCTTCAGCCTATAGAGGTCCTCTGCTGGACAAAGGCCTCTCCGAAGGCTTTCCACAACGGCAGGTGGAGCAGTAAGATTCTGGAAAGGCAGCCACGTATCGGAAGATCTGGTGTAGGGAGGCCCCCAGCAAGGCAGACCGATGACCTGGTGAAGGTCGCGGGAAACCGAAGCATGCGGGCAATACAAGATGGGTCATTAATCCCTAACCATTTCAAAAGATTTAAAAATGCAAAATGTTAATGTTCAAGTTCAAACCCTTGTTCTCTTTTTTTTTTCTAAGTTTAAAATTTTTCACAGTTAATCTTTCATTATCCTGAATTTAAATTATCATTGTTAATATTTACTTTAAAATGATGACTGATTGATAGGAAATAGGCTCGTTTATTATTAAGAGCGTTTTCACAGACGGAAAAAAACTATCTCCCACGAACAAAATTATCACCATCATCACGTTTGCTGATTCGTGGCCTAAAGAACACCACTATTGCGACACAGGATTTCTAAATTCGAAAGAGTGGCCTGTAATCTGTAGCGAGCCAATTGGCACATATCTTCAATAGCGTCTGCACAAACAAATATATACTTATAGTAAACACGATGCAGATGTTGTGGTATATAATAAAATTGTAATTGTGGTTACATTAGTGAATTAGGAAATTGATGATTGATGTTCCCGACCGACTTCGGCCACGGCGACCACTTCGACTCCTAGCCGATTATTTGGCGCTCATGCGCCCGAAAATGGCTTATGTAGCCTATCTTGGCGGCGAAACTTCGTGCACACTGAGGGCACGTAAGCACGCCGTCGACGTAGTTGTATGTGATGGCAGCAGGTGGGCGGGCCTTTAATTGGTCGCGTTTGGCATCGAGGTCAGCTTTGCGCTGCTCCTCAAACTCGCGCACTTGTCCGTACACCATTCTGCGCCATTCTGGCCGTTTTACTGCTAAACGCTCCCATTCAGAGGGTTCTATATTGCATCTCTTCATGTGTCGTTTTAAGACATCCTTGAACTGGAGGAGTTGTCCGCCATGCTTTCGATTGCCCTCGTCCAGCTCAGAGAAGAAGATGCGCTTCGCCACCCTTTTGTCCGCCATACGTGATACGTGCCCGCACCACTGAAATTACTATGAAATTACTGTAATCATCATCATCATCAACCTTTTTATCGTCCCACTGCTGGGCACAGTTCTCCTCTCATACAAAGAAGGATTGAGCGTAATCACCACGCTTGCTTAATGTGGGTTGTCGACTTCAGATATAAAGTCCAGGTTTCCTCAAGATGTTTTCCTTCGCCTTGTAATCAGTCATTAGTGTCCTAAGTTCATTGGTGTCGTGTAAGTTATATGTGCTTTCTAAGTAAATCTTTACTTAGAATGTACATATAACTTAGAAAAGTTACATTGGTACTTGCCTGACCTGCAATCAAACCAGCACACTCATACTTGAGAGGCTGGTGTTTTAGCCACTAGGCCCCACGACTACTACTAGGCCACCATGACTACTACTAGGCCACCATGACTACAACTAGGCTAACACGACTACTAATGTTATGATGGTGACGAACTAGTATACAGTATGTTAAATAACAGAGGGCGTTCCCTTAAACTCGTTAATATATATCATTAATAGATTAAAATAAAAATATCGGCATAGAAAAATAAGCATAAAAAAATCCGAATAAAAAAAAATTCTAATTGGAAATAAATTTGAAACCTCCTGTTTTAAATCAAAATAGTAGCGTAGTATCATAAACAAATTGCGACCTTGCCGTCTTTCAAGTTCGCGTGTACAGTGTGTTTCTTTTACATGTCAATTTAAAATTTTTATTGAATATTTTCTTATTGGAATCGTTTTCGAATGGAAATATTTTTTTAGCATGTATGTATGCTATACTATTTCGGGTTAACGGGAACGCCCTCTGTTAGTTAACATACTGTATAAATAAATTATTGGCGAAACCTAGGTGTAATTACCAGAAGCTTTGAGCGGAGCCTCAACGATTCATAGGCCTACAGATTTGAAGTTTTATTATATTGGCCACATTCGGTTAAAGCAAGCCCATCTTAAAAACTAAAGTCCACCCATACTTATAACCAAAACCACTAAAAAAAAAAACAGAAACACTAGTGGTCAAAAACTTTCCTTCATAATAAATGACTATAATTTACTTGGTATTATTAAAATTTCTTGGCTCAACATAATGTTTTCCCTCAGAAGTAAAACTCAACAAGGTACTTAAGTGTACTTTAAAGTTATGTACACCAACATTTAACTTAAACTTAGTATTATAAATAGTGCGAGGCGAGCGTTCTACTAACCCCGTTAGTCAGACGGCGCAGAGAGTTAGCGCTAAGATAAGGAGTTGGTTTTATAAATACATTACTGTGCGAACTTTGTAGAAACCTATGCTATGATAACCATAGGTTTCTACAATGTATTTACATAAGAAACTGAAACAACTTCCAAGAAATTAATGTTCATTTACCAAAATAGTAACCCATAGTAATATTTTAAATGCGAAAGTATCTCTGTCTGTCTGTCTGTCCTACTTGATTGTAATGAAATTTGGCACGCAGATAGTCTAAAGCCTGAGAAAGGACATAGGCTATATAACATCCCGCTATGACCAATAGGCGCAGAGAAGTAACAAAACTGCTGCAAAAACGGGAGCAAACGCGGACGTACATATTGCTCCCATTATTTTAACAGGCGCTTATTTTATATCAACTGAGCTTTTTTAATTTTTTCGGAATGAACATTCCCACGGAAACGGGAACCACCGCGCGCTGTAAACTGAAGTTCACGCTGACGGAGTCGCGGGCAACAGCTAGTATCTCTGTAAAACGCCTGGGAGGAAGAAGACGCCACGCTACATGGTGATTCAGTATCGACAGGAAAGTTAAAACGCAGAATCTAACTCTTATTAAACTCGTATTAAACTCCAGTACAGAACGTGCTGGTACTGCTGTACAAGAAACCCGACTCCAAATAGAACTGGGATTAATAGTTGGTTTGGATTCGGTGTAGAGGCCTGCGAAGAGGTTGATTGGCGACCCAGATTTAACTCAAAACAGTTTCCAAAGCTTAGAGCACAGACATAGAGTAGCAAGCCTTTTGGTGTTCTATAGGATTCATTTTGGTGAGTGTGCGAGGGAATTGCACGATTTAGTTCCCCCATCTCCGTTCCACCATCGGAAGACCCGTCGCAATGCTAGTTTTCACCCTTACGTCATTAACATCACTGCGATTCGGACGAAGCGTTTCGTCTCCTCTTTTATTCCGCGTACATCGAGGGACTGGAACAATCTGCCAACGGCGGTATTTCCGTCGGACTACAATTTGAGTGTCTTCAAGGCTAGATTGAATAGGCTCTTAATAAACTAGTGCGCTTTACCATCATCGATTGCGTCACTGCTTACCATCAGGCGGGATTGCGGTCAAGCGCTAGTTAATAATTAAAAAAAAAAAGTGAATAGATACATATAGTAAATATTAAAAACTCCATGCAGCATGCTAAAAGCTGTCATCATCATCATCCCAGCATTAATCCCAGTCGCATCCGAAGCCTTTTCAACTTTGGAGTCTGGGGTCCGCTTTACCAGTCCAACTGCTGATATGGCTAAACTTCGACATTTTCCGTGAAGCGACTGCCGTCTGACCTCCACAACCCGAAGGCGACATCGAAGCATTGCAGTTAGACCAATTGTTGGACTTTTGAGGGCTCCAACAACCCGTAACGACTGCCATTAGATGTTCGTATGGCAACCGGGACCAACGGCTTAACGTGATTTCCGAGGCACGACCAGACCAGTGCAAATATTCATATTCATGCAAACAAAGACTTGCACCGTGCGGGGATCGAACCCGCATCACCTTGCGCAGCGGCCGTGTCCGCTACCGCTACGCCACGGAGGCTGTCTGGAGCATGCTAAGAGCTGTATTACTGTGAATTGTGCGTGCTCGCAGCCAGTTCGTATATATGTGCGTGATTTCTCAATATTCTACAGATAACAAACACTATTGTCACCCTACTCGACATTACATTTCTGATGCATTTAGAATACGCGACCTGGTCTTACCATTGCGTTTCTAGAATTTTCTTAAGCAATAACGTATAATATGAGTCCATTTTACTTCAATTCTGAATGGAAGGCTGTCACAGTCATGGCGTGAGCTGTCGACTATTTCTATTCTGTGGTCGTGATAACAGAGGGGTTAAACGAATCATATGCTGTACCTGTTTGGGATATGCAATGGGTTCAAGACCAAAGAAGCTTGAGTTCTTATCAATAAATGTCTAGGAAAAGGAGATATTTCAGAAATGTATGGAGCCTGGGCCAGCACATTGTACACTTAATGCTAGGTATAGTTACGCTATAGGTAACTGTTTTTAATATTTATTTCTTATATTTTGGCTTATTTTTTATACAAATTCAATTTAACTCGTCCAAGGAGTGCAACACAACTACAACTAATAAATATGGTCAGCAATAAGCGAAATAAGATTTTGACAGTGACATTTGATTGGCGTCATTTGAAGGCTATCGTATCTAAAGGCTGTATCTGACATCGACGCACAAACGAGTACCATGGATCCAGTACATGATTCTGAACCCTCAGTGGTGGAATTTTCCGTCGGCTTTTTCATGATTTAAAAAAAATAAATGTAGTTTTTTTTCACTTCAAACCATTCACAATTGCTATACTTTTATAACCCAATAAGATTTTAAAGTCAAAATTAATTTATTCGCTACTTACATAAAAAAGCGCAATGAAAATAAAACCCAAAAAACGATCTTATCAGCTGATTTAATAGAGTTCACATCAGGGATCAACGTCATACCTACAAACTCGCACGGCGGCACGCTTGCAACGTTCAAAAGCCGAACCGACACATTTTTAGGGTTCCGTACCTCAAAAGGAAAAAACGGAACCCTTATAGGATCACTTTGTTGTCCGTCTGTCTGTCTGTCAAGACCCTTTATCTCAAGAACGCGTGGACGTATCAAGCTGAAATTCACATGAACTACTCGGGTCTCTTGTCCCTTTAAGCTGTGAATATATCAAACTTCTAAGCCAAGCCAATCAAAAGATACAGCCGATTATATCGATATTTTCAACAAATTTTCGACACTCGCAAAGGAATCAAAACCTACAGGATACTTCCCGTAAACTCAGAATCTTGAAAATTGGCATGAAGCATTTTCATATAATGTAAATATAGGAAAATTGCGAAAATCACATTTTTTTTGTTATATAATATAATAAACATATTTTAATAAATTGGAACTTACTACCTTATTTCTCACGAACGAATAAAGTTATCAAATTGAAATTTATACCAAATACCAAGGTCTACTGCCCCTTTAAACTGTGAAAATATCAAACTTCTAAGCCAAGCCAACCAAAAGATACAGCCGATATGTCGATATTTTCAACAAATTTTCGACACTCGCAAAGGAATCAAAACCTACAGGATACTTCCCGTAAACTCAGAATCTTGAAATTTGGCATGAAGGATTGTCATATAATGCAAATATAGGAAAAATTGCGAAAATCACATTTTTTTAGTTATATAATATAATAAACATATTTTAATAAAATGAAACTTACTACCTTATTTCTCACGAACTGATAAAGGTATCAAATTGAAATTTATACCAAATACCTAGGTCTATTGTCCCTTTAAGCAGTGAAAAAATCAAACTTCTAAGTTAAAGCGATCAAAAGATACAGCAGTTTATACTGACACCTTAGACGAATTTCCGTCACACGCTAGGGAATCAAAACCTACAAGGTACTTCCCGTGAACTCAGAATCTTGAAATTCGGCACGAAGCAACGTTGTATTATAGTACAGACAGATAAAGGAAAAATTGTGAAAATGATAAATTTGAAGTTACATAAAATATTAAAATATTATTTTTGCTTACATGGCATAAAATATTTTTTTAATAATTATAAACTTACTACGTACCCTTTTTCACATGAACGCGAAGAGATATTAAAGTTGAAATTCATATCAAACACTTCTTAAATCTAATTGCCTCTAAACTATGAAAAATTCTAAATCAAGTATTATAAATGCGAAAGTAACTTTGTCTGTTTGACTGTCTGTTACGCTTTCCCGCCTAAACCTCTCAACCGATTTTGATGAAGTTTGGCACAGACAATCTTTAGACCCTGAGAAAGAACATAGGCTACCTTTTATCACGGAAAAATTTGATGTTCCCGAGGGGAATTTAAATAGCGCGATATAACCGAACTCCACGCGGGCGAAGCCGCTGGCGGAAAGCTAGTACGTCATAAATTGTAAACCGCTACGTTTGTACGGCGGAACCCTCGGTGTGCGAGTCCGACTCGCATTTGGCCGGTTTTTTTTAAACACTGTGTATTCTGTAACCGTTCATTAACCACATAAATGACTATCATAATTACATTAATGGCATGCGGTCTAGCCTTTTCGCGAAGTTTGCGTTACGATGTCAGATACACCCTGTATATTATCTACCATATAAATGTGAAAAAAACAAACATGAATTCCAAACATACGGCCCATTAAATAAACACAATCAACTCAAATCAACACTCGATACGAACACAACGGGGAAAAAAGAACTGTCAAAGTCGCCAATCAAACGTCATAACCAGTGTCATGGCTACCTTAATAAAGGGTTATCTCACTAAAAAACCGTTTCAAATAATTAATTATAATTATATACTTGTATTTTTATTCAAATTAATTTAGTAGTATTTTTATGAAAATATTTTATTTTTTTCCCTCTTTATCTACATAGCGTACATAATGGCCCAAAATGAAACATCTCCTTTGTTAGGTGTTTATGTTTGCACTTTTCCATGCCCACATATTAATCGAAAACTTACCTGAGCCTGTATTAGGAATAATGTTTTATGGCACCAGCAGGAAAAATTTTCTCGCTTTAAATAAAGCCTAAGCTTTTGCATAGATTCAAATGATTCTATGATATGATTGTGAATGATGATTATGATGATGATTGATTGACGACCTCCGTGGCGCAGCGGTCAACACGCCTACCTGCGACGTGGAAGCCCCGGGTTCGATCCCCGCCCAGGTCATGATGGAAAACGATCTTTTCCTGATTGGCCTGGGTCTTGGGTGTTTATCTATATATGTATCTATAATAACTAAAGCATCGTTGAGTTAGTATCCCATAACACAAGTCTCGAACTTACTTTGGGGCTAACTCAATCTGTGTGATTTGTCCCTATATATTTATTTATTTATTTTCAATCAGAGAAAGTGGTGCGGATTAAAAACCTTTATAGAAACTTTTTATAATAATAAATCACAACATATTCTAGTTTACTAACTGATCTATGAAATTATAATTGAATTTATAATTACATATATTGAATACTTTATAAATTCCATTGTTTTAAAATGTACATATTTCGTAAATAACGTAAATTTTTGCATGCCGATTAATAATATAGCTGAGCCACAACAATTTTTTTTTTTTTATAAATTATAGACTAGCGCTTGACCGCAATCCTGCCTGATGGTAAGCATTGACGCAATCGTTGATGGTAAAGCGCCCTAGTTTATTAAGAGCCTATTCACTCTAGCCTTGAAGACACTCAAATTGTAGTCCGACGGAAACACCGCCGCTGGCAAATTGTTCCAGTCCCACGATGTACGCGGTATAAAGGAGGAGGCGAAACGCTTCGTCCGGATCGTAGTGGTGTTAACAACGTAAGGGTGGAAACCAGCCGTGTGGCCCGGGGTGGGGTTGTCTTGGCGGTGTCTCTAGACATCGCCAACGCCTTCAACACCCTTCCCTGGAGTTGCATCAGGGAGGCATTCCGGTATCACCGGATGCCGACCTATCTCTGTCGAGTCGTCGAGGCCTATCTGACGGACAGGCCCATAATTTACCCCGGTCACCAAGGAGTGTGGAATCGGCGAGAGATGTCGTGCGGTGTTCCACAGGGATCGGTCTTGGGACCGCATCTGTGGAACATCGGGTACGACTGGGTGCTGCGCGCTGACCTCCCTATCGGCGTCAGTGTAGTCTGTTACGCTGACGACACGCTAGTCCTGGCAGAAGGGAGGTCGCACCAGGCGGCGGCTGACGCAGCGACCCTCGGGGTTGCGACAATCGTCAACAGGATCCGGCAATTGGGACTCGAGGTGGCCCTGCAGAAGTCCGAGGCCATGTGCTTTCATGGTCCTCGGAATGCGCCACCGTCGGGTTCCCACATAACGGTAGGAGGGGTTCACATCGGCGTCGGGTCGACGATGAAGTACCTGGGACTTATCCTCGACAGCCGGTGGAACTTCGAGGAGCACTTCCGACGTTTGGCTCCCAGGCTGGAACGGGCCGGGGCTGCCCTAAGGCGGCTCCTCCCCAATCTAGGGGGACCAAACGCCTTCTGCCGGAGGCTCTACGCGGGGGCCGTGCGGTCCATGGCCCTTTATGGGGCACCGGTGTGGGCGCGGTCGTTAAGGAAGCGACCAGCCCGATGCCTGACCGCGTCCCAGAGGGTCATGGCCATTCGGCTGATCCGGGGATACCGCACGGTCTCCGCTGAGGCGGCGAGCCTCCTTGCCGGATTACCGCCATGGGATCTGGAGGCCAAAGTCCTCGCCCACATATGGGAGTGGCGAGAGGAGGCAAAACGCCAGGGTATAACTCCGCTGCCGCGAGAAATCGCGGTACGGCGGACAGAGCTCCGGCGGGATCTCATGGCGATATGGAGAATGCGATTGTCGCAACCCAGTGCTGGGCACGCCACAATAGCGGCGGTAAGTCCCCTCTTTGAGGAGTGGCTAGAGAGGCGCCACGGCGCCCTCACCTTCCGCCTGACGCAGGTCCTCACCGGACACGGTTGTTTCGGAAGGTTCCTGTTCCGTATAAGGCGGGAGGAAACGCCAGGGTGTCACCATTGTGTGGATCGCCCTGAGGACACGGTGGAGCATACGGTGGAGGTCTGCCCGGCTTGGGTAGAGCACCGCCGTGTCCTCGTAGCGGCGATCGGCGGCGATCTCTCGCGTCCGACCCTGGTCCAGGCCATGGTCCGGAGCGAGAGTGCATGGCAGGCCGTCACCTCCTTCTGCGAAGCAGTGATGCTGGCAAAGGAGGAGGCGGAGCGCGTGAGGCAACGGGAATCCCAGCGCCCTCACGCCACTAGCCGCCGCAGGAGACGCCCTGGTCGGGAGATGACACCAAACTCCCAGCCACCGTAGGCGCGGGCCTGCGGGCGGTGAGCAGTGGGCAGCTCGCCGCCGGTAAGGACCAGGCCCGAGTCGACGGCGCGTCGTGTTTCACGCGCGCCTCAAAGAGATGTCAGCACATCGTGACGGGGTCCACGAAGACCGATGCCTCCTGGGTCAGGGTTGCGGGTTGGTTAAACAAGAAACCGTGGCCCTGGCCGTTGCACAGGCAAGTAAAGAAACACGGGTGGGTTTTAGTCAGTAAAAGTCTGACACGCCCTTCCGCTCTGCCCAGAGCGGGAGAAGTCATTTGATGATTTCCCATCCAAAAAAAAAAAAAAAAAAAGGGTGGAAACCAGTCGTACGGCGGGTCGTCCGCTGGTGGAACGGAGATGGGGGAATTAAATCATGCAATTCCCTAGCACACTCCCCGAAATGCATCCTATAGAACACCGAAAGGCTGGCTACTCTACGCCTGTGCTCTAGGCTTTAGAGACCAACTCGAGTTAGATCAGGGTCACCAATCAGCCTCTTGGCAGCCTCCAATTATATCATAACAATTAAAAAAAAGAAGTGATTCTATTCTAACGCAAAACAATTAAGTTAAGTTTTGGTATTGCTACCAACATGACATGTATGTATTTCTACATCCAACCATCGTAACTTTGGTTCAGTTTCTATGGCGTGGATGCCGGTGATATTACGAGCGTGTGAAACATTGTGTTTGAGAGATGGACGCAATGCACCGACTCGTAATTAGGGCATGTCAGGACGTGACATACGAGGTATTGCAGCTCTCGCACTGCACGAAATAACTTCATTATTCCTTATACCGGACATTATTTCCTAAATTGAGGTAAGACCATGTAACATAACATCACACCCTGGTTTCCTGGTGGTAGTGCACCCACATTGCCCACCTATATCGTAAGACTGAAACAATGTACCTGAAACGATATTTGCGTCTTTTTTAATCGACTTCAAAAAAAGGAGGTTATAAATTCGACCCGTATGTATGTAAGCCAAATTTTAAGTATATGTATGTTTTTATGTTTGTGCGCGCATATTTCCGGAACTAGAAGCCCGATTTATTTATTTTTTTTTTGTTGTACTATGTATTGTTCAACTTAGGGAATACTATAAGTTTCATCAAAATCGGTTCAGTAGTTTTTGAGATAGGGATATTTTTCATATTGATAAGAACTTATTCTAACATGGGTTATGGCTGCGACTATTGATATGAGGTGAAAAATGTAATTTTCGAATTTCGACGAAGTCACTGAAAAGCATGAAATAAAAAGTGTCTCGAAATTTCTATTGTATAGCTCGCCACCGAATTCTAGAGCCATGACAAATGTAAAATATTTTTTTTCTTTTTGAGTGCTTTTTTCAAGTCGGTTTCTATTTTTTTTTTATGTGTATAAACTAGTGCTGACCGCAATCCCACCTGATACTAAGCAGTGATGCAATAGTTCATGGTAAGGTGCCCTAGTTTATTAACAGCCTATTCACTCTAGTTTTGAAGCCACTTAAATTGTAGGCAGCCGGAAACACCACCGCTGGCAAATTGCGCCAGTCCATCGATGTACGCGGTTTAAAAGACGAGGCTCTTGAGATAACCTAGTACGCTTAACCATCAACGATTGGTACGATTGCATCACTGCTTACCATCGCTGGATCGCGGGCAAGCACTAGCTTATAACATTTAATACAAAAAGATATAAATGATAACGTAAATTGACACTAAAAAAACCTGACCCAAAATACAAATTGACCAGTTAAAATCTTAAATATTTATTTTATGTGTCGAGAAATAAATATGTTGTACCAAACTTGAAATACATATATTTGGGATAAACTGAAACTGAAATAAAAAATCAGCCGGCTGATTGAGGATAATTTACGTCAAAGTGGACACGCTCTATGAGAGTGGAATCCAATTATTTTATTTTTATTTACACTTGCATAAGGTTTCGCTTTTAATTTTGATTAAATAAATTGTATTTTCCATTTCTGTTATAACTTAATCGTTTAAAATAATGAGGCTTTACAATGGATTTTATTTTAATGCAGAGAATTATTTCAATAAGCAATCTCGGTGGTAGGCCATACATAACATCGGCTGCCGGCAGAACTTAGCACCCACCAGACAAAGTCTTGCCGCCAAGCGACTCGTCGTGTTCCGGCATGATGAAGCCGCATAGAGGACAGGTCTGAGCAGTTGTGTTGCGATGTGTGCCGGGTACGATGCAACAAATGTTGTTGTATCAAGAGTTTGGTCGTGGAGGACCGCCAGATCAATCTCCCTCTGCCGCAGCATCGTTGGTCGTGTTGAATCATCGCATTGCATTACATCACCCCGCTCAACTGCCGTCTTCCTTCCTATCCACCCAGATGTTTTTGAGGATAAGCTCTTAACTAGCGCGCTTTACCTTTTATCGGCGATTGCATCACTGCTTGCAATCAGGCGGAATTGCGGTCACGCACTAGCTTATAATTGTAAAAAAATAATAATAAAGTCAATTTTATTTGTAAAGAGTTATTCTTCTTCTTCAGCCTATAGATGTCCACTGCTGAACAAAAGCCTCCCCCAAGGCTTTCCACGATGATCAGTCTTGTGCTGCCCGCATCCATCGACTTCCCGCGACCTTCACCAGGTCATTGGTCCACCTTGTTGGGGGCCTCCCTACGCTACGCCTTCCAGTAAGTACGTGGCCAGCGTGCGTGTTCCAGTAAGAGTTATTCAAGTGTACAAAAAAAGATTAAATATTTATAATTTTTATCTTTATTAAGTGTGAAAGGCACGCGCAGTGGTCATAATTTCTTTTCATTCCTGATTCCATTTACACTTTGTATTGATTGTGTATTTATTATGCTTTCAAATATGTAGTTATGTGTAGTAAGTGTTATCTCATTGTTTAAATAACTGAAAAGTAATTCTCGCAATTTAAACACCGTTCACAATGAACTGCGCGGTTAGCGCAATGGTTAAGCTATTGACTGCTGCGCTGCGTGTCGCGGGTTCGATTCCCGCACGGAACAAATATTTGTATGATCTACAAGTAGTTGTTCCGGGTCTGGATGTTTGTGTATGTGATTTATATGTTTGTAAGCACATCCACGATACAGAAGAAATTCCTAGTGTGAAAAATAAAAATCTAATTTTAGTTTCAATCTGTCTAAAGCACCTATAATTTTCTTGGATTTATCGACGAGTTTCTGATTTGAATGTGTCTTTAATTTTCCTCGGGCATAGATTATTATTTGCCAAACATTGTCATAATAATTATATAATTAACTTGATCACTCACATCACTCTTCTGCTCTTATAGCAATTTTCGGGCACGGGGCTTCTTACTCTTCTTCAGGCTATAGAGGTCCACTGCTGGACAAAGGCCTCTCCCAAGGCTTTCCACGATCTGGCTTTTCACGTCTTGTGATGCGGTCAAACGGTTTCCCGCGACCTACACCAGGTCATCAGTCCATCTTGTTGGGGACCTCCGTACGCTGCGTCTTCCAGTACGTGGCCGCCACTCCATAACGTTATTGCCCCATCTGCCTGGCCATGGGCACGGAGCAATCTATCTTATCTGCCATACGTCTCTTTTAGTTGTCATTTCAACAATCAATACTTTTCAAGCCAAATCATCTTTCACAACGTCAACCCGTCATTCTTTTGGTCTTTCTATAGCCATCCACTTTCATAGTATTTCTTCTTAAAAATCTGTACTTAAAATCAAACTATAATACCAGCTAATAAGTCAATACCCCCTTTGTACCTGAACACATTATACGAAAATTTTAAGCCTCCCCGGCGGCCCAATTTTTCACATCTCGTCCCGAATTTCAGGTCCGGTATCTATCAACGGAGAGTGGACACATTCGGTATTAATCATTTTTATTGGACAAGAGGTCCCTTTATTGATTGTCGCGATGATAAAAATACCATTAACTCAGTTGGCGTGTCGTTATTCCGCATCGTAATGTTGCGGGTTCGATGCGCTGAAATGTTTTTTTTTTGGGTGAAATTAATGACGGCTCTTTTAGGGCTGGTCATTCATTAGTCAATGGGTGATTGCGTTGATTGGTCGTTGATCCTTGATCGGTGGAATGCTGGGGTTTTAAATTGATATTGATTATTTATATTGCACTACCCTTTCTAGAAATATACCATAGTGAAAGGAAAATAATATTAGCCGATGTGCGAATTATTATGCTATTACTTTATTTAGTACTAGCGGCCGCCCGCGAGTTCGTTCGCATTTTTGTATATGTTACGCTCTTGCTACATTGCTTGCTCATGTTTTAAAGCCTAAAATCTTCCTAGATTAATGGAGTATCCAACGCAAAAAGAATTTTTCAAATCGGACCAGGAGTTCCTGAGATTAACGTGTAGAACAGTTTGTCAAACAAACAAACTCTTCAGGTTTACATACTAGTATCATCATCAACCTTTTATCATCCCACTGCTGGGCACAGGTCTCCTCTTATATAGAGAAAGATATACATATTAGTATAGATATTAAAAATAAATATAGTTTCCCATTTTTAGTAAACATGTTTATTTGATGTTTGATTGATAACAATTTGTTCTAATCTTTGTGCTGTATATACATATATGTGATAACCTATTTGCCACTCAATATAATCATTTAAATGGAATGCAAACTAATATTACAGCTATATATGTTTCTAAAGTAGGTGCTTACTGGACACGGGTGTTTCGACAAATACCTATGTAGCTACCATGAGTTTTCATTACGAGACTCGATCGTCGATATCGAGCGCGTTTGTCGCTCTCATTGGTTGAGAGTTCTTACAACCTTGAAGCGGGCCAATCGATGAGTCAAACGCGCTCGATATCGACGATCGAGTCTCATAATGTAACTCGTGGTAGCTACACTGCGTCGTACAGGTATGAACCGCACACAAAGATACGGCGCAACGTACGCTGGCAGAATAGTCAGCTGGGCCCAACAGAGCTGTGTCCTCGTCGCCATAATTGGAGCCGGTGATCTCTCACTTCTTCCTATGGTTCAGTTCATGATTGGAAGCTAAAATGCTTGGGCTGCTGTGACCTCTATTTACGGTGAAGTAATCCAAGCGAAGTGAGAAGGGGAATCCCAGAAGAACAGCCGGGAATCAAAGGGTGCTGAACGATCCCCAGCCACCATAAGAAGGGGCCTGCAGACGACGAACTCGAGCCCGTGTCGTCACTCAAGCAGTCAGGCTCAAAGTGAAAGGACGTCCGGTTATGGGGTCGGCCGCACTTGATGATGGCGCTTGCTAGTCATGGCGGGCTGATACCAGTCGGGGGTGCGGTGAATGTATAAGAACCTCCTGGGTCCCGGACTCGTGGTATTGGAAGTAACAATGGGGTTTTAGTAAGATGTTTTGGTAAGAGTCTAACATATCATTGGAATCAATTGTAGCAGCACATACCTACTTAGGACCCATTAACTTAATCAAATGTTATTCCGTGGTGCTTGGCAATCTGGGCTTCTCCCAGTTACAATAATGTCCCTTTGTGCCGATTGGCCTAGTTCTGTTCTGTCTCCTGCTTATTATGGAAGGAAGTGGAAGATATATCTTTTTTCTTACTCCTCCGCTCTTCTTTTCTGATTAATTTCGTTGCGGGACCTAAGACAGTTGAATCGTTTCTCCTGGACTCGTCGAGCTTCATTGCTCGGCGTTTTACTGGCGGTCTCCACTGTTGATTCTGGCTTTCAGGAGTTGCAGTGGGTTGGGAACAGTGTGGCGGGTTTTGTAAAGAGTCTAACATTTTTTTTTATTATACCCAGACATCTTTTCGTTATTCCCAGAGAGAGGGTATCCGTGACGATTTTCCCACGATAAAAAAGTGTTTAGTTACAATTTATAATCCCGTTCCCTCAAAATATGCATAATAGAAAACAGTAATGGAATAGTTGACAAATTATTTCCCAAAATCAGAACTATTTATTGCCTGTGAAATATGTTGAAGCGATTTACGGTCGTCCAACAAAGATTATTAGGAATCCCCAAAGGTTAGCGTTATCGCAAAAAGGTGCTAAAGTAAACTATTGACGGTCAAGCTCCCGGTGAGGTACGCCCTGCTGATTTTATCGGCTTTTTAATATAAAAGTCAAATGTATACATAGAAATAATATGACTAGGATATTATGATAAAATTGCGATATTGAATGTTTGAAGAAATTTTATAGATTCATCAGTTTTATTATTACACCTGCCACTGTTTATCTCTGCATCACATTCACAGGTGATGCATAGACGAACAGTCATCATCAGCATCTCAGCTGTAATCCCAGTCGCATTCGAAGCTTTTTCAGCTTTGGAATTTGGGGTCCGTTTTACCAGTCCAACTGGTGATTTTGGCTAAACTTCGATATTTTCCGTGAAGCGACTGCCGTCTGACCTCCACAACCCGAATGCGATATCGAAGCATTGCAGCTAGACCAATTTTTGGACTTTTGAGGACTCCAACAATCTGTAATGACTGCCATTAGATGCTCGTATGGCAACCGGGACCAACGGCTTAACGTGCTTTCCAAGGCACAACCAGACCAGTGCAAATATACATATTCATGCATACAAATATTTGCACTGCGCGGGGATGGAACCCGCGCCTCCTTGCGCAGCGGCCGCGTTTGCTACCGCTACGCCACGGAGGCTGTCGCGTAGCCGAACAGTATAATAGAATGTTATAGGTGCAATATACAGTATTTTAACTAACAGAGGGTGTTCTTTTGACGTAAATTGACATGTAAAAGAAACACACTGTACACGCGAACATGAAAGACGGCACCGTCACAATTTATTTATACATGACGACTACTATTTTGATTTAAAACAGGAGGTTTCAAATTTATTTCCAATTAGAATTTTTTTTATTCGGATTTTTTTATGCTTATTTTTCTTTGCTGATATTTTTATTTTAATCTATTAATGATATATATTAACGAGTTTAAGGGAACGCCCTCTGTTATTTAACATACTGTATAATAGAATGTCTTTAACATATCCTCCTCTGTACTTTTAGTAAGAAAGATATTTACTGCGTCTCGTACAGGAAGATCATAAAACAAAACTATAACAACTATAATAAAAAACAAATTATACAAAAAAGATCATAAAACTAAAATTAAAATACAATAAAAACAAATTATATAAAAAAAAGTAACAAGAAATTAACCAGAAATACGAGATCAAAAGGTTGGCAAGAATGCTTCGATATTTAAAAAATATATGACAGCGCTGGTATTCCGATAAGACCCGTTGTGATGTCACGGTCAAATATGGTAATAAATAAATGATAAAATCATTTACATACAATATTTTTGATACAATAAATGAATTATTTTTAGTCCGCGCGAGATGTAATAAAGACGTAATAGGCACTCAGGGCATAGACAAGTAATAAGTACTTGGCTATGGCCTGAGTGTCTTCTGTGCACTGAAAGTGTGAAATATAGAACTGGAGTAACCGACAAAGAGCTTGTAAAAGTTTGCTTGCAAGCTGTGAGCTGACCGATAGCTGATGGAGCAGACGAGCCCTAAAGTGCAGATAGCTGGTAGCTGAACTGTTGACGGGCTAGGACGAACTGAACGCAAAAGACAGTAGTCAGGTCCCCCAGAGTCCCATGCTGTGTGGAACAGCACCACATTTATACTTTAAGGTGGATTTTCCACCTGAACAGATTGGATTTGGGTAATATTGGTAATGATCAATAACATTCATTTTCTAATAAAGAAGTAAAAAAAGAATGATCTACTTGAGGGATTATGTCAAGGCACACTAAACCTGTATCATAGAGCCTACAAACTCGACCAAAAAGTCATCTTTGGTCGAGTTAGATGACGTCTTTCTACCATTGCCATCTGCCAAAAGTGCTCAGGGGCACCAGTCTGCTATTACAATAGTATCTAAATTGTCGATCGGTGATCACGAAATGATCGATTTCATAATCTATTAATAAAATGGCGTGTTGGAATGACAACTTTTTAAAATAGCACACAAGGGCCGATAGCGCTTCGAGGTAGTGATTTTGAAACCAATGCCCTGAGTTAACAACCCCATCTAATGAGAACCAAAGAATGAAATAGTTATTTATAATAGTTAATGTAGTGATAGTTTGAATAGATCAGCACGAGTATTACAATAGCTGTTTGCGACAGTGGCATACAAAACTTTTTCTACGACAGTGGCGCGAAAATTGCGCGGCGCGCGCAATGTTGTTATAATCCCACAAGTAAAAGGCAAAGGCAACTCATCCATACAGCCCAATAACATGCAATGTTTAGTCGTGGCGCAAATACGCGCGCTTTTTGGGATAATCATATGTTAATTTCTTGATGCCACTATAAGGTCGGATAAATATAATATAAATATAAAAGGATGTCAATAAGGTACGCATCGCTACGTCATCTTCAAGCCACGCATCGCATAGTAATCAAGACCGCCGGCTCTGCGAACGCGTTATATTTACGTTAGTGCTATCTCGCTCGCGCGCGCATCTGTCTCGTTTCTTTTAGCTACTCACAGAGTTTTGTAGGCGCGTTCCTATTGGAAGATCGCGACGACTTCATAGCAGTACTGGCACTACTTCAGCCCCAGAGGTTTTGCACTTAAGCATGTTGTATACATCGAAAATATAAGTTCTTGTTTTTACACTGCTACCTTTGCTTTTATTTTAACACTACCTTCATCGCCGCTACATTTTGGTGACCCCGAGAAAAAAATGGAGCACAAGCAAGCAATTAGTGAGCCTACAGACCTCGCTGCCATCTCCGTGCAGTCACGTCTCCTTCCCTTCTGGCGCGAATATCCACGCATGTGGTTTATTCAATTTGAAGCTATCGTCGAACCTCAGAAGACCAGCGACGAAAACAAATATCGTTACGTCCTCGGCCAACTACAACCGACAGACCTTCAACATATCACAGACATCGTGATCAAGCCACCAGAAACTAAGAAGTACGAAGCCATCAAACAACGCCTTCTCTCCGTGTACGAACAGTCCGAGGTGAAAAATTTCAAGAACCTCATTAGCGGATTGGAGCTTGGCAACCAGAAACCATCTCAGTTGCTACGGCGCATGCGCGAACTCGGCGGCAACATGATCACCGAAGATGGCATCAAAATAGAGTGGATGAACCACCTTCCGGCGCAAGTTCGAGTTGTGCTGTCAGTGAACACAGACTCGTCACTTGACATGCTCGCGGCAATGGCAGACAAGATGATGGAATATTCCGAGTCGAGTAATATCGCAGCTGTCTCCACATCACAACCAGATTCTACAGCTGTCAACCAACAAGTCATGTACGCGCAAATACAAGTTCTTTCAAAACAACTTGAGAAGCTGACACTGGAAATCTCCGAACTTCGCAGCCGTGGAAGACCACGCCATCGCCGTTACCAGCGCTCCCGCTCAAGATCAAAGTCTACCGCGAAATATCAAAACGATCCCAATCGAGTATGCTACTTCCACTACCGATTTGGGGATCATGCGAGGCGCTGCGTATCACCTTGCGCGAGGCGAAATCAAAACAAGTCGGAAAACTAAAAGAGGCACCGACCGTAGCGGACGTCGGTGCAACTACAGCAAGCAACCGCCTATGTGTCTTCGATCGCAACACTAATCACCGTTTCCTCGTTGACACCGGTGCGGAGATCTCCGTCCTAGCCGCCACCCCGATACATAAGAAGAAATGTTCGCCAACTTCGTACAAACTATACGCCGCGAACAGTTCACCAATAAATACCTACGGAGAGAAAGACCTGCAAATCGACCTAGGCCTCAGAAGACGATTTCGTTGGGCATTTGTAGTCGCAGACGTCAAAACATCGATACTCGGAGCTGACTTCCTTCGCCACTTTAAACTCCTCGTCGACCTGCATCAAAAGAAGCTAATCGACAAGGTGACAGAACTCTCAATCAACGCCTTAGAAATATCATCAATGCAACAAGCCGTCTACGTACTCAGCAACAAGCAGACATATCAAGACATACTCAAACAGTATCCAGATCTACTTCGACCTATGTCCTTGAAAACTCCCGCTAAACACAACGTCGTCCATCACATCGAGACAACGGGACCACCTCTTTTCGCACGTGCTCGTCCCCTACCACCCGACAAATACAAAGCAGCTAAAGAAGAATTTGAACGAATGATGGAAATGGGAATATGTCAACCTTCCAAGAGTCCGTGGGCCAGCCCGCTCCACGTGGTAAAGAAAAAAGACGGCAGTCTACGAGTGTGCGGCGACTACAGGCGTCTAAATTCAGTCACGCTACCCGATAAGTACCCGATTCCGCGGATACAAGATTTCACCTATCAACTACACAATAAGAAGATCTTCTCAAAACTCGATATGAAAATGGCCTATTACAAAATACCTATCAACAAAGACGACGCACAAAAGACAGCAATAATAACACCGTTTGGGTTGTTCGAGTTTAATTGCATGACGTTTGGTCTAAGAAATGCAAGTCAAACCTTCCAACGTTTCATGCACGAGGTACTGCGCGGCATCGAGGGCTGTTTTTCATTCGTCGACGATATCTTGTTATACTCTGAAAACGAACAAGAACACAAGATATTACTACATCAAGTTCTCGAGCGCCTGAACAAATACGGCGTATCACTCAACGTCGACAAATGTGAATTTGCACAGGCGAAAATCAACTTTCTCGGCTACGAAGTAACAGCGGACGGTATAAAACCAACTGAAGAACGAATAAAAGTTATATCCAGTTACCCTCAACCTAAAACTATCATCGAGCTTCGTCGTTTCCTGGGCATGTTGAACTTCTATAGAGATTGTTTACCAAATCAAGCCGACATGCAGAGCGAACTCAATAAATATCTGCACAATGGTAAAAAGAATGACAAGACACCTATCAAGTGGACGCCGACCGCCGAACAAGCATTTCAAAAATGCCGACAAAGCATATTGGAATGTGTGACGCTAACGCACCCTATCGCCGGCACCCCACTCTGCATCATGACGGACGCCTCAGACCACGGCATTGGCGCGGTGTTGCAACAGCGCCACAACGGAGCTTGGAAACCGCTAGCATTCTTTTCGAAAACAATGAGTGCTTCACAATCCCGATATAGCACTTATGATCGTGAACTCCTAGCGATCTATATGTCTGTGAAGCATTTTAGAAGACTCATCGAGGGCTGTGACGTCATCATCTACACTGATCACAAACCATTGTCTTACGCGCTCTCAAGGCCGCAGAGTAGCAGCGACACCCCGCGACGCGAACGGCAACTACACTTTATCAGTCAATTCTGCAATAACATCGCGTACGTAAAGGGAGACAAAAACTCAGTCGCTGACGCCTTATCACGCATTGAGGAAATACAGTGTCCCTCAAACATTAACTACGATAAATTATCACGTGATCAAGAACAAGATGAAGAATTAAAGCAGTTAAAACTACAGCCAAACTTAAAATTCATCACCCTTACTTTGCCCGGCACGCAGCGACCAATCACGTGCGAGATATCAACATCTACGCTCCGCCCATATCTACCACCGGAACATCGTTTTGCAGCATTCCAAGCGCAACATGATCTCTGCCACCCTGGTATCAAGACGACTAGAAAGCAAGTAACATCAAAGTTCTTCTGGTCATCTATGAACAAAGATGTAACAACGTGGACAAGAAACTGCGTCGGCTGTCAGCGAGCAAAAGTGCATCGTCACGTCGTCACGCCGCTAGGAAGTTTCCCGCCATCGCAACGCTTCGAACACATCCATATCGATATAGTCGGCCCACTTCGACTATCTTACGATTATCGATATTGTGTTACTATAATAGACAGATTCACAAAATGGCCTGAAGCGGTTCCAGTGCGCGAGATAACAGCTGAGATCGTCGCAAAAGCACTGTATGAAAACTGGATTGCTAGATTCGGCTGCCCATTACGTATATCGACCGATCAAGGCAGGCAGTTTGAATCGTCGTTGTTCAACGCGCTAATGAAAATATTCGGAATTACACGCATACGCACGACCGCATACCATCCACAATCAAATGGGCAAATAGAACGCTGGCATCGTACCTTAAAAGCTGCGTTAATGGCTAGAGGCGCAAATACCAACTGGCGAGATGAACTTCACACCGTACTGCTTGGCCTCCGAACAGCGTTGCGTGAAGACAACAACTTAAGTCCCGCGCTAATGACCTACGGTTCTACACTACGTGTGCCATCGGATTTCTTCGAACCGGCCACCACGGCTAACATGTCAGACGAAGATTACGTACGCCGCCTCACACAAACAATGACGTCACTCTCACCGTCGTGCACTACCGCTAGAACAACTGTCAGTCCCTTCATACACAAGGACCTCGGTACGTGTACACACGTCTTTGTGAGGAATGATACCGTGCGAGCGCCGCTGACACCACCTTACGATGGACCGTATCTAGTGCTACAGAGACACGAAAAATACTTTAAAATTCAGCTACCGCATCGAGAGACAGTTGTATCGCTGGATAGACTCAAACCGGCATACATCTGCAATGAAACACCAAACGCTATAAGCCCTACCAACACAGCAAGCACGCCGAGCATCGGGAATCCTGTATCTTCACACCAACCATACATCACCAGGACCGGCAGAGTATGCAAGCCAAATGTACGCTTCGCTAAGGAGGGGGTACTATAAGGTACGCATCGCTACGTCATCTTCAAGCCACGCATCGCATAGTAATCAAGACCGCCGGCTCTGCGAACGCGTTATATTTACGTTAGTGCTATCTCGCTCGCGCGCGCATCTGTCTCGTTTCTTTTAGCTACTCACAGAGTTTTGTAGGCGCGTTCCTATTGGAAGATCGCGACGACTTCATAGCAGTACTGGCACTACTTCAGCCCCAGAGGTTTTGCACTTAAGCATGTTGTATACATCGAAAATATAACCGCGTCGCGCGCTCGCCCTGTGCGGACGTGTCTACCTCCGCTCCGCCGCTCTAGCTCGCCGCGCTTTTCGTTTTCGCCTCGCCGTGCTATCGCAGATCGCTCGTGCCGCCCACGTGCGCTTCCTGTCTAGCTCGCCGCGCTTTTTCGACCCGCTGCGCTATCGCAGATTGCTCTGCCCGCGTGCATTGAGAGTCTCGGGAGTGTCAGTGTCAGTGCACTGTGAAGTGTCTCGTTGCTGCACCTGCCGAACTGTATCGAAAGCTGCAGCAACGCCCTAATTTATTCCTGCAGAGTGGTCAAACGTTCTACATATCCCTCTGGCAGAATAACGGTCAAACGTCCTTCATATTCCTTTGGCAGAATAACGGTCAAACGTACTACCGGGCGATTAATCAATCCCCGATCCAACGCGCCCTAGGCGTCGGTACTCCTGCCCGTTCCCCCCGTGTGTGTGTGGTGTGTGTGTCGTGCGGTGTAGTGTAGTGTCGTGTTGTGCACCGAAGCTGCTCGGCGCCGGACGAGTCAGGTTAGTGAGGTACACACCTCCCTGTCACTAGGACAGGGAGGGTCACACACCCTCCGGGCCTACAACCCGGAGGACTAGGTACCCCCCTTTTTTCTAATAATAATGGACGCAGGTCCTAGCCCCGCCCCTCATTACCAGGCCCTTCTGGCCCTGGTGAACGAGGTCCTCTTAAAGGACCCCGAAGTCTGCGCCAAATATGGCCAGAAATTAGCTGCCCTTCTGCAGCCAACCCCCGCCCCCCAACCCGCCCCTGCCGAAACCGAGGTGTCCATGGACACCGAGGTATTCTCGGCAAAGCGCCCCATCCCCGTCTCCTCGGATTCCTCCGAGGAGTCTCTATCCTCGTCCCCGGACGATGAAGCCGACGGCTTCATCGTAGCCACGGGAAAGAGGAGGAGGAAGAAATCTTCTTCCAATCCCGCCCCCAAATTGGCAGCCGCTGCATCCGCCAGCGGCTCACCCACCCCCGCCCCCGCCCCCGCAAACGCTACCGCCGCCCCGCGCGCAGCGACTCCTAACCCCGCTCGCTCAGCCCCCCGAGCCGCCACCAAAATCCCTCCTCCTCCGCCTGTCTTCATTCAGGACAAGGCCAAATGGACCAATGTGTCCAGCTGGTGTTCTGAGTTGAAAATTCAATTCACCAATGCCAGGTCTACACAGACCGGCATAAAGGTAACCCTTCCGTCCTCCAAGGACTACAGGGAACTCACCAAGCTCCTCCGCAACAGAGGTGTGGCCTTCCACACCTACTCCCTCCCGGAAGAACGCCTCACTCGAGTCGTCATTCGCCGAGTGCCAAAGGAGTTAACCTCCGATGACATCAAGGTGGACCTCACCTCTCAGGGAATCCCTGTAAAGGAGGTCCACCGCATGCACAAGGCACGCGGTAAAATCCCTTACGACATGGTTCTCGTCGTCTGCAACCCAGCAGAGGGAACTACCCACCACCCCATCTTCCTAGTGAAGAGCGTCTGCTCTCTCACAGGAATCTCCATAGAGAAGCCTCACAAGAGCGGCATCGTCGGGCAATGCCACAGATGCCAGCTATATGGTCACTCCCAGGCTCACTGCCACGCCAAACCCAGGTGCGTTAAGTGCCAGGGCGATCATGGCACGGCAGAATGCCCTCGCCCGAAGGACCGAGCGCTCTGCAAAGAGCCTCCTAGTTGTGTCCTCTGCGGCGCGACTGGCCACACGGCCAACTATCGCGGGTGTCCCAAGGCCCCCAAATCCTCCTCCTCAAAGTTAGCCACCCGGGCCAACTCACGCCAAAAGCGTGAATCCCCAGGGAGTCAGATCCCAGAGCGACTGTGCCCCCAAAGGCCCAGTCCCTGGAACCAGTTGAACCACCAGAGGGCCTTCCCGGCCCTCGTGGCGACTGCTCCCCAGACCCCCCCAGCCACCCCCGCCTGGAAGGACAAGGATCCTCGCATCCGTCCTTCCACGGCCCAAAAGGCGGCTCCGTCCCCTCCTGCCCCTGCACCTCCGGTTGCAGCTTCAACCCCTACACCCCCTCCCTCGACCCCCTTGTCAGGAAACGGCCCCACAGATGCGTTTAACGTCATCTCGGGGACCTTCCTTATCTTTATGTCGCCCCGCGCCAGACAAATGGCAAGCGACTTAAAGGTAGCCATGGCAGCAGGCAATCTGCAAGCCATAATCAATATTTATAACGCGTATCCTGAGATTACGCACGCCCTTTCCTCCCTCGCCTCCAACAAGAACTAATTATGGATATTACGGTCACACAAAGAACCAAGCCCCGATCCCTCAAACTGGCTCACTTCAATACAGTGCACAGTACACTGCAGTACAGTGGCAACACTGAGCAAGTAAACATTCACCAATGTAACAATTATTTAAATAAGATTATAAAGTTATCATTCGTGGATAAAAATAGAAGAAACTACTACATAAAGTGACGATATAGTGCTGTGATTGTTATCGTCAACAAAAACCTGGTGGAATTCAAATGAACCACTTTTCCACAAGGTACAGGAAGAGCCGTTGAAAATTAAAGTGTGGACATAAAACTGTAAGTTAACTAAACAATAAAGCTATCTGCAACCAAATACGGCCATCACATTTAGTCAGATACTCTTTGTCGCTCAATACATTAATAAAAACGAACTGTAAACCAAGATTATATTACGAATCCGTTAAAGTTGAACCCATAAAACAAACAAGCGCCATCTAGTGGCAAGAGCAAGTAGTTAAAAGTTTTTCTGTTTTACCGACAAAGCAATCACCAATTGTTGCCAGTACTAAAACTCTGTTCTGTCCTGTTCTGTGAGAATCTTTCTTTAAACAGTGTTTTATCTGTGGTTGCTATTCATCTGTGGTCTAAAAAACAATAACCATAAATATCAGGGAGTTAATTTGTCATGGAAAATATAACTTTTAGAAACAAAAGACAGAACACTATCAGAAGAAATAAATCTGAATGCGATCTATCAAGAATAACCATGGATCGCACACTGCTTAGCTCAACTTTATCTGAAGGATCTGATGCTGAGGCACTGGATGTGTCGACGAAAAGTGTGCCTACAAATGCCGGCTATAACTTAACTGACTTTCAACAGCTAAACGAACAGGTTATGGATCTTCGTTTGGAACTTGCTACAGCCCATGACGAAATAACAAACCTCAATTACGAATGCAACAACCTTAAGCAAAAATTGGAATACAACAACAAGCAAATACATCTCCTCAAAAAAGTGTCAAGTGAATCTTTAACAATGAACCCAGTGTACACGCCATTCACACCTAGAAACAAGGTTTCCACACCGCTGCTAAATAAGCTAACAAATGTTAAGATACGCTTATCCCGTAGCCAAACGAATCACTCGGCAATAATAACGAATACTGAAACACCTAAAACTCATGTTAACAGTATTCCACAACGATTAGTCAAACAAATGTCGGATAGTATCGGAAAAGACATATTATCAACAAAAAACTGTAACAACTCTGAGCAAATACGTTTCAAGAACTCGCCTAGCCAATTGACCTGGACCCTACCCACCATAGTTGGAAATGACTACGAACAAAAATCTATGAAATCTAAAGGCTTAACTAAAGAGGTAAATAAAAATACAGAAAATAACAACAGTGAACAAAGAAGAATGATTTACATCATTGGGGATGAACAAGCACAAAATCTTGCTGGAAAAATGCTTAAAAATAGGCAAGGAAAATGGAATGATGACTATGGCGTCTTCGGAATGGTAAAATCATCCGCCAATAGCAGCGAAATACTAAGGACGTGTGAAAATATGTCAAAAAATGTAAAACAAAAAGATATTGTAGTACTATGTTTTGGTATATGGGACAACAATGTATACAAATATATGTCAAACCTATGTAATATATTGTACTTATTTCGAAAGCAAAAGGTCTTCATAACAAATGTACAATACAACCCATATCTTAATGAATACATGCTTAATAAACAGTTGCATCTGATTGTAAAAAATTATAGTAACTGTAAATTAATCCACCTGACTAATATAAATGTATTTATGAATAAAAATAATTATTTTACGACTATGTTAAGTGCTAAGATTAGTTTAGAAATAGATGCTATGACCTACAATGAAAAATTTTTGACTTTTCCGAATAAAACTAAATATCAATTACAGTCCGACGTTTGCATTGAAAATAAGCCGTCCCGGTCAAAAATGCCAGATAATAATAAAAAGGGTACCATTCTACACTATTTCAACCCTAAAAACCAAGCGCAACCCAATGTCAAACCAAAAATGCCATTTAAAAAAGGAACTATCCCTTATCTGTTCCATAAAATGAATGCTAATCAGTCAAGTGTCAAAGAAACGTCCCGTAAATCAAATACGCCATTTTTTCGTTCCTCACAATAAATCCAGTCTGATACTGTTTCATCAAAACATTGCAGGTATTTTAAATAAGGTAGACGAAATAACGGTGGTAGTTAGTGAATTCTCTTTAAATTCTAAGGAAATTGATGTCATTTATCTAAGTGAATCTTTCATTAAAAGTAAATCGGAATCACTTTTAAAGATTCCTGGTTACAAACTAGTTGCATCATACTGTCGAAATACTAAACGAGGTGGTACATGCATTCTTGTTAAGAATGACATGACCTGTATTAAATTAGATAAGTTTACAAATGACATTGCATGTAATTTTAATTTTGAATGTACGGGAATAGAATTAACAACGAATCAAATCATCATTATTTGCATTTATAGAACACCAAATAGCAACCCAAAAGTTTTTCTAGAAAAATTAGAAATGTTACTGACTAGAATCACAAAGAAATCTAAAAAGATAATTATTTGTGGTGATTGGAATTTAGATATAATTAAACCAAGTAAAAGTTGTCAAGAACTCTTAGGGTTACTAAAAAATTTCAATATTAAATTGCATATAAAAACACCAACACGCAAACAGTCATGTTTGGATTTATTTGCAAGCAATTTCGGACAAGCTAAAGGTGAAGTTCATCACCTGGCTCTGTCTGATCATGAAACAGGACAAACCCTGACTGTGACGATTAATAAACCCAAATCTGTGCTAAGTTGGTTTGAGTATAAAAGGGACTATCATGAAGACAACATACAAAAGTTCTGTGAATGTATTTCTGCACTTTCATTCTCTGACGTCTATAGTATGGATAATATGGAAGATGCATTTAGGGTATTTCATGAAATATTACAACTGTTTTTTAAACTATGTTTTCCCATTCAAAAGGTAAAAAGGTCGACCGGAAGAAGTAATACTCTATGGCTGACAAAAGGTCTAAAAAAATCATGTATACGGAAACGCTATTTACATTTAAAAACTATTTATAATAAAACAAACAAAAACAAATTAACAAAAACGTATAAAAATATAGTGGCATACTTAAACGTTGTATTAACAAATCTCAACAGATACACAACAAAAAATATATAGAGAACATGAAAAACAAATGCAAGGCTACTTGGGAGATTATCAATAAAAAAATTGGTGACGTACGAACAAATATTGACATAGAACAAATTATAACAAAAACCAACAACGTAATTGACCCTCAAAATATTTGTGACATGTTTAATAATTACTATATCCAATTGACAAATAATAATGAATTCACTTATAATATAGACGCTATAAATAGAACTATGGACATTAATCAGAATAATTCTATATTCCTAAATCCTACTGATGCAGTAGAAGTGTTCAGGATAATACAAAACCTAAATAATACTGCGTCTGTCGGTTTTGACGAAATAAGCACCAAAATTATAAAAGCTTCTGCTAAGAACTTATGTGAACCACTGAGCTACTTAATTAATATGTCGTTCTTAGAAGGTAAATTCCCAAGCACACTCAAGAATTCAATAGTTAAACCAATTTTTAAGAATGGTGATAAATCTGACATGGCGAACTATAGACCTATAACCCTAATTCCAATAATATCGAAGATAGTTGAAAAAACAATGCTAAAAAGGCTATATGACTATGTGGACAAGCATAATTTGCTGAAACGAGAACAATTTGGATTTAGAAAAAATAGCACCACATCTTTAGCTTGTTTTAATTTAATAAAAATAATAACCGAGGCTATGAATGATAACATACCTGTAGTAGCAATCTTTTTAGACATGAGTAAGGCCTTTGACTTTGTTGACCATAAACTATTACTAACCAAAGCAGATAAATATGGATTAAGGGGCCAAGCGAATGACTGGCTTAAATCATACTTAAGTGAAAGACGTCAATGTGTGCAGATATCAAAAGTAATTGATGGAAACAAAATAGATTATACATCCAACTATAAGACTAATGCTGTTGGAGTACCCCAAGGCAGCGTGATGGGATCATTCTTATTTTTGCTCTATATTAATGACCTTCCCAACGCAACTCGCCACGAAACAATCTTATTTGCTGACGATACGACACTAATAATAAAATGTAATGACAAAAATAGGTTGGAACAGGAAATTAATGAAGCAATAAAAGATATAATAAGTTGGCTTAATAACAACAATTTAAAGATCAATATAAATAAAACAAAACTAATTCAATTTCAAACTTATAAATCAAACTTTCATAGTCTTAATATAAAATATGACGACAGAGTCATAGAGCAAGTAGTAGAAACAAAATTCTTGGGCATAATATTGGATCAAAACTGCAATTGGAAATCACACATCAATTACGTATGTGATAAGTTAGACAAATTCGTATACGCAATAAAACGTCTTCGATCAACAGTGTCCGTAGCCGCAGCAGTCACTGCATATTACGGATACGTATCATCTGTGTTGTCATATGGTCTGATACTATGGGGCAATTCAGTTGAGGTTTTGATGGCATTTCGGGTACAAAAGAAGTGTGTTAGGGCAATATCTGGCGTCTGGTTTTTGGACAGCTGCAAACCTTTATTTAAAAAACTAGGCATTTTACCATTGCCCTGCATGTACATTAAGGAACTGTGTATGTTAGTAAGACAAAATCCTCACTATTTTCGCATGCAATCAGAAGTGAGCAAAAAAAGGCTTCAGCTCGAAATAGGTACAAACACGAATTAAATGTACCTCAATGTAGATTACAAATATTTAGAAGAAATGTATATGTCAGTGCTATTCAGGTATATAACAAGTTACCTAACTCATTTAAGGAACTTCCTATCTCAATGTTCAAGAAAAAGCTGACAAGTTGGTTATTAGATAATTGTTTTTATGACATTGGCGAATACATGGAATATTGTAAAAATTCAAGATGACATATTATATTTACTATTATTATTTTAATTTCTGACGTTATCTACAATCTGACATTTTCTTAATATTTTGATAATTTTTTTTTTTTGTAGTATTTGCAATCATATTGGTAACTGATGTAATATGACAGCATAAATTTCAATGAATTATAATGTATTATAAAATTAAATATTTGCACACCATATGTCATGGTAGAATGTAATTGGGCCATATTTATATTAAGATCATACTACTTTGTACACCTACATTCTGGCAAATAAAGTCTTATTATTATTATTATTATTATTAATGCCGATGGCATCAGAGATCAGAAGTTCGAGATCTCAACCTTCCTTACAGAGTACCAGGTTGACATCTTCCTCGCTCAGGAGACCTTTCTGAAGCCTTGCCACCGCACTCCTCTAATTGCTAACTACCGTGTAGTTCGCAACGACAGGCTGCGGTGTCACAAAGGCGGTACCCTTATTTACTTCAAAAGGGCTCTTCATTGCATCCCATTGGACCCCCCACCCCTCTCACGACTCGAAGTGTCAATGTGCCGTCTCGGCATGACAGGGCACCAACCTATCACGTTAGTGTCAGCCTATGTCCCTCCCAGCAACTCTGCAGAGGACCATCAACTCCTAGCAGATGACATTACCCTTCTTCTTGGGTTGAGCGACTCCGTTATTATAGCGGGCGACCTCAACGCCAAACACACTGCCTGGAATAGCACCAGGATCAATTCCAGAGGCAGACTCCTGCTTGACCTCTCCACTCGATTAAACTTCGATGTCGTAGGCCCCATGACCCCCACGCACTTCCCCCATCAAACCGAATTCACCCCAGACGTCCTCGACATAGCGCTCCTAAAGAACGTCAACCTACGGTTAGACTCTATAGAAGCGCTGTCAGAGCTATCGTCTGACCATCGCCCAGTCATCATACGACTGGCTCCCCGTACTGGCCTCCCTGACCCAGGTCTAGCACCCCTGAAGAAAGTGGTAACGGACTGGAGGAAAGTAAGCGATCGGCTGAAATCCACCACATCCCCCCACTTGGACTCCATACCTGCACGCCTCGACTCTATCGCTGACACGACAGCTGCGATCGACTCGTTCGCGGATCACGTACAGTCGGTACTGAACGAATGTTCAAGGGAGGTTACAGTGACAGAAGACTGTCGCTGGAAACTCCCTGCTGACTTGCGTGAACTGTTGACCGAGAAGAACGCGGCGGTCCGTGCCTACAGCAGATTCCCCTGCGCGGCTAACAAAACCCATATGCGCTATTTACAGAGAACTGTAAAAAGACGTGTATCGGAGTGGCGTGAAGCTGGCTGGGATAAGATGCTGGATGAGTTAGAGCCCACCCATCAAGCCTTCTGGAACCTTCAGAGGAAACTTAAATCCAATGAAGTTGTGACCATGCCTCCCCTAGTTCGCCCTGACAATTCCATCGCCTTCGATGACGATGACAAGGCTGAATGCCTCGCCTCTTGCCTAGAAGCCCAGTGCTCCCCCAGCCTCCTACCAGTAGACCAAGCTCATCTCCTTGAGGTTGACGCTGAAGTCGAACGTAGAACCTCCCTCCCACCTGTTGACGACCCTGAGGACCCCCTGCCCCCCATCACCCCTGATGAGGTGCAGGACATCGTCAAGGGTCTTCAACTCAGGAAAGCGCCCGGCTCAGACGGCATCACCAACAGAGTGATCCGCCTCTTCCCTGCCCACCTGATCATCCTCTTGACCACCATCTTCAATGGTGCACTAGGAAACAACATTTTCCCACAAACGTGGAAAGAAGCCACTGTTATAGGCATTCCTAAGCCCGGTAAGCCTAAAGCCGATCCCACTAGTTACCGTCCCATCAGCTTACTCAAAGTTCTCGGTAAGATCTATGAGAGGCTTATATATAAGCGTCTCAGAGCCTACGCCGAGAACAAGGGCCTTATCCCATTAGAACAATTCGGGTTCCGTACCCAGCACTCCTGTCCGCAACAGATCCTACGCATCACTGAACATATTCACGCAGGCTTCCTGCGTGGTATGTACACAGGCGTAGTTTACTTCGATATAGCGAAGGCGTTTGACAAAGTCTGGCACAACGGCTTAATCTATAAGCTGTACCAACTCGGTGTGCCTGACCGTCTCGTTCTCATCCTACGGGACTTTCTGTCAAACCGCACCTTTCGCTACAAAATCGAAGGAGCGCTCTCCTCCCCCCGCCCCATCCGTGCAGGTGTCCCCCAGGGCTCTGTGTTAGCCCCCCTCATTTTCACGCTATTCACCAGCGACATCCCGAAAAGAAGCAAGGCTCACCTCGCTCTGTTCGCAGACGACACAGCCATCTACTGCTCGGGACGCAGCCCAGATCAGATTCGCTTCCATCTTCAAAGAGCAGTCAACTTTCTAGCTGCCTGGTTTAAGAAATGGAGGATCGAAGTCAACCCCCTTAAGAGCCAAGCGGTTCTTTACAGGAAACCGCGGGTCAGCGTCACCCTTCCACGTCCCATCACCATGGACGGCAAGCCGATCCCTTTGGAGAAGCAAGCCAAGTACCTTGGTGTCATTCTCGATCAAAGCCTTAAATTCTCAGAGCACATTAAGACGGTCCGCGCTCGCGCCGCCTTCGCTCTAGGTCGACTCCACCCCCTCCTCAACCCCGCGTAGCAAGCTATCGCTCAGGTGCAAAATGCGCTTGTACACAGCTTGCATACGCCCGATTATGACTTACGCTTGTCCAGTGTTCGCACATGCCAAGCCACGTTATATCCATAGGATGCAAGTAGTCCAAAACCGATTCCTCCGTAAAGCCACAAACGCCCCTTGGTTCGTCCGTAATGAGATCCTCCATCTCGATCTCAAAATCCCCACCATCCAGCAGTTCATGAAACGCCTCTCCAAGCGTTTCTTTGACACTGCTGCCAAGCACCGCAATCCTCTCATAGCAGCGGCTGCTAATTACACTCCCTCCACCATCTCCCGCCTTCGCCGCCCTCGGCATGCTCTCACAGACCCCGATGACCCCATTACCCTCCTCCAAGAGGCCAATAGGGCCACCAGCACACTACATAAACACAGACCGACCTACCGACCTCGCCGCCGAGGTCCATCGCGACGCGCTCCACGTAGTAGTCCCCTTCCCCGTCCCTTGTCCGATGAAGGCCAGCCCGCGCCGCAGCTGAGCCAGTAATTACAATAATGTCCCAACAATGACCTCTGAGTTTGTTTCGGCGTTTCTTCTCAGAGCTAGTACTAGGAAACGCCGTGGTCATCAAACCAACAAGTATAACTTTCGATCCAGCCGTCCCTTGCTGTCCTCTCCAGCGACGCCCTAAGCCGAGGTCCGTACCCCACAGGGGGTGCCCTTAGTGCGTAGTCGCTTAGTTTTAAGTAGTTTTATGCCCTGGCTGGAGGCTTTAATTTTAATTAAGGCATTCACAGGAAAGTTCGATTAAGTAGTAACGGTCTCTAAAGTAGCCTACCTACGAGATGCCAAAAAAAAAAAAAAAAAAAAAATCGAAAATATAAGTTCTTGTTTTTACACTGCTACCTTTGCTTTTATTTTAACACTACCTTCATCGCCGCTACAATCTATTAATAAAATGGCGTGTTGGAATGACAACTTTTTAAAATAGCACACAAGGGCCGATAGCGCTTCGAGGTAGTGATTTTGAAACCAATGCCCTGAGTTAACAACCCCATCTAATGAGAACCAAAGAATGAAATAGTTATTTATAATAGTTAATGTAGTGATAGTTTGAATAGATCAGCACGAGTATTACAATAGCTGTTTGCGACAGTGGCATACAAAACTTTTTCTACGACAGTGGCGCGAAAATTGCGCGGCGCGCGCAATGTTGTTATAATCCCACAAGTAAAAGGCAAAGGCAACTCATCCATACAGCCCAATAACATGCAATGTTTAGTCGTGGCGCAAATACGCGCGCTTTTTGGGATAATCATATGTTAATTTCTTGATGCCATAGCCATAAAAATTTCAATGTAGTACTGTTTACCCATGTGGAAATGGTCATTGTAACACGACTTGGAAGGAATTACTACTATTGAGATATGACTTATGATTATGTATTAAGCAAATTATCAAATGGTCATAGAAAAACATAATTACAACATGCTAACAGCCTATGGTTTCCATATCATCTTTATATTTACATAACAATTCCCCACCAATTTCACCTACCACAACTAACCAACTTTTTCTAAATTACGGCACAAGAAATCTCGTTAATCCTGGCCCTTATCGGTTCAAGCCTCAATAAATAATAACTTTGATCCCTTTCACAAATTGAGGCGCTGTCAAACGAGAACGTTCACTTTTATCTTCATAATCTAACATTTTTGTAATAAGTTCTTGTCGTTGAATCAGCATTTTTTTTTTTAGATTATTCTGTTTTTTCTTGTTTATGTGTTCTTGGTAAAATATTATGGTGGTTTATTTTAAAAGAGATGGCTAAACGGCTGTCCCAGCTCGGTTAAACGAATAGGAATTTTACACTAACACGTAAAATTTATATATTCATTCATGAATTATTGTTTAATGTTTAAAAAATTCTTATAACTTTCGAGAACTAGTAAGCAGAAAAAAGTTTCTGAATTGTTGTTGTGGATTATTTTGGTTTGACATGACAAGATCAGGGAGTACTGCAAACCCGTTGTATCAAGTTCTTTTCTTGCAATTACCTCTTTTTACATATTTACTTCAAATACCTTAGCGCAAAATCACCAGTGAAAAACACAATTATCAATAAAAATCGTCGCAGACACTTAAACTGCCTAGATAAAAGTTAATAGCAATGTTATTGTTTGAAGTTTTTGTACCTTTGTCGTAGGAGTTACGAGATATTATTTTCAGTATTGTGCAGATATGAAAAGTTCCTAACACTTTTTAATTACATAACACTAATTTTCAGCTATTTAGCTTTATATATTAATAGGAATCATGTTTATACACGCGTTTTCATTGCGAGGTCTCTTCCAAACTTCAGTTTAGCCATGTCCTTGGTTGGGGATGCAGTGAATGCTTATGTGAAACACTGCAGTGGTTTTAGCCGTAAGAGTCGCTAGAGATACTCCTCTGTCACCCCAGAATGTAAAAACCAAAAAAGGCTTATATAATTAATATAATTATGATTTTAATTCTCAAAATTGATGTCTGACTGATGTATGATATAACTGTCATAACTGTCAAAAATTTATAAGTACTGAGCAGACATAGTATCGGAAAAAGCAGCGATAAGTAAAGCAAAGTTGGCAGACCATATGACATTGCGTACCTTCTGGGAAAGTTGGATAAGAACACAAATATAGTAACGAGCAACGATGTACAGAAAAATATTGAAAATAAGTTTGTTTGATACAGGTATGCAAGGGTATGTAATATTCAAAGAAAAGATTAAACAAATTATCAGAATAAACTACAATTTAAAACAGTATTGTGTGCCTAATTGAGCCACATATGTAGGTCCTCTTCAATATAGTCATAGTCATAGTCATTTATTCATTAACAAATACATGTATCTGAAATTACACAATAACAAAAGAGAAAATTAAGAATTCATATTACATTAAAATGTCAAATATTACAATTGTATATCTACACATACATAAGAATTCTGTTATAGATCGTCAACAGCATACAGACACTTATTCAACAGGAAACGTTTGAGTTGACCCTTGAATGAACTTGAGTAGATAGCGCTTTTTAAATCTAGAGGCAACTTATTAAACAATATAACCGATTGATATCTAGGACTGTGCTTTACAATATTCAAAGAAGGATGTACCTTGTAATGCTTAATGTCTTGTCTACGTGTGCGTTCTCTGCTTTGTCGTTCTTCTGCTGTCTCATATTCATGTATATATTTCGCCATGTTACATAGAAGAACAAAAACATAAATGCTTGGCACTGTAAGTATATTTAGTCGTATAAATCCCATACAACTAAATCCTAACGCCGATTTAGTTTGTTGCTGGTGGCTGGTTATAAGATTTCGATATCTTCTTATAAAATAATTATTTAACTTACCAGTTCCAAGAAATACCTCAAATTTATGGGCCAGTGCTTACCTGCAAAAAGATATAACGTTAAAAAGAAAACATTAAATTATGCATCCTATAACGTGACCAGTAATAAATGAGCGCTTGGGTCACCAACAAGTGAGAGCCCTTAAGTATGTCCATCGCCCCTTGTGTAGGCAGCTCGGCTATGCTGATTGGCAAATCTTTTCATCACGTCATGAGTTATTTCAGTACAGCTCGTGTCGTGGAATATATAAAGAGGAGTAACGTGTAGACCCTTTTTAATAAGGACCGCATAAGATAACTTGATTTTTGGGAGCCTCTGTAAGAGTTTGAACCGTAGTTAATTGAGTATTAGTATCAATAAGATAAACAAACACGTAGACAGTAAACATTCTAAAAATTATGAGAATCATTCCTTTTATATTTTGGGTAGGAAATCATCAAATGGCTTCTTCCGCTCTCGGCGGAACGGACTATTAGAATTTTACTGATTAAAACCCACCCGTTTTCCATAAACAAAACCATAATTTCAGTCGTATGCTTAACAAGCAACGCCACTTCGACTGTTTTTGGGCTTCTCGTATTCAGCATGTTCCTACAACTTTCACAAACTTATCGGTCCACCTTGTAGGAAGTCTTCCAATGCTAAAAATATATGTACCTTTTCTTTGTGCTATGAAACATTTCCTCAATTTCTTTTGAACTCCCAATAGATAGCATAAAACACGAATCCTATATTCAATTTCGGAAAGGATTGTATGTTGGGCATCCAATCCTTCTCTACTACCAGGGAATGGCACAAAATATACCCTAAATAAATAAGGCACAGTAGCAAGTATTTGTAAGCAATAAATAATGATTTTATCAATACATTTTACGTTTTGTCCATTATCTCAGGACGGGAGATAACTCGAGCTTTGAATGCCAGCCGGGGTTGTTGAACTGAGCAATCAATGTTAGAATATTATTAATAGTAATTTTTAAATGTAACGCTTGATACAGAGCTAGTATCATATTCGGAGATTTTGTCTAATTTACCGACTATGAGTTTTCGTCTATGCTAGGCCTAAGGGCCTGGGAAAAGTAACATGTTTCAGCGATAGCATAGTAGGCCTATAATATTAACATTACTAGATTGTAGGGCTTCTTTATTATATAGACAGGACTGTAATTTACCTCGTGTGTGTGAGTGTTGGTAGATGTCAAATATCTTCGAATTGTTTTGGAAAAAATTGGACATTTCGGTGTCCTCAGAATATATTCTTTTAACATTTTAATAGCGATAACGATGTTGGAAAAGCCAACATTATTTTAAGCTACTCAAAAGCTTATATTATTTCAGTTGAAAGTCGTTGTATGGATACGAAATGCATTGACACCTATAACCAAATCCCTTGTTGTGATGCAGTCTTATTAGATCTGCGTTTAGTAATGTACAACAACCTCCTTTATCCAACATCCTTTATTTGCATAAATAATTACCTTTTCGAAACAAAGTATAATTATGTATATTTTTTTTTTATTTTAACGTTACGTCAAGTTAACCAAATATCAACTTTATTCCAATGAAAATTAAGTTGATTTTAGAGTGACTTGCACTAATGAAAAACTTTTAATTAAAAATGTTTTAAGTTGTGTCGTAAACTGACCTTTCCTCTGACCTTTCCTTTGATCCTATACAATAATTGTATAGGATAACTTACCTACAATAATATTGCGACTTATTGGTCAACAATGTAATGAAATAGATTTCGTAGAAAAATAACCCTAATTCCAATCTAATAAAGGTCAGTTTAATGAACACGTATCTATTATTTGCCCATTAAAGAAAGCTTGGAAGCTAATTATGTAATTATTTTAGCTAGATAATTCTCTTCAAATCAAACCATGCGCAGTTCTTTTATTTCCGAGCGCGGGTGAGCAATACTAGTGTGGGTAAATACATGAACATTGTCTATGTTTGCGTACACTCGGGAGCGCTCAGTTTTGTAAATCAATAGCAAACAATGTACTGCTACCAGGTTTGCCCACACCATCAAACTTTATTTACACCTCAGAATTTCCCGACATATAATAATACAAAATCCTTTCAACCAAGCTAACTTGCCCCATTGTACCCTCACTATTGTTAACAGACAATGGACGGTTGACAGGTCTTGTCATACTGGTTGACTTGGCTATCAATCATAGGGTAGTGTCGACCTGTCAGAACATAATGATGCATGATATACGCGTTTAATAAATAGTGGGCAGTATTTATTGGTAATTGAGTGGTGAGTCTAGTATTTGGATTAGATTGATTCATTTTTAATTCATGCTGAAATATGGATTGTGGATTAAGCACGAGAAACCTCAAAAGACGCAAATACTCCAATGTCTTTTTAACTGCCGACCTTCGTGGCGCAGCGGTCAATACGCCTGCCTGCGACGTGGAGGCCCCGGGTTCGATCCCCGGCTAGGTCATGATGGAAAACGATCTTTTCCTGATTGGCCTGGGTCTTGGATGTTTATCTATATATTTATCTATTATAAATATAGTATCGTTGAGTTAGTATCCCATAACACAAGTCTCGAACTTACGTTAGGGCTAGCTCAATCTGTGAGATTTTTTCGTTAAAAAAAAACTAAAAAAACTTATATTATGTTAGAGCCGGTTGTGGTTGACCCATGGGGTCTGAGTGCACATTTCATATTTTGAAACAACCCCAAGCGGTTAGCTGACTCTTCAATTAACCAGAGTGATGGCCTATTTTTACACCAAAGATTCAGTGTTGCCATACAACATGGCAATGCTGACAGCCGTTTGTGCACGTTTCCTTTTGAGGGTCATCATCATCATCTCAGCGTTAATCCCAGTCGCATCCGCAGCTTTTTTTTAGCTTTGGAGTCTGGGGTTCGCTTTATCAGTCTAACTGCTGATTTTGGCTAAACTTCGATATTTTCTGTGAAGCGACTGCCGTCTGACCTCCACAACCCGAAGGCGATATCTAAGCATTGCAGTTAGACCAATTGTTAGACTTTTGAGGGCTGCAACAACCCGTAACGACTGCCACTAGATGTTTGTATGGCAACCGGGACCAACGGCTTAACGTGCTTTCCGAGGCACGATCAGACCAGTGCAAAGATTCATATTCCTGCATACAAATATTTGCACTGTGCGGGGATCGAAACCGCGCCTCCTTGCGCAACGGCCGCATTCGCTACCGCTACGCCACGGAGGCTGTCCGACGTTTCCTTTTGAGAGTGATGCGAATAAATTTCTTGATGCCCAGTTATGCGACTATTATTATACAACGTGTAACAAAAAGGGTATATACATACCAAGGGCATGGCATCTTTAGATGATATCAAACGATATCGGAAGGGTTTCAACTCAAAATAAAATACTCAAAAAATTGGTACCAAATTTTCGGTTTCGTGTGTTTCTTAAAATCAAATCATAACAAACGTGGCAGCACACTACATACGTTAATAACTACTCGTTACCCGTCACGTTACTTGCCAAAATCCAATAAATGTCTTCAATATCTCCGTGCGACTAGTATGATAGTAGCCTATCACAGGCGGTGTTTTTCCTCATAACTTCCTAACATAAAGAGATAGGATTAAAAAGCCCTTCCAATATCGTTTGATATCATGTAAAGATGCCAAGCCTTTATTATGTATATACCCTTTATGTTACACGTTGTATAATTTAGAAAGCAGTACTCCTGGATACAACACTCATAGTGAGGGGGATCCACGGTCCTGACTACCAGCAGCTTGGATCATGTTATTGAAACCGCTGAGCCAAAAGTAAACAAGAAAGTAAAAGATTTTATTTTTATAATTATAAAGTAGTGCTTGACCGCAATCCCGCCTGACGGTAAGCAGTGATGTAATCTTTGGTGGTAAAGCGCGCTAGTGTAATAAGAGCCTATTCACTCTAGCCTTGAAGACACTTAAAATATAGTCAGACGGAAACTCCATCGTTGGAAAATTGTTCCGATCCCTCAATGTACGCGTTATAAACAACAACGTGTCAACAACGTGAGGGTGTAATTTAGCTTGGATGGTTAAGAAAGGAATCAGGGCCATTACGTTTTGATGATGAGAGAGACCATCGTCTTATAGGTACATATTTTTACTCAGGCGTCACCAATGAACATAGAAGATACATAGAACATAGAAGGAGGCACTTTTATTATCTTTCCCAAGAATTTCCCATTGCAAAAGCAGGTTCCTGAATCAGTATTTTCCCAGCTTTATCGCTATAGCATTAGGTTGAAGTTTGATTTGGAAAATTTGACGCTTGCGGGTAGCTTAACTCCTCTAGCGGCTGTACCTAATAGATAGCTATTTGTTACTATATTGCTCTATAGGCCAGCTCATTAATAACTTAATTTATTTTGTTGCTTCACATATACAACTTTTTTTTTATTTATTTAAATCCTGAATATAGTTTTCTCAGAATAAGCAACTGAATCGATTCCAATAATTTTTAGACCATCTTATATTTTTTCACAAATACATTTAGAAATTGTTGCAGAGTGACTTTCGCCACGCGCACAGCTGACGCCCGAGGTCAATGCACCGAGCTCGCCCGCCCGTGCGAAGCTTTGATCATATTTATGTTAGGACAACCAAGTAGAAATGCAAGCTCATAACTTTGTGAGTTTTCATTATATCTTTTTTGAAATTTTATACATACATTCTTTACTTAAAAATACTGGACACGTGTTTCGGGTTTCACAATACATACACCGTGTAATTTTAGTCGTCTAACAAAGACAGCCTACTTCGTTTTTACAATGCCTACGTTTAAGTAAAAAAAAAAACAAATTTAAAAATAATATTAATATTTGAGCTAAGGTGTTCTATGGTAAAGATGCCGCCACTCTATTCCCCGTGACCTTTGAATGCTAGACTCTGCTCTCGCATATAGGGTGTTTCAAACTACATTATGCTTCATAATAACTATTCATATTTATTCAATTTTTTTTTTATTTAAAAGACAATTTCTTTTTATTTTTCTTTTAGGTACTTATAGTAGTCACTTGATAAATGAAATGGGCGGTCTTTGACTACTCTACAGTTTATATCTGAAACAACATCAATGTCGAACGTACGAGTCTCATATGTGAATTGAATATACTTGAATATATCCAAGGCACATACATAAGAGACGTATGTACCTATACGTCATTACTCAAGCGAGTTGCGCGCTCAAAGGTTATCGGATCTCAAAGAAACAGAAAGCGTTTGAAATGAATACGCTTTTTGCGATAATATCATTTTTATGCCCTGTAAAAAGGTGTTTTGAATATTTGTCAGTATTTAATAACTTACTTTTCATTATAATATCGTTGTAATATTTTCAAATTTTTACCAAACCAAAAATTAAGCCACGCTTTAGAGGTATGAAGAACAAGTTGTAAAGTTCTCTCAACCTCTATAGAAAACGGAAAATCCTCCGCCTAGATGTGTGTTGTGTCTGGCGGGCACTTGCCCTACGGTTGACTTTTGGATCTTTATACAATATGTAAAGAAAACCCTGTCCGATCCGTGAAGGTATTGTTAGGTATCGATAACTGATTCTACTAATACACAACGCCGGGCTAAACTTAAAAAAAAATCCCCCTAAAAAGCGAAGTAACTTAATACATGTGCAGTAAGCAACACGGTAGGTATAAATGCGCGGGTGAAGAGGGGCAGGGCACGAGGCACGTGGTCGCATCAGTCATAATAACACGGTATAAAAAAGTGTTATCACTTTTAAAGAAATACCATATTTTGGGGAGGATGGAATTAATTCGCAGAAAAAAACCATTATTTCAACATTCATTAGTATTGTTACTATGATGATTATGTAAAATTTCATATTTTATTTCGTCATGTGTATACCTAACCTTTATTATCTTTTTCGGTCGGACAGGGTTTTCTTTACATATTGTATGCTAGTTCTACGGTGAACTCTACTTGCGAGATGCAGGATCTGTGTGACGTCAGTAAGACGCGTTGTTAGCATGTGGAGTTTTTAAATAGTGCTAAAACACTTTTTAAATATAATTTAAGTATATCATATATGGGTGTAGTAATGCTAGTGTTAGTACATCGATAACAATCCGTACTGAGCCTGCGTTGTGAATTACAATCTACTCTCTCTCTCTCAATGGAAGGCCTGGGGAACAGCAGTGCGAATATCATAGGCCAACTATTAAGTCGTGGTCTAGCCCATTGGGACATTATTGAAAGCATTCCTGAGAACAACTTTGCAAATACCTTTTACTTATGATGAGGATCAAGAAGCTAGCAAGAAAAAAATGGCCTAATAAATCAACTTGCTCATCTAACAGCAGCCCAGTGTCAAACTGGCCTGGGAGTGTCAAAATATTTTTTTATTTCGTCACAAATTTATCTAGGCAGTAAGGCAGCGTTCAAGTATTGCCTAAAGCAACTTTTAAAGATATCATAAATGTACCACACTGTAACGCCTCCTCTCCGCCCCCTCTTTCTAAACGTAACGTAACGCGTTGCTTATATTCCTCCTCCCGTCCTTGTAATGCGCCGCAACGTTTTACAAGACTCCAAACGAACTCTCCCTAAGTGGCTTGTATCAAGCAACTTTCTGTCTCAGTTTTTGGGTAATTTTTATTACCCAAAAACTAAAACAGAAAGTTGCTTTTGGTAAGCATTAGCTTATTGATATAATATTTATACAGAAATACTAATCATCGCGAGTGACTGGTAAATGTAGCATTGGAAAGTCTTCTACTAGAAGGGCTGATGAGCTTGTAAATGCCGGTAAAAACCGTTGGATGCGGGATGCACAGAACCGGCCAAGGCAGCGGTGCTTGAGGGGCATATGTTTAGCAATAAATGTCTTTCAGCTGAAAACGAACACAGATACTTGAAGAGTTGACACATTGACTAAACACATAATCAATCGGGCAATCATTGAGGTCAATATTTTGAGTGACCTCTGCTCTACCAACAAAAAATTAAGAAATATATATATGCTGATTTGTGTGAGCGTAATCTATCTATACTAATATATAAAGCTGAAGAGTTTGTTCGTTTGTTTGAACGCGCTAATCTCAGGAATTACTGGTCTAATTTATTTTTTTTACACTGGAGAGCCCATTAATCCATATAACATCACGCTGTGACCAATAGAAGCGGAGAATGTAAAAAAAAACATACCGAAACTTACGCGGGTGAAACCGCGAGGCACAGCTAGTGGTATAGATTTGAAGTAGGTGCGTGCGGGAGTCCAATTAATACCGTGGATTCACTTGCTTTGTTTACTTTGAAACCCACACACGCATAAAGTTCGAAGAATAGAAGGAGAAAGTCAAGATAAGGATAGTTCATATGCTTTGGCAAACAGGCGCGAGGAGCATATACGTACGTCTCGATGGAGGGTATCTAGCAGACTGCCGATCGGCGCAACCATTCAGTGACTCACGCGCTTGTTTATAATAATATATTTATTTAGGTATATAACTAGCACTATCTTACATTTACAATATTTCAATATTTACAATATTTCGACCTCCGTTGCGCAGCGGTCAACACGCCTGCCTGCGACGTGGAGGCCCCGGGTTCGATTCCCGGCCAGGTCATGAAGGAAAACGATCTTTTCCTGATTGGCCTGGGTCTTGGATGTTTATCTATATATGTATCTATCAATCAATACATAGTATCAAACAAAGTCGCTTTCGCTGTATGTCCGTATGTATGCTTAGATCTTTAAAACTACGCAACGGATTTTGACGCGGTTTTTTTTTAATAGATAAGTGAAGGAAGGTTTAGACTACCTTTTATCCCGGAAAAAATTGATATTCCCGAGGGAAATCCAAAAAGCGCGATATAACCGAACTCTACGCGGGCGAAGCCGCCGGCGGAAAGCTAGTTATAAATATAGTATCGTTGACTTAGTGTCCCATAACACAAGTCTCAATCTGTGTGATTTGTCCGTTTATATTTATTTTATTTATTTATGTAAATAATATTTTATGCATCCCTACAGGTTTTTATCTCAAATATCATAATATTTCAATCTACACATAACGTTAATATCCTCCATCATCTTTTAACCCCAAAAACCCTATAAAAACTGCGAACTCGTACCCCAAAGTGTTCTGGCAATAAATAAATAAAGCACACATACTTTATAACGGCATTGTGCCAAGCTTGCCAAGTGTAAAAAAATATATGTTCAACAGAGAATGTATGGGGAGGTTATATAAAATAAGTATGTATCTTCCTTTATTCATATCATTCTATATTGAATTCCATATTCTACTAGTTTATTTTAGAATATTTGCACTGGCCTGGTCGTGCCTCGGAAAGCACGTTAAGCCGTTGGTCCCGGTTGCCATACGAACATCCAGTGGCAGTCGTTACGGGTTGTTGGAGCCCTCAAAAGTCTAACAATTAGTCTAACAGCAATGCTTAGATATCGCCTTCGGGTTGTGCAGGTCAGACGGCAGTCGCTTCATGGAAAATGTCGAAGTTTAGCCAAAATCAGCAGTTAGACTGGTAAAGCGGACCCCAGACTCCAAAGCTGAAAAGCTACTGTTGCGACTGGGATTGACGCTGAGATGATAATGATGATTGTACTAGTTTTTTAGTATGATATTGGTGTTCTGGTGTAGTTTTTGCCGACTGTAGTAGGTGGTAGGCCATAACATCGGCTGCCGGTAGAAGTTACTACCCCCACAAAAAGTCTTGCCGCCTAGCGATTGGTCGTGTTCCGGCATGATGTCTGGTGAAACTTTACGGAAAACCGGTCTGAGCAGTTGTGTTGCGATGTGTGCCGGAAATGATGTGTTGTTGTGTCGGGAGTTTGGTCGTGGAGGGCCTCCAGATCAATCTCCCTCTGGCGCGGCATTGTTGATGGTTTTGTTTGGTTTGGCATTGCATCACCTCGCTCATGTGCCGTCTTCCTTCCTATTAACTCGGTGTTTAGAGTGAATGGGCTCTTAATAAACTATCGCACTTTACCATCAACGATTGCATTAATGCTCACCATCAGGCGGGATTGCGGTCAGGCACTAGTATATACTAAGTAAAAAAAAAAATTATTGGTAACCTTTGAATGGTTTACGGGTCAAAATGATTACTTATCTCTGCAGTCTTGTTCAGTCAGACTCAAAATCTACTTTTTTGAGCTCACCGTTGTCTGAAGAGCCAGACGCCATTTCAATTTCCCTATAGAATGTTTTCACATCGTGTTTTTTAACAGACTTCAAGAATAGGAGGTTATCAATTGGTCCCGTATGTATGTAAGCCAAATTTCAAGTGTATGTATGTATATGCTTTTATGATAGTGTATGTATATGTTTTTATGTTAGTGCGCGCATATTTCCGGAACTACAAGTTCGATTTAAGTAATACTTTTTTTTGTACTATGTATTGTTCAACTTGGAGAATACTAGAAGTTTCATCAAAATCGGTTCAGTAGTTTTTGAGATAGGGATTTTTTTCGTATTGATGAGAACTTATTCTATCATGGGTTATGGCAGCCACTATTGTTGTGAGGTAAAAAAAGTAGTTTTCGAATTTCGACTAAGATACTGAAAAACATGAAATAAAAACTTTTTACAAAAAATTAGAAACCAACTTCAAAAAAATTATCCAAAAATAATTTTAATAATTTTACTTTTGTCATCGCTCTGGAAGTCGGTGTCTCGAGGTTTCTGTTGTTTAGCTTGCCACCGACTTCTAGAGTCATGACAAAAGTAAAATATTTTTTTCCTTTTACTTAAGTATTTTTTTGAAGTCGGTTTCTATTTTTTTGTAAAAAGTTTTTTATCGTAAAATTTGAATTAAGTACCACCTTAAGAACATTTCGTCCAACAGGGATAGATAGAGAGAGATCGTGCGGCATGTGACATCAGCGTCTCGAATTCAGTCATAGTGACCACGACCGTTCTGTTAAGAGCAAAACGAAGAAGAAGAAAAGACCACCACTAAATTCTGTAATTCTGTAATTTTTACCGTGATGATTCAGATGACTCTTAGACAAACGTGATACATTTTTGACAAAAAAGAAAATAATAGATGCATAGGTACACTTTTCCTCTAAATCTATACTAATATATAATTTATCTTAGCCCATCTTTTTGCCCATTAATTCAGGAAGGCTTTAGGCTATATAACATCACGCTGCGACTAATAGGAGCGGAGTATAACTAACTCCACGCGAACGAAGTCGCTGGCGGCCGCTAGTGTATGAAACGAAACCGTTTATTAAGCAAGTAGGATCACTGATCACTTTTACAAGTCATAGGTTTTTTTTTTTTTTTAGTTAGACGAAGCCGGCATTTCTTAACTCTGACCTCTGAGAAGAAATAGCCGAAACAAAGTCAGGGATCATTGTCTTTTTTCAAGTCCAGACATTAAAAATGAAAATGTTTATAATAATTTACCTTATAATTAGGCATATTGCTTAATAACAATGCTTAACAGAGCGAGCAGCTTTTTGTCTTTTAAATAATCTGCGATTTTATAATACCCCTTTTTGCAAAGTTTGGTCTTTATATAATTTTTAAATCGTTTAATGGGTAAGTTTCGAATATCCATGGGAAGCTTGTTGTAAAAGTGTATACATTGACCCATGAACGAGTTGCCTACTCTGTGGAGACGAGTGTGATGTACAACAAGATTGTGTTTGTTCCTGGTATTTATACTAAGAATATCGCGTATTTTCTTAAAATTCGATATATTTTTATGTACATACATAAGATTTTCAAATATATATTGTGAAGCTACAGTCAGAATGTTCACCTCTTTGAATTTTTCTCTAAGAGAATCTCTAGGACCAAGGTTGTAAATGGCTCGAACAGCCCTTTTCTGTAAAACAAAGATGGTATTGATGTCCGCACAAGTTCCCCAGAGAAGAATCCCATAAGTCATAAGGCTATGAAAATATCTAAAATAAACAATTCTGGCTGTATCCATATCAGTTATCTGTCTAATTTTATTAACAGCAAAGGCGGCGGAACAGAGTCTACCCGACAGCTTCTCAATGTGAAGACCCCATTGTAACTTGGCGTCAATAGTTAATCCAAGAAAAACTGTGGACTCGACAGGGGTCAACTCTACTCCATTCAGTTGAACATTGGTACTTAGCTGCCTGACATTTGGCGTAGAAAATTTAATGACTTTAGTTTCTTTTATTTTTTCATTTAAAAGAAGGTTATTTACATTAAACTAATGAACAACTTTAGAAAATGCATTGTTAACTTCGTCAAAATTTTCTAGCTGATGCTTGACTTTAAAAATAAGAGAAGTGTCATCCGCGAACAATACTATGTTGTGATTATCCCTCACGTGATGAAGTAAGTCATTAATATAAACTAAAAACAAGAATGGACCTAGAATTGAGCCCTGCGGAACGCCCATAGTGACCACAGATCCTGCAAATCTCTTGCCATTTACATCAACCCTCTGAATTCGATTATTCAGATAAGAAGTCAGAAGGTCGAGAGCTCTGTCCCTTACATCACAATGGTACAATTTCCTGATAATAGTATCATGATGTACACAATCAAAGGCCTTGGACAAATCACAAAAAATACCAAGAGCATCTTGTGATTCCTCTCAGGCCCCAAATATGTTCTTTAGCAACGCCACGCCCGCATCTGTAGTTGAAAGACCCTTTGTAAAACCAAATTGTTTCACGTGCAATAAATTATGTAAGTGCCTCAACAACTGTTCCAAAATTATTTTTTTTAAACTTTGCTCAAAGTTGGTAATATCGAAATTGGCCGAAAATTCGTGGGATCAGTTGTACTACCAGATTTGAACAGTGGAATTACTTTGCTAAGTTTCATCAAACCAGGAAATATACCAGAGGTGACACAAGAATTAAAAACAATTGCTAAGAAAGGTGCGATAATCTATTATTGAAGCTACATTATATACTGACAAACTCCAATGAACGGCAATTTTTTTTACATCAAGATCCTTAAAAGGTTCTATAATGTCTTTAGCAGTCACCAACGTAAATTTTAAAGTGTTTGTCACATTCTGGAATACATTCTTTTAGTATGGCGCAAGCAGAAGTGGAGGAAGAAGACAAAGTTTTTCTGTTATTATTGGAATATTAGTAAAAAAATTCTCAAACCCAGTTGCTACCTCCAAGTCCGCCATTTTAAGATGATAATCGCGATTTTGTACTTTGGTTCTTCCAGTTTCAGAATTTATAATTTACCAAGTTGTTTTAATTTTATTTCCATAAGATTTTATTTTATTTTCAATGTATGGCTTTTGCTGAGGAACAGGCTCTTCAAAAAGTTTCTGAATAATATTTAACAAATTCTTGAAAAGTTTCATCATGGATATATGTTCCTGATACAATTCATAATTTTTTTCCCAGCTTTTTTATAAATACCTGGGGTTGCCCACTAAATATAATGCGGTCGCTAAGAGGCAATGTTTTTTTTTTTATGTGAAAACTTTAACTTTTATGATATGTAGAACTAAAGAATAGAAATATGCACATGGTCTGTGGCTTGGATTACGGCCCACTCCCTCTCATAGAGACTCCTGTCCCAGAGTGACCTGTACCTCTGCAGTGGGCACATCCCAGGATGATTATCTCAACTTTAAGATGTCTATAATAAGATCTTTATGTTTTTGACACATCTTATAATTAACAAAATCCATTAAGGTTATTAATTCAACCATTAAATCACGACATCTACACTAACCATTTCTAAACACAATAATAAATTACAACAACATCCACCTTTTAACATCAATACACACACACACACACCCACACCAACACGTACACCATCTCCAACACATACACACAACTTACACATGGGCCCCTACCGTTATTTATCACGGGAGACGTTCGTGTCGCGACAATCTCGCATCGATTAAAGGATGTTACTAATTAAAGCCAGGCCTGACACCTGCTCACTAACAAGAACACGGAACGACAAGTTCGTGTGTAATACCAACAATGTAATATCTTACTGAAGGTATGTGCATTAATTTGAGTAATCAGCATTTGACTGATCATTCTAAGCAGCAGAAATTAATTTTAATGCATACACGTCGGTGGTAAAACACGGACAGCCTCCGTGGCGTTTTCGCTCGGGTTCGCTCCCCGCGCAGTGCAAATATTCCTATGCATGAATATGAATATTTGCACAGGTCTGGTCGTGACTCGGAAAGCACGTTAAGCCGTTGGTCCTGGTTGCCATATGAACATCTAATGGCAGTCGTTACAAATTGTCGGAGCCCTCAAAAGTCCAACAATTGGTCTAACTGCAATGCTTCGATATCGCCTTCGGGTTGTGGAGGTCAGACGGTAGTCACATTACAGAAAATATCGAAGTTTAGCCAAATGAGCAGTTAGACTGATAAAGCGGACCCCAGACTCCAAGACTGAAAAAGCTTCGGATGCGACTGGGATTAACGCTGAGATGAAGATGATGACACGTCGTTGGTAAAACGGTGAAAGAAATATTGTGAGGAATCCAGCCAGAAAGCATAGATATTTGAATTATTTCAACCTGCACTAGTTACACTTGTTAGATCATAGTACCGTTCTTCTCAACAGAAAGAATCATGTGTCTCAGAAGTGAGACCAATATATAATATGTAAAGAAAACCCTGTCCGATCCGTGAAGGTATTGTAAGGTATCGATACCTGATTCTACAAATGCCTACAAAGCCGGGCTATACTTAAAAAAAATCTCCCTAAAAATAAATATTATTTCGCAAAAGGCGGTAACTCGATACCTACATGCGCGGGCGAAGGGGGGCAGGGCACGCGGCACGTGGTCGCATCGCTCATAATAATAACGTCTTAAAACGTGTTGTCACTTTTTAATGAAAAATAACTGATAATGTAAAATTTCATATTTTATTTGGTGTGTGGCCTTATGGGTCGAACGGGGTTTTCTTTACATATTGTATAAGCTGGTCATGCTCATTGGTGAACATGTAACTTTATTTTTTGCTGCATAAACTGCATTTTAATGAAATTCTTGTTTCTTCTCCTTCGTTTTTGTCTAATAAGAAAGTTTATTTTTATCTCTTTAACAATGTGACCACTCCCATCAAAAGAAAATATTATCTCAGATCAGCGAGAATTTCGACTACCGTTGGGGTAAACGAGTCCTCAAGTGGAAATCGCGTCTCGACAAACTTAGCGTAATACGCCCTTGGGTGAGATGGAGCGACGACATCAAAAAGGTGGCTGGTAGTGGCTGGCGGAGAACTATTCTGGATTGAGCTTCTTTGCGTGCCACGGAAGAGGCCTATGTCCAGCAGTGGACGAGTAGAGGCTGATGATGATGATCTCGGACAAGCGAGAATTTCAAATCCGTGATAGTCGGTTGCCAGACCAAGAAACGGATAATCTTAGATTTGCATTAAATATCTGCAAGCTTAGCAGTCCTATTATCCCGTTACGATCAACATTAAATCCGTGGCATTGGGCAGTGAGCTAATATCAAGCGTGGTCTTTAGCTATCACTAGGAACCAACTGAGGCATAGATGTGTCGCAATTTCTATAATGTCAACCTAATACAATAATGAAACTGGGCAGGATACCGCCGAACGAGTCATGGGCCAAATTTATTAACAAATGGGTCTCGAAAAACATCTGGCGACATCGAAGCAGAAGGCGGTGGATTTAGCTTGATACCTACATATAGAATTGGTCCATACTATCTCAGAACAGAGAGGAGTAGAAAGCATAAGCTAAACAAAGAAAATATTTTTTATATTTATAAGTGCTCCAGCGCATTACGCGGCCAGGTCGCTGCGGCCACAGTTCTTTCTTAATATATGCAAGTAGGTGCCTACCCAGTTACATATGTTACGAAAGAATTACAGGATGGTCAATAGCTGGCCAGCGACCAGCAAGAACATCGGCTGCAGTAGAATTGATAGCAGCGCACAGTTACCACGGCGGCGACCAGATCGCGCAGGCTGGCTGTTTGACCTGATTGTGTTAATATAATTATTATTATCATCAATCTTTTATCGTCCCACTGCTGGGCACAGGTCTCCTCTCGTACTAAGAATGATTGAGCGTAATCACCACGCTTGCACATTGCGGGTTGGCGATTTCAGACTTGAAGTCCAGGTTTCCTCAAAATGTTTTCCTTCACCTTGTAATCATTTTACACGCTTTATTTAAACTTTTCGCAAAAAAGGCACAAAGGCGAACTGGAAGCCTTAGACATTCTCTACCAGTCAACGAGGAGCGGTGAATGCGGTGGTTCTTCTTTTAAATTTGATTTTTCAATACAAAATATTCGATAAATATTCTAGAACATTGTATAATGTTACTTTTAAAGAAACTTTTAGAATGAGCCCGTTTCGACAATATTTAGTCACGCCATGCCCAAGTGATGTCTAAGTGTTTAAGTTATTCAGACAGGCAACAACTTACCTATTAGATGAGCCGGAAAATTATGTTACTTAAGTTTGTTAATGTGCTTAAGTCATGTTAACTTACTTCATTTAAATGAAAATGTGTGTGGTCTTTTTGAGAAAGTGTGGGTGATCTGACTTACCAAAAAGTCTATGTTAATTTTGAAAATAGAAATGTACATCCTTGTAAATGGCGGAGTACTACCAAAATATATAGTTTGCCACTATATTTAGGTGTATATGTGTATTGGTTTTATAGCTTATGGAAATAGCAAATTGAAGAACTTTTCTACGGGACAGGTATATTTCTGATCGTGAAGGTAATAGCAATTTGCAATTGACAGTCGCTATTTCCATATAAAAGAACAAGATAAGAGGTGTCTCGGCGAATCCAGCTCGGTTGGGCAGCGTTCGGGAAGCTACGCTACATCTTCTCGTCGTCCAAGATACCACAGTGTCTCAAGACTAAAGTCTTTGACCAGTGTGTGTTGCCAGTGATGACTTACGGAACTGAAACGTGGTCGCTCACAATGGGCCTCATACGGAGGCTCAGAGTCACACAAAGGGCAATGGAAAGAGCTATGCTAGGAGTTTCTCTGCGTGATCGAATCAGAAATGAGGAGATCCGCAGAAGAACCAAAGTCACCGACATAGCTCTGCGAGTCGCTAAACTTAAGTGGCAGTGGGCAGGGCACATTGCTCGTAGAACCGATGGCCGATGGGGCAGCAAGGTTCTGGAGTGGCGGCCACGTACTGGAAGACGCAGCGTAGGGAGACCCCCAACAAGGTGGACCGATGACCTGGTGAAGGTCGCGGGAAGCCGATGGATGCGGGCAGCACAAGACCGGTCATCGTGGAAAGCCTTGGGGGAGGCCTTTGTCCAGCAGTGGACATCTATAGGCTGAGGAAGAAGAAGTAGGTGAGTTCTCTGTATGAGAGGAGAGCTTTGCCCAGCAGTGGGACGATAAAAAAGGTTGATAATGATGATAAAATAAGTATTTAGTTTATTTTTTTGATTTTATCTTTCACCATTTCAATAAACTCCAAATCTCTTATCTTCTTCGTGGCCCGTTAAAATACGGCCCAAATCAGCCTTAAATCTAAGACGGCGTCCAATAAATCCATGGAAAGAGTTAACAACTTCAGTCGTTTCTTCTCTACTTGTTTTGGCCTGTCCCGGTAGTAATTTACGAGAAAACTTCAAGGGAAACTCGTTGTTATATTTTTTTGGAATTATGGTCAAAATTTAGGGTTGTTATGGTTTGGAATGGGTGATTCTATATTCGTATGTTGTCAGATGTAAATTTATTTCCTTGCTTTCTCTTTTTTCTATTGTAGTAAATAAATATGTGGACTATCGATCTAAAGAAGGTCATTGTCATTATGATTATTTCATCCCTAAGAGATCCACTGCTGGGCATAGGCCTCTCACAAACACGTCCACTTGACTTGCTGCTTTAACACGATACATTTATGTTTATAAATAATAACTTGTGCTTGAATGCAATCCCGCCTGAAGGTAAGCAGTGATGCTATTGTTGATGGTAAAGCGCGCTAGTCTATGAAGAGTCTATTCACTCAAAAAAAATGAGTGAATAGGAAGGAAGTTGGCTGTTAGCGAGGTGATGCAATGTTAAACCTAATAACACGACCAACGATGCTGTGCAAGAGGGAGATTGATCTAGAGACACTCCAAACTTCCGACACAACAACATTTGGTGCATCATACGCGGCACACATAGCAACACAACTGCTCAGACCCGTCTTCCGTACGGATTCACCAGACATCATGCCGGAACACAACGAATCGCTTGGCGGCAAGATTTTGCCTGGTGGGTGGTAACTTCTGCCGGCAGCCGATGTTATGTCTCGATGTGATGTAATTGCTCGCAGAAGAGATATCTTCTACCACATGCGTAATATGTTTGATCATTCTTGTCAGTCACTTTAGAGGTAAGGGTGTAAATTTCCATCAACCTGCATAGAAAACGAAGGATCCTCCGACTAGACAGGTGTTATGTCTATCGGGCATTCGCCCAGCCGTGCCACAAGTGTGTGGCCAGTGTCTGTAATTTGATGTTGGGAAGTTGTATACAGAGTGGTGCTGACAATACGACAATAAATGAAAATGCTAACCAGCATTGTTCGTGTTTTCATTTATTGTTCAAATAATCCTAATCGTAATCATAGGAATAATCCTAAACCAAAGAAAAAAAAAACCTAGCATTAAAAATAAAAAAATGAAGTTTTCAAACAAACTAAAAAAATAAAATAAAAAAATAAAATTGCAAACGGAATAGAAAATTCTTTAAAAATATTGGTTCACTGACCTCCGATCGGAGACAGCGCGATCCTGTATCGACTTGCTTTTTTCGCGCCATTATTATTAAAGTTTGGTACCGCAGGATGCGGTGGTCATTAACCTGTAAGCGCTTCCTTATAGATATGTACATCATGTAGAAAATGTGAAAAATAAAAAATAATTTCCTGTGACTAAACTAATGGACATATTTATATGATTTTTTATAAGTAGACTGAGAATGTGTTGACATACACGATGTTTAATTTATTGTCGTATTGTCAGCACTACTCCTTATATGATCTCTGCATGGTACAGTCACCTTGTTTCCAAATCGACCATTCCATTCGTCAAAAAAAAAAACTTATGAAAGAACATTAAAATTAAGTCAAAGGGTAAGACTACATTTATGGCGCAATGATAACCCTTCCTGGTGTGATAATAATGTCATCCCTGATCCAGACTCGGGTAGAATTAGAATTAATATATGGGGATGAATGAATGCAGAAGCCAGGAGAACTGGCTTGTGTTCCAACACGCGCCAACAGTTCTATTCACGTAGAAGAATTAGACGGTGTCATGCTACCTACAGTGAGCAACATTTACCCAGCTGATGAGTTGACACGAATAGCGTTTGTCCAGGACAATTGTCCTATTCACCGGGCGAGCACTGTGCGTGACTGGTTTAGAAATCATTCGGAGATAATTGCTGTTCCACGTCTAGCGTGGTCATCCAACCTTTATCGCATAGAAAATCTATGGGTAACAGAAATTAGATCTGTTTTATTGGAGTATCCTTTCTTTGTTGTTAGTTAATAAATCATCTTACGAACGTTTTTGTCTAGACAGAAATATACGTTTATTCCCCTTTATTCATAATCGTTGCTTAAACTTAAGTAGTGATTAGCGACTGTTTAATCATACGTTTTTGACGTTAAAACGTCAATTAACTTTATTCATCGTTTATGAATAAACACCATAGTGCTCTAGAGGGGACTCTAGTGCCGATGAATTTGGAAAATAGGTATTTGAAAAAACTATTGCCGTTGCGCTGCTTCCAACCTCTCCCGGTAAAGAGCGAAAAGGACAGTTGCAGCTCAGGCTGATTTTACCTACAAAAACGATGGCCAAAAGACGTTTCGTATTCCGCTGTTTTCTTTTTCAAAACAGGACAGATCTCAATTATTAACCGACTTCAAAAAGGAGGAGGTTACTCAATTCGACCGTATATATGCTTTTTTTTATGTTTGTTCGCGCGTAACTTCGTCGTTTATGAACCGATTTTGATAATTCTATTTTTGTTGGAAAGAAGACATTCCCAAGGTGGTCCCATGATAAGGACATCAGGTTCTGATGATGGAAGACCAGAGAAATCAAGGGGAACTTTCAAAAATCGTAGGGGCGATTAGTGCATTTCTTAGTATTTTCATTAAGTATTTAAAGCACTACAATTTGATAAAGGTCTGGAGTAGATCTGATGATGGAGCCGGAATACAGTCGAAGGAACTCCTCAACAATTCACAGTAGCTACCTTGTGTTTGGGCTTGATTAATTTGTATTGATAAGAACTTTATACCTAGATGGGTTGTGACTGTCATAAGAGCTCTGATGATGAAGACAAAAGCCAGTTCCGGGAACTCCTCAACGGTTTGCAGTAGCTACTTTGTGTTTGGTTTTAATTCATTTATATTGATGAGAACTTTGCACCCATTGGGTTAAAATAATGGTCTGCAGTACCTAAATCTGATGATTAAGACCATAGGCAGTCGAGAGAATTCTTCAAAATTACGGGTAAAAATTAAAGTAAACAAAATTACGTCATGTCCCCACTTAATTTGCGTCAGCTTCCAGTCTGACCGGATGTAACTGAATACATAGTACCTACTTTTCACAACCAAAAAGTGTAAAATAAAAACTTTTTTACAAAAAAACAACCAACTTCTAAAAACCACTACAAAGTGAAAAATAACTAATTTCGGAGGTCGGTGTCAAAAACTAATACCTGTACAAAAACCAAAGACACCGACAATTCCGAAATTAGTTATTTTTCACTTTGTAGTGGTTTTTAGAAGTCGGTTGTTTTTTTGTAAAAAAGTTTTTTTTTTAAATATAAAAATTTAGAGGAAAAGTATATTTATGCTTTTATTTTTTTCTTTTTTGTCAAAAACTTATCACGTTTATCTTATAGTCATCTGAACATCGCGGTAAACATTTTTCGTGATTTCGAAGTTTCGTATTTCTTTTATTAATTAAGTTTCGGAACAAAGCAAATGATAGGGGCACGTATAATCACGGTGTAAAATTGTGGAAAGAAATAATTTCTCGAAAAGCATTATCCACGAAGAAAACCGCGGAATACGTTTGTATAGAGAAAGCACGACTAGAGTTCCCTCTTAAAGGGTTCTCTTATAAACGATTTAGTTAGATTCTTTTTGTTGTTGTTTTTTTTTATATAATAAACTAGTACTTGACCGCTATTCCGTCTGATGGTAAGCAGTTATGCAATCATTGATGGTAAAGCGCGCTAGCTTATTAAGAGCCTATTCACTCTAGCCTAGCAGACATTTAAATTGTAGTCAGACGAAAACACCGCCGCTGGCAAAGTGATCCAGTCCCTCAATATACTCGGTATAAAAGACGAGGCGGAACGCTTCGTCCGGATCGTAGAAGTGTCAACAAGATAAGGGTGGATACTCGCCAAAAACGTCACAAATGCATGGTTAAGAAGGCACAAGTCTCTTAGCAACATTTCTAAATACAAGGAATATATCAAACAAGCTTAGAATTTTTCTCATATAAAATAAAACGAATATTAAAATCAATCATTCATCACCAGGCTTACTCACAAAATCCTTATAAATCTTACGTCTTTCGTACACCCAGATTAAAATATAAAGATACCCGAAGATTCAATCCAACACCTGTCGCATTACTTACGCCGATTCTTAAAGTAACGTTCGGTTTACACCTGCGGGGAATTATTTAATAACCTGCGAAGGATTGTACCTGGGATACGCGGAATTAGGAATGCGTGACGCGGGAGACAATTGATTAATGTGTGCGGTAGTTGATAAATTATGTGATATCTGTTTGACTGTTCTAAAGATTAGAGCGGCAGTGGCGTAGTTTGGCCGTGAGTTAAAAATTGTGGGTTCAAACCCTGTCAGGTGCTTTATTTTGTGTAAATTATTTCATCACCACTGCTATCAATGTGGTGAAGGAAAACATCGCGAGGAAACCGGTATGTCTTGGAGGCAAAACCTCGAAGACATATGACATCTATCAACCTACACTGGCCCCCTTGTGATTAGATTACGGCCCAATCCTGTGTCCCAGGAGTGGGATCATTATAGGCTGATTATGAATCGATCATTATGAGACCACTGATAGATCATTCTGACACTACTGTAATAGCGGAATAGGGCTCCAGGGCTCCATATATATCTATTACTAATATAAAGTGAAGGAAAACATCTTGAGGAAACCTTAAGTCTGAAATCGCCAAACCGCATTGAGCAGGCGTGGTGATTACGCTCTATCCTTCTCTGTATGAGAGGAGATCTGTGCCCAACAGTGGGACGATTAAAAGGTTGTTGATGATGATAATGAATATATAAAGCTGAAGAGTTTATTTGTTTGTACGTTTATTTGAACGCGCTAATCTCAGGAACTACTAGCCTGATTTGAAAAATTCTTGCGCTCTTCTTTGCGTTGGATAGCCCACTAAGCCAGGAAGGCTTTAGGCTATATATCATCACGCTGTGACCAATAGGAGCGGAGCATAACTAACTCCACGCGAACGAAGTCGCTGGCGACCGCTAGTAAGTCATAATTATCACCATTTGCCTAGCCTTTATATATTTATACTTTCGCATAAAGTAATGTACAGAGGCGGCCATAGGCATTCTCTACCAGTCAACCACGGGTGGTGAAGAGATTAGATGGCAGGTTAAGTTAAAAACAATGATAAGGAAAAGAAAAATCTCATGAAACTATTTAAACAAATACTTAAATAAGCTATATACCTACATACTATTACAAAAATTTTACACAGCTAAAACTTGTGAGAGAGGTGTTTTGATGACCCTACCCTTCTTCTTTTTCAGCCTGTACAGGTCCACTGCTAGACAAAGGCCTCCCCCAAGGCTTTCCACGATGATTGGTCTTGTGCTGCCCGCATTAATCGGTTTTCCGCGGCCTTCACCAGGTCATCAGTCTACGTTGTTGCGGACTTCCCTACGCTCCGTCTTCCGCCACCCCACCCTATTTTTTTGCAAAATAACTCTGCAATTTCCACTTAAATGCAAACTGGCCACCATACTGTTAGCTAACTATATTTGATACATAAATATGCCAGATCACAAAGGTACTTTTTAGAGATTTTTCACTAAGAAAAAATAAAACTCTGTCATCATCCACCTAGTCTTACCAGAAGAAGCTAAATAACAGCATATATCTGTAAACAACTACACAAAACTTAGTCATTATGAAATCCTTAGATTATGATTGATAATATTCACTTCAAGTATCCGAAGTAAGGCTGAAACCACATCAGCGCCCCACAAAGCCGTGAACCCCACCTGCTAAACGCAATAATTGTAATTACATGTACAAAGCTCCGTCTTGCATCTGATGAACTTCCTTCATTACCTACAGTGTGTTCCAGAAGATTTATTACGTGTTACGTCTACCTATATAACTATACGTCTGTGTGTAGGTACTCGGGCTTAAGGCTGGGACTATAATGGAATTGTATTTGGTAACCATTGGTTGGTTCCTTATCTGTGCACCAGAGCCACGACTCCTCTTTCAACCCACAGGCAGCCTTGGCAGGCATGAGTCTGCATGGATCCCGTCACGACGGGCTGACATCTTTTTGAGGCGCACGTGAAGTACAACGCGCCATTGATCCGGGCCTGGTCCTTACCGGGCGGCGAGCTGCCCACTGCTCACCGCCCGCAGGCCCGCGCCTACGGTGGCTGTGAGTAAGGTGTCGTCTCCTGACCAGGGCGTCTTTTGCGGCGGCTAGTAGCGTGAGGGCGCTTGGATATCCGTTGCCTTAAGCGCTCCGCCTCCTCCTTTGCCAGCATCACTGCTTCGCAGAAGGAGGTGACGGCCTGTCATGCACTCTCGCTCCGGACCATGGCCGGGACCAGGGTCGGACGTGAGAGATCGCCACCGATCGCCGCTACGAGGACACGGCGGTGCTCTACCCAAGCCGGGCAGACATCCACCGTATGCTCCACCGTGTCCTCAGGGCGATCCACACAATGGCGACACCCTGGCGTTTCTTCCCGCCTAATATGGAACAGGAACCTCCCGAAACAACCGTGTCCGGTGAGGACCTGCGCCAGGCGGAAGGTGAGGGCGCCGTGGCATCTCTCTAGCCACTCCTCAAAGAGGGGACTTACCGCAGCTATTGTGGCATGCCTAGTCGTGAAGATCCTTAGGGGAGGCCTATGTCCAGCAGTGGACGTCTTTCGGCTGAAAAGATGATGATGATTACGATTCAGATGACAATAGAAGTACACACTCTGTGAAAATTTCAATTGTCTATCTGTTACGGTTTATGAGATACAGCCCACTGACAAGCTGACGTACAGCGTAGGCTTAGTAATAGGTTTTTGTTAACACCCTTTGGGTACGAAACCCTAAAAAACGACAAACAGAATGATCTCACCTAACAAACAAGGCCTTTAGCCAAAGGGCGGTTATAATCTCGAATTGATTGCTAGATAGAGGATAGTAGACAGAGTATTTGTGCTCGCTCGTGTGCACTCAGCTTTAGAGGCGTAGGCGCTACTAATTAATAGCCTTGTTGAGTCCCGCCTGATGGTTCGTCTTGATAATTATAGTACGTACATAACGTTACATTTGGCGTGTGTGGAGTTTAAACATAGTATGGAGTACATAAGTGAGGTGGAGACTTGATGTACTTATTCCGTTTAACTATTAACTGTAGCAGTTTCATTCAGTGTATAGCGCGATACTTATTTAATATTAAAGTTCTAAAAGGTAATTATATGGTTAATTACATACCTTAAATGTTTGTGGTCGCTATGTATAATATGTAGGACATTACAATACACACGTATAATTACTATAAATAATAAATCAATAGTTTTCATGAGTTTTATTTTTCTTTTTATAGTAATAAATTTATTCTATAGGGATAGAAATATTTCATCAAAAATATTGTACTATTATACAGTATTTTTTTTTTTGTAATGTTTAGTTTTAGTTGATAGATGTAATAACTGCTATGAATCAGTTTTTATTTATTTATTTTTGATCTGAAAAGTCGCTCTGTAAGATAATGTGCAATTCGTTCATTTCAAGAGGTTCCTGTTCCGGAAAAGGCGGGAGGAAACGCCAGGGTGTCACCACTGTATGGATCGCCCTGAAGAGACGGTGGAGGTCTGCCCGGCTTGGGTGGAGCACCGTCGTGTCCTCGTGGCGGCGATCTCTCGCGGCCGGCCCTGGTTTAGGCCATGGTACAGAGCAAGAGTGCCGTCACTTCCTTCTGCGAAGCAGTGATGCTACCAAAGGGGAAGGAGGAGCATGTGCGGAAGAGGGAATATCAGCGCCTTTACTCCTGGTCGGGAGACAATATTGAACTCTCAGCCACCGTAAGCGCGGAGTAGCGGGCGGCGAGCAGTAGGCAGCTCGCCACCCGACAAAGACCAGGGTCGACGGCGCGTTGGGTTTGACGCGTCCCTGAAAGAGATGTCAGCACACAGTGATGGACCAATGCTTGGATCAGGTTTGCCGGTTCGTTGGAAAAGAAATCGTGCCCCTAGCGCACAGGCAAGTGAAGGAACACGGGTGGGTTTTAGTCAGTAAAAGTCTGACACGCCCTTCCGCTCCGCCCAAAGCGAGAGAGCTCATTTGATGTTTTTACATACACACACACATAAAAGGGCACATTATAATATACTTACATCTATCAAACTTATAATACAAAAAGTGCTTTGGGGATAAAACCGCAAAGATAAATAAAATTTACGAGTTATCTCTGTTATGTAGATATCGATTTTTTATGAAAAGGGAAGTTACAAGTTTAACTTAACTTGAGTGACAGTTTTCTTTCATGACAAGTTGACTCCACCCTTAGAAGGAAAACATCGCGGAAAATGACTTACATTCCCTTCATCGTTAGCGACACGCTTGGCTCCGCTCGTACTACTGTGTCACCTTAAAAGGTGGAGACAGAAGGTTCATTATTTAATACTACCAATAGAAAAAAAAACCATTTCCTGCTGAGGGTTTGTGTGCAAAGGTAAGAAAAAAATTGGTTGGTTGCAAAGTCGGTTCCCTGACGATAGTTGAACGAGACAACGTCATAAAAAAATATTGATGGAATGGTTGCATTTTTCAAACCTTTATTTATCACTGCAATTATCGTTGCTATATAAAATTGACACTACATTCACTTTTCATTGCACTTCATACTTATCCATGTACTGTCCGCGGACGCGGGCGCATCGCTCACTCAAGTAGGAGAGAGACAGATGTCGAACGCTGCCGAACGCGGAGGCCGATTGTGCCGCTTTGTCGCTCCTTCCGCGCTTAGCCTTAAATGGAACGAGGTAACGCCGCATGAGTCATGTTTTTTTGTGCGTACAGCCGGCTCCATCGAATAATATGGCGTTGTCACGTCAAATTAAGTGTTAATAAGTAATTTTTTTTTTGTGCTTTAAGTTTGACTGTTAAACATGAACACAAAAAAAATAAAGAATAAGTTGCGAGCAAACAAGCATCACATTCACGCAAAACTGCTATCACTCAGTCGCCGTACAATGCCGTCGCTTATTGTTAAGATCCTATCCGAGGCAGTTTCAGCGCTAGTTATCAGCGACAGCCGAAGTTGACGTCACGACGTCAACTAGATGAGATTATGTCACAGATAGTTGAGTTGCCTTCTGAGAGCGGTTTTCAACACAGCTTTATGTACCTACACCTCTTCGTGCCTCAGAAAGTGCGTTAATCTTTGGTCCTGGCTGTCATTCTTGGATATTTGGCAGTCCTTACGGATAGTCCATGACCTAGAAAGTCTGATAACCAGTCTTGCCAACCTACAGGTGGGCTCTTCTATCATCATCATCCCAGCGTAAATCCCAGTCACATCGGAAACTTTTTCAGCTTTGGAGTCTGGGGTCCGCTTTACCAGTCTAATAGCTGATTTTGGCTAAACTTCGATATTTTCCGTAAAGCGACTGCGGGCCGTCTGACCTCCACAACTCGAAGGTGATATCGAAGCATTGCAGTTAGACCAATAGGGATGTATCCGTCTTATATATAATAAAAAAATTAAGACCCGTATTTTTATTTTGTCGAAATTACCAAAAACTACGGAGATATAGCGTATTAAAGGTACGGAGCGGGGGCTAATTACGTCACGCCGTGGTATATTTTGTACCGCGACGTAACGTCAAGAGACATTTCAAATCAATATATCTTCCTAAGTATTTGAAGGAAAGGAAATATAAAACGTACGTCTTCAATATTTTTTATAAATCTATCTGATGGACATTAAATTATTTTTTTTGGGATACAACCCAATTGTTGGGCTTTTGATGGCTCCAACAACCCGTAACGACTGCCATTAGATGTTCGTATGGCAACCGGGACCAACGGCTTAACGTGCTTTTCGAGAGACGACCTGATGATTCTCTTCTATGGCCATGTATAATACAGAATGTTGCTAGGAGTAGGTTTACTGAACTTTCCTTTCCATGTTTTACTACAATGACAAAGTTAGGTCTCGACAAATACAGGTACCAAGGTAACGGATGTTGTTCCCAAATCAAACCATATATTTTCATACGGGGAGAGAGAAATTTACACCCTTACATTAATAATTTTGCTGGAACGAATCACCCTCCAGTTTGATTTTACGCGAGTTGTGTTAATAAAAGGTAAAAGGGATACGGTCTAGTGATGTCCGATTCTCGTAGTCGAAAAAATATATACGCCATTGATCCGCATAAAATTGAGTTTGATTAACGATTTCATTTGCATATTAACTGGGTGTTTTAAGCATTATATTTGGGATCATTGTGAAAATCTGTAATTTCAATTTTAAGGTGGCCGCCCGCACTTAAAATTAACTGTGTGTTTTGGGATGAAAGAACTATTTAAACCCACTTTTCATACGTCCCTCTATTCCGTTTACTTCATTAAAAGTGGTAGTTCTTATTCGTAATAATTTTGACCTTCTCAACAAATAGAGAAGAATTAGCATGAAGAGAAAAGTATATGTTACCTAAAATTGATTGATTGATTGCGGCCAAGCGCCAGTATATAACTTTCATAAAAAAAATTGTTGCAAATAAATTGAACCAATTTATTTTCAATATTTACAAAATAATTTGAAATCCTCATCTCCATAGTTTTCATATTTTAAATGTCATTTAAAATACTGAAACTGTTAAGGTATAAAAAAATATCCGCGTAATATCCGAAATGGCTCCAATGTCACATCACTAACCCTGTAAGAGGTAATTTTTCCTCCAAGTAGCACGCTCCTTTAACGTCAGACCTGATACATGTTGCTTATGTTATTATTAAGTATTATTCAAATACACGGTGAAATATGTGTTTTTCCCGACAGTACGTGACTGTACGTACCTGAAGTAGGCGTTGGGTTGTAACCACTTTGCTTTTTTATATATTTGTTTTTTTCGACCACTTTTCGCGTAATACGGATTCATGGTGTGTTAGATTAGTGGTTCGTGAATAAAATATGGCCATAAGTGTTTTTGATTGATAAAGATTTTAAGACATTTTAGAGATCTGAGGAACGGGGTGTAAAGTTCACTCATCCTCAATAGAAAAGGGAGGATCCTCCGACCAGACGGGTGTTATGTCTGGCGGGCACTCGCCCGATGGTTGATGTTGGGAAGTTGTAAGCATACAACGTTATATTTTGTTTAAGAGAAACCTGAATATATGTTTTGTCCAGAATAAGCAACTGAATCGATTCCAATAATTTTTACTCCATGTTATATTTTTTCGCAAATACATGTAATGAAATAATATTTCATTAATTTAAATTTGCCTGTGCGCTCTACCAACTGTCATTGAAAGTTGGTAGAGGGCGCAGCGTGCGGGACGCGTGATTTCAATGGCGGATAAGATTATTTTGTGTGTCTTTTATTGGTATAAAACTTATAAAGTTAGTTAAAGAAAATAATTGAGGAGACGATATTAGTGAACTTTAAATGTCGTTTCTTTGTATTTTCAGGTAAGAAGTGTAATTGTGTTAAGTAAATCATATGTGTTGTATTATTGTAACGGCTTGTCAAATAAAACAAAGCTTTGTATTTTCAGAGAAACAAATTTTGGTTTATTTCGAAAATCCTCAATAACATATCTTAATTATATACATTTAGAAATTGTTGCAGTGTGGTTACCGACCGCGCCACGCAGCTTACGATAGATCATAGTACTGTGCACGCCCAAGTAACAGCCGATGCTACAGGTTAACGCATCGTTTGCCCGCCCGAGTGGAGCGTTGACCATATTTTTATTGGGACAGCTAAGTAGGATAACAAGCTCATAGCTTTGTGGTTTTTCATGTTATCTTTTTGAAATTTTGGACATAGATTCTTCACTTAAAAATACTAGACCCGTGTTTCAGCATCACGCATAAACAATAAATAATGTTGTATATGCTAGTTGCAAAGCAAACTCTGCTTGCGAGATGCAAGATCTATGTGACGTCAGTATGACTCGTTGTTCATATGTGGTACGGTACGGCGTTTGTAGGTACCGCTAGTATGGCAGTAGGTACGGTACGGCGTTTGTAGGTACCGCTATTATGGTAGTAGGTACGGTACGGCGTTTTTAGGTATCGCTATTGTGGCAGTGGGTACGGTACGGCGTTTGTAGGTACCGCTAGTACGGTAGTAGGTACGGTACGGCGTTTTTAGGTACCGCTATTGTGGCAGTAGGTACGGTACGGAGTTTGTAGGTACCGCTAGTATGGCAGTAGATACGGTACGGCGTTTGTAAGTACCGCTATTATGGTAGTAGGTACGGTACGGCGTTTTTAGGTACCGCTAGTATGGCAGTAGGTACGGTACGGCGTTTGTAGGTACCGCTAGTGGCAGTAGGTACGGTACGGCGTTTATAGGTACCGCTATTATGGCAGTAGGTACGGTACGGCATTTGTAGGTACCGCTATTATGGCAGTTGGTACGGTACGGCGTTTGTAGGTACCGCTAGTATGGCTTTTGGGTTCTGATGCTGACTGTATTCAGTCAGCCTGGAGTGACTAAAGCCTAGAGTCAGGACTGGCGTGTGTCATAGGACCGGTGGTCGATAGACTGGACGAATCCTGGAATGATGTTGTAGATTGACGTTGGGAGCTTTTTTTTTAAATTATTGACTAGTGCTTGGCCGCAGTCCCGCCTGATGGTAAGCAGTGATGCAATCGTTGATGGATGGTTAAGCATTGACATTTTAACTGCTGACAGAGGCGTTATGTAAGAAATTTTGAATAAAGAAATAAAATAAATGCAAAACACTGGTATTCAGCTACGTTCTGGTAGACTGGAAGCCATCTTCATCATCGTTATCATAATCAACCTTATATCGTCCCACTGCTGGGCACAGGTCTCCTCTCATACAGAGAAGGATTGAACGTAATCACCACGCTTGCACCATGCGAGTTGGCAATTTCAGACTTAAAGTCCAGGTTTCCTCAGGATGTTGTTCTTTACCTTTTAATCAGTCATCGGTGTCCAAGATATACTTAGAAAATACATATAACTTAGAAAAGTTACATTGGTACTTGCTGACCTGGAATCGAACCCGCACACCCATAATTCGACCGCTTTCTGCAAAAATGATCTAACGAAAAACTGTGAAAGACAGTGTCTGTGATATGTCAAAATATACCTTATATAATAGTCCATACGTCACAAAATATAGAAAATGTCGAGTTTGTGGGTTGGATCATTTTTGCAGAAAGCGGTCCAATTGAGAGACTGGTGTTAACCACTAGGCTACCACGACTAACCAAAACCTAAAGGCTTTCAGATTGATTGACTTACCATTGCCGTTCATAAATAACACAGTAAGTCCAAATGAAATTATGCGCAAAGTAAATGCTTCAATAAATAACATTGAATGGGCAAAATACGTTATATTTAGCTAAACCCTTTGTATCCAAATCAGAGTGTAAATGAACCGGTACAATATGATGAAACGTAACCCCTCACGAACCCGTCCTTACTCCATAAGACAAGCGAATGATAAAATGTTACCATATCTCATTACTCTGTTTCCTCTGGAGCGTCAGCACAGAAATCGACGGGAGATTAATGCGGGCCCAGGGGATGATCGTAATTGATTTTTTTGCCAACCCTTATATCCGAGCGGCATTAACCTTTTAGTTGATAACGCTACCCATGTTCCGATGTTCAAAATAAATTTTCATTTCAAATATTTTATACTTCATATTTGGAAATTGGGATTTCATTTTTTACTGGTTTCAGGAGAGTTATTGCTGTTGGTTGTGTGTACGGATTTTGGTAACAGAATTGCAGGTTTTAACTGTATGTGTTGAATAGATAATGTACATATATAATATTATATGGGCCGGTTTTTCAATCGCTAGATAAACAAGTAGATAAGGTTTATTCGACAGATAGCAAGATGTTAAGTTTTTCAATACTCGGATAAGACTTATCCGACGAATAACTCGTTTACCCGAGGAATAAATCTATCTGCCGCTTCATTCGCCAGTTACAGCACTATTCGATTGATAGTTTGAAATTTGACGTTCGTTTTAAAAAAAACTCAGAGTTAATTTGAGGTTGTTTCTTGGATTTGAACAAAGTACTATTATAATCTTATTATAATGGATATTTTCGATAGTATTGATGACCTGGCTATCGAAGAAGAGACCATAATAAATGAATATTTAAATGCAAATGAATGATGGTTGAAAGAGATACGCCGTTGCACAGGCAAATGATAGAACACGGGTGAGTTTTAGTCAGTAAAAATCTGACAAGTTGTTCCGCTCCGTGCGTTGTTTTTGTTATCATCATTCTCCTGCCCTTATCCCCTTTTTGTATTGTGTTTAATTTAGAACACATTTCGGAGTCCACAGTAAATACGTTTTTTTCTTTCTTTACTTACATGTACATCCTACGTCAAAAATCCAAAGAAAGATATAAAAATACACATGTATATTTCATTTAGTAAATGTCCGCTGGACATTCAAATTGCCCCAACGACTATAAATAAATCGTGGAGAAAATATTCCACAAACTTCATCTCTTCTTGCCAGAAGAATTGATGATCGTCATTTATTTTAACAGAAGCGGAGAAACCTCTGGTACTGCCAACCGATTAAGGAACATAATCCCTTGCCTTTTACAGCAATAAAGGTCGGAGAGTGGTTTTGAAAATGTCACGCAAAATCCCTAGACCACAGCATCGTACAGATTTGCGTTACATTAAAAATGCGTGAGCGGTCTCACACAACGGCGACACGTCGCGTAAACGCAGGTCCATTTAACCAAATGTAAACACAGCGTGAGGGAGAAAGTGTTGGTGAGCCAATATATCTCCCTAGGGGGTAAGCAGGGTTTGAGGCCGAGGAAGTAGAGTAACTGCGTAAACTACGAACTATAATGAAGGTCCAAGGATACGAAGTTTTAAAATTTGTTACCCTGTGTTGCTAGCTTGGAGTAACATGGGAGACTTTTCCTCGGTACATTATTATATTCAGTTTGCGCTATCGAATGTTTCAAAGGTAGCTGTGCTCTTGGCGTGGCTTTAGGTAAGGTGGATTTAATTACTAATTTGGAAAAAAAAATTGTGCATATTCTGATTAAATAATGTAGATATTTTTTTAGACAGCCTCCGTGATATCGCCTTCGGATTGTAGACGTCAGACGGCAATCGCTTCACGGAAAATAATCGAAGTTTAGCCACAAATCAGCAGATAAACTGGTAACGCGGACCCCAGAGTCCAAAGTTGAAAAAGCTTCGGATGCGACTGGGATTAACGCTGAGATGATGGTGATGATGAGACGCTGTCCGAATTTGAATTTGAGTTTAATTCATGGCCCGTGAAATAACGAAATAACTTAAGAGTCGGTGTTAAAGATTACATTCAAAAACGCAGTTCGCATTCCTTCAAAAAGTTTCAAAAATCAATAAAAACCTATCGACGACTGATAGAAATTACCTGGAAATAGTAAACTAGTAAATAAAAGTCATGATAATGATTGACAGTCAGGTTATATTTATCAGCTATAAAATCTCACAATCATTATATAATAATTTTTAGGTAATATCACAAGGTTTTATCATATTAAAGAGTATATAGCAACTTTCTAACAGTAATAGAATAATTTGTCATAGTTTTTCTTACAAAGAAATTGCACTCGGTAGTGGAGCTACATATTTAGCAAGGATACATAAAAATGCAAACGCCACACAGACAGCCTCCGTGGCGTAGCGGTAGCGGACGCGGCCGCTGCGCAAGGTGGCGCGGGTTCCATCACCGCGCAGTGCAAATATTTGTCTGGTCGTGCCTCGGAAAGCACGTTAAGCCGTTGGTCCCGGTTGTCATACTAACATCTAGTGGCAGTCGTTACGGGTTGTTGGAGCCCTCAAAAGTCCAACAATTGGTCTAACTGCAATGCTTCGATGTCGCCTTCGGGTTGTGGAGGTCAGACGGCAGTCGCTTCACGGAAAATGTCGAAGTTTAGCCATATCAGCAGTTGGACTGGTAAAGCGGACCCCAGACTCCAAAGCTGAAAAGGCTTCGGATGCGACTGGGATTAACGCTGGGATGATGATGATGATGACATAAAAATGCAAACGAAAATTTATACTTAACTTCCAATAACATATCTAACCCTGCTTAAAAACTATTTAGCAAGCAAACCCAAAATGTGTGAACATCCTGACTATTATCCCCTGGCATCACGCATGAACGAAATTAAATTAAATTTCAACAAGATATGTACATCTCAGCTACCTGCCAAGGACCGGAGGTGAGCCCACGATTTATAATGTTACGCTCCCCTGTATTTGAACCTTTTAAATTTATGTTGTGTTGTTAAAACAGCCAATGCCAGGGGAGGTGACGCCAATTCTTTTTTATTGTTTTCATAAAGGTTTAATTTGTGAGCTGGGAATTGGCAGAGCCGGTTTTATTTGAGAAATGAGGGAGTAGATGACACGGACACTAGGTTTTCGCATATTTTTTTCCAACATAAGGAACTGAAAGAATTAGCCCATGTTTGCTGCTTAAAAACGACTAACCTGTTTTTGTCTAGGTTTAATTAGTAATATTTGAATATAATAGAATAGAATACTCTTTATCGTCCTCATGTGGAGATCGCTTTTTGGCAAACGTAGCGTAGGACGCCCTTGAGCCAGATGGAGCGACGACATCAAAAAGGTGGCTGGTAGTGGCTAGCGGAGAACTGCTCAGGATCGAGCTTGTTAGCGTGCCACGGAAGAGGCCTTTGTCCAACTGTGGACGAGTGTGGTGAGAGACGATGTACTATTAAGATTATAAAAGAAATATTTACATATAGTTTACCGTACTAATTATACTAAATATTCAATATAGGTATGAGCGTTACAATAATTATCGCAAAACATTACAGACGTGTGACGTCATAGTCTACTTACATCACAATAGCTCCGTCAGACCATAATATACTCTGTCTAAGACAGTGTTGAGTTGTTCGATAACTGAACACGCTGGCCAATATAAAATGAGATGAGAAATGGATTGAATGATAACATTTTGATTCAATACTCCGCTAATATTTACCCTCTCTCCATAACCCTAAGATAAATAACATCAAGTAACCAAAATCCAACCTAAACCGGCCGGTGAGCTTATCTGCAAGTCTATAGCGCTAAGTGAACATCCAGCACACCAGAAGTATATCCCGGAAAGCCTCCCTGTAAGTCCAAACTCTTCATTATTTGTCTATGTTTACTCGCGATTTCTCTTCGTATTTCAATTTCAAAATACGTAACGTGCGCCTATTTCACAGGCTATAAATCGAAGGAATATAAATGCCACAATATTTTTTGTCTAATCCAGGTGAAACCAAAACATTTTTTGGTTTCGTCTCGTTTCGTCTCTCTTGTGGCAACATGAAACATAAAGCTAAGCAAATTAGCTATTACTCAGCGTAATGCTAAGACCGTATACGAGACGATATTTCAGCACCGGTTTTCAGTGGCAGCCGTCGTTAACGCCAAGAAGTCAACCAATGCAGTGCAAATTCACGACACATCTGGCGCAGTAGTTAAGCGATTGACTACTGCGCTACGTGTCGTTGGTTTGATTCTCGCAGGGAGCCAATATTTGTATATACTACAGGAATTTGATCCGCAATGTATATTTAAAAAAGAAAATGTATAAGTACTCGGGAAAAGAGAATTACGTGATATACATAATTCCTCCTTCTCCGTTCCATCATCGGACGACCCGTCGTAAAGCGAAACCCTTACATTTTTGACACCACAACGATCTGAAAGAAGTGTTTCGCCTCTTATTTTATACCGCGTACATCGAGGGATTGGAATAATTTGCCAGCAGCGGTGATTCCCTCCAAATTTAAGTGTCTTCAAGGCAAGAATCAATAGGATCTTAATAAACTAGCGCGCTTTACCATCAATGATTGCATCACTGCTTACCATCAGGCGGGATCGCGGTCAAGCACTAGTTTAAAATTATAAAAAAAGTAATCACTAAATCAATCAGTACAGAAAAAACAGGCATGAATGGCAAAGTCAACTTCCATTAAAAAAATCTAGCCCAATAATTTAAAAACGTTTCATCTACAAATCTCAAAGCTTGAAATTAATTTCACGCTTTAAAACTCGGAAACTATTTTAACGGATTATTCTATAGCTTCAATAAAACTCGAAAAGAATCCACCAGCTCTATTGGTACACTACAGTTTAGTATTCCGTATATTTTCCAATCAAAATTGTCAACGGTTTGCTTTTTAATACACAGAAATTTTGATATACAGCCTCGTTCGGAGCAGTGTTTGAGAACAGAACATAGTATTGTTATTGTTGTGTCCAATTGTGACTATTGGGTTTGGCTGTTATTGCTTCAATCGATTTTGATCACAAATTCAAAGCATTTTGAAGGGAATTTAAACTTTTTTTTTTCGTTGATGTTGATTGTAAAGCGCGCTTGTTTATTAAGGGCTATTCCTTAAAAAAAACCGAGTGATTGGAAGGAAGACGGCAGTTAAGTGAGGTAATGCAATGTTAAAGCCAACAACACGATCAACTATGCTTCGTCAAAGGGAGATTGATCTGGAGACCCTCCACGAACAAACTCTCGACACAACAACATTTGGCGTATCGTACGCGGCACACATCGCAACACAACTGCTCAGACCCGTCCTCCGTACGGCTTCACCAGACATCATGCCGGATCACGACGAATCGCTTGGCGGCAAGACTTATCTGGTGGATGATTCCCCGGCAGCCGATGTTCTGGCCAACCACCGAGAAAAAAACCATAGATGAATTTGACATTTCAGAAATCAGAAATATTTTATTTTGTTTGTGATCAAGTGCGCTATGAACAGCTTATTATAAGCATTCGAATACGAATGAATAATATACATTTTTTTGGACATTGTTATACAACATTTTACGATTTGACATTTATGTTATAAGTACATAATTAATACGACTTTATTTCTCTAAGCGATGCTGACACCTTTATATTTTTTACATTTTAATCATTTTTATGTCTTGATTTATGTATGTATAAAGCTGAAGAGTTTGTTTGTATGTTTGTTTGTTTGTTCGCGCTAATCTCGGGAACTACTGGTCCGATTTTAAAAACTCTTTTTAATTCAGGAAGGCTTTGGGCTTTAAAACAACGCTGCGACCAATAGGAGCAGGGCATAACTAACTCCACGCGAGCGCAGTCGCTGGAGGCCGCTAGTATGTATTTTAATAAAATTAGTCACGGTTTTACTTCAGAATTTTATCTCTTTTATTTGTAATTTTAATACAGTATGATTTTTATAACTTCCGACTACAGTTGTCCGAAATAAGTTAATAATTATTATTACATAAATATACGTACATTTCTACCTTCCCTCTAGGAAAACACAAGCGTGATGTGAGTGAAATTGTCAACGTGTATTTCTGAATAAATAGTTTCCAAGTTAAATTCGATTTGGACTTGTACACTCAAACTGTTTGGAGCATATGGGACGAGGTTATAAAACTAAAAGTTTTGCTTCTTTCAGACGGCGAATGGCTGTTAAGGGAACTGTTGTGAAAAGACTGATTAGTTCTGATAGAAAGCGAGTTTATGGACCGTATGACGATTCAGATGATTGGGTTGGCGTGTTAGTTTCTTTGTTACTTTATGTGGAGAGTTCGCAAATAGATTTTTGCATTGTAAATCAATCCAACGCTTGTTAACACTGTTTGAAGACATTACAGAGCCATTCCTTTTTGTTGTTAAGTGTCAACGATGGATACGGTCTATGACGAAACGCAGTACGCCATAACATCGGCAGCCGGCAGAAGTTACCACCCACCAGACAAAGTCTTGCTGCCAAGCGATTCGTTGTGTTCCGGCATGATGTCTGGTGAAGCCGTACGGAAGACGGGTCTGAGCAGTTGTGTTGCGATGTGCGGATACGATGCGCCAGATGTTGTGTCAGGAGTTTGGTTGTGGAGGGTCTTTCCCATAGACGCATTTTGGAGAGTGTGCGAGGGAATTGCATGACTTAATTTCGACATTAGCGTTCCATCATCGGATCACACGTTGTAAGGCGAGTATCCACCCTTTTTTTTTCGTTGGGATGGGAAATCATCAAATGACTTCTCCCGCTCTGGGCAGAGCGGAAGGGCGTGTCAGACTTTTACTGACTAAAACCCACCCGTGTTTCTTCACTTGCCTGTGCGACGGCCAGGGCCACGGTTTCTTGTTTAACCAACCCGCAACCCTGACCCAGGAGGCATCGGTCTTCGTGGACCCCGTCACGACGTGCAGACATATCTTTGAGGCGCGCGTGAAACATGACGCACCGTCGACTCGGGCCTGGTTCTTATCGAGCAGCGAGCTGCCCACTGCTCACCGCCCGCAGGGCCGCGCCTACGGTAGCTGGGAGTTTAGTGTCATCTCCCGATCAGGGCGTCTCCTGCGGCGGCTAGTGGCGTGAGGTCGCTGGGATTCCCGTTGCCTCACGCGCTCCGCCTCCTTCTTTGCCAGCATCACTGCTTCGCAGAAGGAGGTGACGGCCTGCCATGCACTCTCGTTCCGGACCATGGCCTGGACCAGGGTCGGACGCGAGAGATCGCCGCCGCTCGCCGCTACGAGGACACGGCGGTGCTCTACCCAAGCCGGGCAGAACTCCACCGTATGCTCCACTGTGTCCTCAGGGCGATCCACACAATGGTGACACCCCGGCGTTTCCTCCCGCCTTATACGGAACAGGAACCTCCCGAAACAACCGTGTCCGGTGATGATCTGCGCCAGGCGGAAGGTGAGGGCGCCATGGCGCCTCGTAGCCACTCCTCAAAGAGGGGACTTACCGCCGCTATTGGCGTTCCCAGCACTGGGTTGCGACAATCGCACTCTCCATGTCTTTCCATCTGACTACAATTAAAGGATAAACTGAACAGGCTCTTAATAAAGCGCGCTTTACCATCAACGATTGCATCATTGTTTACCATCAGGCAGGATCGCGACCAAGCACTATTTTGTAATGTTAAAAAAAAATGACAGATCACTTTACCTAAGTTTCTACAGTAAGAATTCTGTTCACTCTAGCTTTGAAGGCATACCTAAGAGTAAAATAAGAGACAATATTTTTTTTGGTTTTTAATGAATGTAAATTGTGTTAACATGAACAGCACCTTTATTGAATAGCTTACTTGTAAATTGTGTTAACATGAACGGCACCTTTATTGAATAGCTTACTTGTTAATTGTGTTAACATGAACAGCACCTTTATTGTATAGCTTACTTGTTAATTGTGTTAACATGAACAGCACCTTTATTGAATATCTTACTTGTAAATTGTGTTAACATGAACAGCACCTTTATTGCTTAAAACACTATTACTGTCAGTTGGAATAATTTCGAAGCATATTGCTAATCCATTACTCCATGTGTTCGAATATATTTTGCTCAACAACGTAGATAAGGTAATGAATGTTGTTGAGCTGTCAAAATGAAACCAATCGTACTGATAGTGTGTTAAGAAATTACCCTTCTGTTCATCAGAAAAAAAAATGAGCGCCTTACTTTAGCGTGCTTTCATCTAGCGGTCATATAAATGGCCAGCTTGAGTTCAGCTACAATGTTATGATTCCAAAGCTATTTACCTGTAACAATAAAATAGTTTATAGCTTTTATTTCAATTTATATGCACATAATTAATATTTTAAATACATGAATGTAAAAAAAAACATTTAAAAATATAAAATATAGTAAAGTAGCCCATCGGTATCGGGAACAGGGTCCAAATTACCGGCGGTCAGGCCTCCAGAGTTTCTTCTCCAGTGTAACTTCCTAGCAATACGAGCCGCGTCAATAGGTAAGTGCCGCTTTAAAAGTTTATATTATTGTTAACATCGTCAAACTTCACTAGTACAATTGATACTCTAGAATTCATATACGGTCCGGTTCTTCTTTCCTTATACCGTATGTCACTTACGGGTGACATACCCTTACAGGTGACGTACCTGAGAAGTGCTGTAATGGTACGCCATTATAGCGCCCCCCGGGTCATTCCTTAATATGCAATGGCCTATAGACAACAATGAATCATGAGCCTGCAAGAGAACCAAGGAAATGATTAAATAAAGCTGGGGCCAATTCGTTTCATTCATTTATTAAGTAAACCAGCGCATATGAAATGAAATGAACTCGTTTATTAAGCAAGCAAGATCACTGATCACTTTTACACGTCATATTTTTTTAAACTAGATGGAGCCGGCATTTCCTAACTACCTCTGAGAAGAATAAGCCGAAACAAACTCAGGGATAATCGTCTTTTTCAAGTCCAGACATTAAAAATTAAAACGTTTGCAATAATTTACGTGATTTAAAAGAAAAACAGTGTTTAAAATGTCATAATTGTAGCATAATTCCGCATATTGCTTAATAAATATGCTTGGCAGAGCGAGCAGCTCAGTCCCAAGCTTTATTGTCTTCTAAATAATCTGTGATTTTATAATACCCCTTTTTGCAAAGTTTGACCTTTATATAGCTTTTAAATCGTTTAATGGGTAAGTTTCGAATGTCCATGGGAAGCTTATTGTAAAAGTGTATACTTTGACCCACGAACGAGTTGCCTACTTTGTGGAGATGAGTGTGATGTACAGCAAGATTATGTTTGTTCCTGGTATTTACATTATAATTATCGTGTATTTTCTTAAAATTGGATATATTTTTATGTACATACATAAGATTTTTAAATATGTTGTGAAGCTAAAGTCAGAATGTTCACCTTTTTGAATTTTTCTCTAACAGAACCTCTAGGACCAAGGATGTTTCTACCCAGTGGGAATATCGGTATCCCATTTATGTATGTCATGTGTAATCCTGTTCCCCAATAAATTGTGTATCACACTATTTATGTATGTCATGTGTAATCCTGTACCCTAATTGTATCTACTTACTATCAGTTTCAATCATTTTGAAATTCTATCATTCTAATCCATTTCTGCACATATTCGGAAAGTGTGTCTGCTGAACAACGTAAAAAATCAATGAATGTTGTTAAACTGTCAAAATGAAACCCATCGCTACTGATAGTATATTACGTAGTTACCCAGCAAATTATAATAATAGTTTATGATACTGTTACATAATGAGGGGTATTAAGCACGAGTTTGAGTTTAAAAAATAAGCGAAGCGAGTTTTTTAATAGTATCACACGAGTGTGTAATACCTAATTATGTAGAGTAATTATGTAGAGATGTAACGCCAACGCAACACAATTCCATTTATTCAGTTTCATAATTGTAATATACAAAATGTTAACACTTCTGCACCCTGGATCACAGCGCATGCGCCACAGCGCGTGCAGCCACAGATAAAAAATGAAATAGTACTGTCTACATTGATATAATATTAAACAGATATGATATTTTGTACGCTTCAAGTTCAATGCGCTAGTGACTTATGTATCTACCTTAGTTTAATATTATATCAATGGCTGTCCATGGTTTGTACCGTAATGAAAAAATGTTTTATTATAACATTATTTTGTTAGAGAAATAATGTTATAATTTAATTTTTTAATTTCCGTTCGATATACTACTGGTAAAGTACGTCAATATAAACTCCTTTTTGGTTTTATATTTTTAATTTTTGATATGAGAGTAGATAAAACTTATTATATGCAGCAAATAGTTTAAATGGTATTTCATTTTGACAATTCAGCAACATTCATTCCTCAATAGTCCAACAATTGGTCTAAGTGCAATGCTTCGAGGTCGCCTTCGGGTTGTGGAGGTCAGACGGCAGTCGCTTCACGGAAAATGTCGAAGTTTAGCCATTTCAGCAGTTGGACTGGTAAAGCGGACCCCAGACTCCAAAGCTGAAAAGGCTTCGGATGAACGCTGTGATGATGATGATGAATTCAGCAACATTCATTATGTTATTTTTATGTGTACCAAGTACGATGCGCCAAATGTTGTTGTTGTCGGAAGTTTGGTCGTAGAGGGTCTCCAGATCAATCTCCATCTGGCGCAGCATCATTGGTCGTGTTGTTGGGTTTAACACAGCATCATCTCGCTTAAATGCCATCTTCCTTCCTATTCAATCAGTTTTTTTTGAGCGCATAGGTTCTTATTAAACTAGCGCTTTGCCATCAACGACTGCATATTTGAAAAAAATGGATGCTCTTTAACATGCTTCAGGCTGTCCATTAAAAAATTCTTACTTGTCACTTTAACTTGTTACAAAACCTCCCATCTACCAAACTGATCCACCAGTGATCAAGCCAATGATTAAAGTTCCTAGTTCCTAACGCTTGGTTTATTTCCGAAGTCCTCGGAGACCGCACCGGTTATCTAATATCAAATATTATCCAATCGATCACTCAGCAACGGTTGCCGCTGCAATTAGTGGTAATATAACCACCCGATGAAATAACCCTTGGTACAGTTGCCGACAACGACCGGCTGGTTGGTAATAATTAATGTGGGACGACGCTTGTAATTTTTAAAACGTTCACAATCTGATCTCGTTCTAAATCTGTCAAAAATAGAACAGAATAGAATAATATTTATTATGTACATCATATAGATTACAGAACATAAATATAAAGATTTTACAAAGGTTGACACAACGGGCAGTCTTATCGCTAAGAGCGATCTTTTACAAACTTTGGATGGTATACTAAGGGGAAGGAGAGAGAAATAATGTAGGTAGTCTACAGTGTACTATTTACATAGATTATACAATAAATATGTACATAAAGTGTATCATACTAGTTTAAATATGTATATTATATCTAATTAATAAACATCATACAAGAGCAAATAAAATATAACGATATGTTTAAAGACTCTCTCTTTGAGCAGTTTGTGATTTTATTGTAGTTTTAAAAGTGGACAGAGTTTAAGCACGCGTCACGGACACAGGCAAGTCATTACATAATTGAACTGCTTGTGCAATAAAAGATTTAAGACAGAAACTAGTGGAATGCATGCGGCATCGATAGTACCTACTTCCAACCTCTCAAAACTCAATATGTTTTACATCTATCGTCGCCGAGATGAGACTATGAATTGGTCTTGACAGTTTTTAATTAACGAAAATTGTATTCTGTTTTTGAATTTGTTTATTTTTATTGCCTGGAGCACAGGCGTATAGCAGCCAGCCTGTCGGTGTTATATAAAGTCAAAACCAGAGTAATATATTTCTCAACTTTTTGTCAAGACATTATCATCATCATCAACCTTTTTTTTATCATCCCACTGCTGGGCACAGGTCTCCTCTCATACAGAGAAGGATTGAGCGTAATCACCACGCTTGCTCAATGCGGGTTGGCGATTTCAGACTTAAAGTCCAGGTTTCCTCAAGATATACTTAGAAAGTACTTATAACTTTAGAAAAGTTACATCGGTACTTACCTGACCCGGAATCGATCGTCAAGACATATGAAGTACAAAAAAATACAATAGAAGTACAAAAAAATAATTCTTCCAAAACGTAAGATATGATTTGAACAATAAATGACTTGTTTTTCTATAAAAGCTTTTAACTAATTAAACACACATTTCAAACTAATTGCAGATACAGCATTTCCCACTAATATAATTGACACGGATTACCACGATAGCGCCGTGGAATGTACACGACCGCGCCCGGACACGACGGAAATTATAGTTAATGGATTCGAACCCCGGCAATATCGGTGCATAATTGCATCAATCGTGACGCCAGCGCATCAAATTTTAATATCGTTTCGTGTAAAATCAAAATTTGCTATTATATGATGCTTGGTTATATTTATTCGTCCAATAATATGGGATGTGGATGATAACCATATTTTTTGAGATGGCTGTTCTTAATTTTTGTTTTGTTACGTTTGGTGGAATGAAATTCATATAGTCGTGCTTGTGTAGGTGAATGTGGGTTTTGATTTTTTTTTTATTGTTTAGACGTCTTATTTACCATTTTCCTTCCTATTCACTCAGTTTTTTTTAATAAGTTCTTATTAAACTAGGGCGCTTTACCATCAAATATGGCATCTTTGAAAAAAAATGGATGCTCTTTATCATGCTTCAGGCTGCCCATTAAAAAATTCTTACTTGTCACTCTAACTTGTTACAAAACCTCCCATCTACCAAACTGATCCACCAGTGATCAAGCCAATGATTAAAGTTCCTAGTTCCTAGCGCTTGGTTTATTTCCGAAGTCCTCGGTGAATATCTGTTTTGATTTGTTTATTGTTTTGACTTGTTATTGCAGATGAAAATAGATTTAAAATACAAAGTGAATCATTAAAACCTAGATTCAGTCTCATCTTGCGACAAACAAATGTTAGAAACATACCACAATGTAGGGGAAATGGGGATATTTTTGATAGATTGAAATTAAAGTTTTGTTAGTGTATAGGCTAAATAAACCAGCGCGCTTTACCATCAACGATTGCATCACTGCTTAACATCAGGCGGGATTACGGTCAAGCACTTGTTTATAATTATTAAACATAAACAAAACAACAATTGGATTGTGAACCTTCTCTAAATTACCGGAATAACCCCTCTAGTCATTAATTTTTCTAATATTAGGTTAACGTTTCGGCTCCGTCCTCAAAACTGGCAGGACGCACTGATTCAAGACCTTCTTTTTTGGGCTCTGTGGATTCTGCGACGAGAAGACTTGTGCACGGTCTGTTTGAAGTACGTCTGATGTACACTGTCTCGTAAGACACAGGTCCCCTTGTTTAAGAGGCAGGGTTTATAATTTTCGGTTATATAATTTAGTTAAATAATTTGTATGTATGACCTACCACCTTATGTCTAATCTGTATAATTACTTTTTGGTAAATAAATATTATTATTATTTTCTTAGTGGGCCTATATACTTGCGTTTCTTAGGATGCACAAATCGATACTAACTATATTTAGGAATACACATGACTTATACCAACTAGACAAATGTCATCATACTATAATCTAGGGCTGTAGGCACAGACGCGACGAAGCTTCCCAAACGCTGCCAAGCCCAGCTGAATTCTCCTGCTAGCCTCCCTCTCAAAATTGTTCTTACTCAAGTTGTCGTTATAGCTCACAGAATACGCAAACAGAAGTGGCAATGGGATGGCCATATTAGCCGTAGAATCGATGACCGTCGGAGTAGACTTTTCTAGAGTGTGGACAACGAATCGGTAAACGTAAAGTGGAATGCCCTCAGGCTAGATGGAGCGATCATCTTTGCAGGATGGCTGGTAGTAACTAAATTAGATTTGCCGAGAGTCGAGTTAAATGACGTGAAATTGGAGAGGCCAATGTCCAGCAGTGAACTGCTACAGGCTTGTTTTTTTTTACTGCTATCTCCCACAATAAACAATATTGGAGCCTATTCTTATCAGTTCTCATTCATTCTAGTTCTCGCATTGATTCTTCTCGCACTTTCATCCTTCATACGTTCTCGGTGGTAGGCCATAACATCGGCTGCCGGCAGATGTTACCACCCACCAGTCAAAGCCTTGCCGCCAAGCGATTCGTCGTGTTCCGGCATGATGTCTGGTGAAGCCGTACGGAGGACGGGTCTGAGCAGTTGTGTTGCGATGTGTGCCGGGTACGATGCGTCAAATGTTGTTGTGTCGGGAGTTTGATCGTGGAGGGTCTCCACATCTATCTCCCTCTGGCGCGGCATCGTTGGTCGTGTTGTTGGGTTTAACGTTGCACCACCTCGCTCAACTGCCGTCTTCCTTCCTATTCACTAAGTTTTTTTTAAGTGATTGGGCTTAATAAACTAGCGCGCTTTACCATCAAAGATTGCATCACTGCCTACCATCAGGCGGGGATGCAGTCAAGCGCTAGTTAATAATTATAAAAAAAAAGATAAGTGATCTTTCTTTTATTCCATGTCCTCATTCACATCTTTTCTGGGTGGGTTGCTCAGCTAATATTTCTTTGTAACTATCTTGCTACAGGCTGGTTGTCATGATGAAGTTAACGTTCACTCTGACCTCTTTCTCAATCAGTCAGTAATATCTCAAATTTCTCTACACTTTTACCAGTTTTAAAATTGACTCTTGCTTAATTCAGATAACGACTACATTTAAAACGTTTTTGTTTATGGGAACCGGCCTTCTGATTTTTATATTAATTAGGATTTGTTTTACGCCCAAGCTCACTCTTTTTTTTTAATTATTGTATATAATAAACGAATAAGTATATAAAAAAATATAAACTAGTGCGTGACTGCAATCCCACCTGATGGCAACAATGATGCAATCGTTTATGGTAAGCTTAGAAAACTTAGTCAATAGGAAGGAAGACGGTTAAGCGAGGTAATGCAATGTTAAACCCAAAAACACGACCAACGATGTTGCGCCAGAGGGAGATTGATCTGGAGAGCCTCCACAACCACGACACAACAACATTTGAAGCATTGCACTCCTCTTTTCACTCAAGTTTTTTTTTTTTTTTGTTACGCTTCACACTAAGATTTTCTCCTGTGTCGTGGGTGCGTTTACAAACATATAAATTCAAATACACAAAATATTTGTTCCGTGCGGGAATTGGACCCGCGAGACGCAGCGCAGTAGTCAATAGGTTAACCGCTGTTAATCGTGCAGTAGTAATTAAACTAAACACATAAACTAAATTGCCTGGGTGGTATCGAACTTACTACCTACAACTCGTTAGTCGAGGTCAATACACTACGAGCCACCCCCACTCTTCGTTCTAAGTATCTATAAAATAAGTTAAAAATAACGGCAATGCAATCTTAGAAGCATAAAACTACAAACGATTTGGAATGAAACGAATTGATATAGCTAATGGATTGTCTTTACTTTAGTGGTAATAAAAATGGCGTCTACATCAGACTGTGGTAGCATTTATACGTAGTCTTAATTTCACATTGTTATCCGACATCACAAAAGGTGGCTGGTAGTCGCTGGCGGAAAACTGCTCAGGATCGAGCTTGTTCGCGTGCCATGAAGGAGGCCTATGTGCAGCGGTGGACGAGTAGAGGCTGATGACGATCCGACTGGCAGTTGTAAGTCGTGTGGTTAAAACACCAGCTTCTCAAGTACGAATGTGCAGGTTTGATTCCAGGTCAGGCAAGTACCAATGTAACTATTCTAAAGTTACATGTACTTTCTAAATATATCTTGGACACCAATGACTGATTACAAGATGAAGGAAAACATCTTGAGGAAACCTGGAATTTCAGTCTGAAATCGCCAACCCGCATTGAGCAAGCGTGGTAATTACGCTCAATCCTTCTCTTTATCAGAGGAGACTTGTACCCAGCAGTGGGACGATAAAAGGTTGATGACTCGACTGCGGGCAAGAAATAAGGAGATATGGAGAGTTAGATAAAATACACTTATGGGGGTAAGAGGAAGAGGGTATTAAGTTCACTCATCCTCCACAGAAAACAGAGGATTCTCCGGCCAGATGGGTACTATGTCTGGCGGGCACTTACTTGAAATTGGGAAGTTGTACACAAAGCTTTTTTGTATATGCGAAACCTGAATATAGTTTGTTCAGAATAAGTAACTGAATGGATTCCAATAATTTTTACACCATGTCATATTTTTTCCCAAATACTTTTAGAAATTCTTGCAGTGTGCTTACCGAGCGCTCCACGTTACTTCGATATATCATAATACTGCGCCGGCTGTGCAACAGCTGACGCCAGAGGTCAACGCACTGGCTGCCCGCTCGAGCGGAGCGTGGACGTGATTTTTGTTGGGACACCCAAGTAGGAAAACAAGCTCATAACTTTGTGGTTTTTCTTGATATTTTTTTGAAATTTTGTAGATAGATTCTTTACTTAAAAATACTGGACACGTGTTTCGGGTTTCGCATAAACAAAAAATATGCTAGTTGCACGGTAAACTCTACTTGCGAGATGTAGAATTCGTGTAACGTCCGTATGACGCGTTTTCCGCATGTGGCGTTTGTAGATACCGCTAGACTCTCCATGATGCACACAAAACAAATTACAGAACATAAATAATGAAGATTTTACGACGGGTGATACAATGGGCGGTCTTATTGCTAAAAGCGATTTTATACAGACAACTTTTTAACAGAATATCAAGGGGAAGGAGAGACAAATAATTTAGGTATTCTACTATTTACATTAAACAATAAATATCTATTAGTAAACATGAAACAAGAGAATAAAAAGACACTGTTTAAGGAGAAAGGAAGTATTATTTATCGTAGTTATAAAATTCGACAAAGATTGAGCATGTCTTACCGACACGAACAAGTCAAAAGTTTTTCTGAGATGTGATTGATAGTGCTATATATTTAATTAGATCTCTCTTCCTTGACTAAGTAATGTAGGTATATATTATAAGTATTGTTACGAGTGCACCTTATGTCAATAGCATAAGGTTCAATATTGTGTGGCATGCCATAAGTAACTTTTAAGCCCTATATCTTGAGACCTAGGCATTATAGAGGTACGATATAAAAAGGCATTGTTAGGCCTAGGATGGTCTATCGAATGGTACATGTTTCATCAATATTGTCAACGAAGTGTGGACATGGAAATTACTAGAAACTCGTCTCCTGTGAAGTACCTGTAGGTTGAACGTACTCGAAATGCGCTATTATTATTAATTCTAAACAGATCTGGAATGTTCGATGAGTTGACCTATACAGAGCGCCATGACGCCAGCGGATGAGTCAGCCTGCAATTGACAATCTAAGCAAAGCAAGTCATAAGGAAGAAGCGATCTTTGGGAACATCTACAGCGACAACTGCAAAGAGGACATCAAGGACTACGTGAAGTAACTTCTTTGGTGTTGTTGTTTGTGTACGACACGGACTTCGTGGACATAAGTGAAGACTTCAGTGCGATATCCGATACGTTCTAGGTACTTGTCATTGCCTACAACCTGTACCTTCGTGGTCAATTAACTTCGTAACCCTTAACCGGCATTTTAGTACCCCTAGCCCGTAAAAGTATCACATAATAGCTTTGTATATATTTAATGGACTTTATTGTATAATAGTTATAATATGTATGTGTACATAACATATTTATGTATCTAGATTTAAGGTTCATTTTTTGTTTTTATTGTTCTTTTCAACCAAAGCACTGGTCGTCTATTCTCTTTGCCAACATTAGTTGACTAGAAGACTAAAGAATTAAATCCGCATTTGTAATTTGTTTGTGCCATAAGGTAGATGTTCCTCAACAAAGTGCATATCGCGTATCACATCTCTCGCGCATTTACTTCCTTTTCGCTTATCATTCCAACTTTTTTACTTTGTGCTTGCCTCCTTAAGCAAGCTGCGTGATGCGCGATCTTATATGACTGCGCCTTTCGGTTTCACCCGCGTTGGTTCCTATCCTGAGGGAATATTGGGATAGAAAGTATCTTATAGATTATTCCTAGTTATAAACAACCTGAGTACCAAATTTCATCCAAATCCGTTCAGTAGTTTTTGTGTGAAAGAGTAACAAACATTCATACATACAAACTTTCGCAGTACAAACATTCATCCATTTACACAAACTCAAACATTTATAATATTAGAAGGCTCCCAAAACTAAAAAAAAAATACGTTTTTTTTAACCCGAATGGTGATTGCAAAACATCAGGGAGTGGATGACTTCCGTCGAAAAACTGTTGCGAGTTGCGACTCGCAGTTGACAGGACCGAGTAGGTACATGAAGCTGACGGCCTACCTTCAGGATTGAAGAGGCACTGGAAGAAGAAGAATCCGAATGATGGTTTCTTAGGCAAGCGCGTACAAACAAACCAATAAACTTTTCAACAAATAGTAAACCATCCATAATGATACCCAAGATACAGGCTTGCCTAATTTGGGGCCAATGCAAAATCTCTGTAATCTTTTGAGCAATAAAGTTTTTACTATAATGCATTATATTTAAAAAAATAAACTCTTTATTTTGTGATTGAAACTTAGTGAGAATATTAAAATTAAATACAACCCACATTCTAACACAAACAAAGCGACTAACTGTAACATTTTTTAATAAAATTTTAACTGATTATTACCGTCATTAAATTAAATATAATAATGAGTAAAGTAATAAGATTACGTACACACAAAATGGCTGACTTAATACAATCATACAAACAAACAGACATCAAGAAACAGAGAAATAAATGCATTAAAACTTTTGCTCTCCTCCAAAGTAATTGTGGTCGTGTTTCTAGGGCGCCGCCATTTTAATTACTCATCTCAGTAACGTCACAGAACGAAATAGGCAGAAGGTCGGCTCGATAGAACGAATGTAAAATGCACGCACACATAGACGCTGACACAAAGCGCTTTACTTAAGTTCCTGTGTCCTTGGAGCGGATGCATGTCAAACTTTTAATGACTAATACCCACCCGTGTTTCTTCACTTGCTTGTGCGACGGCCAGGGCTACGATTTCTATTTTAACCAACCCGAAACCCAGACCCAAGAGGCGTCGGTCTTGGTGAACCCCGTCACGAATGTGCTGCCATCTCTTTGAGGCGCGCGTGAAATACAACGCGCCGTCCACCCGGGCCTGGTCTTTTCCGGGCGACGTGCTGCTCACTGCTCACTGCCCGCAAGCCCGCGTCTATGATGGCTGGGAGTTCGATGTCGTCTCCCGACCAGGGCGTCTCCTAGCGGCGGCTAGTGTCGTGAGGGCATTGGAATTCCCGCTGCTTAATTGACCTACACAGCACACAACCAATGGGTAACACTAACCCCCTTGATGGATGAGAGAGACTTAGGCTTCCGACTACCCATAACCACTGTCAAATTGTGCTGACAACCAAGACCAAGGCCAAAGCGGAGAAGCACTTCTGTATCATCATCATGTCAGAGTATAATCCGGGTTGCATCCGCGGCTTTCGCGCTGGAGCCTTGGGATCGCTATCCTACATACACGTCTCCATTTCGCACGATCTCTGGCATACCGTGGTGTGAGATTGTTGGCACGCATGTCATCTCTTACAACGTCAAGCCAGCACTTCTTTAGTCTATCTCGCTTTTTCGGGCCCGGCAGAGACGCCCTGGCGATTTGTTATGCACATTACATGGAGAAGCACTTCTGTAGTTATCTATTGTGTGGTAGCTCTGTTCATAGCCGGCCATGACAAAAAGTCGGCAAAAGTTTCAACGATGTTAATTACGTTTTATTTTGTCATTGCGTTGTTTTTAAGATTTATAATTTTTATTAATGTTTTAAATTAAATGGATGGTTCTTGTTATAGTAATAAAGCTTTAAGATAGAAGATTGTTTTGCTAATTCTGCGTTACTTTAAGGCATAAAAACAACATGATTACCATAAATATTTGAAAGTAAGCCGTCCATTGTGTCACCCTTTGTAAAGTCTTTTTATTTATGATCTGTAATCTACATGGTGTACATAATAAAGAGTATTCTATTCTATTCTATCTATTTACTTACGAAAATCTGTTTCAGTTAACAAAGTTATTGGGTACCGAACGATAGAGCAACTGTAAAACTTTATGTCCAAGCATAAAATACCGAACAAAGCCATATAATATTAATGTAAACTCACAAATAATACCATAAATAACTTCAGATTTAAAGTCAATATGGTCTGAAAAGATTGTAGTTTCAGTTGAATAAAAAAGGCAGTCGTGGGACTAACCACAGAAGTGAAAACTGGAATCATTATTATGTTAACAAAAAAAATGTCAAAAACTAGTCTGCTATTTTTATAATTTTGTCATTCCTACACGATTCCATTATCATTGTGCTAAAAGTTCGTAACCATCATCATCAACGTTTTATCGCCCCACTGCTGGGCACAGGTCTCCTCGTATACAGAGAAGGATTGACCGTAATCACCATGCTTGCTCAATGCGGGTTGGCGATTTCAGACTTAAAGTCCAAGTTTCCTAAAGATGTTTTTCTTCACCTTTTAATCAGTCATTGGTGTCCAAGGTATACTTAGAAAGTAAGCTACATAATCCATACTAATATTATAAATGCGAAAGTAACTCTGTCTGTCTGTCTGTCTGTTACGCTTTCCCGCCTAAACCTCTCAACCGATTTTGATGAAATTTGGCACAGACAATCTTTGCACCCTGAGAAAAAACATAGGCTACCTGTTATCCCGGAAAAAATTGATATTCCCGAGGGAAATCTAAAAAGCGCGATATAACCGAACACCACGCGGGCGAAGACGCGAGCGGAAAGCACACAATCTTTAGACCCTGAGAAAGGACATAGGCTACCTTTTATCCCGAAAAAATTTTATGTTCCCAAGGGAAATCTAAAAAGCGCGATATAACCGAAATTTACGCGGGCAAAGCCGCGGGCGGAAAGCTAGTTCATAATAATCGGTCAATTATCGGGCAGTCGTCTCGTAATGGTACGGTAATAGATAAACATAACCGTATTACCATTATTATAAAACAGCTTAGTAGAAATGATTTTCAAAAAACTTTTACTCAATTTAAACATTTATTAATTTGGAGTGTAGGGTAAGTGATTGACCACTGGAAAATCATAATGATGCAATGTTGTTAATAGATTATGAAACTTTTAACAATCAATCATTATGAGGTCACTGATCGACCATTCTGACCCTATTGTAATAGCAGACTAGGGCTAATGGTGTATCTCGCTGTAGCGATTAGGGTGTCGGGTCAGTTCTTGTCCGATGAAGGCCAGCCCGCGCCGCGGCTGAGCCAGTAATTATAATAATGTCCCAACAATGACCTCTGAGTTTGTTTCGGCGTTTCTTCTCAGAGCTAGTACTAGGAAACGTCTTGGTCATCAAACCATTAAGAACACATTCGATCCAGCCGTCCCCTGCTGTCCTCTCTAGCGACGCCCTAAGCCGAGGTTCGTACCCCACAGGGGGTTCCCTTAGTGAGTAGTCGCCTAATTTTAATTTATTAGTTTTAAGTGCCCCTGGCTGGGAAGGCTTTAATTTTCATTAAGGCATCCACAGGAAAGTCCGATTAAGTAGTTACGGTCTCCTAGTAGTCATCTACGAATGCCATATAAAAAAAAAAAAAAGTGTCGGGTCAGTCACACTCACGCAAATTCGATATTTTTTCCCCATTGAACAAAAGTGCTAAAGAAATTGTCAATTCAACAAAAAGAATCCTATAAAAATATTGATTCTATCAAGTTACGCAGGAACAAGTACAAAGCAAACATATTAACTGACATACTCACATATGTATGTAAAAATGTAAATACTATTCAAAAGGAAAGTTAAAAGATAAGGCTCCGCCAAAGTTTGCGTTTCGGCAAAAACGCATTACCATAATAAATTATTCCATATCAAAGCGATCGGACCGTGAATAGGTCGCCTTAAGTATCCTTCGAAAGTTACAGAGCTGCGACCTCCTCTCGATGTTACGAGTTACTCGTTCCGTATAAAATGTGTCTTAATGATATGACGGAGTCGAAAACAAGATGTGAGGGACAGCCCTCACATCTTGTTTTATATAATGACAACAAATCTATAATAACAGCATTATAGCTTTAAAGTTCTTAGCTTTTAATTTTGAGAGATTTGGCGGGAAAACAAAGCTGAGTGTCACGCTCATTTTTCATTGGACTTTTAAATTATTCATAGTGTCGTTTACTAAATAAAAGCATGTGATTTCTGTAGTAAAAAGTGCATTCAGTAAATAATTCATAAAGAACATTAAAACATCGCAGCATAGAGGCCATATCATGAGTTTCCCTCAAACCTCCCTCGTAGATGGTTCACGCGATCATCTTTTTCGACAGTCATTGGCGATATCTGCCATTATTGTGAAATAAAATTTTCAAAGAGTTTCTATAATTTGTTACATGTGTTATTGGACAAAATGTGGTATCTATTCCACAGGGGCTATTGATCAAGAGTTGAGTTGAGTTGAGCTTTTAATTTGTTTCCCCTTGATATAGGAAGCCGTTCTATGTTTGATGTCCCGGGTTTGGTTTCCGCACTCAGTCCCTCCAGTGGACCATTGTGCGTGGGCCATGGCAGCCTTTGGCGATTATTCCAACCAGCCTACCTCTCTCCAGAATCCCATTAAGTCTCCTGGCCTGTTGAGAACATCTGTGTAAAGGGTCCCATACACTTACAGTCTGCCTGCAGTCTCTGATCCTAACGGGCGGCTTGCCGTCTATGGTCTGCATAGCTCACTCACTATAACGACTACTGCCTGCCTGCAATGGTTGTACAACGCTTTTAAGTCTACACACTAGCAGGCAGCAGTCGACGGTTTCATACGTTTCGTCACGGACTGTCCGGCCGATACCTGTCGACGCATGCCTGTGACGACAAACGGCCACGTACTTTATTTAGTTCGCATTCAAAATCAAAGCATTTATTTCAAATAAACCAGTTACAGGCACTTTTGAATTGTCAGAAGGTCGGTCAGTCAGTAAGATGAAGCTAGTCGCCCATTCCAAAGAGTAGGTACCTATGGAGAAGAACGGGCAAGGAACTCCATGGACACTCTTTTAAATTATCAAGCTATTGACACAAATATTTGATTACATCATTCAAACATTCATCATTCATTGATTGTCAATACGAAATCGTCCGGGCAACTTCGTGTCTGTGATCTTTTTCGGTTAACTGACAGTCTGATATCCACTTGCAAACTGTTAATGTGTGGGGGCCCTTAAGATCTTGGTGCCCCTATGGTTTTGCTTCTATTTTGGGTGTAGCCTGTATATTGAAAGAGTTCATGCGCAACTGTCTCATCAGCCTCTATGCAGGCTCTGCACTGAGGGCTGTCCGTTATGCCTATTGTATGGAGATGCTTATTCAGCTAACAGTGGCCTATGATGATCCCTGTCATCAATCGCAGGATGGCATAGCTTCCTTGGACTGTCTGCAGCCCGGTGATGAAGACCACCAAATCACCGCGTATCTTTTTATAGAAAGCCTTATCTAGTAAATTATGACACGGTAGATACAGTGGCTAAGCGATTGACTGCTACGCTGCGTGTCACTAGTTCAGTTTCCGCACGCAACAAATATTACGATAGGGGGTATACAGAGCCAGTCGAAACCAAACCTGGTTTCGAATAAACTGGGTCCAGAGAAGGACACGTGCGATAAGGATGGTTTCATCAAGGTAGAAAAGAAGAAGAAGAAGCCTCCTTGTCGGAACCAGTGCGGTACTGCGCTGGCAGGACCTACCCTACCCTAACATGCTGCTGCGTCCAGCAGTACCGACGACGATGCTATACGTGTCCAGACTGCATCACTTCACGAAGGCGGAGGAGTTAGTGGAGTATCATTCTGCGCGTCAAGTCTAAATGCACTGTGTCGGTCGAGATGTTGGAGCCGCGCCACAGCACGTACTTCAAGTCGTTCGTGGTACGTGTTCCGACGCATGATCTCGACAAGTTCCTGAAAGAAGAGCTATGGCCGAAGGGTGTTGTGTACTGCCGGTTTCGTGGTCGGCTGCGTGACACCAGTCAGCGAAACACGACGCCGATGATCCGTGTGCAGTAGTTTTTAGTTAATGTTATATTATATGTATTATAGTATTTTAAGTTATAATGTTAATATAGTATTTTATATGTTCATATGGGCCTTGATACCTAAAATAAATGGATAAATAAAATAATAAACATTTATAAGGCTTACAAGTAGTTGCGCCTGGTCTGGTTTGTGTTTGCGAGTTTAAATTTTTGCAAACGTTTCCACGATTCTGAAGTAATTTCTAGTGCAGGACAATGTTTTTTCGAACGAAAATCGAATGACTTTTCACAACGGGTACCACTGTCGCTATATTTAAACGCAAAGTCGCCATATCGTGCATTTAAATCTTGCAAACAATAAATAATACTGCAATTTCGCTGCTCGAGTTTCAGGGCAGAGTTGTTATAGCCACCTTAAAGGTGGTTCACACAATTAACTAGTACAACTTAGGCGGATTGCAAAATATAGTGCATATATAAAAACAGCAGTTTTAATCTATTCGTTCACAGAAGTCCTAGGAAGACGAGAGAGAGAGGGGGGAGAGTCAAATCATCATCATCATCATCATCAACCTTTTTATCGTCCCACTGGTGGGCATAGTTCTCCTCTCATACAGAGAAGGATTGAGCGTAATCACCACGCTTGCTCAATGCGGGCTGGCGATTTTAGACATAAAGTCCAGGTTTCCTCAATATAAGTACCTTGTAATCAGTCATTGGTATCCAAGATATACTCAGAGAGTACATATAACTTAGAAATGTTACATTGGTACTTGCCTGACCTGGTATCGAACCCGCACACTGATACTTGAGAGGCTGGTGTTTTGACCACTAGCCACCACGACACCAGAGTCAAATCACTTGGCTTTAATTTATTTAGTCGCTTGTTTAACGAGACTTAATTCAAACTTCATAATTATCAAACTAGTTTTCAAAGTGGGTCTTTAAATATTACTGTTGTACTAAGTGCACATCCTTTGCAAGTAAATGAACTAGAAACTGAGAAATTATAAGCATTAATCTTGTTGTTTAGGAGTATAGTAAGTTGAAAACGGTCCTACATGATTTGTTCAGAAATATATTAGTAAAAATTAAGATGGTGGAAGTTTGTTGAGATTTTGACCGCAAACTTTTTATAGAGCTGATGAATTTTTTTGTCAATGTCACAACTGTCATGGTTGCGTTTTTTTATTAGTATAAACTAGTGCTTCACCGCAATCCCGCCGGATGGTGCAGAAATGCAATCGTTGACGGTAAAGAGCGCTAGTTTATTAAGCCCATTCACTTAAAACTGAGAGAATAGGAAGGAAGACGGCAGTTGAGCGAGTTGGTGCAATGTTAAACCCAACAATACGACCAACGACGCTGCGCCAGAGACTGATCTGGAGAGCCTCTGGAGAACTTCATGCCACACGACGAATGGCTTGGCGGCAAGACTTTGTCTGGTGGGTGGTAACTTCTGCCGACAGCCGATATTATTCTTAGTGGTTGGCCCTAACATCGGCTGACGGCAGAAGTTACCACCCACCAGACATAGTCTTGCCGACAAGCGATTCGTCGTGTTCCGGCATTATGTCTGGTGAAGCCGTACGGAGGACGGGTCTGAGCAGTTGTATTGCGATGCGTGCCGGGTACGATGCGCTAAATGTTGCTGTGTTGGGAGTTTCCCGATCAATTTCCCTCTGGGTTAAACACTGCATCACCTCGCTCAACTGCCGTCTTCCTTCCTATTTACTGAGTTTTTTGTGTGAATGGGCTTATAAAATTAGCACGCTTTACCATCAACGATTGCATCACTGCTTACCATCAGGCGGGATTGCGATCAAGCACTAGTTTATCATTATTAAAAAAAAAAGTTTTCTAATAGAAAATGAAGGCTACAGTATACCGTCGAAGAGACTATTTTATTGTTAAACTGTAATAGTCATAAATTTTCTATGTTTTTGTTAGAAGACATTATTATATACTATAATGTATATATATATATATATGTTATGTAAATGTTACATACAACATTTATTTATTTATTTATTTAGAAACATACAATTATAGCACTATTACAGAGCATTCCATTCAGTGCTATAAGTAAGAATAAATTATACAAAACAAAAAAAAAACATTACATACATAAAGTCAGAATAGTTAATAAAGAAACATTTTATATATATATACATTAATTAATTTTATTTCCTATGAATCTATACCTTGTTCTATTAGGTTCTGTGCTGCTTGTAAGAACTTAGGAAGTTTTTGGGCCAACATATACTATCTACAGTATTTTCTTGACTTACCCTTTTCAATCCATTTAAAGCAGATCGCTCCAAGCGATATGACCGCCCTTTGTAAGAATTTCTGTGTTTCAATCTGTGACATGTATGGTATACATAATACGGAGTATTCTGTAATAATACCTACCTAGGACTATAAGAATTATATATGGAATTTATATATATATATATAAATATATATGTATAAACAGTATGTAAAGAAAACCCCGTCCGACCCATTAGGATAATAAAGGTTAGGTAAACACATGACCAATTAATAATGAATTTTGAAATAATTTTTTCTTTTCCGCGAATTAATTCCAACTTCCCCAAAATGTGGTAATGTCTTAAAAAGTGACAACAGTATTTTTGACGGTATTATTATGAGCGAATAACATGCGACCGCATGCCGCATGCCCTTCGCCCGCGCATGTATTGCCTACCGCACATGTATTAATTTACCTCCTAAATAATATTTATTTCTTAGGTTTTTTTAAGTTTAGCCCGGGTTTTTAGGCATTAGTAGAATCAAATATCGATACCTAACAATACCTTCACGGATCGGATAGCGTCTTCTTTACATATTGTAGGTATATACCCTGTTTTCGAAATGTTGACGAAAATTGTGAGGAAAACGGCATTTGACATGTATTTTAGCCAAAAATTCGAAGACATCTACCAAACTATACTGCGACCGGGTGATAGATTACAACCACTCCCTCACACCGAGAGGAAGCAGGTGTCCTAGCAGTGAGAAAATTATAAGCTGCATACATATTTGTGTCGACGCTGACTACAGCAATACTGTAATATCAATATTGAAGTTACTTATCTTTACATACTAAAATAAATACCGTATAAAAAAATTAAAGAAAGAAAACCTAGTTTATTCTGCACAAATTAAACGCACATAAAAAAAGAAAATTAAATACAATATTATTCAAAAACCTCCACAACCCAAAATAACACGGTAATTGCGTAACACATTACCAGCAATGGGTTTCATTTTGAGAGTTCAACAACATTCATTGCGTTATTGATGTTGTTGAGCAGACACGCTTATCAAACATATGGAGCAATGGATAAGGAATATGCTTCGAAATTATTTCAATTCATAGTAATAGTATGTCAGTATATGTTGTATGTCGTGGTGGCCTAGTGGTTAAAACACCAGCCTCTCAAGTATAAGTGCGCGGGTTCGATTCCTGGTCAGGAAAGTACCAATGTAACTTTTCTAAAGTTATATGTACTTTCTAAAGTATATCTTAAGACTGAAGGTGAGGAAAACATGAGAAACCTGGGCTTTAAGTCTGAAATCGTCAACCCGCATTGAGCAAGCGTGGTGATTACGCTCAATTCTTCTCTGTGTGAGAGGAGACCTGTGCCCAGCAGTGTAATGACGATAAGAAGGTTGATGATGATAGTAATAGTATTTTTACTCGAATTAGGGTGCGAGACTCAACTCAGGAATAAGAAGATTCGTAGAAGAACGAAAGTCGCCGTTAGCCCAACGGATTAGCTCTTTAGTGGCAGTGGGCGGGGCACAGGCTCGTAAAGCCGATGACTGTTTATTAGAAAGCCTCTTGAATGGCCACGTACCGGCAAGCGCAGCGTCGGACCTCCCAAGTAGGTGATCCGATGACCTGACCCAAAATCGCATTGAAGCGCTAGATGCAGGCGCGTCAACCGGTCTTTTGGAAATCTTAGAGGCCTATGTCCAACAGTGGACTTCCTGTGGCTGACAAATGATGATGACTCAACTGTCGATCTGTCTTGCAAGCTGTACGAACTCTGATAGCTTGATAGTTGTAATGTTCATAGATAAAGTATTTCTGTTGCCACTATAACAACAACATAAGGTATGGAACTGCATACCGTGAGTGCGACTAGCACATTTTTTAAAATTCTTTTTTACAAGTGCCTGACCGCAATCCCCACTTTGATGCAGGCAGTGAAGCAATCGTTGATTGTAAAACACGCTAGTTTATCAACATCGAAGAAGGAGAGCCTATCCACTATAGCCTTGAAGGCACTTAAATAGGTAGTCAAACGGAAAGACCACGTCAGGCAAATTACCACGGTACGCAGTTAAGTTACTTCCCACCTTTGTAGCCCCAAAGTGGGAGTCCATTTCATGCGCTGCACACTTCCACCGGCAGTATGGACCCTTATCCGAGGCCGGTGAGCTTCGGGTTCTAAGCTGTTGGCGGTGGCCGCCGTCCTCCTGTCGGGTCGGTGAGCAGGTGGTGGCGTCGTCAGCGGATAGAAATACTCATCGTGTTCCAGTCCTTCGATATAGAGGTATAAACCTCCAATTTTTCTCTGAATTTAATAAAATTCTCAAACTTATACCTAACGTTTTGTGAATAAAAGGTTAACGATATGAACTTAAAAAATAAAATAGCCTCCTAAGGTTCTTACCCAATCAAGGGCCAGCCCTCAAGCTAATAAAACTTTATCCCTTCAATATTTTCTTTTGATTAAATTCGTCTACTGAAAGCAAATGGGAAATGGTTTTCTAGGGTATTTTTTTTTAATAAAAGCATACTGAAATTGAGACTGTGGTATATTGAAGAGGTATTCAAATAATATAAGTTGTTTTGGATAAGGAATTGATTATATAATTATCTACTACTAGCTGGGTACACTAATAAATTACTGCGGTCCCCTAACCCGCCTCCCACGCGTGGCGTTTATGGGGAATACCCCAACGGAATGAAAGCTTTGGGGAGGTCTCTGTCCAGCAGTGGACCTCTATAGGCTAAGAAGAAGAGGAAGCTGGGCACCTTGGTTTTATCTCCCGTGGGAATGTCGGGATAAACAGTGTTATTTCTTGTTATAAACCATTAGTGTGCAAAATTGCATCCAAATACACTCACTTTCACGTTTATATTAGTAAGGATTTTATATTATAAAGTTTTTGCGTAGCGGTTACGTCGTAGCTCTGACGTCATTGCTACGCGCGCCGTGGTCGTAGCATATTGGCTGGGCTACGCGCGGAAATAGTTGTTTAAACCCTTGCCTTTGAGGCGGCCTTGTATAAATTTTATATTAGTTGTAACTTTCAAGGAAGCAATATTTAGAAATTGCCTTTAAATAATTTATATCAGACTCTCATTTATGTCGGTAGTTTATATTGGAGTAAACTGGTAGAAACACGTGCTTCCTCCATGGGACTTTCTGTCTCAGTTGGATATTTTCAAGGGTGCTGCTAAAGCCTGCAGTGGGGGTAACTGACAATCCAAAATGAGTTTGTCAACTCAACCTCACTGTTGCTTTTTGAAAATTTAAAGTTTTCATCATTGAGGTAAAGACATCAATGATGAAAACTTTAAGATCATGATTTAAGCAAAAAAAATGTCATGATGAGAATTGAGAACCAAGGAAGGCACCAACTTTTACAAGAGCTTCTAAAACTATATTAGAGGCTCTGTATTAAAACCCGTAGTAAACTTACCCTTTCTCTTTCTTTTCTGTTCGAGTATCGTACGAGGAACTTCGTGCAGTAGATTAAGTGTCATTTGTAATACAACAGAGCGTCATTTTTTCCATTTTTTATGACTACTAAACGCTACAGTCGTGGCGGCCTAGTGGTTAATACACCAGCCTCTCAAGTATGAGTGTGCTGGTTCGATTACAGGTCAGCCAAGTACCAAGGTAACTTTTCTTGGTTATGTGTAGTTTCTAAGTATATCTTGGGCCAATAACTGATTATAGGGTGAAGGAAAACATCTTGAGGAAACCTGACTTTAAGTCTGAAATCGCTAACCCGCATTGAGCAAGCGTGGTGATTACGCCTCATTCTTCTCTGTATAAAAAGTAGCCTGTGCCTACATAATATAATATTTTTAATTAAGGGTTGGGAATTGCAGTAATTTGTTATTCCATAGTACAAGCGCTGCAGCCCGCTTCCCTGGTGAGTTCCTTAGTCACCTCTTAGGACACCCACGGGAGGATATGGGTTGGTACTATTCTATGCATGGTACCACACGGCAATATCGATATGTACACTGAAAAATCTTCACCTTTGTCGTAAAACAAATTCGACAAAGTCAGGCTTAATTTAGAATTGCCCACATAGACTGTGCGACACACAACTTCACTGTACTAAACACCCACAATAAATATGGAAGTTTGTTAAATTGGTAACAAGAAGCAATAAGTTAAGTTCTGTTAAACAAGGGCTAACCACACGGTTTGCCGGCCAAGCGGGCAAGCCTGAAGTTCCGACAAGATTTACTCTGCCTAACTTGTACCTTGAACTCAAACCAGCCTCTGACAGACGTTCAAGTTTTTCAAATTAGAGTGTGCGTGTGGTACCCGTAAAGGCTCGAAGGAATAATTTTTGGCTGTGGGGTTGTTGTAAATATTGGGGTTAGATTTTTTTATAATTATAAACTAGTGCTTGACTGCAATCCCGCCTGATGTAGCAGGGAAGCAGTGATGAAATCGTTGGTGCTAAAGCGCGCTAGTTTATTGCCTAGTCACTTAAAAAACCTTAGTGAATAGGAAGGAAGAAGGCAATTGAGCGAGGTGATGCAATGTTAAATCCAACACGACTAACGATGCTGCGTCAGAGGCAGATTGATCTGGGAGACCCTCCACGACCAAACTCCCGACACAACAACATTTGGCAAATCGTACCCGGCACACATCGCAACACAACTGCTCAGACCGGTCCTCCGTACGACTTCACCAGACATCATTAACACGACGAATCGCTTGGCGGCAAGACTTTGTCTGGTGGGTGGTAACTTCTACCCACAGCCGATGTTATGGTCTTCCACCGAGAAGCTTGCAAGAATCGAGGTCCCGAAACAGCAACATTTGACGCATCGTACCCGGCACACATCGCAACAAACTGCTTAGACCCGTGCTTCGTAGGGCTTTACCAGACATCATGCCGAAACATGACGAATCGCTTGACGACAAGACTTGGTGGTGGTAACTTCTGCCGGCAGCCGATATTATAGCCTACCACCGAGAAAAGAAGAGAAGTTCAGGTTTTTACTATTGTGGTTTCTCCAAAACTTTACTGCCCCAACGGCTATCGGTTCTACGGACAATGTGCCCCGACCACTGCCATCGGCATAATAACTATATTATCTTATGTTTATCCTGGATATACACTGCTAAATGTTATCCAAATCCGTTCAATAGTTTTTTCGTGAAAAGTAAGTAGCAAACATCCATCCATAGACTTTGCGCTTATAGCTTTCTAGCAGGATTATTCAACATAATATTGGCAACATGAATACCACACGACTAAGTTGTATTATACTAATATATAAGTTTAGAATCAAGTCACAAACTCGTATAAGGTACAATTTACTTTTTAGGCCGTGCGCAGACTATGTTCTGTTAACCCTCTATAAAATTTAATAATACTCTGACACCAAACAAGACCAATAGTAGAATTGATTGCACCACTACGTAATTGTTCTCAATTTGAATCGTTTTGAAGCATATTGGCCAATCCCTTGCTCCATGTATTGGAAAAATGTGTTTGTTCCCACAAAGGAATACAATGCAATGAATGTTGTAGAAGAGTCAAAATGAATCCCATTGCTACTAATGATGTGCTGCGCAAACCTCCTCCTGTTTTGACATTCGACTAAAACTATTCTATCTTAATTATTGTCAAGTTCTTACTGCAATTTGTTTTTGGTCAACATAGTATGCCTTCTTTCATTACATACGTTTTAAGGTCTTCCCATGCTGACAAAGCCATACACTATCATACTCAAAATTTTTCTCAACACCACACCTATTGAGGAAAATTTTCCATTCTCATTCCAGCTCATCAATCTCTTCTAAAAACAGTAATCAGCACTATTCTGGTCAATTATCATAATTAAAAATGTTCAAAATTTAGTCACATTCCTATTTCCATGACAATCAGGATCTGGTTCTTATGAAAATCTATGACAGATTGAGAATCAGAAAGGAATGTGAACATTCCTAAAAAACAAGGTCCTGACCTTCTGGTGTGCACACAGTCTTACATCATGTTCATATAACATATCAGAAAGTAATTTCCAACTTTATTATGGCGTTTGTCTTATGTTGACGTTTTCTTTGCAGGTTCAAATATTGAGTTACGAGCCTTTTTTCCAGGAACATAACAAGATATTTATTGAAGAGAAACTAATGACTAACATGTGGTGCGTAATTCCAGGATCTTTTGGACTGAAATAGTTGGAACTCTTGTTAATACAAGATGGTGGGTCATCTGAAAGCTTTCTCAGAATATACTGTCAATTTTATTGATCCTAAAGGCTAGATAAGTGACCGTTGCTTAAAGCGTTTTGTATTTCTATAACTTCCTTCTACAGAATTGACGTTTTCTGTAGCTTATAATAATCTAAGATAAGGGCAGTGGTGCCATAGTGAAACGGTCACCACTTATAAGTTGTAGGACATAGTTTTGAACCCCATGAGGCGCTGTACCTTGTGTAGAATTATTTCATCACCACTGCTCTCAAAAACAGTGAAGGAAAACATGTTGAGATACCCGGCATGTCCTAGAAAGAAAACTTGGAAGACATGTGACATCTACCAACTGCCCCTGGGTCATTCCAGGCCCATGCCCTCTCATCGAAATGAGGCCTCAGTCCCAGTAGTGGGAACATTACAGGTTGATCATTTATGTATATTTGTACTAGCTTTCCGCCCGCGGCTTCTCCCGCGTGAAATTCGGTTATATCGCGCTTTTAAGATTTCCCTCGGGCATATCAAATCCATACTAATATTATAAATGCGAAAGTAACTCTGTCTGTCTGTCTGTCTGTTACGCTTTCCCGCTTAAACCTCTCAATCAATTTTGATGAAATTTGGCACAGACAATCTTTGGACCCTGAGAAGAATATAGGCTACCCTTTATCCCGAAAATACGATGTTCCCGAGGGAAATCTAAAAAGCGCGATATAACCGAACTCCACGCGGGCGAAGCCACGGGCGGAAAGCTAGTTTTTTCAATAAAAGGTAGCCTATGTCCTTCTCGCGGTCTAAAGATTGTCTATGCCAAATTTCATCAAGCGAAACTGCAACAACGAGTTACTTTCGCTTTTATAATATTAGTATGGATAATATGCTATACAGTTGTGCCTTTCTACAGTCCTTATCAATGGTGACGTGTCCATCTATGCTACTGCCATAACAAACGCTAATAAACATTCTTATCAATGCTCTAAACACACATAACATCGAAGGACCAGAACAATTTGCTAGCGGCAGTCTTCCCGTCTGATTACAATTTTAGTGTCTTCAAGGCTAGAGTGAATAGCATCATTTACCACTTACCATCAGGTAGGTACGCGGTCAAGCACTAGTCTAAAATGTCAAAAAAGTATATGCGTATTAATGACTGTTATTATTAAATGTGATCAATTATTTCTGAGATTGCTGGTAAACTAATTGTCGACTTGCATCCAACAGGTTACGTTGTATAAAAAGTTCGTTGGTCTACCTTGTTGGAGGAATTCCAACGCTAGGTCTATTGGTACGCGGTCGTCACTCCTTTCGAAAACCATCAGCCATCTGTTCTACAAGCAATCTGCTCCGCCTAGTGCCACTTAAGTTTGGCAATTCTTCGGGCGATGACGGTCACATTGGTTTTCAGCTGATCTCACCGTTGCTAATTTTATCACGCATTAAACTCCAAGCATACCTAGGCAGATGATATTAACTAAATAACTTCTCTTACTCTTCACAGCGTATCCTATCCTAACTCGTCATTCCGAAAAACGTGTTACATGTTAATATTACTGACTACATTTTGACTTATCCACCACACAATACACGGTACACCACAGAAGTTCAAAATTCTACATAATAAACACGTAAATAAGTTGATCTAAATGATTCGATTTGACGTCAGGGCACGCATTTCCGCAGCTTGGGCAAAATGGTGTGAGGTGACAGGTATCATTTTGACCCCAAAATGCCGGTGAGGCTTAAGGGACAGGTCTACAGGATCATCATTAAACCTGTTCTTCTGTATAGCAGTGAGGCGTGGCCTGTGCTTGAGCGACTCAGGCAGGAAGTGCGTGTCACGGAGATAAATATACTACGGTGGATGTGTGGGTTACGCGGAAAGGCCGCATCTGTGGCAGTCGCCGTGCCCGTGACATAGCAGCCTATGCTGGTACGGTTAAGTGTTAAGAAAACCGGCGTTATGTGGGTAACAAATGTCTTGCCATGGCGCCTCCAGAACAAGCCGGAACAAGGTAGACCAAAGAAGTGCTGGCTAGACGTTGTAAGAGATGACATGCGTGCAACAATCTCACTACCTTACCTACCTAATAATCTTGTTAGACAAAGGAGACTAGTCTCAACGACTCCAGGGAATCTAGTGTGGAGGCTAGTGCTATTTAAAAATTGTAATGTTTTTCTGAACAATAAAGGTTTCATATTTTTTATTTACTTACCATCATCAATGTACTAATGTTTATTATACGATATTTTTTACTAAAATTACTATCCTCACTTAAATCCTAATTTCTGTTTTGCAGTTTCTCACTTGAGTTTAACAATATATTATGTTTATTTTACATCTCACACCGACCTTATAAAAACAGGTGAAGCATTTTTGTATGTAAATTTATGAATCACAGTCTGAACTTCAAAGTTTATGAATAATTCCCTTAAATAACATCATTTAAAATTTTGTGGGACATGCAAAATCTCGTCGCATGAATGTAATAAGATGCAAAAACAGTCAAAGTTTGTGTTTTACAAAAAAGTTTCGTTATGCGGCTTGGAATCTCTTTGGTAGTCAGAAAAAGTGCGTTATCTGCACTTTCGTTGACCTTTTCTTAGTTTTACAGATAAAGTATATTATTGCTGCAAATAGATCATTAAACTAAACCTGTTCTTTTTATTCACCTACTAGCCGCGAGCCGCGATTTTACCGCATAAGTTTTGGCCCTGTGAAATATCACCAGTCTAACTGCTGCCTTGGCTAAACTTCCATATTTTCCGTGAAACGATTGCCGTTTGACCTCTACTCCCCGATGGTAATATCGAAGCATTGCAGTTAGACCAATTGTTGGAGTTTGAGAGCTCCAACAACCCGTAACGACTGCCACTACCGGGATCAACGGCTTACCGTGATTTCCGAGGCGATCAGACCAGTGCAAATATTCATATTCATGCATACAAATATTTGCACTGTGCGGGGATCGAATCCGCGCCTGCTTGCGCAGCGGCTACTACGGAGGCTGTCGTGTGACGGTGCATCGGGTTAAAAAGTATCCTGTGTTAAAAACTTCATCAAAATTGTTTATTCTGTTTGAGCGTGAAGAATTAAGAAATATATAAACAAACAAACTTTTCTCTTTATGTATGACACTGTCGATGTTATAACAATATGATTGACTTGTGAAAGTTTTGTACAGACCACAATACATCAAACTACTACGATCTGTTTAATTTCTTTATTAGGTTTTCAACTTTATTGCTACAGTATAAGGGCTCAATGTTGATTGTAAATATTTGACAGTTTCGGGTAGCTTGACTTGCTACCGTTCGTCCTAAACTTCTTCTTCTTCCAGTGCCTCTTCAATCTTGAAGATTAGCCGTCAACTTCGTGTACTCGGTCTTGTCAACCGCGAGTCGGAACAGTTTTAAAAACAAAACTATTTACAGAAAATAAAATCACTTATCATTTACTGACACTGATAGATAGGTACGCCATTACTTCGGTCTAAAACCTAGTTCTCAAGGACTAGTTTGTAAGCACTTTTAGTAATAAATGGTTTCCAAAAAACAGATATTAGATTTTCAAGTAAAATACATTTACTGAGAAGTTTCAATTATTCACCATCGGATGAAAATGAAGTTATCCGAAAAGTAGAGGTCAAGCTTTACCGTATTGGATGAGGATGCTTATTGGTTTAGCTCATTTTCGGATAAGTCGAATTTACTCAAACAGGATTTACGTGGGCGGAAAAAGTAGCGGTAAATACTTATAAAATACTTGTGCGAAATTCTAGTCAGTACCCTCTGGGGAAGAAAGAATAAAAATAAATGTTTAAAAATATCAAAATCAACTCATCTATAGAGAGTTCGTATGGTGAGAACTCGTGGTGGCCTCGTGGTTAAAAAACACCAGCCTCTCAAGTATAAGTGTGCGGGATCGATTCCAGGTCAGGCAAGTACCAATGTAACTTTTCCAAGTTATATGTCCTTTCTAAGTATATCTTGTTCACTAATGACTGATTAAAAAGTCTTCACTTTTTAATCAGTCATTGGTAATCAAGATATAATATAATAGATAGAATATAATGCTTATAATTTCTCAGTTTCTAGTTCATTTTACTTGCAAAGGATGTGCACTTAGTACAACAGTAATATTTAAAGTCCACTTTGAAAACTAGTTTGATAATTATAAAGTTTAAATTAAGTCTCGTTAAACAAAGCGACTAAATAAATTTAATTAAAGTCAAGTGATTTGACTCTAGTGTCGAGGTGGCTAGTGGTCAAAACACCAGCCTTTTAAGTATGAGTGTGCGGGTTCGATTCTAAGTCAGGCAAGTACCAATGTAACTTTTCTATGTTATATGTACCTACTTTCTAAGTATATCTTGGACACCAATGATTGAAGGTGAAGAAAAACATTTTGAGGAAACCTGGACCTTAAAGTCTGAAATCCGCCAGATTGAGCAAGCGTGGTGATTACTCTCAATCCTTCTCTCTATGAGAGAAGACATGTGCCCAACAGTGGGACGATAAAAAACAGGTTGATCATGATGATGATGATGATCAAAATCAACTAAATGACTAATTATAAACCTCCTTGACGCAACTATCTTTTTACAACATACTTAATTAACGACAATTTTTTGTCAAAATTATTTATTTATTTATTAAAACTTTATGCACAAACATTGCACAATGGCGGACTTAATGCCTCCGGTATTTTCTACCAGTCTACCTTGAGGTGATGCAGAGACAAACATGGTAGGTGCAAATAAATTAAAATTAAAGAGAGAAAAAGTATTAAAAATATTATAATAAATACATAAATACATACATACAAAATATAAACAGTAGAGAGAGATAAAATTATAGATGAAAAATAAATAAATTATATGTGGGATGAATCTGCCAATTTCTTACGTAGATATTCCAGAGCTTTAACTTTAAATGTGTACTGACTTGTCAACGTCCAAATTCTGAGGAAGATCATTCCAAAGGAAAACCGCCTGGACAAGAAATGAAGATTTAAGAAAACCAGTGCGGTGAGAAGGACATCGTAGAAGACAATTATTGGAAGAACGAAGATTCTTATTATGCGCAGTGAATAAATATTGAAATGAGAAGTAAGGTAAATTACTGAATAGTAGTTTCACTTTTTGATCAAAACCAACAACGAGACAGCAATATTACGCCCCTGATTCCTGTATTTGTTGTATCAAAATCGTGTTTCCATCAGCACTTCAAAGCCACGTAAAAACATTTAAACAGAATACATCGCATTTATATTTATTAAAGAAAGTCGTGAACCCGGGTCATAACGCGGAACATGATTCGTTTTATCTCGAACTTCGTTCTCCAGTTACATGGAAGGTAGGGATGAGCCGTGCACACGTCAAATTCATGAACGACCCTTTGGGATCCGTTTCGAAGTATTCCGAGAAACTGAAGTTTTTGAAATGTTAATGTTACGCGAGAACGCCCAAAACAGGTAGATTTCAAATATTTAAAACCTTAATTATAAATATTGTGTTCGTTTGATGTTGCCGAAAGATGAGATTTGTATGTTTTTTTTGCCAATAGATACTCTTTAGGACTCGATACGACTATGTGAACAAAGCGCATGGATATATGTATTATATATGTCACTAGCTTTCGCCCGCAGCTTCGCCTGCGTAGAGTTCAATTATATCGCGCTTTTTAGATTTCCCTCGGTAACATCATTTTTTTCCGGGATAAAAAGGTAGCCTATGTTTTTTCTCAGGATCTAAAGATAGTCTGTGCCAAATTTCATCAAAATCGATTGAGAGGTTTAAGCGGGAAGCGTAACAGACAGACAGACAGACAAAGTTACTTTCGCATTTATAATATTAGTATGGATTAGAGAAAACAGAAAACAAAGATAATGTACAGGTTGTCTCTGGACATCGTAACGCACACTTCACGAAAAGGCTGGACCGCATGCCACTAGTAAAATTATGATAGTCATTTATGTCGTTAATGAGCGGTTACACAAATCACAGTGTTTGATAAAAAGTGTCGGCTCGGCCTTTGAACGTTGCAAAGCGTGCCGCGCGTTTTTGTAGGTATGACGTTGACCCCTGATGTGAAATCTATTAAATCAGCTGATTGGATAGTTTTTAGAGTTTTGTTAACATTACGTTTTTGTTTTGCTATTAGCGAATTAATTAATTTTTACTTTAACATCTTATTACGTTATAAAAGTACAGCAATTATGAACGATCTTAAGTGAAAAAACAGCGTATTTTTTTAAATCAGATTAAAGTCGACAAAATTTCCACCAAGGATTGAGAATCATGTACTGGATCCATGATACTCATTTGTGCGTCGATGTCAGATACACCCTTTATATTACTCAGGCGTGGTTCACTTTTCTCTTCCAATATTTAAGTGCATTAAAAGCTTCCACCGTCATCTTGCCAACCCTATCATCCCCATTTGGGAAACTACAAAACACAAGTTCCTTAGAAAATAATGGGCAAGTCTATATCGCTGCACGCCGCGACGACATGTCACGCCGTGACGCAAACATACGACGAGCGTGACGGCGGATGCTTGAAACACTGCCTAATGTTGAAATGTGGTCCAAAACGTAGTGAATATAGAAACTCAAACCATGTATTTCAAATATATCAATTGAATTCAAAATGTCGGTCAGTCAGGAAGCTGAAGCTAAAATATATTATTTTTATCGTTATAGTAAAAACTGTGTAACTGTCTAAAATGGGTAGTGTGCTGCAATCATCATCATCATCATCATCCCAGCGTTAATCCCAGTCGCATCCGAAGCCTTTTTCAGCTTTTGGGGTCTGTTCTTTGGTGTTGCAATATCGCACATTAATAAATATGTTTGATGGTTGTCCATAAAAGAAAAGGAAAAAAGTCCATTTGCGGTAAACATGACGCTAATAATTAAAAAAATAAAAAACATAAGAAATGGTTGAGGGAAATATGCATCACATCTATGAAAATTGGCTGTCGCTCAGCATTACTATCATATACTCCGACCTTATACATAACAGTGCCGCAGCCAACGCCGACGTAATAATAATTTCAGTCAGTGCAACAAGCACTTATTGGTGCCACTGAACCGGTACAGTATCAATATAAAAAGAGACAATATACATTCTAAGTGTCTAAGAGAATATTTTACACTAACACAAACAGGAATATAGAAAAAAGAAAAACAAAGATCTATCAACTCCCAAACTAAGACATTCCTGTATTTTTGATGGATGACTGATTAGCGAAATGTCACGTTCTTTACTTTTGTAATGATTGCAAGTGAAAATAGAAGATGAAAGTTAGAAAGTATTACCATTATATACAACATGTCAACAGTCATGGCGAGATGAACTACATATGGTAAGACAATTGTAAGCGTGACAGTGTAGCGTGAAGACAGAACATGGGCGTAAACTGGGATGTTATCACAGGGACGGCAAATGTTGTAAATAGAATACGTAATAGAACCCAATTTGAAATAGTAGGTAAGTATTTGCAGCAGAAGCATATCTTTTAGAACAATTTAATTTAATTATCGCTTCAACTGAACCCTTGCACCACTCACCCTATGTAACAGGATAGAAATAACTCTTAGAAACATATAGCTCTAATAAACACGGTTTCAAAGTACACTCGACGCCACGAGTGACGAGGAGTTGGACAGGTGGTGGTTCTAATTGATGACGACTGTACGTGCGTGGACTTACGAGTAAAATTATGTTTATTAGCTAATCTGAGGGCGGTATAACTGGCTTGTCAAGATCAAATTTGCTCACTAAAGAATAGTAACTTTGTCAAAGATACGGTGATGAGGACAATATACAATGTAGAAACGGTATATTTATACCAAGATCATTGCTTCTTGGGTTAGTTGACATGAAGCCAAGCCAAGAAGGAACACAGATTGGTTTCAGTCAGTAAAATTCTGACACATCCTTCCTGCTCCGCGCAAAGCGGAGAGGTCATTTGATGATTTCCCATCAAATAACGAAGGCATTCTCTACTAGTCTATCAATCGGTGAAGAAAAGATTAGAATTTAGAATAGATAAGACTATTACAATTAGTGTATTCAATTAGTGTATTCAATGGCTCAACAATTTGAGTAAGTACTATTTAAGTATTATTTTCTAACCTAAGTAGGTTTCTTTTCACAATTGGTCTTACTGCAATGCTTAGATATCGCCTCCGGGTTGTGGAGGTCAGACGGCAGTCGCTTCACGGAAAATATCGAAGTTTAACCAAAATTAGCAGTTAGACTGGTAAAAGCGGACCTCAGACTCCAAAGCTGAAAAAGTTGCGGATGCGACTGGGATTAACGCTGAGATGAGATGAGATGACTAATATTATAAATGCGAAAATAACTCTGTTTGTCTGTATGTCTGTCTGTTACGCTTTCCCTTAAACCTCTAAACCGATTTTGATGTAATTTGGCACAGACAATCTTTAGACCCTGAGAAGGACATAGGCCCTATTGAAAAAAAAATGATATTGCCGATGGCAATCTAAAAGCGCGATATAACCGGATTTCACGTGGGCGAAGCCGCGGGCAGGGCACAGTATATAATACAATGAACATTAGATAATCCAATTATAATAATTGATAACATATGTTACCCATTATAATTATGTGGTTAACATTTACGTTAATAATTAATGGTTGTGTTATTATCACAATTGATATCAATGATTGCTAAGTTTATTTCTGATTTTTTACTTAGATGCCGATGATTGATTTGATGATGATTTGTGCCCGGATAATGGAAAAAATGAGTTTACAAAATACACTCCTGCTCAACCCTCTGAGTAACATGACCTGATTAAAGTAATTAAAGAAAAAAGCGAGACAATTTTAGTAGTTTTGATTGTATCAATTCACGTAAAAAACCCTCAGTAAATATCACTTATTAAGTATAAAACTCACATTATCGATACAAACACAGAACAATATAAACACCCACTCCCTAGCGCACAACCTCCCTATGTAAAGTGATATCACCCATCAAATAACTGTTACCAAGAGTTCTCAATACACTCCATTTTATCCACCGCCTCCCGCTTACAAATTAGAGTGGTGACAAAGGAATTTAATTGGCGCTGAACGTACGCGCACCCTAGTTTTCGATTGCTTGAGATATGTTTATTGCTTGAATGTTATGTGCAGCTCAGTACTGTTTAATAAAGGTGGAATACGCAAGGGTGGTAATAGTCGAGGTACTATGTGAAGCTATTTGTATTTGTGCTAGAGATTAGTTTATAAATGTAAATTCTTGGAATAACTTTATCCTACTCCTTGGCGTTGCTAGGGACTTTATTTATTTAGTTAATTTACCATTTGTCTTAACACCTAATAAAGAAACAGAGCAGAAAGAAGTTACATACTGTGATTCTTACTTTATAAGACATCTCTTCTAGTATATCTGCGATAAGACAATAGATACAGATATTATGTAGACAGTATATATGTGTGTTTGTTTAGAGAGGGGACTCTAGTATGTTTTCTCCATACAAAGGTATTCCGCTGTTTTCTCCGTGGATAACGCTTTTAGAGCAACGATATTTTTTCAACAATTTCTCACCTTGATTATACGCGCCCCTATTATTTCATTTTTTTGAAAACTTAATCAGTAAAAGAAATATGATGTTTCAAAATCCTAAAATAATCCATTTTACCACGATGTTCAGACGACTATTACACAAATGTGATAAGTTTTTGACAAAAAGTAAATAATAGAGGAATACTCATCCTTTAAATTTTGATATAAAAATAATTGAGATTTGTCGTGTTTTGAAAAGAAAACAGCGGAATACGAAACATCTTTTGGTCAACGTTTTGTAGGTAAAGTCAGCCTGAGTTGCAACTGTCCCTTTCGCACTTTACGGGGAAAGGTTGAAAGCGGCGCGTCGGCAATAGTTTCTTCAGATACCTATTTCTCAAATTCCTCGACACTAGAGTCCACTCTCACGGAGAGCAGGCTTCCAGCTGAAGTAACGAGAGATCATATATGACGCCTAGCGATATACTTAATCCGACCAAATATAATTGTTAGTTTTTTTTAGAATTTCTTTCGTATTTGATATTAAATTTCAACTACATATATACCTATTTTTTTTTTTTTGAAATACAGTTTGTTTGACTGACGGACAACTAAGTGATCCTAAGCGGTTTAAAACTTGGTAACTCTTCAATCCTGTGGATTTTTCTATGGCGGGCGAAGAAGATTCTATAGTGAACTTTGCCCATTAATAGAAAAGGGCGGATCCTTTTATCAGAAGGGTGTTACTTCTGGTGGGCAACTGTTTGCTAGCTGCGCGGAAAACTTCACTTGCGATTCAGGATTTTGATGCATAGTTCTCATGTGGCGTTGTCAATACCGCCAGAAGTATATGTATGTAACTGGTTAGACTGAAGCATACCTCAACTTTCGAAGAGGCAAACAGAAAACATCAAAATCAATTTATACTAGAATCTACCGAAAAAGAAAGCATCTCAAAAGATAAAGTTTTCAAACACCAACATCTTTTCAAGTTAGGATCGCGGTGCAAAGAAAATTGCACGGTATACAATCGAAAGAAGGCATACAAGTGGATATCGTTCAACTACCGGTATGTTAAGTTACAAAGTTGTGCGGTCTATGCTATGCTGTGTCGGTTAAAAGTTTCCACTACAAATAGGAGTGTTTGGTCGCTGTTTAGGTTCAATTTAAACAATTTTTGTTGAAGAATATTTCATAGTTTTCTTATGTATTTGTTAGTTTTCTTACGTTGTTGACACCACTGACCCGGACGAAGCGTTTCGCTTCCTCTTTTATACCGCGTCAATGATCATGTCCGATCAATGATCGCATCATGATTGCGGTCAAGCGCTGGTTTATAAATAAAAAAAAAAATGTCAGAAATGCGAACAGAAAAGTTACGTGTTATTTGACATACATTATTTAATTAGCTCTGAAGCATTATGAACCAATGAACTTGAAAAAGACGTTCCATGACTTTTCGTTTCGACGGGCAGTCGCTTCACGGAAAATATCGAAGTTTAGCCAAAATTAGCAGTTAGACTGGTAAAGTGGACCAGACTCCAAAGCTGATAAAGCTTCGGATGCGAATGGGATTAGTGCTGAGATTATTATGTTGATGAACTTGAAGAGATGTTTTGGGAAAGGCAATGTGAAAGACGAGGGAACGTGTGTTGTATTGCAACCTTTTTTGTGTTTTCCATAATGGACGCTCTCAGTGTACAGTATATTTCTGCATCGTTATCACACGGTTGATTTCAACATGATGATGTAATCAAATACTTGTATCAATAGCCTGATAATTTAAAGACTGTCCATGGAGCTTCTTGCCCGTTCTTCTCCATAGGTACCTACTCTTTGGAATGGGCGACTAGCTTCATCTTACTGACTGACCGACCTTCTGACAATTCAAAAGGGCCTATAACTGGTTTACTTTGAAATAAATGTTTTGTTTTTTATTTTTGAACTAGGAAGACGTCAGTCCATTAGTGAACTGCAATAGGCAGCAAGATTTTTTAAATATTTGAATGAGTAGAAATAAAATTTTTTTAAAAAAAAAACGTTACCCACACTGGAATTATTCCTGTATAGTGAGTCTGTTTACAAACATGTATACTCACATATACAAACAGCCAGATCCGGAACAACACCTGTAGGCCATACAAATATTTCACGACACCTAGCACAGCAGTCGATCCGCTCAGACACTGCACCAACCGTATCGTCTATTCAAGTTAAGACAAAATCAACTTTAATTCATTGACAATTGAATTGATTTCAGAGTGACTTGAATATGAACTATTGAATAGCTATAGAAAAATTGAAATTGTAGGAAACAAAACAAAAATTAACTTTATTATGTAGGAAATAAAGTTTTTTATAAACTTTTATTTTCTATACATTTTTGGTAAATGACTCTGTATCATATATAATCTAATGCTGGTTTATGCTTAATTAAGTCCCATCAAGTAAGCAATAGGTTATATTATGAACTTATTTATAACTTACATCTATTTACCTATTGCTTACAGATTCAACAACTGTGGTTATGGTCGCTGTTGCAGACTCTGGCGTTACATAATAAACATAACGCTTTTGTTCCCGAAGGAGTGAAATCTTCTTCTTCTTCAGCCTATAGATGTCCACTGCTGGACAAAGGCCTCCCCAAGGCATTCCACGCTGACCGGTCTTGTGCTGCCCGCATCCATCGGCTTCCCGCGACCTTCGCTAGGTCATCGGTCTACCTTGTTGGAGCCTCCCTACGCTGCGTCTTCCAGTACGTAGCCGCCACTCCACAACCTTACTGCCCCATCGGCCATCAGTTCTGCGAGCAATGTGCCCTACCCACTGCCACGTAAGTTTAGCGACTCGCATGAGCTATGTCGGTGGCTTTGGTTCTTCTGCGGATCTCTCATTTCTGATTCGATCACGCAGAGGAGTGAAATCAAAATACAAATATTTTATTTCACATTAAGCAACTTGGGATGAAACGTCAGAATCACGGCTTCAATTGATGGTTTTCTATGGGGAAGAGCCGGCAAAAACTCCATTGAGATCCTTTTAGAATAATTGGCTTCTGCAGTGTTTTCAAATCTTTACCACACTGGCCATTATCACACGAAACTCATTACGCGGCATAAGACAGACTCCGTGGCGTAGCGGTAGTGAACGTGGCCGCTGCGCGAGGAGCGCGGGTTCGATCTCCGCGCAGTGCAAACATTTATATGCATGAATATAAATATTTGCACTGGTCTGGTCCAGTTGCCATAAGAACATCTAATGACAATCGTTGCGGGTTGTTGGAGCCTCAAAAAGTCCAACGATTGGTCTAATTGCAATGCCTCGATATCGCTTTCGGGTTGTGGAGGTCAGACGGCAGTCGCTTACCGGAAAATATCGAAATTTAGCCTAAAATCACCAGTTAAACTGGTTAAAGGACCCCAGACTCCAAAGCTGAAAAAGCTTCGGATGCGACTGGGATTGACGCTGAGATGATGATAAGTATCAACCAAAAATATCATTCCAGTACACAAAAACTATCAACTCCAACTGACAATTACCAAAACTATTTTTTCTTAAATAGAATACAGAATAAAATATCCAATATAAGCTGAATTCCATATAACGAAGCTATTATTACAGCACAATGGTACCTGTCAGTTACAGACTTGAAGGCCTCTGAGACTTCTTATTTACTCCGGAAATAGAAACTTAACAAATATGACAGCGAGGTCTTATTTAAGTTTGGGATCCTTTCAGATCCGTATTAGGTTTATGCTTGTGTTTTGAAATCCTTATTCGAGAACTGAGTACTCTATGGTAAGGTTTCTATAACAAAAGATGTATATATATACCTATTGTGTTGGCTACATAAGTTTGATTTTCTTTTACAGCTTGTTAAAAGGGGACTCTCGTGCCAAGAATTTGAAAAATAGGTATTTGAAGAAACTATTGCCGTCGCGCTGCTTCCAACCTCTCCCAGTAAAGTGTGAAAAGGACAGTTGCAGCTCAGGCTGATTTTACCTACAGAAACGTTGACCAAAGACGTTTCGTATTCCGCTTTTCTTGATCAAACACGACAAATATCAATTATTTTATATCAAAATCTAGAGGAAAAGTATACTTATGCTTCTATTATTTTCTTTTTTGTCAAAACTTATCATGTTTGTCTAATAGTCATCTGAACATCGCGTTCAAAATGGGTTATTTTTCGCGATTTTGAAGTATCATATTTCTTTTTATTAAGTTTAAAAACTTTTTACAAAAAAACAACCGACTTCCAAAAACCACTACAAAGTGAAAAATAACTAATTTCGGAAGTCGGTGTCTTTGGTTTTGTATATTCGTTTTTGACACCGACTTCCGAAATTAGTTATTTTTCACTTTGTAGTGGTTTTGGAAGTCGGTTGTTTTGTAAAAAGTTTTTATTTTACACTTTTTAGTTGTTAAAAGTACTATGTATTCAGTTGCATCCGGTCAGACTGGAAGCTGACGCAAATATAGTTGGGAAACGACGTAATTTTGTTTACTTTAATTTTTACCCGTAAGTATTCCCTCAACTGCCTATGGTCTTCATCATCAAATTTACTGCAGACCATTATTTTAACCCAATGGGTGCAAAGGTCTCATCAATATAAATGAATTGAAGTCCAACCACAAAGTAGCTACTGTAAACCGTTGAGGAGTTCCCGGAACTGGCCTTTGTCTTCATCATCAGAGCTCTTATGACAGTCACAACCCATCTAGGTGTAAAGTTCTTATCAATACAAATTAATCGAGCCCAAACACAAGGTAGCTGCTGTGAATTGTTGAGGAGTTCCTTCGACTGTCTCCCGGCTCCATCATCAGATCTACTCCAGACCTTTATTAAATTAGTGCTTAAAATACTTAATGAAAATGCTAAGAAATGCACTAGTCGCCCTGCAATTTTTGAAAGTTCCTTGTTTTCTCTGGTCTTCCACCATCAAACCCTGATATCCTTATCATGGGACCACCTTGGGAACGTCTTCTTTCCAACAGAAAAGAATTATCAAAATCGGTTCATAAACGACGAAGTTATGCGCGAACAAACATAAAAAAAAGCATATATACGGTCGAATTGAGTAACCTCCTCCTTTTTGAAGTCGGTTAAAATGAAATGATAGGGGAACATTACAATCACGGTATGAAATTGTAGAAAAAATATTTGCTCCAAAAGCATTATCCACGAAGAAACAGCGGAATACGTTTGTATAGAGAAAGCATTTTTCTCGGTGGTAGGCCATAACATCGGCTACCGGCAAGTTTCACCCACCAGACAAAGTCCGCCAAAGCCGCCAAACGATTCGTCGTGTTCCGGCACGATGTCTGGTGAAGCCGTACGGAGGAAGGGTCGAGCAGTTGTGTTGCGTTGTGTGGTGGGTATGATGCGCCAAACGTTGTGTGTCGGGAGTTTGGTCATGGAGAGTCTCCAGATCAATCTCCCTCTAGCGCAGCATTGTTTGATCGTGTTGGTCTTGGGTTTAACATTGCATCACCTCGCTCAACTGCCGTCATCCTTCCTATTCTAAGTTTTTTGTGATTAGGCTTAATTAACTAGTGCGCATCAACGATTGCATCACTGCTTAACAACAGGCAGGATTGCAGTCTAGCACTAGTTGATAATTATTTAAAAAAGTATAGAGAAAGCACCACTAAAGTTCCTTCTTAAGAAAAGAAGTTATCGAATCCAGGTTCATTAATTTGATGTTAATTTTGTAGGTTCCGTATTCCATTGGTAACAACGAGACCCTATTAGTGAATCTACTGTTCGTCTGTCTGTCTATATAGTTAAAATATCAAAGATGATGTATGTATTTCTGACTAGCGGCCGCCAGCAACTTTCTTGTGGAATTAGTTATGCTCCGCCCCTATTGGCTACAGCGTGTTATATAGCCTAAAGCCTTCCTGGTTTAATGGGCTATCCAACGCAAAAGATTTTTTCAAATCAATAAATCAGACCAGTGGTTCCTGAGATTTGCGCGTTCAAACAAACAAACAAACTTTTTAGCTTTATAAATTAGTATAGACTAGCTTTCCGCCCGCGGCTTCGCCCGCGTGGAATTCGGTTATATCGCGCTTTTTAGATTTCCTCAGGAACATCAACATTTTCAGGATAAAAAGGTAGCCTATGTTCTTTCTCAGGGTCTAAAGATTGTCTGTGCCAAATTTCATCAAAATCGGTTGAGAGGTTTAAGCGGGAAAGCGTAACAGACGAACAGACAGACAGACAGACAGACAGACAGATAGACAGACAGAGTTACTTTCGCATTTATAATATTAGTATGGATTATCAAAGATGATGTATGTATTTCTGACGTAACAAAAAATACTAAATAGAATTTTCGCTTCGTTTTTTATACCGCGTACATATAGAGGGACTGCTACAATTTTCCAGCGGTCCGTCTGCCTACAGTTTAAGTGTCTTCAAGGCTAGATAGAATAGGCTCTTAATAAACTAGCGAGCTTTAGCATCAATGATTGCATCACTGATTGCATCAATGTGAAATAATTGTAAATACGAAACCTATTTATCTTCATGTTCAACTCGCACTTGTTCAATTTGTTTGTCATTAAGAGCCTATTATTATAACATAAATTTTACCCTGTAAAACTCAATAAGAAAAATCCTTATCTTTACACCAAGTCGATCTCGAGAAAATACGTGAACAATTTTGTCTGTAAGGAAATATATTATGTATATTATACAATAAAAGAAAACCCTGTCCGATCCGTGAAGGTATTGTTAGGTATCGATAACTGATTCTACTAATGCCCCACAAAAGTTTGTCTTTGTGGGCATTGTAAATCTCAGAACAAAAAAATCAGAACTTAAAAAAATCCCCTAAAAATAATATTATTTCGCAAAAAGGGTAACTTAATACATGTGCGTAAGCAAGCCCTTCCGCGGGCGGCGGGGACAGGACACGCGGCACCTGTGACGTGGTCGCGTCGGTATTCGCTTATAATAATACCGGTGTTGTCACTTTTTAAAATTACCAAATTTCGGGAAGTGGAATTAATTCCCGGGAAAAAGGATTATTTCAAAATTCATTAGTATTGTTACTATGATGATTATGTAAAATTTTATATTATATTTGGTCAAGTGTTTACCTAACCTTTATTATCCAAGGGTCCGACAGGGTTTTCTTTACATATTGTATGTCACCTATAAGCCAGGTTTGAGCCGTCATAAGAAGCGTGTCTTGGGATGCTATTTTTTAGCTTTCTGGGGAACATCTTTGTAAGTATTATAATTTAACACTAACATTGAGACATAGTCGTCACATACAAGTCGTAGCCTAGTGGTTAAAACACCAGCCTCCCAAGTATGAGTGCGGGTTCTATTCCAGGTCAGGCAAGTACCAATGTAACTTTTCTAAGTTATATCGACGCTTGAAAGCAATCAAATAATTTGAAAAAATCAAGTAATTTGAGTTATATACACCATTCGAACAGGCAAATTTTTCTGAGTCGTTTGGTGTATATAACTCAATTTACAAATTTTGTCGCTTAGATATAATTGCCTTTCAAGCGTCGATATGTACTTTCTAAATATATCTGGACACCAATGACTGATTGCAAAACATCTTGAAACCTGGACTTTAAGTCTGAAATCGCCAATCTGCATTAAGCAAGCGTGGTGATTGCGCTGTATAGAGGAAACCTGTGCCCAGCAGTGGGACGATAAAAAACAGGTTGATGATGATCGAGACATAGACAATCATAAAATAAATAAAAAGAACAATAATTAGGTATTATTTCTCAACAGTCTCCCAATTTATTTGGAATAAAATAGAACAACTCTTTAATAGGTATCATAGATTACAGTATGTAAAAAGATTTTACAAAGGGTGACACAATGGGCGGTCTTATCGCTAAGAGCGATCTTTCACACAATAAATATACCCAATTTATTTACTGTAAATAATATATATAAACCAAAATCAATCTTTCCTAAAATGAGTCCATCGGTTACTTTTATACTTTATTTGTCATTTAAATGTAGATCGTATATCTCCAAGAATTCCTTTGAAGATATTCGCAACACCATGTCATGGTAAAAGCCTCAGACACAGCGACAATACGTCCCAGTACGTAGAGGCAATCTGTTAATGGATACCAAGGATTTTAACGCTTTGGGATGCGGCAAAGATCTTTAAGGGAAATAAAGTCACTCTTTAAAATTCCGTGTAATATTCTGCTTTATGATGAAGAATTTGGATGAATTGTGTTTTCGATCGTATTTCGTATGTTTCGTTTTGGCTTTGATTTTTAAAAGGCCAACATTTTGGCAAATGGTAATGATCGTAATTTCAAGATTGTTAACGAGTGAATCTATCCGAAAGGCCTCTTATTTCTCTACATTGTAGTTTTTTTTTTGACACTGACGTAAACAACTCAAAGGGAATATATTACGAACATAGCAGGTACCGGTTTCTAGTTTCTGACAAAACCATGGGAAGATGGCTTGGGTTTATGTAATGTCTCACAACTTTATTCGTTTACGTACTGTGTATTACGTAACGTTTTTATACTTACCTAATCTACGTTCCCAATTATTTTTTAAAACATGTAAACAAATTGGTTATTGGAAAAAACTTTAATTCCTACACAATAAAGTACTATTCACAATATTTTAAGACTTTAATAGGTATAATTCTTGATAATCAGAAATCTGTTTAGTTACAACTGAAACAAAGTTGATATTTGATTAAATAGTCATAATATAAACACGTAACAGAAACGTAAATTAGAATAAGCCTTACTGGTATTTTTGTCTCGAGACTATCTGAGACTTTTATGTCCAAATTCATCTTGATTGAAGACATTCCTCTAGAGTGGCCTTTTAGGCAAGAGCCTTACAGATTTGGTGAACCGCCCCGCAGTTTCTAGGCATGAATTACTTATCTAGCAGCTCAACCTTCTGAGTTCAATGACACCAAATCCTAACCACGTTTTTTTCCTTTTTGCCCAACACTAGAAATTTCTCCGTATTTTGAGAGTGTTTATAAACATTTATGCTCAAATACACAATCAGCCAGACCCGTAACAATTACTTGTAGGTCATACAAATATTTTTCCGTGCGGGATTGAACTTATGACAGTCAGCACAGAATAAACCACGCTACTAAGTATGCGAACTGAGCCGTCAAACGTTCGTCATTCATAAATGCTGCTAAAGGTAACTACAAATTTGGTACTGTTTAACCATACATGTTTGACGTTTGAACGTCACATAACTTTAATAATCGTTTATAAATAAACCTTAATAAGTATATGTTAGTAAGTCATGGTGGCCTAGTGGTTAAAACACCAGCCTCTCACGTATGAGAGTGCGGGTACGATTCCAGGTCAGGCAAGTACCAATGTAATTTTTCTAAGTTATATGTACTTTCTAAGCATATCTTGGACACCAATGACTGATTACTAGGTGATGGAAAACATCTTGAGGAAACCTGGACTTTAAGTCTGAAATCGTCAACCCGCATTGAGCAAGCGTGGTGATTACGCTCAATTCTTCTCTGTGTGAGAGGAGACCTGTGCCCAGCAGTGTGACGATAAGAAGGTTGATGATGATAGTAATAGTATTTTACTCAATTAGGGTGCGAGACTCAACTCAGGAATAAGAAGATTCGTAGAAGAACGAAAGTCGCCGACATAGCCCAACGGATTAGCTCTTTGAAGTGGCAGTGGGCGGGGCACAGAGCTCGTAAAGCCGATGACTGTTTGGATAGAAAGCCTCTTGAATGGCGGCCACGTACCGGCAAGCGCAGCGTCGGACACCCACCGAGTAGGTGATCCGATGACCTGACCAAAATCGCATTGAAGCGCTAGATGCAGGCCGCGTCCAACCGGTCTTTTTGGAAATCTTAGGGGAGGCCTATGTCCAACAGTGGACTTCCTGTGGCTGACAAAATGATGATGACTCAACTGTCGATCTGTCTGTAACCAAGCTGTATCTCATGAACTCTGATAGCTTGATAGTTGTAATGTTCATAGATAAAGTATTTCTGTTGCCACTATAACAACAACATATGGTATGGAACTGCATATCGTGAGTGCGACTCGCACATTTTTTTAAATTCTTTTAAACAAGTGCCTGACCCACTTGATGGTAAGCAGTGAAGCAATCGTTGATTGTAAAACGCGCTAGTTTATCAAGATCGAAGAAAGAGAGCCTATCCACTCTAGCCTTGAAGACACTTAAATAGGTAGTCAAACGGAAAGACCACGCCAAGAAAATTACAATTACCACGGAAAGGAGTTAAGTTACTTCCCACCTTTGTAGCCCCAAAGTGGAGTCCATTTCATGCGCTGCACACTTCCACCGGCAGTAGGGACCCTATCCGAGGCCGGTGGGCCTCGAGGTTCTAAGCTGTTGGCGGCGGCCGGCGTCCTCCCTGTCGGGTCGGTGAGCAGGTGGTGGCGTCGTCAGCGGATAGAAATACTCATCGTGTTCCAGTCCTTCGATATAGGAGGTATAAACCTCCAATTTTTCTGAATTTAATAAAATTCTCAAACTTCTTATACCTAACGTTTGTGAATAAAAGGTTAACGATATGAACTTAAAAAAATAAAAATAGCCTCCTAAGGTTCTTACCCAATCAAGGGCCAGCCCTCAAGCTAATAAAAACTTTATCCCTTCAATATTTTCTTTTGATTAAATTCGTCTACTGAAAGCAAATGGGAAATGGTTTTCTCGGGGTATTTTTTTTTATAAAAGCATACTGAAATTGAGACTGCGGTATATTGAAGAGGTATTCAAATAATATAAGTTGTTTTGCATAAGGAATTGATTATATAATTATCTACTACTAGCTGGGCACACTAATAAATTACTGCGATCCCCAACCCGCCTGCCAAGCGTGGGGTTTATGGGAATGCCGCCCAATGGAATCAAAGCTTTGGGGGAGGTCTTTGTCCAGCAGTAGACGTCTATAGGCTAAGAAGAAGAAAAAGAAGCTGGGCTCCGTAGTTTTTCGTGGGAATGTCGGGATAAAAAGTGTTATTCCTGGTTATAAACCATCTGTGTGCAAAATTTCATCCCAATACACACTTTCACGTTTATATTAGTAAGGATTTTATATTATAAAGTTTTTGCGTAGCGGTTACATCGTAGCTCTGACGTCATTGCTACGCGCGCTACTTAGTCGTAGCATATTGGCTGGGCTACGCGGAAATAGTTGTTTAAACCCTTGCCTTTGAAGCGGCCTTGTATAAATTTTATATTAGTTGTAACTTTCCAAGGAAGCAATATTTAGAAATTGCCTTTAAATAATTTATATCAGACTTCTCATTTACGTCGGTAGTTTATATTGGAGTAAACTGGTAGAAACACGTGCTTCCTCCATGGGACTTTCTGTCTCAGTTGGATATTTTCAAGGGTGCTGCCAAAGCCTACAGTGGGGTAACTGACAATCCAAAATGAGTTTGTCAACTCAACCTCACTGTTGGTTTCGAAAATCTTAAAGTTTTCATCATTGAGGTCTTTATCATGATTTAAGCCAAAAAAAAGGTCTTGATGAGAATTGAGAACCAAGGAAGGCACCAACTTTACAAAAGCTTCTAAAAACTATACTAGAGGGCTCTGTATTAAAACCCGTAGTAAATCCACATTTTTTTCCTTTCTCTTCTGTGCGAGTATCGCATGAGGAACTTCGTGCAGTAGATTAAGTGTCATTTGTAATACAACAGAGCGTCATTTTTTCCATTTTTTATGACTACTAAACGCTACAGTCGTGGTGGCCTAGTGGTTAATACACCAGCCTCTCAAGTATGAGTGTGCTAGTTCGATTACAGGTCAGCCAAGTACCAATGTAACTTTTCTTGGTTATGTGTAGTTTCTAAGTATATCTTGGACGCCAATGACTGATCATAGGGTGAAGGAAAACATCTTGAGGAAACCTGGACTTTAAGTCTGAAATCGGCAACCTGCATTGAGCAAGCGTGGTGATTACGCTCAATTCCTGTCTGTATAAAAGGAGCCTGAGCCAACATAATATAATATTTTTTTAATTGAGGGTTGGGGATTGCAGTAATTTGTTATTCCATAGTACAAGCGCTGCAGCCCGCTTCCCTGGTGAGAGTTCCCTTAGTCACCTCTTAGGACACCCACGGGAGGATATGGGTTGGTACTATTCTATGCATGGTACCACATGGCAATATCGTTATGTACACTGAAAAATCTTCACCTTTGTCGTAAAATAAATTCGACAAAGTCAGCTTAATTTAGCTCGCCCACATAGACTGTGCGACACACAACTCACTGTACTAAACACCCACAATAAATATGGAAGTTTGTTAAATTGGTAACAAGAAGCAATAAGTTAAGTTCTGTTAAACAAGGGCCAACCACACGGTTTGCCGGCCAAGCGGCAAGCCTGAACGGTTCCGACAAGATTTACTCGCTAACTTGTACCTTGGAACTCAAATTGTGCCTCTGACAGACGTTCAAGTTTTTCAAATTAGACTGTGCGTGTGGTACCCGTAAAGGCTCGAAGGAATAATTTTTTGGCTGTGGGGTTGTTGTAAATATTGGGGTTAGTTTTTTTTTATAATTATAAACTAGTGCTTGACTGCAATCCCGCCTGATGATGTAGCAGGGGAAGCAGTGATGCAATCGTTGGTGGTAAAGGGCGTTAGTTTATTAAGCCTAGTCACTTAAAAACTTAGTGAATGGGAAGGAAGAAGGCATTGAGCGAGGTGATGCAATGTTAAATCCAACAACACGACCAACGATGCTGCGTCAGAGGGAGATTGATCTGGAGACCCTCCACGACTAAACTCCCGACACAACAACATTTGGCAAATCGTACCCGGCACACATCGCAACACAACTGCTCAGACCGGTCCTCCGTACGACTTCACCAGACATCATTAACACGACGAATCGCTTGGCGGCAAGACTTTGTCTGGTGGGTGGTAACTTCTACCCGCAGCCGATGTTATGGTCTTCCACCGAGATGCTTGCAAGAATCGAGGTCCCGAAACAACAACATTTGATGCATCGTACCCGGCACACATCGCAACAAAACTGTCAGATCTGTGCTTCGTAGGGCTTTACCAGACATCATGCCGAAACATGACGAATCGCTTGATGACAAGACTTTGTCTGGTGGGTGGTAACTTCTGCCGGCAGCCGATATTATAGCCTACCACTGAGAAAAGAAGAGAAGTTCAGGTTTTTACTATTGTGGTTTCTCCAAAACTTTACTGCCCCAACGGCCATCGGTTCTACGGACAATGTGCCCCGCCCACTGCCATCGGCATAATAACTATATTATCTTATGTTTATCCTGGATAAACACTGCTGAATGTTATCCAAATCCGTTCAATAGTTTTTCGTGAAAAAGTAAGTAGCAAACATCCATCCATAGACTTTCGCGCTTATAGCTTTCTAGCAGGATTATTCAACATAATATTGGCAACATGAATACCACACGAATAAGTTGTATTATACTAATATATAAGTTTAGAACCAAGACACAAACTCGTATAAGGTACAATTTGCTTTTAGGCCGTGCGCAGACTACCCTCTGTTAACCCTCTATAAAATTTTACCCTGATACCAAACAAGACCAGTAGCAGAATTGATTGCACCACTACGTAATTGTTCTCAATTTGAATCGTTTTCAAGTATATTGCCCAATCCCTTGCTTTCATGTATACGAAAAATGTGTTTGCCCCACAAAGGAATACAATGCAATGAATGTTGTAGAAGAGTCAAAATGAAACCCATTGCTACTAATAATGTGTTGCGCAAACCTCCTCCTGTTTTGACATTCGACTAAAACTATTCTATCTTAATTATTGTCAAGTTCTTACTGCAATTTATTTGTGGTAGCCACAGTGTGCCTTCTTTCATTACACACGTTTTAAGGTCTTCCCATGCTGCCAATGCCATACACTTTCATACTCAAAATTTTTCTCAACACCACACCTATTGAGGAAAATTTTCCATTCCCACTCCAGCTCGTCAATCTCTTCTAAAAACAGTAATCAACACTGTTTTGGTCAATTATCATAATTAAAATTGTTGAAAATTTAGTCACATTCTTATTTCCATGACAATCAGGATCTGGTTCTTATGAAAAATCTATGACAGATTGAGAATCAGAAAGGAATGTGAACATTCCTAAAAAAACAAGGTCCTGACCCTCTGGTGTGCACACAGTCTTACATCATATTCATATAACATATCAGAAAGTAATTTCAACTTTATTATGGCGTTTGTCTTATATTGACGTTTTCTTTGCAGGTTCAAATATTGAGTTACGAGCCTTTTTCCAGGAACATAACAAGATATTTATTGAAGAGAAACTAATGACTAACATGTGGTGCGTAATTCCAGGATCTTTTTGGACTGAAATAGTTGGAACTCTTGTTAATACAAGATGGTGGGTCATCTGAAAACTTTCTCAGAATATAATGTCAATTTTCATAATCCTAAAGGCCTAGACAAGGGACCGTGGCTTACAAAGCGTTTTGTATTTCTAGAACTTTCTCCTACAGGATTGATATGCGCTTTTCGGTAGCTTATGATAATCCTAAGATAAGAGCAGTGGTGCCACAGTGAAAACGGTCACTACTTACAAGTTGTAGGTCGTATGTTCAAACCCCATCAGGCGCTTTACCTTGTGTAAATAATTTCATCACCACTGCTCTCAAAAACAGTGGGAGGAAAACATGGTGAGGATACCCGGCATGTCCTAGAAAGAAAACTTGGAAGACATGTGACATCTACCAACTGCCCCTGGGTCATTCCAGGCCCATGCCCTCTCATCGAAATGAGGCCTCAGTCCCAGTAGTGGGAACATTACAGGTTGATTATTTATGTATATTTTGTACTAGCTTTCCGCCCGCGGCTTCGCCCGCGTGAAATTCGGTTATATCGCGCTTTTAAGATTTCCCTCGGGAATATCAAATTTTTCAGTAAAAGGTAGCCTATGTCCTTTCTCGGGGTCTAAAGATTGTCTGTGCCAAATTTCATCAAGCGGGAAAACGTAACAGACAGACAGAGTTACTTTCGCTTCTATAATATTAGTATGGATAATAATGCTATACAGTTGTGCCTTTCTACAGTCCTTATCAATGGTGACGTGTCCATCTATGCTACTGCCATAACAAACGCTAATAAACATTCTTATCAATGCTCTAAACACACATAACATCGAAGAACCAGAACAATTTGCTAGCGGCGGTCTTCCCGTCTGATTACCATTTTAGTGTCTTCAAGGCTAGAGTGGATAGCATTATTTACCACTTACCATTTACCATCAGGTAGGAACGCGGTCAAGCACTAATTTATAATGTTATAAAAAGTATAATGACTGTTATTATTAAATGTGATCAATTATTTCTGAGATTGCTGGTAAACTAATTGTCGACTTGCATCCAACAGGTAACTGCGATTGTATAAAAAGTTCGTTGGTCTACCTTGTGGGAGGAATTCCAACGCTAGGTCTATTGGTACGCGGTCGTCACTCCTTTCGAAACCATCAGCCATCTGTTCTACAAGCAATCTGTTCCGCCTAGTGCCACTTAAGTTTGGCAATTCTTCGGGCGATGACGGTCACATTGGTTTTCCAGCGGATCTCACCGTTGCTAATTTTATCATGCATGAAACTCCAAGCATACCGAGCCAGATGATATTAACTAAATAACTTCTCTTACTCTTCACAGTGTATCCTATCCTAACTCGTCATTCCGAAAAAAGTCTTACATGCCAATATTACGGACAACATTTTGACTTATCCACCACACAATACACGGTACAACCACACAAGTTCAAAATTCTACATATTAAACACGTAAAGAAGTTGATATAAATGATTCGATTGCGACGTCGGGGTACGCATTTCCGCAGCTTGGGCAAAATGGTGTGAGGTGACAGGTATCATTTGTGACCCCAAAATGCCGGTGAGGCTTAAGGGACAGGTCTACAGGACCATCATTAAACCTGTTCTTCTGTATAGCAGTGAGGCGTGGGCCTGTGCTTGAGCGACTCAGGCAGGAAGTGCGTGTCACGGAGATAAATATACTACGGTGGATGTGTGGGTTACGCGGAAAGGCCGCATCTGTGGCAGTCGCCGTGCCCGTGACATAGCAGCCTATGCTGGTACGGTTAAGTGTTAAGAAAACCGGCGTTATGTGGGTAACAAATGTCTTGCCATGGCGCCTCCAGAACAAGCCGGAACAAGGTAGACCAAAGAAGTGCTGGCTAGACGTTGTAAGAGATGACATGCGTGCAACAATCTCACTACCTTACCTACCTAATAATCTTGTTAGACAAAGGAGACTAGTCTCAACGACTCCAGGGAATCTAGTGTGGAGGCTAGTGCTATTTAAAAATTGTAATGTTTTTCTGAACAATAAAGGTTTCATATTTTTTATTTACTTACCATCATCAATGTACTAATGTTTATTATACGATATTTTTTACTAAAATTACTATCCTCACTTAAATCCTAATTTCTGTTTTGCAGTTTCTCACTTGAGTTTAACAATATATTATGTTTATTTTACATCTCACACCGACCTTATAAAAACAGGTGAAGCATTTTTGTATGTAAATTTATGAATCACAGTCTGAACTTCAAAGTTTATGAATAATTCCCTTAAATAACATCATTTAAAATTTTGTGGGACATGCAAAATCTCGTCGCATGAATGTAATAAGATGCAAAAACAGTCAAAGTTTGTGTTTTACAAAAAAGTTTCGTTATGCGGCTTGGAATCTCTTTGGTAGTCAGAAAAAGTGCGTTATCTGCACTTTCGTTGACCTTTTCTTAGTTTTACAGATAAAGTATATTATTGCTGCAAATAGATCATTAAACTAAACCTGTTCTTTTTATTCACCTACTAGCCGCGAGCCGCGATTTTACCGCATAAGTTTTGGCCCTGTGAAATATCACCAGTCTAACTGCTGCCTTGGCTAAACTTCCATATTTTCCGTGAAACGATTGCCGTTTGACCTCTACTCCCCGATGGTAATATCGAAGCATTGCAGTTAGACCAATTGTTGGAGTTTGAGAGCTCCAACAACCCGTAACGACTGCCACTACCGGGATCAACGGCTTACCGTGATTTCCGAGGCGATCAGACCAGTGCAAATATTCATATTCATGCATACAAATATTTGCACTGTGCGGGGATCGAATCCGCGCCTGCTTGCGCAGCGGCTACTACGGAGGCTGTCGTGTGACGGTGCATCGGGTTAAAAAGTATCCTGTGTTAAAAACTTCATCAAAATTGTTTATTCTGTTTGAGCGTGAAGAATTAAGAAATATATAAACAAACAAACTTTTCTCTTTATGTATGACACTGTCGATGTTATAACAATATGATTGACTTGTGAAAGTTTTTGTACAGACCACAATACATCAAACTACTACGATCTGTCTAATTTCTTTATTAGGTTTTTAACTTTATTGCTACAGTATTAGGGCTCAATGTTGATTGTAAATATTTGACAGTTTCGGGTAGCTTGACTTGCTACCGTTCGTCCTAAACTTCTTCTTCTTCCAGTGCCTCTTCAATCTTGAAGATTAGCCGTCAGCTTCGTGTACTCGGTCTTGTCAACCGCGAGTCGGAACAGTTTTAAAAACAAAACTATTTACAGAAAATAAAATCATGTATCATTTACTGACACTTGATAGATAGGTACGCCATTACTTCGGTCTAAAACCTAGTTCTCAAGAACTAGTTTGTAGGCACTTTTAGTAATAAATAGTTTCCAAAAAACAGATAAGATATTAGATTTTCCAAGTAAAATACATTTACTGAGAAGTTTCAATTATTCACCCATCGGATGAAAATGAAGTTATCCGAAAAGTAGAGGTCAATCTTTACCGTATTGGATGAGGGATGCTTATTGGTTTAGCTCATTTTCGGATAAGTCCGAATTTACTCAAACAGGATTTACGTGGGCGGAAAAAGTAGCGGTAAATACTTATAAAATACTTGTGCGAAATTCTAGTCAGTACCCTCTGGGGAAGAAAAGAAGAAAAAGAAATGTTTAAAAATATCAAAATCAACTCATCTATAAAGAGTACATGTTGTGAAAAGTCGTGGTGGCCTAGTGGTTAAAACACCAGCCTCTCAAGTATAAACCACGCAAGTACCAATGTAACTTTTCTAAGTTATATGTCCTTTCTAAGCATATCTTGGACACCAATGACTGATTAAAAAGTCTTCACTTTTTAATCAGTCATTGGTGTCCAAGATATAATATAATAGATAGAATATAATGCTTGCAAAGGATGTGCACTTAGTACAACAGTAATATTTAAAGATCCACTTTGAAAACTAGTTTGATAATTATAAAGTTTAAATTAAGTCTCGTTAAACAAGCGACTAAATAAATTAAAGCCAAGTGATTTGACTCTGGTGTCGTGGTGGCTAGTGATCAAAACACCAGCCTTTCAAGTATGAGTGTGCGGGTTCGATTCTAAGTCAGGCAAGTACCAATGTAACTTTTCTATGTTATATGTACCTACTTTCTAAGTATATCTTGGACACCAATGATTGAAGGTGAAGAAAAACATTTTGAGGAAACCTGGACCTTAAAGTCTGAAATCGCAAACCCGAATTGAGCAAGCGTGGTGATTACTCTCAATCCTTCTCTCTATGGGAGATGTGCCCAGCAGTGGGATGATAAAAAACAGGTTGATCATGATGATGATGATCAAAATCAACTGAATGACTAATTATAAACCTCCTTGACGCGACTATCTTTTTACAACATACTTAATTAACGACAATTTTTGTCAAAATTATTTATTTATTTATTAAAACTTTATGTACAAACATTGCACAATGGCGGACTTAATGCCTCCGGCATTTTCTACCAGTCTACCTTGAGGTGATGCAGAGACAAACATGGTAGGTGCAAATAAATTAAAATTAAAAGAGAGAAAAAAAAGTATTAAAAATATTATAATAAATACATAAATACATACATACAAAATATAAACAGTAGAGAGAGATAAAATTATAGATAGAGAAAAAATAAATAAATTATATGTGGGATGAATCTGCCAATTTCTTACGTAGATATTCCAGAGCTTTAACTTTAAATGTGTACTGACTTGTCAACGTCCAAATTCTGAGGAAGATCATTCCAAAGGAAAACCGCCTGGACAAGAAATGAAGATTTAAGAAAACCAGTGCGGTGAGAAGGACATCGTAGAAGACAATTATTGGAAGAACGAAGATTCTTATTATGCGCAGTGAATAAATATTGAAAATGAGAAGTAAGGTAAATTACTGAATAGTAGTTTCATTTTTTGATCAAAAACCAACAACGAGACAGCAATATTACGCCCCTGATTCCTGTATTTGTTGTATCAAAATCGTGTTTCCATCAGCACTTCAAAGCCACGTAAAAACATTTAAACAGAATACATCGCATTTATATTTATTAAAGAAAGTCGTGAACCCGGGTCATAACGCGGAACATGATTCGTTTTATCTCGAACTTCGTTCTCCAGTTACATGGAAGGTAGGGATGAGCCGTGCACACGTCAAATTCATGAACGACCCTTTGGGATCCGTTTCGAAGTATTCCGAGAAACTGAAGTTTTTTGAAATGTTAATGTTACGCGAGGAACGCCCAAAACAGGTAGATTTCAAATATTTAAAACCTTAATTATAAATATTGTGTTCGTTTGATGTTGCCGAAAGATGAGATTTGTATGTTTTTTTTTTTTGCCAATAGATACTCTTTAGGACTCGATACGACTATGTGAACAAAGCGCATGGATATATGTATTATATATGTCACTAGCTTTCCGCCCGCGGCTTCGCCTGCGTAGAGTTCGGTTATATCGCGCTTTTTAGATTTCCCTCGGTAACATCATTTTTTTCCGGGATAAAAGGTAGCCTATGTTTTTTCTCAGGATCTAAAGATAGTCTGTGCCAAATTTCATCAAAATCGATTGAGAGGTTTAAGCGGGAAAGCGTAACAGACAGACAGACAGACAAAGTTACTTTCGCATTTATAATATTAGTATGGATTAGAGAAAACAGAAAACAAAGATAATGTACAGGTTGTCTCTGACATCGTAACGCACACTTCACGAAAAGGCTGGACCGCATGCCACTAGTAAAATTATGATAGTCATTTATGTCGTTAATGAGCGGTTACACAAATCACAGTGTTTGATAAAAAGTGTCGGCTCGGCCTTTGAACGTTGCAAGCGTGCCGCCGCGCGTTTTTGTAGGTATGACGTTGACCCCTGATGTGAAATCTATTAAATCAGCTGATTGGATAGTTTTTAGAGTTTTGTTAACATTACGTTTTTGTTTTGCTATTAGCGAATTAATTAATTTTTACTTTAACATCTTATTACGTTATAAAAGTACAGCAATTATGAACGATCTTAAGTGAAAAAACAGCGTATTTTTTTTTAAATCAGATTAAAGTCGACAAAAATTTCCACCACAGGGATTGAGAATCATGTACTGGATCCATGATACTCATTTGTGCGTCGATGTCAGATACACCCTTTATATTACTCGGGCGTGGTTCACTTTTCTCTTCCAATATTTAAGTGCATTAAAAACTTCCACCGTCATTTCTTGCCAACCCTATCATCCCCATTTGGGAAACTACAAAACACAAGTTCCTTAGAAAATAATGGGCAAGTCTATATCGCTGCACGCCGCGACGACATGTCACGCCGTGACGCAAACACGTTACGAGCGTGACGGCGGATGCTTGAAACACTGCCTAATGTTGAAATGTGGTCCAAAACGTAAGTGAATATAGAAACTCAAACCATGTATTTCAAATATATCAATTGAATTCAAAATGTCGGTCGGTCAGGAAGCTGAAGCTAAAATATATTATTTTTATCGTTATAGTAAAAACTGTGTAACTGTCTAAATGGGTAGTGTGCTGCAATCATCATCATCATCATCATCCCAGCGTTAATCCCAGTCGCATCCGAAGCCTTTTTCAGCTTTTGGGGTCTGTTCTTTGGTGTTGCAATATCGCACATTAATAAATATGTTTGATGGTTGTCCATAAAAGAAAAGGAAAAAAAGTCCATTTGCGGTAAACATGACGCTAATAATTAAAAAAAATAAAAAACATAAGAAATGGTTGAGGGAAATATGCATCACATCTATGAAAATTGGCTGTCGCTCAGCATTACTATCATATACTCCGACCTTATACATAACAGTGCCGCAGCCAACGCCGACGTAATAATAATTTCAGTCGGTGCAACAAACACTTATTGGTGCCACTGAACCGGTACAGTATCAATATAAAAGAGACAATATACATTCTAAGTGTCTAAGAGAATATTTTACACTAACACAAACAGGAATATAGAAAAGAAAAACAAAGATCTATCAACTCCCAAACTAAGACATTCCTGTATTTTTGATGGATGACTGATTAGCGAAATGTCACGTTCTTTACTTTTGTAATGATTGCAAGTGAAAATAGAAGATGAAAGTTAGAAAGTATTACCATTATATACAACATGTCAACAGTCATGGCGAGATGAACTACATATGGTAAGACAATTGTAAGCGTGACAGTGTAGCGTGAAGACAGAACATGGGCGTAAACTGGGATGTTATCACAGGGACGGCAAATGTTGTAAATAGAATACGTAATAGAACCCAATTTGAAATAGTAGGTAAGTATTTGCAGCAGAAGCATATCTTTTAGAACAATTTAATTTAATTATCGCTTCAACTGAACCCTTGCACCACTCACCCCTATGTAACAGGATAGAAATAACTCTTAGAAACATATAGCTCTAATAAACACGGTTTCAAAGTACACTCGACGCCACGAGTGACGAGGAGTTGGACAGGTGGTGGTTCTAATTGATGACGACTGTACGTGCGTGGACTTACGAGTAAAATTATGTTTATTAGCTAATCTGAGGGCGGTATAACTGGCTTGTCAAGATCAAATTTGCTCACTAAAGAATAGTAACTTTGTCAAAAAGATACGGTGATGAGGACAATATATACAATGTAGAAACGGTATATTTATACCAAGATCATTGCTTCTTGGGTTAGTTGACATAGAAGCCAAGCCAAGAAGGAACACAGATTGGTTTCAGTCAGTAAAATTCTGACACATCCTTCCGCTCCGCGCAAAGCGGGAGAGGTCATTTGATGATTTCCCATCCAAATAACGAAGGCATTCTCTACTAGTCTATCAATCGGTGAAGAAAAGATTAGAATTTAGAATAGATAAGACTATTACAATTAGTGTATTCAATTAGTGTATTCAATGGCTCAACAATTTGAGTAAGTACTATTTAAGTATTATTTTCTAACCTAAGTAGGTTTCTTTCACAATTGGTCTTACTGCAATGCTTAGATATCGCCTCCGGGTTGTGGAGGTCAGACGGCAGTCGCTTCACGGAAAATATCGAAGTTTAACCAAAATTAGCAGTTAGACTGGTAAAAGCGGACCTCAGACTCCAAAGCTGAAAAAGCTGCGGATGCGACTGGGATTAACGCTGAGATGAGATGAGATGACTAATATTATAAATGCGAAAATAACTCTGTTTGTCTGTATGTCTGTCTGTTACGCTTTCCCGCTTAAACCTCTAAACCGATTTTGATGTAATTTGGCACAGACAATCTTTAGACCCTGAGAAAGGACATAGGCCCTTTATTGAAAAAAAAAAATGATATTGCCGATGGCAATCTAAAAAGCGCGATATAACCGGATTTCACGCGGGCGAAGCCGCGGGCGGGAAGCTAGTATATAATACAATGAACATTAGATAATCCAATTATAATAATTGATAACATATGTTACCCATTATAATTATGTGGTTAACATTTACGTTAATAATTAATGGTTGTGTTATTATCACAATTGATATCCAATGATTACTAAGTTTATTTCTGATTTTTTTACTTAGATGCCGATGATTGATTTGATGATGATTTGTGCCCGGATAATGGAAAAAATGAGTTTACAATAAATACACTCCTGCTCAACCCTCTGGAGTAACATGACCTGATTAAAGTAATTAAAGAAAAAGCGAGTGACAATTTTAGTAGTTTTGATTGTATCAATTCACGTAAAAAAACCCCTCAGTAAATATCACTTATTAAGTATAAAAAACTCACATTATCGATACAAACACAGAACAATATAAACACCCACTCCCTAGCGCACAACCTCCCCTATGTAAAGTGATATCACCCATCAAATAACTGTTACCAAGAGTTCTCAATACACTCCATTTTATCCACCGCCTCCCGCTTACAAATTAGAGTGGTGACAAGGAATTTAATTGGCGCTGAACGTACGCGCACCTCTAGTTTTCGATTGCTTGAGATATGTTTATTGCTTGAATGTTATGTGCAGCTCGGTACTGTTTAATAAAGGTGGGAATACGCAAGGGGTGGTAATAGTCGAGGGTACTATGTGAAGCTATTTGTATTTGTGCTTAGAGATTAGTTTATAAATGTAAATTCTTGGAATAACTTTATCCTACTCCTTGGCGTTGCTAGGGACTTTATTTATTTAGTTAATTTACCATTTGTCTTAACACCTAATAAAGAAACAGAGCAGAAAGAAGTTACATACTGTGATTCTTACTTTATAAGACATCTCTTCTAGTATATCTGCGATAAGACAATAGATACAGATATTATGTAGACAGTATATATGTGTGTGTTTGTTTAAGAGGGGACTCTAGTGGCGTTTTCTCCATACAAAGGTATTCCGCTGTTTTCTCCGTGGATAACGCTTTTAGAGCAACGATATTTTTTCAACAATTTCTCACCTTGATTATACGCGCCCCTATTATTTCATTTTTTTTGAAAACTTAATCAGTAAAAGAAATATGATGTTTCAAAATCCCTAAAAATAATCCATTTTACCACGATGTTCAGACGACTATTACACAAATGTGATAAGTTTTTGACAAAAAAAGTAAATAATAGAGGAATACTCATCCTTTAAATTTTGATATAAAAATAATTGAGATTTGTCGTGTTTTGAAAAAGAAAACAGCGGAATACGAAACATCTTTTGGTCAACGTTTTTGTAGGTAAAGTCAGCCTGAGTTGCAACTGTCCCTTTCGCACTTTACGGGGAAAGGTTGAAAGCGGCGCGTCGGCAATAGTTTCTTCAGATACCTATTTCTCAAATTCCTCGACACTAGAGTCCACTCTCACGGAGAGCAGGCTTCCAGCTGAAGTAACGAGAGATCATATATGACGCCTAGCGATATATACTTAATCCGACCAAATATAATTGTTAGTTTTTTTTAGAATTTCTTTCGTATTTGATATTAAATTTCAACTACATATATACCTATTTTTTTTTTTTTGAAATACAGTTTGTTTGACTGACGGACAACTAAGTGATCCTAAGCGGTTTAAAACTTGGTAACTCTTCAATCCTGTGGATTTTTCTATGGCGGGCGAAGAAGATTCTATAGTGAACTTTGCCCATTAATAGAAAAGGGCGGATCCTTTTTTTATCAGAAGGGTGTTACTTCTGGTGGGCAACTGTTTGCTAGCTGCGCGGAAAACTTCACTTGCGCGATTCAGGATTTTGATGCATAGTTCTCATGTGGCGTTGTCAATACCGCCAGAAACCTATATGTATGTAACTGGTTAGACTGGAAGCATACCTCAACTTTCGAAAGAGGCAAACAGAAAACATCAAAATCCAATTTATACTAAGAATCTACCGAAAAAAGAAAGCATCTCCAAAAGATAAAGTTTTCAAACACCAACATCTTTTCCAACAAGTTAGGATCGCGGTGCAAAGAAAATTGCACGGTATACAATCGAAGAAGGCATACAAGTGGATATCGTTCAACTACCGGTATGTTAAGTTACAAAGTTGTGCGGTCTATGCTATGCTGTGTCGGTTAAAAAGTTTCCACTACAAATAGGAGTGTTTGGTCGCTGTTTAGGTTCAATTTAAACAATTTTTGTTGAAGAATATTTCATAGTTTTCTTATGTATTTGTTAGTTTTCTTACGTTGTTGACACCACTGCGACCCGGACGAAGCGTTTCGCTTCCTCTTTTATACCGCGTCAATGATCATGTCCGATCAATGATCGCATCATGATTGCGGTCAAGCGCTAGTTTATAAATAAAAAAAAAAAAATGTCAGAAATGCGAACAGAAAAGTTACGTGTTATTTGACATACATTATTTAATTAGCTCTGAAGCATTATGAACCAATGAACTTGAAAAGACGTTCCATGACTTTTCGTTTCGACGGGCAGTCGCTTCACGGAAAATATCGAAGTTTAGCCAAAATTAGCAGTTAGACTGGTAAAGTGGACCCCAGACTCCAAAGCTGATAAAGCTTCGGATGCGAATGGGATTAGTGCTGAGATTATTATGTTGATGAACTTGAAGAGATGTTTTGGGAAAGGCAATGTGAAAGACGAGGGAACGTGTGTTGTATTGCAACCTTTTTTTTGTGTTTTCCATAATGGACGCTCTCAGTGTACAGTATATTTCTGCATCGTTATCACACGGTTGATTTCAACATGGATGATGTAATCAAATACTTGTATCAATAGCCTGATAATTTAAAAGACTGTCCATGGAGCTTCTTGCCCGTTCTTCTCCATAGGTACCTACTCTTTGGAATGGGCGACTAGCTTCATCTTACTGACTGACCGACCTTCTGACAATTCAAAAGGGCCTATAACTGGTTTACTTGAAATAAATGTTTTGTTTTTTATTTTTGAACTAGGAAGACGTCAGTCCATTAGTGAACTGCAATAGGCAGCAAGATTTTTTAAATATTTGAATAGGTAAGAAATAAAATTTTTTTTAAAAAAAAAACGTTACCCACACTGGGAATTATTCCTGTATAGTGAGTCTGTTTACAAACATGTATACTCACATATACAAACAGCCAGATCCGGAACAACTACCTGTAGGCCATACAAATATTTCACGACACCTAGCACAGCAGTCGATCGCTCAGACACTGCACCAACCGTATCGTCTATTCAAGTTAAGACAAAAATCAACTTTAATTCATTGACAATTGAATTGATTTCAGAGTGACTTGAATATGAACTATTGAATAGCTATAGAAAAATTGAAATTGTAGGGAAACAAAACAAAAATTAACTTTATTATGTAGGAAATAAAGTTTTTTTTATAAACTTTTATTTTTCTATACATTTTTGGTAAATGACTCTGTATCATATATAATCTAATGCTGGTTTTATGCTTAATTAAGTCCCATCAAGTAAGCAATAGGTTATATTATGAACTTATTTATAACTTACATCTATTTACCTATTGCTTACGAATTCAACAACTGTGGTTATGGTCGCTGTTGCAGACTCTAGCGTTACATAATAAACATAACGCTTTTGTTCCCGAAGGAGTGAAATCTTCTTCTTCTTCAGCCTATAGATGTCCACTGCTGGACAAAGGCCTCCCCCAAGGCATTCCACGCTGACCGGTCTTGTGCTGCCCGCATCCATCGGCTTCCCGCGACCTTCGCTAGGTCATCGGTCTACCTTGTTGGGGCCTCCCTACGCTGCGTCTTCCAGTACGTGGCCGCCACTCCACAACCTTACTGCCCCATCGGCCATCAGTTCTGCGAGCAATGTGCCCTACCCACTGCCACGTAAGTTTAGCGACTCGCAGAGCTATGTCGGTGGCTTTGGTTCTTCTGCGGATCTCCTCATTTCTGATTCGATCACGCAGAGGAGTGAAATCAAAATACAAATATTTTATTTCACATTAAGCAACTTGGGGATGAAACGTCAGAATCACGGCTTCAATTGATGGTTTTCTATGGGGAAGAGCCGGCAAAAAACTCCATTGAGATCCTTTTAGAATAATTGGCTTCTGCAGTGTTTTCAAATCTTTACCACACTGGCCATTATCACACGAAACTCATTACGCGGCATAAGACAGACTCCGTGGCGTAGCGGTAGTGAACGTGGCCGCTGCGCAAGGAGGCGCGGGTTCGATCTCCGCGCAGTGCAAACATTTATATGCATGAATATAAATATTTGCACTGGTCTGGTCCCGGTTGCCATAAGAACATCTAATGACAATCGTTGCGGGTTGTTGGAGCCCTCAAAAGTCCAACGATTGGTCTAATTGCAATGCCTCGATATCGCTTTCGGGTTGTGGAGGTCAGACGGCAGTCGCTTACCGGAAAATATCGAAATTTAGCCTAAAATCACCAGTTAAACTGGTTAAAGCGGACCCCAGACTCCAAAGCTGAAAAAGCTTCGGATGCGACTGGGATTGACGCTGAGATGATGATGAAAGTATCAACCAAAAATATCATTCCAGTACACAAAAAACTATCAACTCCAACTGACAATTACCAAAACTATTTTTTCTTAAATAGAATACAGAATAAAAATATCCAATATAAGCTGAATTCCATATAACGAAGCTATTATTACAGCACAATGGTACCTGTCAGTTACAGACTTGAAGGCCTCTGGAGACTTCTTATTTACTCCGGAAATAGAAACTTAACAAATATGACAGCGAGGTCTTATTTAAGTTTGGGATCCTTTCAGATCCGTATTAGGTTTATGCTTGTGTTTTGAAATCCTTATTCGAGAACTGAGTACTCTATGGTAAGGTTTCTATAACACAAAAGATGTATATATATACCTATTGTGTTGGCTACATAAGTTTGATTTTCTTTTTACAGCTTGTTAAAAGGGGACTCTCGTGCCAAAGAATTTGAAAAATAGGTATTTGAAGAAACTATTGCCGTCGCGCTGCTTCCAACCTCTCCCAGTAAAGTGTGAAAAGGACAGTTGCAGCTCAGGCTGATTTTACCTACAGAAACGTTGACCAAAAGACGTTTCGTATTCCGCTTTTTTCTTGATCAAACACGACAAATATCAATTATTTTTATATCAAAATCTAGAGGAAAAGTATACTTATGCTTCTATTATTTTCTTTTTTTGTCAAAACTTATCATGTTTGTCTAATAGTCATCTGAACATCGCGTTCAAAATGGGTTATTTTTCGCGATTTTGAAGTATCATATTTCTTTTATTAAGTTTAAAAAAACTTTTTTACAAAAAAAACAACCGACTTCCAAAAACCACTACAAAGTGAAAAATAACTAATTTCGGAAGTCGGTGTCTTTGGTTTTGTATATTCGTTTTTGACACCGACTTCCGAAATTAGTTATTTTTCACTTTGTAGTGGTTTTTGGAAGTCGGTTGTTTTTTTGTAAAAAAGTTTTTATTTTATACTTTTTAGTTGTTAAAAGTACTATGTATTCAGTTGCATCCGTTCAGACTGGAAGCTGACGCAAATATAGTTGGGAAACGACCTAATTTTGTTTACTTGTAATTTTTACCCGTAAGTATTCCCTCAACTGCCTATGGTCTTCATCATCAAATTTACTGCAGACCATTATTTTAACCCAATGGGTGCAAAGGTCTCATCAATATAAAAGAATGAAGTCCAACCACAAAGTAGCTACTGTAAACCGTTGAGGAGTTCCCGGAACTGGCCTTTGTCTTCATCATCAGAGCTTTTATGACAGTCACAACTCATCTAGGTGTAAAGTTCTTATCAATACAAATTAATCGAGCCCAAACACAAGGTAGCTGCTGTGAATTGTTGAGGAGTTCCTTCGACTGTCTCCCGGCTCCATCATCAGATCTACTCCAAACCTTTATTAAATTATAGTGCTTTATAATGCTTATTGAAAATGCTAAGAAATGCACTAGTCGCCCTTGCAACTTTTGAAAGTTCCCCTTGTTTTCTCTGGTCTTCCACCATCAAACTCTGATATCCTTATCATGGGACCACCTTGGGAACGTCTTCTTTCCAACAGAAAAAGAATTATCAAAATCGGTTCATAAACGACGAAGTTATGCGCGAACAAACATAAAAAAAAAGCATATATACGGTCGAATTGAGTAACCTCCTCCTTTTTGAAGTCGGTTAAAAATGAAATGATAGGGGAACGTACAATCACGGTATGAAATTGTAGAAAAAAAATATTTGCTCCAAAAGCATTATCCACGAAGAAAACAGCGGAATACGTTTGTATAGAGAAAGCATTTTTCTCGGTGGTAGGCCATAACATCGGCTACCGGCAGAAGTTACCACCCACCAGACAAAGTCCGCCAAAGCCGCCAAACGATTCGTCGTGTTCCGGCACGATGTCTGGTGAAGCCGTACGGAGGAAGGGTCTGAGCAGTTGTGTTGCGTTGTGTGGTGGGTATGATGCGCCAAATGTTGTTGTGTCGGGAGTTTGGTCATGGAGAGTCTCCAGATCAATCTCCCTCTAGCGCAGCATTGTTTGATCGTGTTGGTCTTGGGTTTAACATTGCATCACCTCGCTCAACTGCCGTCATCCTTCCTATTCCTAAGTTTTTTATGTGATTAGGCTTAATTAACTAGTGCGCTTTACCATCAACGATTGCATCACTGCTTAACAACAGGCAGGATTGCAGTCTAGCACTAGTTGATAATTATTTAAAAAAAAGTATAGAGAAAGCACCACTAAAGTTCCTTCTTAAGAAAAAGAAGTTATCGAATCCAGGTTCATTAATTTGATGTTAATTTTGTAGGTTCCGTATTCCATTGGTAACAACGAGACCCTATTAGTGAATCTACTGTTCGTCTGTCTGTCTATATAGTTAAAAATATCAAAGATGATGTATGTATTTCTGACTAGCGGCCGCCAGCAACTTTCTTGTGGAATTAGTTATGCTCCGCCCCTATTGGCCACAGCGTGTTATATAGCCTAAAGCCTTCCTGGTTTAATGGGCTATCCAACGCAAAAAGATTTTTTCAAATCAATAAATCAGACCAGTGGTTCCTGAGATTTGCGCGTTCAAACAAACAAACAAACTTTTTAGCTTTATAAATTAGTATAGACTAGCTTTCCGCCCGCGGCTTCGCCCGCGTGGAATTCGGTTATATCGCGCTTTTTAGATTTCCCTCGGGAACATCAACATTTTCCGGGATAAAAGGTAGCCTATGTTCTTTCTCAGGGTCTAAAGATTGTCTGTGCCAAATTTCATCAAAATCGGTTGAGAGGTTTAAGCGGGAAAGCGTAACAGACAGACAGACAGATAGACAGACAGAGTTACGTTCGCATTTATAATATTAGGTATGGATTAGAGAAAACAGAAAACAAAGATAATGTACAGGTTGTCTCTGGACATCGTAACGCACACTTCACGAAAAGGCTGGACCGCATGCCACTAGTAAAATTATGATAGTCATTTATGTCGTTAATGAGCGGTTACACAAATCACAGTGTTTGATAAAAAGTGTCGGCTCGGCCTTTGAACGTTGCAAAGCGTGCCGCGCGTTTTTGTAGGTATGACGTTGACCCCTGATGTGAAATCTATTAAATCAGCTGATTGGATAGTTTTTAGAGTTTTGTTAACATTACGTTTTTGTTTTGCTATTAGCGAATTAATTAATTTTTACTTTAACATCTTATTACGTTATAAAAGTACAGCAATTATGAACGATCTTAAGTGAAAAAACAGCGTATTTTTTTAAATCAGATTAAAGTCGACAAAATTTCCACCAAGGATTGAGAATCATGTACTGGATCCATGATACTCATTTGTGCGTCGATGTCAGATACACCCTTTATATTACTCAGGCGTGGTTCACTTTTCTCTTCCAATATTTAAGTGCATTAAAAGCTTCCACCGTCATCTTGCCAACCCTATCATCCCCATTTGGGAAACTACAAAACACAAGTTCCTTAGAAAATAATGGGCAAGTCTATATCGCTGCACGCCGCGACGACATGTCACGCCGTGACGCAAACATACGACGAGCGTGACGGCGGATGCTTGAAACACTGCCTAATGTTGAAATGTGGTCCAAAACGTAGTGAATATAGAAACTCAAACCATGTATTTCAAATATATCAATTGAATTCAAAATGTCGGTCAGTCAGGAAGCTGAAGCTAAAATATATTATTTTTATCGTTATAGTAAAAACTGTGTAACTGTCTAAAATGGGTAGTGTGCTGCAATCATCATCATCATCATCATCCCAGCGTTAATCCCAGTCGCATCCGAAGCCTTTTTCAGCTTTTGGGGTCTGTTCTTTGGTGTTGCAATATCGCACATTAATAAATATGTTTGATGGTTGTCCATAAAAGAAAAGGAAAAAAGTCCATTTGCGGTAAACATGACGCTAATAATTAAAAAAATAAAAAACATAAGAAATGGTTGAGGGAAATATGCATCACATCTATGAAAATTGGCTGTCGCTCAGCATTACTATCATATACTCCGACCTTATACATAACAGTGCCGCAGCCAACGCCGACGTAATAATAATTTCAGTCAGTGCAACAAGCACTTATTGGTGCCACTGAACCGGTACAGTATCAATATAAAAAGAGACAATATACATTCTAAGTGTCTAAGAGAATATTTTACACTAACACAAACAGGAATATAGAAAAAAGAAAAACAAAGATCTATCAACTCCCAAACTAAGACATTCCTGTATTTTTGATGGATGACTGATTAGCGAAATGTCACGTTCTTTACTTTTGTAATGATTGCAAGTGAAAATAGAAGATGAAAGTTAGAAAGTATTACCATTATATACAACATGTCAACAGTCATGGCGAGATGAACTACATATGGTAAGACAATTGTAAGCGTGACAGTGTAGCGTGAAGACAGAACATGGGCGTAAACTGGGATGTTATCACAGGGACGGCAAATGTTGTAAATAGAATACGTAATAGAACCCAATTTGAAATAGTAGGTAAGTATTTGCAGCAGAAGCATATCTTTTAGAACAATTTAATTTAATTATCGCTTCAACTGAACCCTTGCACCACTCACCCTATGTAACAGGATAGAAATAACTCTTAGAAACATATAGCTCTAATAAACACGGTTTCAAAGTACACTCGACGCCACGAGTGACGAGGAGTTGGACAGGTGGTGGTTCTAATTGATGACGACTGTACGTGCGTGGACTTACGAGTAAAATTATGTTTATTAGCTAATCTGAGGGCGGTATAACTGGCTTGTCAAGATCAAATTTGCTCACTAAAGAATAGTAACTTTGTCAAAGATACGGTGATGAGGACAATATACAATGTAGAAACGGTATATTTATACCAAGATCATTGCTTCTTGGGTTAGTTGACATGAAGCCAAGCCAAGAAGGAACACAGATTGGTTTCAGTCAGTAAAATTCTGACACATCCTTCCTGCTCCGCGCAAAGCGGAGAGGTCATTTGATGATTTCCCATCAAATAACGAAGGCATTCTCTACTAGTCTATCAATCGGTGAAGAAAAGATTAGAATTTAGAATAGATAAGACTATTACAATTAGTGTATTCAATTAGTGTATTCAATGGCTCAACAATTTGAGTAAGTACTATTTAAGTATTATTTTCTAACCTAAGTAGGTTTCTTTTCACAATTGGTCTTACTGCAATGCTTAGATATCGCCTCCGGGTTGTGGAGGTCAGACGGCAGTCGCTTCACGGAAAATATCGAAGTTTAACCAAAATTAGCAGTTAGACTGGTAAAAGCGGACCTCAGACTCCAAAGCTGAAAAAGTTGCGGATGCGACTGGGATTAACGCTGAGATGAGATGAGATGACTAATATTATAAATGCGAAAATAACTCTGTTTGTCTGTATGTCTGTCTGTTACGCTTTCCCTTAAACCTCTAAACCGATTTTGATGTAATTTGGCACAGACAATCTTTAGACCCTGAGAAGGACATAGGCCCTATTGAAAAAAAAATGATATTGCCGATGGCAATCTAAAAGCGCGATATAACCGGATTTCACGTGGGCGAAGCCGCGGGCAGGGCACAGTATATAATACAATGAACATTAGATAATCCAATTATAATAATTGATAACATATGTTACCCATTATAATTATGTGGTTAACATTTACGTTAATAATTAATGGTTGTGTTATTATCACAATTGATATCAATGATTGCTAAGTTTATTTCTGATTTTTTACTTAGATGCCGATGATTGATTTGATGATGATTTGTGCCCGGATAATGGAAAAAATGAGTTTACAAAATACACTCCTGCTCAACCCTCTGAGTAACATGACCTGATTAAAGTAATTAAAGAAAAAAGCGAGACAATTTTAGTAGTTTTGATTGTATCAATTCACGTAAAAAACCCTCAGTAAATATCACTTATTAAGTATAAAACTCACATTATCGATACAAACACAGAACAATATAAACACCCACTCCCTAGCGCACAACCTCCCTATGTAAAGTGATATCACCCATCAAATAACTGTTACCAAGAGTTCTCAATACACTCCATTTTATCCACCGCCTCCCGCTTACAAATTAGAGTGGTGACAAAGGAATTTAATTGGCGCTGAACGTACGCGCACCCTAGTTTTCGATTGCTTGAGATATGTTTATTGCTTGAATGTTATGTGCAGCTCAGTACTGTTTAATAAAGGTGGAATACGCAAGGGTGGTAATAGTCGAGGTACTATGTGAAGCTATTTGTATTTGTGCTAGAGATTAGTTTATAAATGTAAATTCTTGGAATAACTTTATCCTACTCCTTGGCGTTGCTAGGGACTTTATTTATTTAGTTAATTTACCATTTGTCTTAACACCTAATAAAGAAACAGAGCAGAAAGAAGTTACATACTGTGATTCTTACTTTATAAGACATCTCTTCTAGTATATCTGCGATAAGACAATAGATACAGATATTATGTAGACAGTATATATGTGTGTTTGTTTAGAGAGGGGACTCTAGTATGTTTTCTCCATACAAAGGTATTCCGCTGTTTTCTCCGTGGATAACGCTTTTAGAGCAACGATATTTTTTCAACAATTTCTCACCTTGATTATACGCGCCCCTATTATTTCATTTTTTTGAAAACTTAATCAGTAAAAGAAATATGATGTTTCAAAATCCTAAAATAATCCATTTTACCACGATGTTCAGACGACTATTACACAAATGTGATAAGTTTTTGACAAAAAGTAAATAATAGAGGAATACTCATCCTTTAAATTTTGATATAAAAATAATTGAGATTTGTCGTGTTTTGAAAAGAAAACAGCGGAATACGAAACATCTTTTGGTCAACGTTTTGTAGGTAAAGTCAGCCTGAGTTGCAACTGTCCCTTTCGCACTTTACGGGGAAAGGTTGAAAGCGGCGCGTCGGCAATAGTTTCTTCAGATACCTATTTCTCAAATTCCTCGACACTAGAGTCCACTCTCACGGAGAGCAGGCTTCCAGCTGAAGTAACGAGAGATCATATATGACGCCTAGCGATATACTTAATCCGACCAAATATAATTGTTAGTTTTTTTTAGAATTTCTTTCGTATTTGATATTAAATTTCAACTACATATATACCTATTTTTTTTTTTTTGAAATACAGTTTGTTTGACTGACGGACAACTAAGTGATCCTAAGCGGTTTAAAACTTGGTAACTCTTCAATCCTGTGGATTTTTCTATGGCGGGCGAAGAAGATTCTATAGTGAACTTTGCCCATTAATAGAAAAGGGCGGATCCTTTTATCAGAAGGGTGTTACTTCTGGTGGGCAACTGTTTGCTAGCTGCGCGGAAAACTTCACTTGCGATTCAGGATTTTGATGCATAGTTCTCATGTGGCGTTGTCAATACCGCCAGAAGTATATGTATGTAACTGGTTAGACTGAAGCATACCTCAACTTTCGAAGAGGCAAACAGAAAACATCAAAATCAATTTATACTAGAATCTACCGAAAAAGAAAGCATCTCAAAAGATAAAGTTTTCAAACACCAACATCTTTTCAAGTTAGGATCGCGGTGCAAAGAAAATTGCACGGTATACAATCGAAAGAAGGCATACAAGTGGATATCGTTCAACTACCGGTATGTTAAGTTACAAAGTTGTGCGGTCTATGCTATGCTGTGTCGGTTAAAAGTTTCCACTACAAATAGGAGTGTTTGGTCGCTGTTTAGGTTCAATTTAAACAATTTTTGTTGAAGAATATTTCATAGTTTTCTTATGTATTTGTTAGTTTTCTTACGTTGTTGACACCACTGACCCGGACGAAGCGTTTCGCTTCCTCTTTTATACCGCGTCAATGATCATGTCCGATCAATGATCGCATCATGATTGCGGTCAAGCGCTGGTTTATAAATAAAAAAAAAAATGTCAGAAATGCGAACAGAAAAGTTACGTGTTATTTGACATACATTATTTAATTAGCTCTGAAGCATTATGAACCAATGAACTTGAAAAAGACGTTCCATGACTTTTCGTTTCGACGGGCAGTCGCTTCACGGAAAATATCGAAGTTTAGCCAAAATTAGCAGTTAGACTGGTAAAGTGGACCAGACTCCAAAGCTGATAAAGCTTCGGATGCGAATGGGATTAGTGCTGAGATTATTATGTTGATGAACTTGAAGAGATGTTTTGGGAAAGGCAATGTGAAAGACGAGGGAACGTGTGTTGTATTGCAACCTTTTTTGTGTTTTCCATAATGGACGCTCTCAGTGTACAGTATATTTCTGCATCGTTATCACACGGTTGATTTCAACATGATGATGTAATCAAATACTTGTATCAATAGCCTGATAATTTAAAGACTGTCCATGGAGCTTCTTGCCCGTTCTTCTCCATAGGTACCTACTCTTTGGAATGGGCGACTAGCTTCATCTTACTGACTGACCGACCTTCTGACAATTCAAAAGGGCCTATAACTGGTTTACTTTGAAATAAATGTTTTGTTTTTTATTTTTGAACTAGGAAGACGTCAGTCCATTAGTGAACTGCAATAGGCAGCAAGATTTTTTAAATATTTGAATGAGTAGAAATAAAATTTTTTTAAAAAAAAAACGTTACCCACACTGGAATTATTCCTGTATAGTGAGTCTGTTTACAAACATGTATACTCACATATACAAACAGCCAGATCCGGAACAACACCTGTAGGCCATACAAATATTTCACGACACCTAGCACAGCAGTCGATCCGCTCAGACACTGCACCAACCGTATCGTCTATTCAAGTTAAGACAAAATCAACTTTAATTCATTGACAATTGAATTGATTTCAGAGTGACTTGAATATGAACTATTGAATAGCTATAGAAAAATTGAAATTGTAGGAAACAAAACAAAAATTAACTTTATTATGTAGGAAATAAAGTTTTTTATAAACTTTTATTTTCTATACATTTTTGGTAAATGACTCTGTATCATATATAATCTAATGCTGGTTTATGCTTAATTAAGTCCCATCAAGTAAGCAATAGGTTATATTATGAACTTATTTATAACTTACATCTATTTACCTATTGCTTACAGATTCAACAACTGTGGTTATGGTCGCTGTTGCAGACTCTGGCGTTACATAATAAACATAACGCTTTTGTTCCCGAAGGAGTGAAATCTTCTTCTTCTTCAGCCTATAGATGTCCACTGCTGGACAAAGGCCTCCCCAAGGCATTCCACGCTGACCGGTCTTGTGCTGCCCGCATCCATCGGCTTCCCGCGACCTTCGCTAGGTCATCGGTCTACCTTGTTGGAGCCTCCCTACGCTGCGTCTTCCAGTACGTAGCCGCCACTCCACAACCTTACTGCCCCATCGGCCATCAGTTCTGCGAGCAATGTGCCCTACCCACTGCCACGTAAGTTTAGCGACTCGCATGAGCTATGTCGGTGGCTTTGGTTCTTCTGCGGATCTCTCATTTCTGATTCGATCACGCAGAGGAGTGAAATCAAAATACAAATATTTTATTTCACATTAAGCAACTTGGGATGAAACGTCAGAATCACGGCTTCAATTGATGGTTTTCTATGGGGAAGAGCCGGCAAAAACTCCATTGAGATCCTTTTAGAATAATTGGCTTCTGCAGTGTTTTCAAATCTTTACCACACTGGCCATTATCACACGAAACTCATTACGCGGCATAAGACAGACTCCGTGGCGTAGCGGTAGTGAACGTGGCCGCTGCGCGAGGAGCGCGGGTTCGATCTCCGCGCAGTGCAAACATTTATATGCATGAATATAAATATTTGCACTGGTCTGGTCCAGTTGCCATAAGAACATCTAATGACAATCGTTGCGGGTTGTTGGAGCCTCAAAAAGTCCAACGATTGGTCTAATTGCAATGCCTCGATATCGCTTTCGGGTTGTGGAGGTCAGACGGCAGTCGCTTACCGGAAAATATCGAAATTTAGCCTAAAATCACCAGTTAAACTGGTTAAAGGACCCCAGACTCCAAAGCTGAAAAAGCTTCGGATGCGACTGGGATTGACGCTGAGATGATGATAAGTATCAACCAAAAATATCATTCCAGTACACAAAAACTATCAACTCCAACTGACAATTACCAAAACTATTTTTTCTTAAATAGAATACAGAATAAAATATCCAATATAAGCTGAATTCCATATAACGAAGCTATTATTACAGCACAATGGTACCTGTCAGTTACAGACTTGAAGGCCTCTGAGACTTCTTATTTACTCCGGAAATAGAAACTTAACAAATATGACAGCGAGGTCTTATTTAAGTTTGGGATCCTTTCAGATCCGTATTAGGTTTATGCTTGTGTTTTGAAATCCTTATTCGAGAACTGAGTACTCTATGGTAAGGTTTCTATAACAAAAGATGTATATATATACCTATTGTGTTGGCTACATAAGTTTGATTTTCTTTTACAGCTTGTTAAAAGGGGACTCTCGTGCCAAGAATTTGAAAAATAGGTATTTGAAGAAACTATTGCCGTCGCGCTGCTTCCAACCTCTCCCAGTAAAGTGTGAAAAGGACAGTTGCAGCTCAGGCTGATTTTACCTACAGAAACGTTGACCAAAGACGTTTCGTATTCCGCTTTTCTTGATCAAACACGACAAATATCAATTATTTTATATCAAAATCTAGAGGAAAAGTATACTTATGCTTCTATTATTTTCTTTTTTGTCAAAACTTATCATGTTTGTCTAATAGTCATCTGAACATCGCGTTCAAAATGGGTTATTTTTCGCGATTTTGAAGTATCATATTTCTTTTTATTAAGTTTAAAAACTTTTTACAAAAAAACAACCGACTTCCAAAAACCACTACAAAGTGAAAAATAACTAATTTCGGAAGTCGGTGTCTTTGGTTTTGTATATTCGTTTTTGACACCGACTTCCGAAATTAGTTATTTTTCACTTTGTAGTGGTTTTGGAAGTCGGTTGTTTTGTAAAAAGTTTTTATTTTACACTTTTTAGTTGTTAAAAGTACTATGTATTCAGTTGCATCCGGTCAGACTGGAAGCTGACGCAAATATAGTTGGGAAACGACGTAATTTTGTTTACTTTAATTTTTACCCGTAAGTATTCCCTCAACTGCCTATGGTCTTCATCATCAAATTTACTGCAGACCATTATTTTAACCCAATGGGTGCAAAGGTCTCATCAATATAAATGAATTGAAGTCCAACCACAAAGTAGCTACTGTAAACCGTTGAGGAGTTCCCGGAACTGGCCTTTGTCTTCATCATCAGAGCTCTTATGACAGTCACAACCCATCTAGGTGTAAAGTTCTTATCAATACAAATTAATCGAGCCCAAACACAAGGTAGCTGCTGTGAATTGTTGAGGAGTTCCTTCGACTGTCTCCCGGCTCCATCATCAGATCTACTCCAGACCTTTATTAAATTAGTGCTTAAAATACTTAATGAAAATGCTAAGAAATGCACTAGTCGCCCTGCAATTTTTGAAAGTTCCTTGTTTTCTCTGGTCTTCCACCATCAAACCCTGATATCCTTATCATGGGACCACCTTGGGAACGTCTTCTTTCCAACAGAAAAGAATTATCAAAATCGGTTCATAAACGACGAAGTTATGCGCGAACAAACATAAAAAAAAGCATATATACGGTCGAATTGAGTAACCTCCTCCTTTTTGAAGTCGGTTAAAATGAAATGATAGGGGAACATTACAATCACGGTATGAAATTGTAGAAAAAATATTTGCTCCAAAAGCATTATCCACGAAGAAACAGCGGAATACGTTTGTATAGAGAAAGCATTTTTCTCGGTGGTAGGCCATAACATCGGCTACCGGCAAGTTTCACCCACCAGACAAAGTCCGCCAAAGCCGCCAAACGATTCGTCGTGTTCCGGCACGATGTCTGGTGAAGCCGTACGGAGGAAGGGTCGAGCAGTTGTGTTGCGTTGTGTGGTGGGTATGATGCGCCAAACGTTGTGTGTCGGGAGTTTGGTCATGGAGAGTCTCCAGATCAATCTCCCTCTAGCGCAGCATTGTTTGATCGTGTTGGTCTTGGGTTTAACATTGCATCACCTCGCTCAACTGCCGTCATCCTTCCTATTCTAAGTTTTTTGTGATTAGGCTTAATTAACTAGTGCGCATCAACGATTGCATCACTGCTTAACAACAGGCAGGATTGCAGTCTAGCACTAGTTGATAATTATTTAAAAAAGTATAGAGAAAGCACCACTAAAGTTCCTTCTTAAGAAAAGAAGTTATCGAATCCAGGTTCATTAATTTGATGTTAATTTTGTAGGTTCCGTATTCCATTGGTAACAACGAGACCCTATTAGTGAATCTACTGTTCGTCTGTCTGTCTATATAGTTAAAATATCAAAGATGATGTATGTATTTCTGACTAGCGGCCGCCAGCAACTTTCTTGTGGAATTAGTTATGCTCCGCCCCTATTGGCTACAGCGTGTTATATAGCCTAAAGCCTTCCTGGTTTAATGGGCTATCCAACGCAAAAGATTTTTTCAAATCAATAAATCAGACCAGTGGTTCCTGAGATTTGCGCGTTCAAACAAACAAACAAACTTTTTAGCTTTATAAATTAGTATAGACTAGCTTTCCGCCCGCGGCTTCGCCCGCGTGGAGTTCGGTTATATCGCGCTTTTTAGATTTCCCTCGGGAACATCAATTTTTTCGGGGATAAAAGGTAGCCTACGTTCTTTTTCAGGGTCTAAAGATTGTCTGTGCCAAATTTCATCAAAATCGGTTGAGAGGTTTAAGCGGGAAAGCGTAACAGACAGACAGACAGACAGACAGACAGACAGACAGATAGACAGACAGAGTTACTTTCGCATTTATAATATTAGTATGGATTATCAAAGATGATGTATGTATTTCTGACGTAACAAAAAATACTAAATAGAATTTTTCGCTTCGTTTTTTATACCGCGTACATATAGAGGGACTGCTACAATTTTCCAGCGGTCCGTCTGCCTACAGTTTAAGTGTCTTCAAGGCTAGATAGAATAGGCTCTTAATAAACTAGCGAGCTTTAGCATCAATGATTGCATCACTGATTGCATCAATGTGAAATAATTGTAAATACGAAACCTATTTATCTTCATGTTCAACTCGCACTTGTTCAATTTGTTTGTCATTAAGAGCCTATTATTATAACATAAATTTTACCCTGTAAAACTCAATAAGAAAAATCCTTATCTTTACACCAAGTCGATCTCGAGAAAATACGTGAACAATTTTGTCTGTAAGGAAATATATTATGTATATTATACAATATGTAAAGAAAACCCTGTCCGATCCGTGAAGGTATTGTTAGGTATCGATAACTGATTCTACTAATGCCCACAAAGTTTGTCTTTGTGGGCATTAGTAGAATCTCAGAACTTAAAAAAAAAAATCAGAACTTAAAAAAAAATCCCCCTAAAAAATAAATATTATTTCGCAAAAAGAGGTAACTTAATACATGTGCGGTAAGCAAGCCCTTCCGCGGGCGGCGGGGGACAGGACACGCGGCACCTGTGACGTGGTCGCGTCGGTATGCGCTTATAATAATACCGGTGTTGTCACTTTTTTAAAAATTACCAAATTTCGGGGAAATTGGAATTAATTCCCGGGAAAAAAGGATTATTTCAAAATTCATTAGTATTGTTACTATGATGATTATGTAAAATTTTATATTATATTTGGTCAAGTGTTTACCTAACCTTTATTATCCTTAAGGGTCCGACAGGGTTTTCTTTACATATTGTATGTCACCTATAAGCCAGGTTTGAGCCGTCATAAGAAGCGTGTCTTGGGATGCTATTTTTAGCTTTCTGGGAACATCTTTGTAAGTATTATAATTTAACACTAACATTGAGACATAGTCGTCACATACAAGTCGTGGTAGCCTAGTGGTTAAAACACCAGCCTCCCAAGTATGAGTGCGCGGGTTCTATTCCAGGTCAGGCAAGTACCAATGTAACTTTTCTAAGTTATATCGACGCTTGAAAGCAATCAAATAATTTGAAAAAAATCAAGTAATTTGAGTTATATACACCATTCGAACAGGCAAATTTTTCTGAGTCGTTTGGTGTATATAACTCAATTTACAAATTTTTGTCGCTTAGATATAATTGCCTTTCAAGCGTCGATATGTACTTTCTAAATATATCTTGGACACCAATGACTGATTGCAAAACATCTTGAGGAAACCTGGACTTTAAGTCTGAAATCGCCAATCTGCATTAAGCAAGCGTGGTGATTGCGCTGTATAAGAGGAAACCTGTGCCCAGCAGTGGGACGATAAAAAAACAGGTTGATGATGATCGAGACATAGACAATCATAAAATAAATAAAAAAGAACAATAATTAGGTATTATTTCTCAACAGTCTCCCAATTTATTTGGAATAAAATAGAACGCTCTTTAATAGGTATCATAGATTACAGTATGTAAAAAGATTTTACAAAGGGTGACACAATGGGCGGTCTTATCGCTAAGAGCGATCTTTCACACACAAATATACCCAATTTATTTACTGTAAATAATATATATAAAAACCAAAATCAATCTTTCCTAAAATGAGTCCATCGGTTACTTTTATACTTTATTTGTCATTTAAATGTAGATCGTATATCTCCAAGAATTCCTTTGAAGATATTCGCAACACCATGTCATGGTAAAAGCCTCAGACACAGCGACAATACGTCCCAGTACGTAGGAGGCAATCTGTTAATGGATACCAAGGATTTTAACGCTTTGGGATGCGGCAAAGATCTTTAAGGGAAATAAAGTCACTTTCTTTAAAATTCCGTGTAATATTCTGCTTTTATGATGAAGAATTTGGATGAATTGTGTTTTTCGATCGTATTTCGTATGTTTCGTTTTGGCTTTGATTTTTAAAAGGCCAACATTTTTGGCAAAATGGTAATGATCGTAATTTCAAGATTGTTAACAGTGAATCTATCCGAAAGGCCTCTTATTTTTCTACATTGTAGTTTTTTTTTTTTTTGACACTGACGTAAACAACTCAAAGGAATATATTACGAACATAGCAGGTACCGGTTTCTAGTTTCTGACAAAACCATGGGAAGATGGCTTGGGTTTATGTAATGTCTCACAACTTTATTCGTTTACGTACTGTGTATTACGTAACGTTTTTATACTTACCTAATCTACGTTCCCAATTATTTTTTAAAACATGTAAACAAATTGGTTATTGGAAAAAAACTTTAATTCCTACACAATAAAGTACTATTCACAATATTTTAAGACTTTAATAGGTATAATTCTTGATAATCAGAAATCTGTTTAGTTACAACTGAAACAAAGTTGATATTTGATTAAATAGTCATAATATAAACACGTAACGGAAACGTAAATTAGAATAAGCCTTACTGGTATTTTTGTCTCGAGACTATCTGAGACTTTTATGTCCAAATTCATCTTGATTGAAGACATTCCTCTAGAGTGGCCTTTTAGGCAAGAGCCTTACAGATTTGAGTGAACCCGCCCCCGCAGTTTCTAGGCATGAATTACTTATCTAGCAGCTCAACCTTACTGAGTTCAATGACACCAAATCTAACCACGTTTTTTCCTTTTTTTGCCCAACACTAGAAATTTCTCCCGTATTTTGAGAGTGTTTATAAACATTTATGCTCAAATACACAATCAGCCAGACCCGTAACAATTACTTGTAGGTCATACAAATATTTTTTCCGTGCGGGGATTGAACTTATGACAGTCAGCACAGAATAAAACCACTTAACTACTAAGTATGCGAACTGAGCCGTCAAACGTTCGTCATTCATAAATGCTGCTAAAAGGTAACTACAAATTTGGTACTGTTTAACCATACATGTTTGACGTTTGAACGTCACATAACTTTAATAATCGTTTATAAATAAACCTTAATAAGTATATGTTAGTAAGTCATGGTGGCCTAGTGGTTAAAACACCAGCCTCTCACGTATGAGAGTGCGGGTACGATTCCAGGTCAGGCAAGTACCAATGTGATTTTTCTAAGTTATATTATGTACATTCTAAGTATTTCTCGGACACCAGTGACTGATTAAAAGGTGAAGGAAAACATCTTGAAGAAACCTGGACTTTAAGTTTGAAATCGCCAACCCGCGTTGAGCAAGCGTGGTGATTACGCTCTTCTCTGTATGAGAGGAGACCTGTGCCCAGCAGTGGGACGATAAAAGGTTGATGATGATGTGATGAAGCTTATATGTTTATTAGGTATCTTATCTCAAAATTAGATATTCATACTGACTTAAGCATAAAATTTAATTGAGAAACTCAGACAAACTCTTGTTTATTGTTCCCGGCCAATTTATTGCGTTATAATGGGATTTCGAACTCAAATGGTATTACTAATGAGGTTATTTACATACATAAACTTATGCCGTTTTTCCAAAGGAGTAAACAGAGGATAGAAACGACTTAAGTGAGATTATGTAACCAACACACCATAAAAATTGATATGAAATTTGCTGTCATTCCAAAAGGGAGGTATCCAAGGTATGAAAATAAAAAAAATAATGAATTCGTCTTATAGATAATAAAAAAATAAGACCCGTATTTTTTATTTTGTCGATATTACCAGAAACCACTGAGATATAACGTATTAAAGTTACAGAGTGGGGGCTAATTACGTTACGCCGTGGACTATTTTGTACCAGGGCGTGGCGTCATGTGACATTTCAAATCAATATATCTTCCAAGTATTTGAATGAAAGAAAAAAATAAAAATAAGCTTAAAAAAGAATAAGCTTATATTCTTATATTTTATAAAAAATATTGAACACGTATTTTTATTTTTTTCTTTCATTCAAATACTTGGAAGATATATTGATTTGAAATGTCACATGACGTGACGCCCTGGTACAAAATAGTCCTTAAAAATAATATAAGCTTCCTTTAAAAATGCATTTGAACAAGGATGCAAACGAAATCGCAGGCTCAGCTACCTATTTATAATCCTATCTAATATTATAACGAAAGTAATTTTGTTTCTAAAGTTTTTGCTTAAAATCGGCTGAATGAATTTTAATGAAATATGGTTCACCGATAGACCCTGCGTAAAGTAAGGACATGTAATAGACTATAATAGAATACTCTTTATTAGGTCCACCACATAAATTACAGATCACAAATATGAATATTTTAAAGCGTGATACAATGGGCGGTCTTATCGCTAAGAGCGATCTTTTACAAACAACCTTTAGTACTCACATTCAGACTACTTTTCAACCAGGATAATTAGAACAGCTAAAAAAAAACAACAATAACAGTATTGAAAACTAAAGTCTACACTAACCATTTCTACTTAACTAAGTACTTTATCACAGTAAGTGGGGTACGTAAGAGGCCCCAGTGCAGTGTCGTCTCAAGTATTTATAGCGTCGATTTAGAGATCGTAGCACTGACAAGACACCGGTGAATTACAGTAGTATACAATACACTTTTGCAAGGGAAACTTGTGATCTGTTGTTTTGACTTCCACCCATAGTGCAAATATGTAAAAGTCCGTTTAGCAAAAGCAGTTGACACAAAAGTAAAGGATTCCCAAATCATCAGCTATGAACAGCTAGAATGTCACAGAAAAAAAATATAATTATATAAAAATTTATAGAACGTGTAACATAAAGGGTATATAAATAACAAAGGCATGGCATCTTTACATGATATCAAACGATATTGGAAGGGTTTTTTAATCCTATCTCTTTATGTTAGGAAGTTATGAGGAAAAACACTGCCTGTGATAGGCTACTATCATACTAGTCGCACAGAGATATTGAAGACATTTATCGGATTTTGGCAAGTAACGTGACGGGTAACGAGTAGTTATTAACGTATGTAGTGTGCTGCCACGTTTATTATGATTTTATTTTAAGAAACACACGAAACCGAAAATTTGGTACCGATTTTTTGAGAATTTTATTTTGAGTTGAAACCCTTCCGATATCGTTTGATATCATCTAAAGATGCCATGCCCTTGGTATGTATATACCATTTTTGTTACACGTTGTATATTTATTTGCTAGGAACTCGTGCATATAAATAGTTAATTATTATAATATAAGAAAACTAATTAGAAATTATCCATATCCAGCCATCAACTGGACGTTGTTCTTTTTTGGACGCTAGAACAATACCATAGAATAAAGAGGGGAAGTAGGTTATCTGCGACCCAATCCGCGATTTAATTGCCTACTGTCTTAGGGTTGACGACTGTCCGCGCTTCGTCGGTTACGGTTGTCGCCCAAACCGCTAACAAATATTTATAGACTAAGAGCTTATGTTTAAATTATTTGCTTAGTATTTAGTTTACATATACTAGTCAGTTTTTTTTTTGTAATTTTTATTTTTAGTTTTGTACACATAAAGAACCATATTTATTTTTATTTTTAATTAATACAAATATAAATAATACAAACATAACATCTATTGAATCACACATTTAATACAAAATTACAAATTAGCTACAGAAAAATACCTACTTTCTTCGGTTTCGACTATTACGAAACGCGTTGTTATTAAACTTTAATGTGTAATATATCCGTATCCTTGTAAATAACTTTTACAAATATAATTTGAAAAATATAAGTCTTTTATTTGTTCATAAATAGACATACCAACTTTGCAGTTTATGTGATCATTTTTTAAAAGCTAATGTGCCGAAAAGCCGTGACGCGCGAACCTCGTTCCGTGCTAGCCGCGACTAGCGCTGTCATAGGCACTCTAATATTGTGTTTAGGTGTGCGTGCGGCGACGCATAGATACTATGGCGCACACATACAAGCCGCGCGCGGTCCGTTTGTATGAAGATAACGTACTTCCCTCTCTTTATTCTATGACAATACTCAGTTGGAGAACCATCACAGGTTTTTTTTTTAAATATGAACTATCGCTTAACCGCAGCAATCCCACCTGACGGTAAGCAGTGATGCAACCGTTGATGGTAAAACGCCCTACTTTATTAAGAGCTGATTCAGTCTAGCCTTGAAGACACTCAAATTGTAGTCCCATGGAAACCGTCGCTGACAAATTGTTCCAGTCCCTCGATGTACGCGGTATAAAAGACTCGAGTCATTGCGGTGTCAACAACGTAAGGTTGGAAACTCGCCGTACGACGGGTCGTCGGATAATGGGACAGAGATGGGGGAATTAAATCATGCAATTCGCTCGCACACTCTCCAAAATGCATCCTATAGAACACCGGCAGGCTGGCTATTCTTCGCCTGTTCTCCAGGCTTTGGAGACCTTTTTGAGCTAAATCTGAGTCGCCAATTAGCCTCTTCGCATACCTCTTCGCTGAATCCAAAGTAGCCAGGTGGCATTTTGCAGCGCCGGACCAAATGCCGTACAAACAGAGGTAAGCGTCGGTTGGTGTCTCGCGAGTTAGCAACAGCTCTTTGAACGCCTTCCACAGGCTCAGGACCCCAGAGTCCCGAGAAATATCAATCGGGAGAAAAGAAATAATTTATAAACAGATATACACACACTATAATTCCAATGGCAGGTCGTATATTATCAAACCAATCACAAGTTACTAACTGCATCGCAACGTATTCAAAAAAGAGATAATGTTGATGATGATAATAATGTTAGTCATCATCATCAACCTTTTTCCCTTTGTCCCACTGCTGGGCACAGGTCTCCTTACATACAGAGAAGGATTGAGCGTAATCACCACGCTTGCTCAATGGGCTAGGCGATTTCAGACTTAAAGTCCAGGTTTCCTCAAGATGTTTTCCTTCACCTTATAATCAGTCATTGGTGTCCAAGATATGCGTAGAAAGTACATATAACTTAGAAAAGTTACATTGGTACTCGCCTGACCTGGAATCGAACCCGCACATTCATACTTGAGAGGCTGGTGTTTTAACTACTAGGCCACCACGACTTCCGTCCTAACCTTAGTTGGTTGAAAATGTGTATAATCAACACCTTTGTCTTAACCAATAGGAAGACACTGATATGTACAGAAAACAACAATTTTCTAGTCTTGCCAAGCTGCACTACAGTTCTCACAATAGTCTAACCACTAAAACAAACGAGGACTGTCGTGAAGTCCGAAGTAAAGTCCAGAAATAGTTGCGAGCTTTCGGGCAGCCACCAGCCACGAACAAACACGAGAGCCAGTGAATACTAACTCAGTATAAACACATTACTTCAAGTTTGACACTTATAAATTAGACGGAGTAGTTGCTAATGCGCTCTATTTGTCTTGTCGACGTGGTGTATACCTAGGTAATGCCTAGGAATTTAGAGAGGACAGAGGTGTGACTGTACTTGTTTAGTAGATATTTAGCATAGACTCAATTTTTGTAACTTTAGGATCGTTCACAATCTGAGCGCTAATCTATACTAATGTCTATACCAATATATAAAGCTGAAAGTTTGTTTACTGCTGGACCGATTTGAAAAATTCTTTTTGCGTTGGATAACCCATTAATCCAGGAAGGCTTCAGGCTATATAACATCACGCTGCGACTAATAGGAGTGGGTAAAACATATCAAAATCAACGCGGGTGAAACCGTGAGGCGCAACTAGTTCCTATATAAGGACTTTCACAGTCTGATCTTAGTCTCAATCTGTTAAAAATACCTCTAATTTAGGGAAATTAAAACTTGTCAACATGCTACAATTTGAAAACTTTTTGACGGTCGTTGTTGGTGGCCGAATGGGTCAGCGAATAGATTTTGAATGTTTTAAATTACCATAATTATTGGTCTTCTGATCTCGTTGAAAAAGCAGCTGCCTTTAAAACAAAAAGCTCTCGACTTTCCGGAATCCCTCAAAACAATTTTATTCCGAATAAACTCGAACAGAACCGTCCAACTTCACTTCACGGGCAGTACCTACTAAGAGGCGTCATAAAACACTGCATTCATAATCCCAGCATTCGTGAGAGTCGAAAATGAAATAGTTTACGAGTTGGAAAAGACAAAATCGTACATGTACAGTAGGGGTCAAAAGTGGAGTACCACTTTTGACACTTATTGTCATTGCAATAAAGTTCAAAAGTGGTAATGCACTTTTGACCCTTACCTACATGTAAAAGACGGACACAAACGATTTTGTACCAAAAAGAACGTGTCTTGTAAGAAGATGTCTTTATTTTTGGACTGTTCTTATTTTTACATGCTTTTTATTAGCTTCACTTGTATGTTTGCTTGCTTGCTTGTTTGCTTGCTTACTTGCTTGCTTGCTTGTTTGTTTGTTTGTCCGTCTCTAACTCTTTGGACTACGAGTGAGCGGCTCATTACTGTAAAATGTCCCACCGTTTCCGATGCGTTCGTTCGTTCGTTTTTTTTTTTTTTAAAGAATATCGATCTAATAAGTTGAAAATAAATATAGTTTAAAAACCTAAAAAAAACATGCTGTTAAAAAATATCAAACTAAATTTTTAAAAAAGTGTGATGCGCTTAATATACAAAAATTATGGCACAAAGCGCCTCACGCTTTTTTAAAAAATATTTTTGACTTTTTAGTTTGATATTTTTTAAAAGCATGTTTTTTTTAGTTTTTTAAACTATATTTATTTGTTAAAGTGGCAATTGAAGTACACAGCCTGTGATAATTTCAACTGTCTACTTATTACGATTAATGAGATACGTCCAATGACTGATCAACAGCGAAGACTATTATATTCTTATACTCATTGGTGGGTCCCGTCGCCACCCTCTGGGTATAGAGCCTTAAAAAAGGAACCATCGCACTTAGAATTAATTGAATTATGAATGAGTTAACCCTTGATTCCGTATTCTGTTACATCTTTAGGGACTGATATTAAATAATGTTCAGCCGTTTTACCTATTGAGTTTGAACAAAGGCTACGGGTAACTTGTCGAGAATGGCTCTTAGAAATTGGAAATCTTTAGGACCGATCTCAGTTCTTGAATCGAAGACTCTGGAGGTATCAGAGGGGCGATCGTTTTATAAGCACTAGCTATGATTTATGTTTAACGAGCTGTGCAGTGAAGTGTCTCCGAGTTTTCGGTACGTAAATACATTTAAAAGCTGGTGTCGTCTAGGATTTGTCTTCTTAGTCAAATTTTTGGCTGACTGGATGAACAATCCAAAAATAAATATTTAAAAAGAAATATAATAGCCCCGATTGTCTTGTTCATAAACTATTTTTTTTTTTAATCATTATAAACTAGTGCTTGACTACAATCCCGCCTGATGGTAAGCAGTGATGCAATCGTTGATGGTAAAGCGCACAAGTTTATTAAGCCTATTTACTTAAAAATCTTAGTGAGTAGGAAGGAAGACGGCAGTTTATCGAGGTGATGCAATGGTAAACCCAACAACACGACCAACGCTGCTGCACCAGAGGGAGATTAATCTGGAGACCCTCCATGATCAAACTACCGACACAATAACATTTGGCGCATCTTACCCGGCACACATCGGAATACAACTGCTCAGACCCGTCCTCCGTACGGCTTCACCAGACATCATGCCGGAACACGAGGAATCGCTTGGCGGCAAGGCTTTGTCTGATGGGTGGTAACTTTTGCAGGCAACCGATATTATGGCCTCCCACCGATAACGATTACGAAGATTTTCCCATATCGAACAGTGTACAAATTTTCTGGTAAACAGATATTTTGAATTTGTATACAGCGCGACTATAAACAAACAGTGTACTAAGGTACAGTAGTGAAAAGTGCCTACTCATCACCATTATCATCATCATCATCATTTCAGCCAAAAGACGTTCACTGCTGGACATAGTCCTCCCCCAAGGATCTCCACAACGACCGGTCCTACGCCTCCTGCATCCAGTAGTTTCTCTCGACCTTCGTCAGGTCATCGTCCATATTGTCGGGGCTTACCCACGTTGCGTCTCCTGGAGCGTGGCCGCCCCTCGAGAACCTGTTGGACATCGATCCCACTGCCACTTAAGTGTTGCAATTCTTCGGGCCATGTCGGTTACTCTCGTTCTTCTGTAGATTTCCTCATTTCTGATTTCACTGCGTGATGAAATCTCTCCCCTTTCAGTGACCTTGAGCTTTCTTATAAAGCTCATTCAGGACTCTACTCATACATTCTATAACCAAGTTATAGACTGGACTAAAAAAACCGTTTACACACAATAACGTGACCAAATGTTGTTCATTCTGTTGGAAGAATTTACGACGACATTAACAGTCGTGTAGAAATTAACTTAGTAGCGACCATTTATGGTGTAAATTACATTCTTTTAGAAACAATAACATTTATTTATTAATTTTCATGTATGTTTTTAATACGATACCTTCCCTGCCTTCTATTCAATCGCATTGAGCAAGAGAGGAGACCTGTGCTCTATAGTGGGACGATAAAAAAAGACAGATGATGAAGGTGAGTATTTGGAATTTTATCGGGTCGATCGAGTCGTACGGCTGTTATTTCTAAGCTATCTGAATACCAGTATTTTTATATTAGCAACTACAAGCTGACATTTAAAAAAGGCAGTTGTCTGAAAAAAATAAAATATGAATGAGAAATTCAATGCTTTTCCCCATCCAAAAAATGTGCTCAATGACACAAAAAAAAAAAAAACACCTTAAAAAAGCAGTAAAATTCCAACACTGGGTAAAGTAATTACTACATAAAACCACCGAACAAGATCATGAAATAAAGTAACATTAAATGTACAGCCAGACAATTTGAAAAGTAGAACATTGCAAAGACTCAATTAGAAGCAGCTCGGGCCAAGTCTGGACTAGAAAAACAAGGACGCAAAGGCAATCAGAGAACCATGTTTACAATACATATGTAATCACGACATCATCATTTAGTTAGTGATACAGTGAGAGTTTGGGTATTGCCTTTATATATAACTAGCTTTCCGCCCGCGGCTTCGCCTGCGTGGAGTTCGGTTATATCGCGCTTTTAAGATTTCCCTCGGGAACATCATTTTTTTCAGGGTTAAAAGGTAGCCCATGTTCTTTCTCAGGGTCTAAAGATTGTCTGTGCCAAATTTCATCAAAATCGGTTGAGAGGTTTAAGCGGGAAAGCGTAACAGACAGACAGACAGACAGACAGAGTTACTTTCGCATTTATAATATTAGTATGAATAGTTTTGATATTAGATGTGGGCTGTTTTAAATGGGCATCTTATCAAATCTGGGAAAACTTATGTAATATTACATAACTAGAGCAAATTCCTCCATGAGGTACCGGACTTAGAATAGTACCAACCCAATGAAGCAATTTGTCTGTCAATTTGTTCTCAAGGCGAGAGTGAATAGGCTCTTAATAAACTAGCGTGTTTTGCCATCACCGATTGCAGTACTGCTTACCATCAGGCGGGATTGCGGTCAAGCACTGGTTTATAATTTATATAAAAAAAATACATTAATCAACCTTCGTTTCCTCCTCAGTTAGTTTTAGATAAACTAAGTAAAAAAAACAGCACCGACGTCCATTTAAACACAAAAAGCTCTTGTTACGCGACAAAGATGACGTCACATCTCCCACGACTGTTCTACTGGTTTCAAATATCACAAAATACATAGATCCAGAAGGTCAGCTTTGTTCAGACTGCAAAAACAGACGCACGAAATGAGTCTTGTGCAAGAGAACGTTTACATTGTACCTAAGGTGCACCTTAGTTGAACTGGTTTTCCGATTTTCAGGCAGGCTATTTACAGCCACGACCAAAAAGGCTAAATGTGCATTTCGAATAATTGAGGAATCTCACACGATCTCACAGATCGACCACGGCTTTATTAAGTGAATATCATGTCAGTAATTATGAAAATGTAAGTTCATTAAAACTATATTTAAGCGTGCTTAAAGAAAAGAAAGAAAATATTTTTTCGCGGTAAACATGACACACAAAAGGAACACAACACACAAAACAAAAATAAAATAATGTTGGAAAAGTATCGTCATATCCACGCAAAATGGTCAACGCTCAGCATAATGCTAGCACCCTATAAGATACCGAGATCCAGCGCTGGTTATCACCAACAGGGCCTGTAGCCGATGTAACATCGCTTCGTAGCGAAGCGAAATCGAATACCAAACCAACCAATAACGAAAACGATTGACCACGCGACGCGATAAATCACGTGATCAATCGTTCCCGCCATTGGTTGGTTTGGTATACGATTTCGCTTCGCTTCGAAGCGATGTTACATTGGCTACAGGCCCAGATGGCGTTGGCGTGAGTGCATGATTTCGTTTCTTGTTTACAGCAAACCTTCTGTATCTGTTTATTTTGTGTCAAGTACCTCTCGACTAAAGGCTAACTATTAAGTTAAGTGGATTCTCATGTCCCTTCAGTAAATCAGGAAAGAATTCACTATTTTGTACAATGTATCGTTAGACATTTGATGAAAGGAAACAGAATTCCGTTGGAATAAAGAAGTTATGAGGTTTAGTGAGTTTGTATGTTGGTTTTTTATAACGAACACAAGTAGTAGAGTAGCATTATCTACAAACGTGAAATCGGATCAACGCCTCATAATGACGTCACACATATCCTGCAAGTAGAGTTTACCGTGCAACTAGCATATATTCGTTATTTATGCCACTGTCAAGCAATGATATCTATTGTAATATGAGTGATAGTTTGTGCCACGAGGCGAAGCTGAGTGGCACAATAGATCAGCACGAGTATTACAACAGCTGTTTGCGACAGTGGCATACAAAACTTTTTCTACGACCTAGAAATATATAAATAAATAATTTTGGTAGCAATTCTTTTGTGGTCTCTATAGCTATTTCTCCCATTTCAGGAGAGGTTAAGATATTGTCCATTTCGCTATAATCACTGATATCACTCATTTTCAAAACAGTTTTATTTTTAAATGCAGTTGTTTTGTTGTTATAATCCCACAAATGACAGGCAAAGGCAATTCATTCATACAGCCTAATAACATGCGATGTTTAGACGTGACGCAATACGCGCGCTTTTTTTCATAATCATATGTTTATTTTTAATGCCATAGCCATAAAAAAAATTATAAAGTTTCATTGTAGTACGGTTTACCGGTATGGAAATGGTCATTGTAACACGACTTGACAGGAATGAGTACTATTGAGATATGACTTATGATAATTTATTAATCAAATTAGCAAATGATCGTAGAAAATCTTTTTTTTAAAAATCAACAGTTGGGCAAGTACCCGCTAGACACAACACCCGTCTGGTTAAAGGATCCTCCCTTTTTTATTGAAGATGAGCGAATTTTACGCCCTGTTAGTCATACCACTAAAGTAGTAAAGAAAGATCATGACACGACATGTTCTTCATAAGATCTGACCAAAATTACGTCTGAACTTTGAGTGAGACTGACCTCTGAGTTTGTTTCGGCATTTCTTCTGAGATTAGTCAGATAGGAAACACCGAAATCATCTAATTCAAAACAAATATATCATCATCATCAACCATTTTATCGTACCACTGCTGGGCACAGGTCGCCTCTCATACAGAGAAGGATTGAGCGTAAAAATATACAGTATGTTAACTAACAGAGGGCGTTCCCGTTAACCCGAAATAGTATATCATACATACATGCTAAAAAAAATATTTGCATTCGAAAACAAAATGTTTTAAATTTTTTTCCAATATGAAAATATTCAATAAAAATTTTAAATTGACATATAAAAGAAACACACTGCACACGCGAACATGAAAGACGGCAACGTCGCAATTTATCTAAACATGACGACTACTATTTTGATTTAAAACAGGAGGTTTCAAATTTATTTTCAATTATAATTTTTTTTTATTCGGATTTTTTTATGCTTATTTTTCTATGCTGATATTTTTATTTTAATCTATTAATGATATATATTAACGAGTTTAAGGGAACGCCCTCTGTTATTTAACATACTGTATATACTACATGTAAATTAATTAACGCACTTGCTGAAACAAGTTTATTCGTAATAATAATCGTTTACTGAATTGGTTTATATCGTTTTTACATGCTTTTTATTAGCTTCACTTGTATTTTGCTTGATTGTTTGGTTGTTTGTTTGTTTGTCCGTCTCTAACTCTTTGAACTACGAGTGAGCGGCTCATTACTGTAAAATGTCTCACCGTTTTCAATATGTTCGTTCGTTGGTTTTTTTTTTTTAAAGAGTATCAAACTAAAAAGTTGAAAATAAATATAGTTTAAAAAACTAAAAAAAACATGCTTTTCAATAATATCAAACTAAAAAGTTAAAAATAATTTTTAAAAAAGCGTGAGGCGCTTAATACACAAAAATTATGGCACAAAGCGCCTCACGCTTTTTTTAAAAAATATTTTTAACTTTTTAGTTTGATATTTTTTAAAAGCATGTTTTTTTAGTTTTTTAAACTATATTTTTAATACAGGTAATTTTTATCCCAAGAATAATAAAAACTACGGAAATTTACGTCTGATTAACCCTGTTGTTTGTTCAGACTTTTAAAATCGCAGTTTTACTTGTATTCATACAAATTTAATCATTCAATAAAGAAAAATATACCTTATTCCAAGAACGTTAAGGTCTTCGTTCTCCAAGCATTGGTATAACTAATTAAATAATTAACAATGCATATACATGTTAAATTAAAAATCCAGTGTATGTATTATGATTATAATATAATATTATAATTAGGGTGTGCGTTAATTACATTACATGTTGTATATCTGACTTGTAAAAACTCTTGAACAAACCTACTTTTTTTATAATTATAAGCTAGTGCTTGACCGCAATCCCGCCTGATGATAAGCAGTGATGCTATCGTTGATGGTAAAGCGCGCTAGTTTATTAAGCCTATTCACTTAAAAAACTTAGTGAATAGGAGGGAAGACGGCGGTTGAGCGAGGTGATGCAATGTTTAACCCAACAACCCGATGATCGATGCTGCGCCAGAGGGAGATTAATCTGGAGACCCTCCACGACCAAACTCCCAACACAACAACATTAGGCGCATTGTACCCGGCATACATCGCAACACAACCGCTCAGACCCGTCCTCCGTACGGCTTTACCAGTCATCATGCCAGAACACGACGAATCGCTTGGCAAAAAACCGTAGTCCATTTATACACGAAAAAGACGCTTTTGCTAGGCTCGGTAAATAATTTTAAAGCTGTACAATAATAGACTACTGAAGTCACAAGAAAGTCACAGAGCAAAGGTTGCCTTATAGCACAGGCTCTTAATTAGATTCGGATACCATGAGTCGCTTTACTTTATGTAAAGTATTTCATGATTGATCTAGCAATAAATTTTACACATTTGAAGTAAAATTACAATACAAACATTAACATAACAATATAAATATATAAAAAAAAAAACAAAATTGTAAAAGTAATAATAAAATACTGTGCGGCAATTTACCGATAAATTCGTATCGCAGTCTTGCTAATATTCTCATGAATGGCTTTAATGTCGTTTACAGAACACACCATATTATCGGGTCAAAAATATCACCGGTATTTAGCAATGACAAATATTATACTTCAAACAAATATTTTATTTCAAAACTATTTGCTTAAAACCTCGTTTTAAACTTCATTCAAGAAACTCATTCACTTTCAATTCATCACAGCTTCCCAGAATTAACATAAAATAACATCAGTATTCCCGGAGTTCGGTATGTTTTCTGAAAAGACAGTTCACAGACATGCAAAAGGCGATCAACCCAAGTTTCTAAGAATTCATCGGTTCACTGAAAACATCTACATAACACATAAATAATACAATCCATACTAATATTATAAATGCGAAAGTAACTCTGTCTGTCTGTCTGTCTGTCTGTCTGTCTGTTACGCTTTTCCGCCTAAACCTCTCAACCGATTTTGATGAAATTTGGCACAGACAATCTTTGGACCCTGAGAAAAAACATAGGCTACCTGTTATCCCGGAAAAATTTGATATTCCCGAGGGAAATCTAAAAAGCGCGATATAACCGAACACCACGCGGGCGAAGACGCGGGCGAAAATCACACAATCTTTAGACCCTGAGAAAGGACATAGGCTACCTTTTATCCCGGAAAAATTTGATGTTCCCGAAGGAAATCTAAAAAGCGCGATATAACCGAAATTTACGCGGGCGAAGCCGCGGGCGGAAAGCTAGTACAATATAAATCTTCATCCAAACACGCAATGCACCACAACTCTCCTATCTACCTTCTATGACACGAACTAATAACAATTTGTGGGTAGCAGGTAACATAGAGAAGTGACCACTAACTGAGCATGAGACTTCAGACCGTCTTGCAGTCTCTTGTTTGCACTAGAACCAATAGCCACAGGAAGATAACAGAGAAAGATAGAAGGTTCATTTTGTAACTATGTCAAAGGAGACGACATTATTTGTCTAGCTTCTTGTTAATTGGCTAAATGAACACACCGTATGTGTTTTTGAAACAATACCTAATATGTTATATCCCTAGGGTAGATTTTAGAATAAAGTTAGCGGTGTTGATCTAATGATTAGCCAGCATGCTTGCTAAAGCAGGCTTATTAAACATTGTACGTCGTTTCTTCTAACCTAAAATTACTACGGGTGTGAGAAATTCCTCCCTAAATGTGAAACATTTTGATCAACAATTAGAAAAAAAACTACTCTTATGTCAAGTTATTTACATAAGAGTATGTATGTATTACCCATACTCTTAAGGAAAAATTAGACATTACTCTGAGGTCTTGCAATGAAACAATACAGGCTGGTGAGATTTTTTTTTTTTTTTTATTGTTATAAACTAGTGGTTGACAGCAATCCCACCTGGTGGTAAGCAGTGATACAATCGTTGATGGTAAAGGGCACTGATTTTGTTAAGAGCCTATTCACTCAAAAAACCTGAGTGAATAGGAAGGAAGACGGCAGTTGAGCGAGGTGATGCAATGTTTAACCCAACAGCACGACCAACGATGCTGCGCCAGAGGATGATCTGGAGACCCTCCACGACCAAACTCCCGACACAACAACATTAGGCACATCGTACCCGGCACACATCGCAACACAACTGCTCAGACCCGTCCTCCGTACGGCTTCACCAGACATCATGCCGGAACACGACGGATCGCTTGGCGGCATGACTTTGTCTGGTGGGTGGTAACTTATGCCGGCGGCTGATGTTGTTGCCTACCACCGAGATTTGATTCAAAAAGGATTTAGTCACGCAATATTATCATCATTATTATCATCAACCTTTTTATCGTCCCACTGCTGGGCACAGGTCTCCTCTCATACAGAGAAGGATTGAGCGTAATCACCACGCTTGCTCAATGCGGGTTGGCGATTTCAGACTTATAAAGTCCAAGTTTCCTCAAGATGTTTTCCTTCACCTTCAGTCATTGTTGTCCAAGATATACTTAGAAAGTACATATAACTTTAGAAAAGTTACATTGGTACTTGCTTGGCCTGGAATCGAACCTGCACACTCCTACTTGAGAGGCTGGTTTTTTAACCACTAGGCCACCACGATATAAACTGATACTTGATCGTAATCCAGCCTGATGGTAAGCAGTAATGCAGTCATTGATGGTAAGGCCCACTAGCATATATGTAGTTGATAGTATTTTACATAATTATATCTATTTCATTACATATTTTTCTAATTTATCACGATATCACCGCGGGCTTTATCAAAATACCCGCGCTGCGATATTTATTTTTTAATTATTGTGGCATAATGTTGAGATAAGAGCCTTTTAGCCTATATATAACTTTCTAAGTATTTTTTTCTCTGTTTTTACTGTGTCCTTCCTTTACGAGTCACAATAAAAAACAAAATCTTACTTTCTTTCAAATACGGATGTTTCCTGGGTAAAAAAAAAAATGATTCTATTTAGTCCGTCATTCAGATTACCTATAGAAAAATATTGGATACGTATATTTTGTTTTAACAAATCAATAAAAAATGACAAATATAAAAGGCATCAAAGATCAGGAGTGGTGGCTGGTGACGTCACTGCTCGCTAAAAAGTGTAATGTGAAGTGACGTCAAACGAGTTTTCTACGCACTGTGTCGTCTTCATTTTTTGTTTATATGAAAAAAGAAAAAAACACGTGTCTAGTATTTTTTGGAAATCTGATTGACACACTAATTAGTTTTTTTAATCAACTACCCTAATCTTGGCGAATTTGTCTGCTGCTAGTTTCGCATCTGCATTCTATTTTCAAATGAACCTTCTGTAATATTAATACAGTTTGAATCCAGTGGGTAACAGCTTTGACATCTATATATACCCCACGTGAAGTCCTCGAGGTGAATTGAGCATACACGCGTGAAGTTGGACGTTTGTCCAATGGTGAACTCCGGCAGAGTGGTTTCAAACATGATATCAAATGCAATGGACATTCATTTTGACAGTTTTACAACATTCATTGCGTTACTGAGCAGATTTATTTTGAACACATATATGTATGAAGCATGGATCATCATCATCATCAACAACCTTTTTTTTTATCGTCGCAGAGGTCTCCCCTCATACAGAGAAGGATTGATTGAGCGTAATCACCACGCTTGCTCAATGCGGATTAGCGATTTCAGACGTAAAGTCCAGGTTACCTCAAGAAGTTTTCCTTCGCCTTGCAATCAGTCATTGATGTTCAAGATGTGCGTAGAAAGTACATATAACTTAGAAAAGTTACATTGGTACTTGCCTGACCAGGAATCGAACCCGCACACTCATACTTGAGAGGCTGGTGTTTTAACCACTAGGTCACCACGACCGTCCGAAGCATCGATAAGCCTTCAAAATGTTAAGGATTATGTTTGATATTGTAATACCCAACAAGGGCATTGCTTTGAACGGTTGCCCACTTCATTATTGAGTATAGGGTAAAATAATATTGCGACATTTTCACCCAAAATAGAAAAAAAAATGGAAACAAATATCAGTTCCTGGAAAAATAACTTTGACTACTACGTAATAAAGTTCACTTTACGCTATAACTTCAAACATTTTTCAACATTTTCCATCAGTACTCTGAAACTAACTTAATTGCCATTAAAATAAAGTAAATATTTATTTCACTTGAATAAGATCAACTTGAAACATAAATAAAATATTAATTGAGAAATTGTCCCTAAGAAATTGCTTTTTAAATTGATAAGAACACCTATTAAAGAGCATAATATTTCTTCTTTTATTATTATGTGATGAGCAAAGGTAGTTCAGTGGTAACGAACTCCAATTATAAGTTATAATTCGTAGATTCGAACCCTGTCAGACCTTTTACTTTGTGTGAATTATTTCATCACCACTGCTCTCAAAACGGAAAACGAAAAAACATCGAGAGAAAACCGGCATGTCCTAGAGGCAAAACTTCGAAGATATGTGACTTCTACCAACCTGCATTGGGCCCTGATGGTGAATTTCGGCTCACTCCCTTACACCGTAAGGAGGCCTGAGTCTCAGAAGTGAGAACATTATAGGCTGATTATGTAATATATTCATATTTAACTACATGCTGGACGTAGGCCTCCTTCATGGCACGCCAACAAGCTCGATCCTGAGCAGTTCTTCGCCAGCCACTACCAGCCACCTTTTTCATGTCGTCGCTCCATCTCGCCCAAGGGCATCCCATGCTACGTTTGCCGAGAAGCGGCTATATGGATTATGGATCATAAATGTTAATGCCTTAAATAGTTTAGTTTACCTTAAAATTTTTGCGTGCTATGTTCATCTCAGCTAAACATGCTTGTACCTACTGTACTCTTATTTAACAACTTTGTATACTAAGTTTAATGCAAATAAACAATTTATTATTATTATTATATCGACAGCCTCCGTGGCGTAGCCATAGCGAACGCGGCCGCTGCGCAAGGAGGCGCGGTTTCGATCCCCGCGCAGTGCAAATATTTGTATGCATGAATATGAATATTTGCATTGGTCTGATCGTGCCTCGGAAAGCATGTTAAGCCTTTGATACCGGTTGCCATAGGAACATCTAATGGCAGTCGTTACGGATTGTTGGAGCCCTCAAAATTCTCTAGTTAGTCTGGCTGCAATGCTTCGATATTCGCATTCGGGTTGTGGAGGTCAGACGGCAGTCGCGTCACGGAAAATATCAAACCTTCAAACTAGCCAAATCAGTAGTCAGGCTGGTAAAGCGGACCCCAGACTCCAAAACTAAAAAAGCTTCGGATGCGACTGGGATTACTATTTTTTTTTTATAGTTTATAAACGAGCGCTTGACCGCAATCCCGCTTGATGGTAAGCAGTGACGCAATCAATGATGGTAAAGCGCACTAGTTTATTAAGAGCCTATTCACTCTAGCCTTGAAGATGATGATGATGATGATTCATATTTCAATACATAAGCTATAGCTCACGAATATTGATATTTTGCCATGACGCCATTATCCCCGTAATATTCCTTAATGGCACAATCTGGACGGATTCACTGAAATCTGTCGCATAAAAAACGATTTCAGACATCTTTCTACGTACTCCTCACATAATTTGAGCAAAATTATGTCTCTGAACTTTAAGAGAGGCTGTGACCTCTGAGTTCGTTTCAGTCATTTTTCTCACAGTACTTTGATAAGAAACGCCACCTCGACTAGTTTTTAAAATCCATACTAATATTATAAATGCGAAAGTAACTCTGTCTGTCTGTCTGTCTGTCTATCTGTCTGTCTGTCTGTCTGTCTGTCTGTTACGCTTTCCCGCCTAAACCTCTCAACCGATTTTGATGAAATTTGGCACAGACAATCTTTGGACCCTGAGAAAAAACATAGGCTACCTGTTATCCCGGAAAAATTGATATTCCCGGAGGAAATCTAAAAAGCGCGATATAACCGAACACCACGCCGGCGAAGACGCGGGCGGAAAGCACACAATCTTTAGACCCTGAGAAAGGACATAGGCTACCTTTTATCCCGGAAAAATTTGATGTTCCCGAGGGAAATCTAAAAAGCGCGATATAACCGAAATTTACGCGCGCGAAGCCGCGGGCGGAAAGCTAGTATGATATAAGTGAAAGAGTATTCGTGTATACCTATTTACAGAGAATGAAGTAATTTAAGTTTAAATAATTTAATAATTGACAGCCTCCGTGGCGTAGCGGTAGCGGACGCGGCCGCTGCGAAAGGTGGCGCGGGTTCGATCCCCGCACAGTGCAAATATTTGTATGCATGAATATGAATATTTGCACTGGTCTGGTCGTGCTTCGGAAAACACATTAAGCCGTTGGTCCCGGTTGCCATACGAACATCTAGTGGCAGTCGTTACGGGTTGTTGGAGCCCTCAAAAGTCCAACAATTGGTGTAACTGCAATGCTTCGATGTCGCCTTCGGGTTGTGGAGGTCAGACGGCAGTTGATTCACGGAAAATGTCGAAGTTTAGCCATATCAGCAGTTGGACTGGTAAAAGCGAACCTCAGACTCCAAAAGCTGAAAAAGGCTTCGAATGCGACTGGGATTAACGCTGGGATGATGATGATGAATTTAATAGTATAAGTATATATTTTTTGTATGTGTATATAGCTTATTTAAGTATTTATTTAAATAGTGTTAAGAGTTTTTGTTTTCTTTATAATGTTTTCCACTTAAGCACATGCCACTAATCACTTCACCACCTATATTGACTGATAGAGAATGCCTAATAAGTTCAATTCAATACGAAAAAATTCCCTATCTCAAAAACTACTGAACCGATTTTGATGAAATGAAATGGAATAGTTTATTAAGCAAGTAAGATCACTGATCACTTTTACACGTCATTATGTATTTTTTTAAACCTACTACTACCTTTGAGAAGAAATAGCCGAAACAAACTCAGGGATCATCGTCTTTTTTCAAGTCCATGCATTAAAAATGAAAGTGTTTACAATAATTTAAGTTATAATTACTAAAATTACAGTATTTCCTAAGTTGAACAATACATAGTACCTACAACAAAAAAAGAATTATTTAAATCGGACTTGTAGTTCCGGAAATATACGCTCACAAATATAAAAACACTAATCACTTCACCACCTATATTGACTGATAGAGAATGCCTAAGGCATGAAGTCGTCCTCTGTACAATTTATGTGCGAAAGAATAAATAAATACACAAAGACAAAGTCATGCCGCCAAGCGATTCGTCGTGTTCCGGCATGATGTCTGGTCTTCACCAGACATCATGCCGTCGCTTGGCGGCATGACTGCACAGACCCGTCCTCCGTACGGCTTCCCGTACGGAGGACGGGTCTGAGCAGTTGTGTTGCGATGTACGTGCCGGGTACGATGCGGGAAATGTTGCTGTGTCGGGAGTTTGGTTGTGGAGGGCCTCCAGATAAATCTCCCTCTGGCGCGGCATCGTTGGTCGTGTTGTTGGGTTTAACATTGCATTACCGCGCTCAACTGCCGTCTTCTTTCCTATTTACTCAGTTCCTTTGAGTGAGTAGGTTTAATAAACTAGCGCGCCTTACCATCAACGATTGCATCACTGCTTACCATCAGGCGGGATCGTAGTCTAAAAAAAAAGTTCCTATGACATCTGGTCCCACCCTACACTACGTGTATGAAGCAAATAAATGCAATATTATTACTTAAATAGCATTACTTGGCTGCTAATAAAACTACTATGTTTATTAAAAAGTAACTCTGAACGGACTAAGATTGGAACTTGGCGCCATAGTAACTTTTATTCAGCTCAAAATGACCTATCCAACGAAGTACAAACATAGCTATTGGAAGGTGGGAGCAGGATTTGCATCCTCCTTTTAAACGTTAAGCAAAGCCTTAAAGCACCTGAACATAAAAAGCCCTCCAAAAAAAACTTTTTACAACAAAATAGAAGCCGAAGAAGTTCAAAAAAACACTTATAAGGAAAAAATAATTTTACTTTTGTCATAGCTCTAGAAGTCGGTGGCGATCTAACAACAGAAACCTTGAGACAAAAACAGAAAATGTTTTTATTTCATTCTTTGAAAATTACTTTTTTCACCTCATAACAATAGTGGTAGCCATAACCCATGTTAGAATAAGTTCAATTCAATAGGAAAAAAATCCCTATCTCAAAAACTACTGAACCGATTTTGATGAAATGAAATGGAATAGTTTATTAAGCAAGTAAGATCAGTGATCACTTTTACACGTCATTATGTATTTTTTTAAACCTACTACGACTACCTCTGAGAAGAAATAGCCGAAACAAACTCAGGGATCATCGTCTTTTTTCAAGTCCATGCATTAAAAATGAAAGTGTTTACAATAATTTAAGTTATAATTACTAAAATTACAGTATTCCCTAAGTTGAACAATACATAGTACAACAAAAAAAGAATTATTTAAATCGGACTTGTAGTTCCGGAAATATACGCTCACAAATATAAAAACATACATACATACATCTGAAATTTGGCTTACATACGGGTCGAATTGATGACCTCCTTTTTTGAAGTCGGTTAATAATGGTACATGCTAGAAACATGAAACATTACATTACAGACCTTTACTAAAAGTTACCTGTCCTGTTCACGGGGGTGTCGTAAAAACGTCCCTGAACATTATAAATCATATCGGTTATGAGCGGATTGTGCGAAACTATGGCCTGTGAATTTAGTTCCAATGGTTATGAATACCGAAAGTTATAGTAGTTTATTTAAGTAACGTATTGTATTTAAGTAACTCGAGTTGATCTCCAAAGCCTAGAGCACAGGCGTAGAGTAGCCAGCCTTTCGATGTTCTATAGGATGCATTTCCGGGAGTGTGTGATGGAATTGCAAGATTTAATCCCCCCATCTCCGTTCCACCAGCGGACGACCCGTTGTACGGCTGGTTTCCACCCTTACGTTGTTAACACCACTACGATCCGGACGAAGCGTTTCGCCTCCTCCTTTATACCGCGTACATCGAGGGACTGGAATAATTTGCCAGCGGCGGTGTTTCCGTCGGACTACAATTTGAGTGTCTTAATAAACTAGGCTCTTAATAAACTAGTGCGCTTTACCATCAACGATTGCGTCACTGCTTTCCATCAGGCAGGATTGCGGTCAAGCGCTGGTTTATAATATATAAAAAAAAAAGTAAAGAGCTGTTCTGTTGGTAGATGGAGAGCTGAAACATGGATCGGTTCTTGTTTTTGTCTTTAAATAATTCTCGTTCTGAGTTTTACTGTATAGGGTAGAAAAGATAGTGGAGATTTTGGTTTTACCATCATAAAGGTGTTTGTTATGTTTCAAAGTGTATAAGGATGATTTTTTTCACCAATGACTGAAGGTGAAGGAAAACATCTTGAGAAAACCTGGACTTTGGGTCTAATATCGCCAACCCGCATTGAGCAAGCTATATGAGATGAGACCTGTGCCCAGCAGTGGGACGATAAAAGGTTGATGATGATGATAGTGTTGTATGATGGTAAGTTTGCAAAAACCTTTTTGATCTTTTTTCTTAACATAATATTATTACTTTTATACTAATCATATTCATATTTTTTTCTTCTTATTCTTACACACTGATGTCTATATTTCTGTTTTACTTCTCCTTTTGCAGGTCTGTTGGAAGGAATTTCTTAAGAAATAAGCAGCATCTTTGTACTCAGTTATTAATTTTGTCATATCCTTATGTGTTTTATTGTGTGGACATAAATAAAGATTTCAGTTTTCATTTCTACCGGTCAGCCCCATGACTGCCTTTTCTGTGGGGCTAGTGGCAAAGTTAAGCAATGCTTGCCATAGTTGATCAGTGAATGTCCATCTACACATACTAAGACGTCCTTGTGCCTCGTAAAGCGCGTTAGTTAAGCCGTTGGTCCTGGATTCATTTGCCGATTTTGGAAGTCATTACGGGTCATCAGAAGCTGTAAAATCTAACAACCAGTGTTATCAAGGGAAGACAATACTGGTATTCATCCGGTTAGCGTAACGGCATGTGTAACCATGTGCAATTGAATTTCTTACAGCAATATTCTACCAGGGGTGACTATTTATCTGACCGCCACAACCCGATAACACTAATTATAGTTTTAACGGGTTGTGGCGGTTGTGGTGTTAAAAAAATTGTATGTACGTGCCGATATTAAAATGGAAACAGGTAATGATTATATTAGCTGTTCGCAATCCCTCCTGATGATAAGCAGTGACGCAATCGTTAATGTAAAGCGCACTAGTTTATTAAGAGCCTATTCACTCTAGCCTTGAAGACACTCAAATTGTAGTCCGACGGAAACACTGCCGCTGGCAAATTATTCCAGTCCCTTAATATACGCGAAATAAAGGAGTAAGGGTGGAAACTGGCCATATGACGGGTCGTCCGATGGTGGAACGGAGATGGAGGAATTAAAACATGCAATTCCCTCGCACACTCCCCAAAATGCATCCTATAGAACACCGAAAGGCTGGCATACGTCATACATATATTATCAGCTCATAATGTCCCTACAATTGGCACATAGGCCTCCTCTAGGTGAGAGGTAGACACGCATATTATCAGTTAATCAATTTTAATCACACTGTTTAATTTTCACACGCACATAAATATCCTACAGGTTCAACCTTGGGTGAGTTGAACACAGACTCTAATTTAACGATAGCTATATGGCTAATTCAACTATACTCTACTCTGTGCTCACTTTAATGAGCATTTTCTAAAACGAATGAGATCAGCAGTGCGATGCTATCACCATCTCACCATGAAGCATGAGCGTGGAGTGAATTGTCATTCTATCTAATGCTGACACTTTTGACAGCTTTATAAACTCACTTAAGTTAACTTTTCACGGTGAAATCAGCAGTTTTTTTTTACATATATGAACTAAAACTCAAATCACAATGTTACAGGTACTTTGGAAATTTTCAAGGCCAGTTAGAAGGATGAAAATGTCAGCCTCCGTGGCGTAGCGGTAGCGAACGCAGCCGTTGTGCAAGGATGCGCGGTTTCTATCCCCGCGCAGTGCAAAAATATGCGTGAATATGAATATTTCCACTGGTCTGGTCGTACCTCAGAAAGCACGTTAAGCCGTTGGTCTCGGTTGCCATATGAACATATAATGGCAGTCGTCACGGGTTGTTGGAGCTCTCAAAAGTCCAACAATTGGTCTAATTGCAATGCTTCGATATCGACTTCGGGTTGTGGAGATCAGACGGCAGTCGCTTCACAGAAAATATCGAAGTTTAGCATAAGTCAGCAGTTAAACTGGTAAAGCGAACCCCAGTCTCCAAAGCTAAAAAAGCTTCGGATGCGACTGAGATTAACGCTGAGATGATGAAGATGAGTTAGAAGGATGAAGATGGTTACGGGCAGTGAGGTAAATGTCGTAGAGAGAGTTTTGAGTATGAATATTGCCTATAGGACTAGGAGAAGACCAGATAAATGTATGATGGATTGTGTTAATGAAGATATGGTAAGAAATGGCGTCAACCATGATGACGACATATGGACAACTAGAGGCCGCCAGCGACTTCGTTCGCGTGAAGTTAGTTTTGGTCCGCTCCTATTGGTCACAGGCAGTCCACACGGTCAGCACGGTCCTTCTTGGATTAATGGGCTATCCAACGCAAAAAGAATTTTTCAAATCGGACCAGTAGTTCTTGAGATTAGCGCGTTCAAATATACAAACAAACTCTTCAGCTTTATATATTAGTAGTAACTGCGCGCCGCGGTTTCACCCGCGTAGCTTTCGATATTTTTTTTTATATGCTCCGCTCCTATTGGTTGCAGCGTGATGTTATATAGCCCAAAGCCTTCCTGGATTAAGGGACTTTCCAACGCAAGAAGATCTTTTCAAATCGGACCAGTAATTCTTGAGATTAGTGCCGTCAAACAAACAAACAAACTATTCAGCCTTATATATTATACTAGCTGCGCCACGCGGTTTCCCCCGCGTAGGTTGCGATATGCTCCGTTCCTATTGGTCACGTTAAGCCTTCTGGGATTAATGGGCTATCCAACGCAAAAAGATTTTTTTAAATCGGACCAGTTGTTCTTGAGATTAGCGCGTTCAAAGAAACAAACAAACTCTTCAGCTTTATATATTAGTATAGATTAAGAAAGAACAAGACAGGTTTCTCAGTCTCCAAATGAATTGGGAAAAAGGGCAGAAAAATGATGATGAAGATAAAGGTTTATTGTCCATGCCAATGTGTATTTCTAGTAACTCTAAATCTAGGTTTTTCTAGGTTTACTTTTTCATCATCAACGTTTTTATCGTCCCACTGCTGGGCACAGGTCTCCTCTCATACAAAAAAGGATTGAGCGTAATCACCACGCCTGCTCAATGCGGATTGGCGATTTCAGACTTAAAGTACAGGTTTCCTCGAGATGTTTTCCTTCACCTTATAAATCATTGGTGTCCAACATATACTTAGAAAGTACATATAACTTTAGAAAAGGGTAAACATTGGTACTTGCCTGACCTGGAATCGAACCCGCACACTCATACTTAAGAGGCTGGTGTTTTAACCACTAGGCCACCACGTCTTAGTCAACAAAGTAATTATCAAATCATAATTCTACCTAGATTCTATAATATCTACAACTTAAACTACAGCTACATAAAACTACAATAACAACTCAAAGTTATTCACAATAAGCTGAACCCAACCTATATATATCAGAGCCAAAGACAATAGGTCCAGGTATCAGTTCAATTAGCTCCAACCTCTGGAGACACAACTTTAGATGTAGGTACACATGAACATAAGCTTTTAACGCGGTTAATCTCTAAGGCATAATATAGCTGGGAATATAACCCTTAATGTGTATGGAAATAAATGTTATAATCGGAGTAATAAAATGCTATAATAGTAGTGAAGCTTGTATGTCGGTAAAAGCAAATCAACAAAGAGTTTCGTAATCATGTTGTTGGAAAGAGATGAATACTAAGATAGATAGGTGTTTGTAGATATCATGTTTTCAGAGCTTTTTGAGGCCGAATTCCAAGTAAAAACTTTAAGAGGGAACTCTAGTGGTGCTTTCATATACGTCATATATATATATACACATAAATATATGTCATATATATACGTCATGTTCGTGAACGGACGCCGTCAGTGGGGACTGGTCATCTCTTAGCTGCCATGGCGTATTTTAATTTCTGAATTGTTTTTTGTGTGTTTTCTATGGACGCTCTCAGCGTACAATATGTTTCTGCATCGTTCTCACACGGTTGATTTCAACATGAATGATGTAATCAAATATTTGTAACAATAGCTTGAAAATGTAAAAGAGTGTCCATGGAGTTTCTTGCCCGTTATTCTCCATAGGTATAGGTACCTACTCTTTGGAATGGGCGACTAGCTTCTTCTTATTGACTGACCGACCTTCTGACAATTCAAAAGTGCCTGTAACTGGTTTATTTGAAATAAATGATTTGATTTGATTTCTCTATACAAACGTATTTCGCTGTTTTCTTCGTGAATAATGATTTTCGAGCAATTATTTTGTTTTGTTCAATTTTATACCCCTATCATTTGATTTTTTCTGAAACTTAATCAATAAAAGAAATACGATTCGCAATTGCGAAAAATAACCCATTTTTAGCGTTATGTTCAGATGACTATTAGACAAACGTGATAAGTTTTTGACAAAAAAGAAAATAATAGAAGCATAGGTATAAATAATTGAAATCTGTCGTGTTTTGAAAATGAAAACAGCGGAATAGGAAACGTCTTTTGGTCAACGTTTTCGAAGGTAAAATCAAAATCAGCCTGAGCTGCAACAGTCCTTTCGCACTTTACAGGGAGAGATTGGAAGCAGCGCGACGGCAATAGTTTCTTCAAATACCTACTTTCCTCATTGCTCAGCACTAGAGTCCCCTCTTAACGTTAACGTAAACGTTTTTACTGACTTTAACGTGAAAGTTTCCGTAAACTAAAAACGTTCTAAATCTAACCCCAATCTCACCTTAGCGACAGTTAAAGTCATCACACTGCAAACCTTCTTACAATTAGCAGAATTGCCCCTTTGATTTAAGAAAAATCAAGCTTCAGAGTAATTATTTTCTAAATCTAGAACATAGATCCTCAACGTGGGCGATAACGCCCTATCATGGGCATTTGTGTCTTTCATTTTTTCTAACATTTTTTTTGTTTAGGGACATCTATAATTGCGATGCGTATGTCAGTTCCATCGTACCCTAAATACATATTTATCATATTTGGGCCATGAACCTAAACAGACTGTTCGCATCATCGACATTTGGTTGAGCCAGGATTTTATGGAATGTGTAGTACTTGACCATGTTCCCACCTGATGGTAAGCAGTGATGCAATCGTTGATGGTAAAACGCACTAAGAGAGCACTTTGTTTTTAAGAGTTGTAATCAGCACCCTTATTGCGTAAAGTGGCATTCATATTAGTTGGAATCATTTCGAAGCCAATTACCAATACATTACTTCATATGTTAGAAAATGTGTCTGCTTAAAAACGTAAATAACGCAATGAATGTTGTTGAACTGTCAAAATGAAACCCATTACTACTGATAGTGAGTTATGCAATTACCCTGCTGATAGTAATGCCGCGCCGAAAGGCCGCCAATCGTTCAGTTTTTCCATGTATGCTTATATAATTATAATACATATATAAACTTATACATAATGTCATCCTCCGTGGCGCAGCGGACAACACGACTGCCTGCGACATGGATGCCCCGGGTTCGATCCCAGGCCAGGTCATGATGGAAAACGATCTTTTCCTGATTGGCCTGGGTCTTGGGTGTTTATCTATATATGCAGCTATTATAAATATAGTATCGTTGAGTTAGTATCCCATAACACAAGTCTGGAACTTACTTTGGGGCTAGCTCAATGTGTGATTTGTCCGTATGTATTTATTTATTAGTCTTTAGCAATAGGGATATATTATACCTAGCTAAAGTTGAAGGCAAGGTCAATTACTGAAGGTGAAGGAAAACATCTTGAGGAAACATGGACTTTATAAGTTTAAAATCGCCAACCCACATTGAGCAAGCGTGGTGATTACGCTCAATCCTTCTCTGTATGAGAGGAGACCTGTGCCCAGCAGTGGGACGGTAAAAAAAGGTTGATGATGATGAAAGTTGAAGGACCAATAAAATTAAGCTAATGTATGTATAAACCTGTAATGCTATATAATTGTATGATAGGATATGTACCAAATCCTATCATACAATTATATGACACTAGCTTTCCGACCGCGGCTTCGCCCGCGTAAATTTCGGTTATATCGCGCTTTTTAGAATTCCTTCGGGAACATCAATTTTTTCCGACATAAAAGGTAGCCTATGTCGTTTCTCAAGGTGTAAAGATTGTGTCCTTTCCGCCCGCGTCTTCGCCCGCGTGGTGTTCGGTTATATCGCACTTTTTAGAGTTCCCTCCGGAATATCAAATTTTTCCGGGATAACAGGTAGCCTATGTTTTTTCTCAGGGTCTAAAGATTGTCTGTGCCACATTTCATCAAAATCGGTTGAGAGGTTTAGGCGGGAAAGCGTAACAGACAGACAGACAGACAGACAGAGTTACTTTCGCATTTATAATATTAGTATGGATTATATGCTTAAATATAGATAATATTGTGTAGAATATAACATCAAACATTCACACAAGAAGTGAGTCCTTCATCCATTTGACCGAATTATGATGGAAACCAAACATTACTTTTTGTATTCACTGAACAATGATGTGGACCATTAGTTCCAAAAATATAGACTTGGATCTTTCACTTATCTAATGAATCATTTATTCCATCACAGTTACAAATGTATTTAAATTACTATATTTTATAGCTTTTCTGCCCAGACAACGTTTTGATATAAGTTAGCATATTTAAATCTGGGGTAGGGGTTTCTAGAAATAGTTATTCTCTTTCAATAGATGAAAATTTGTGCATGCATGTTTTCTTTTTTATTTCCTAAGAAAAGGATAGAAGATAACATGCTAGTTTCATCACCATCATCATCATGAACCTTTCTATCATTCCACTGCTGGGCACAGGCCTCCTCTCATATAGAGAAGGATTGAGCGTAATCGCCACGCATACTCAATGCAGATTGGCGATTTCAGACTTAAAGTCCAGGTTTTCTCAAGATGTTTTCCTTCACTTTATAATCAGTCATTAATGTCCAAGACAATATACTTAGAAAGTACACGTAACTTAGAAAAGTTAGGTACTTGCCTGGCCTGGAATCGAACCCTCGCAGTCATACTTGAGAGGCTCGTATTTTAAGCACTAGGCCACCACGCCTTTAACATAGTATTAAAAAAAATAGACAAATGTGACGCTCTGTTGTATCACAAATGACACTCAATCTATGGCACGAAGACTACTCGTACTACTCGCACTTGAGAGGTTTTTTTTTCGCTTTGGAAAATTAAGATACTCCATAGACAGTTTATACGAGAATAAATTACCTCGATTTACGTCAGGCGCGAACTAATTGACAGAAATAAACCAATATTATCTTTAATCCTTTTGTTAAGAAAAAGATTCATTGAACATAAATTTAGTTTTAGTTTACTTTGAGAACTAGGGAGTCGGGTCCATTATTGTGATTGTAATGTCTAAATTTTCTTAAACGCGTCTTAATAACTGTCGCAAGGGTTGATCGAGATACGTGATCAAACTTACCAATCTGGGAGCATATCTTAGAATGTACGCCAAGTCGTAAACTATCCATAGAACTCTGATAGTCGTTACGAGCAGTGAGAAGCCCGAAGGACTAACAAAGAGCCTTAATATAGATTACCGTGTTACCTAGTAAATGCCGTCCTCCGTGGCGCAGCGGCCAATACGCCTGCCTGCGACGTGGAGGCCCCGGGTTCGATCCCCGGCCAGGTCATGATGGAAAACGATCTTTTCCTGATTGTCCTGGGTCTTGGATGTTTATTTATATATGTATCTATTATAAATATAGTATCGTTGAGTTAGCATCCCATACCACAAGTCTCTAACTTGCTTGTGTGATTTGACCGTATCTATTTATTTATTTATTTATTGGGGCTTAGAGGTCACATAAGAAGTGTCTCTATCGTATCGAGTTTGATTGGAGCTGGTCTTAACATAGTCGAGAAAAGTCTACGCGACCTAATGAAAGTTTTAAGCATCAAACTCCAATCTCTAGTAATTATGAATGCAAATGCTTGGTCCAGAGTAAGTATAGGCTTCGACCGTCCGCCCCTATGGTAATCGGATTATTTCATGCAACGTCAATGTACTTTGCTGATATGAGAGTAATATTACAAAGGACTTTCGAAATAATTCCGGGTCTCACCATATATAAAGCGCAAAACAATTGGACGAAATAGAAAAAATAGCTAAGTTTCAACTTAGACTGTAAAAATAAATAGTGAAAATTAATTAATTTATGTAATGGTTATATTTTACCTAATACTTAATAATTATTTGACCTTTAAATAAACTAAAAATTGATAAGAAGAACTCAATTTGGAATAATTTAAATTCATTAGTTATTACAATCATTAGTTATTTTTAGTAATTATGGTTTAGTTTAACTACGCATCAAAAGATCGGCCCTTAGTCACTATGGCAAGCTCGTTGTAGCTCAGCATTACTTTTGACCTATACTACTAGTAACAAATTACTAAGAATTAGCAACATAACTTAAAACACTCATATTTTTAATAAGAATGAGGGTTTGCCAACTTATCGAAATATGAGAATAAAGACACACACACATTCGTGCACTATAATATCTCCGAAAATATGGTCTGCAGGATTTATTTTTTTTATTGTTATTTCCAAAGAATTCCATTAGTATTTTCATTGTTTTCATTTCCTATTATTGTATATGCATGTCGTATTGTTGTCTACATATTAAATAGTGTATAACAGTTTGGCGTAATGGCATACTTTCTTATCTCATAGGAACTCTAGTAAGTAAGGTTTTAGTTAGTGCGATTTGGGGCAAAATTATCCTCAATAGTTAACTTTATAGACTAGTACTCCCACGCTGTTTTGAACGTTTATGCTTACAAAATATGTATGTAAGTAAAACCTACATACATTAATTTACCGGCATAATATGCTTAAATGCAGAGAAACATTTAGATTTATTTTTTTGTATTTGTTTTAAAATTGTATACATACAAAAGTATGATATTAGGTCCAGTATTTAGCCGTAATTGTAGGAGCACAAATATTTCCATGGAATTGAAAAAAATGAATAATCAGAGAAAAAAACAAATTACCAAGAATATGCACTTACACAAAATGTACATAAATATGAAACTTTAGAAAGCAATAATTATTGTTATGCTTTAATGTATTTTATGCTTTAATCAAAACTGTATAGTTATTTGTGGTAATTTAATGTGATAATACGAGCATAAGAACTTTATTTATTAGATATATAATCACATTCTAATAACGATGACAACCAAAAAATATCTTCAAAAAATGTTTAGTTAAAATTAGTCGTATTTCGGACTCATTTTTTGTCGGAAGATAGTAAAATAATATGGTAAGGTATGAGGAACCAGAAAGTCGTTAACTTATATTAAAGACATATTATTAAGTAGAATGTACAAGAATTATCAACCTACCACTTCATTTTGTGGCATAAAATTTGAACTGACTGACAGCGAGTTTAAAACACACAAAACCTCATCAAGTAGAATTTTATTTGAAAATGCTCTATTTAAGAAAATTAAATATGAAAACTGAGTGTGATAACATTTTATTACTAAGAATACTGAGCTAAAACTTATTGTAGCATTTTATTGTATTAAATGCAATAATATTAATCTTTACCAACATTCTATTCTACACTAATAGTACAAAAAGTTGAAGTTGTTGAGGTTGTTGTGATAATGGCCCTTAGGGTTGTGGAGGTCAGACGGCAGTCGCTTCACGGAAAATGTCGAAGTTTAGCCGTATCAGCAATTGGACTGGTAAAAGCGGACCCCAGACTCTAAAGCTGAAAAAGGCTTCGGATGCGACTGGGATTAACGCTGGGATGATGATGATGATTAATCTTTACCAACATTCTATTCTATACTAATAGTACAAAAAGTTGAAGTTGTTGAGGTTGTTGGGGATAATGGCCCTAATTCCCTTGTTCACAAACTAAATTAAATTTAAGTTAAGTGCATCTCTTTCTTTCTATTCCATTAAGAAAAGGACAAAACATAAAATGCTAATTTAGACCTGTACAAATAGTCCGCAAACATAGGCACCAAAAGGTGCCCATGTTTATAATCGCGCCTTAACTGTCTATGAAGTATCTTAATTTTACAGAATTAAACTAAAATGTTATCTTCTATCCTTTTTTTAATGAAATAGAATTTTTATTCTATTTAATTAAAAATGGCTAAAAAAAAAGAAAAAATAAGAAAGGTTAAAAGATGCACTTACCTTAAAATTAGTTTAGTATTTGAACAAGAAAATCGATGTCACTATCTTAATCTACTGAACCGCTTTTGAAAATTATTTTCCCTTAAAAAAGTAATCAAGTACCATTGCAAGTGTCATAGGCTATATATAACCTGAAAAATGGATAGACATTTCATTGCACTCGGTTAAATCACAAGTAAAAATGTTTATCACCCAACGAAGAGGGCACGGAGCAGCTAGTTACAGTTAATTTAACTTTTATTACGCCTGCCCCATATTCCATAAGACATTACTGGCGGAATGTAGGTTGTAATGTACACTATTGCCTACCCCCCTTGGGGAAATAGAAGCAGGATGTTCTAATCTGTTCGTTTAACTTTGACTATATAATTATATGCCACGATAGTAATTAATTTCAAAACTTATGTCATTAAATAACCTAAATATAATTTAAATTGTACGTAGTCCAAGAAACCAATACTGGGATTAATGAAATCTTTAAACGCACTGTTTTCCTATCTGTTCTTTAATGTGCTTATAACTCGAGAACTACATGTCAGTGCATTCGTATGAATGTACATACCATGTGACAATTCATAGAAAATTATTTTAGAAAGTCAAGCAAGCATCTTGTGTCAGATTTAACTCAAAATACTTAAATTAAACCTTTTTGAGCATTTTCGTACTGACAAAGAATCGGTCAGTCAGAGCATTCAAGATGTTTGCCCATTCCAAATAATGTGGAGAAGAAAATCCACGGAAACACTATTAAATTGAATTATGTGTCTTAGTAATTTTTTTTTAGTGCGATTAGTGGAAGTTTATATGTGCCATTCGAGGAAGTGCCATCAAATCAGTGCCTAAATTGGAATCCCTCAAAATAATTACCTAATCAGTGACACTGTATAATTGAACTGTTTCCTTAACTACACTAGAGTTAAGGAAACAGTTCAATTAAATACTCATATCATATCGTAATATAAACGAAAGGAATTACTAAGACAATGACACTATACAAAGGGCTTAATATATACTTGAATGTGTCTCTTTTATTTCGTTCTATTATCACAAGGAAAAAAGCATCTGCAATATAATAAATCTGGGGACCTTTTCTTTTACTATAGGTGTGTACGAGTTTCCTTATTGAGCCAAAAAGTGTTCTGTAATGTAAGATTTTGTGTACACTTTCGGGCTCGATAACTCTGCCTGAAGAAATATTAAGGTGCGGAGAATTGTGGCTCAGAAAATATATTGAAATGTATTGATTTTATACTTGAATAACTTAATTGAAAAACAAATAAAATATCACTTTAGACTATTTGAATACTGAAATTAAATGTTAACTACACATGTGAATATATATTATTATAGTTAATTATTTCATTTAGAAATTGCCTCGAAATCACGCTTGCCACACAAAAAGGCGGACTAAAGGAAAAACCGCCAACGCTACAAAGACACAATAGATCACATTTTTATCAACAAATTTATACGCCTCGTCATAAAATCTCGTCCTCAATAAATAGAATTAGTACATAGAAAGAATCTTCCTTATATCGTCATAGTAAATATCTGTTATTTACCTCAAAAGATTTCATCCGCACTCACACAACACTAGTTCACAATCACATCACTATCTGTGCGTTTATATTTATACACACATACACACAACAGTAGTACAATGATACCCACACTTATTACATGTAATAATGCGTAATTTTTATTCAACAAAATTGTAATTCGTGCGGCCGGGGAGCGGCGTAGCGTGTGCTACGAGCTACGCGCGGGCTACGACTGGCGTAGACCCCACCCCGCACCGCCGCTACGTCCCGTAGGCGCTACGAATCGCTTGGGATTATTTTGATATTATTTTTTTTTTTGTTTCGAATTGTTTTGCTGATAAAAATTCGGATCCATTTATTTGTTTTTGTGAATGTGATTTCGTATTTTAAATTGTTCCAAAAAAGAGTTTGTTAGATAGACACGCTTGTATCAAAAAGCCAATACATTTGTCAATTGGGAGTAACTGTTTTGAAATCATATGAATAAAACGCCTCAACTTCATTGATTCTGTCAATAATTTCAAGGTCACAGTGGAAACCATTGAGCAAATTATACATCCCATGTTAATGAGATTCTAGTATAGTTTACACTATTCAAGGCCTAGAGTTTGAAAATGGCAGCCAGGCGGAAGCTCCACTTAGCCAGTTTAATGTTCAGCATTGTTACAACTCTTAAACCGCACTATTTATTTGAAAAGCTCACCTGGCGACAAGATCACGTTCGTTCTGTGGTTGGCCCGCTAAACATCAGCCACATGCTGCTGGAATGATCTTCCGCCACCATTGAGAGACCTAAAATTAATAGGAACTTTTAAATATCAACTAAAGAACTTATTATTACAAGTACAACTTTCTCTCACCTCATAGGTTATGGCCTGCAGTGCTTGGTGTTTGATCTCCATTCGCCAATCGAGAATATGCAGCGCTGTGGCATGGCATTTGGTTTTCTGTTTCCCGGGACTACTGCCAGCATTGCTCCTGTCCACATTGTTCGCATGTTGAGAGCCTCATCATTTTTCTACCTCGTAGCAATTTATTAGTTGACATTCTATTTTTTTTAAGCGTTTTCAGTTCTAATAAAATTCCTATATTCAAACAGTTCGTTTGTGTTGTTTTTGTATTACTAATTTTATTTAATTTTGACTGTGTATCTATTCGTGGCTCTTGACATCCATATTTTCATACCTTCCTGTTTTTTGGAGCCCTAAAGCTCCTTGTGCAGTGTGCAGCATGTTGGGTCACCCTCCAGTTTTCAATTTCAGGCTTTCATCTTTCACAAATTACTCGCGGATGCATAATTTAGTAAAAATACTGACACATAACTTTTAATTTCTGTAACTTTTATTATACATATCACTGGACATACCGTAATTCTTTTCAACCAAACATATTATGGATTAATAACAATGTAAAGATGTAAACTTTGATACATTCTGGGTACGCGTACGTCAAACCGGACGTTTCCTTAATGTTGCCACTATGTAAAAGGTAAACTATTGTTGAGAATGATATTCTCGTAGTTTTTGTATCCTGTTTTTGTTGTTTATATTCCTGTTTGTGTTTGTTTAAACTGTTCTCGATTATTATTTTAGTTTTTTGTTATTATTATTAATGCCCTCTGAATGGGAGCGTTTGGCAGCAAAACGGTCAGAATGGCGCAGAATGTTGTACGGACAAGTACGCGAGTTTGAGGAGCAGCGCAAAGCTGACCGTGATGCCAAACGCGAGCAATTAAAGGCTCGCCCACCTGCTGCCATCACATACAACTACGTTGATGGCGTGCTTACGTGCCCTCAGTGTGTACGAAGTTTCGCCGCCAAGATAGGCTACATAAGCCATCTTCGGGCGCGTGAGCGCCAAATCATTGGCTAGGATTCGATGTGGTCGCCGGGGCCGAAATCGGTCGGGACATCATCATTATTATTATTATTATTATTGCATTTTTAGTTTTTTGTACCGATTCGGTGTCAGTTATGATTGTTTGCTGCACCGGGTGACGTCTTTACGTCGGCACCAGCTGTCGCTGAAAACCAGCGCTGGACTCTGTTTTGCATACGGTCGCAGCATAATGCTGAGCGACAGCCGTTTTGCGTGGATGTGACGCAGGTCAACTATTATCACTCAATTGTTTTTGTACACTTTTACGTCATGTTTACCGCGAATAAACCTCTTTTCTTTATAAAACCGGCATGATATCTGGTGAAGCCGTACGGAGGACGGGTCTGAGCAGTTGTGTTGCGATGTGTGACGGGTACGATGCGCCAAATGTTGTTGTGGTCATGGAAAGTCTTCAGATCAATCTCCCTCTAGCGCAGCATCGTTTGGTCGTGTTGGTCTTGGGTTTAACATTGCTTCACCTCGCTCAACTGCCGTCATCCTTCCTACTACTAAGTTTTTTAGGTGAATAGACTTAATAAACTAGTGCGCTTTACCATCAACGATTGCATCACTGCTTACCATCAGGCGGGATTGCAATCAAGCACTAGTTTATAATTATAAAAAAACGGTAATAGGGACGGGTTACTGACCGATCCTTTATGATTATTATAGTTTACATGACCTTATTGCAGGAAAAAGTATCTATGCTGGAACATGGCCGTAGGAGATGGATGAAGAAGAAGAAAAGAAGAAGACGAGAAGAGAAGACCAATAAATATACCTAACCTTTTACGAAATATCCGTTTCCAGTGTAAGTCAAACCAAATTCGGCTAAATAACCAGTATTTTTCTTGGAGAAACTGCCTATTCGATGTTCAGAAGCCATTTACACCCAGTAAACTTACTGATTAAAACCTACCGAGCTATTTTTATATTTATAAACTAGTCATCATCATCAAGCTTTTTATCGTCCCACTGCTGGGCCCAGGTCTCCTAACATATAGAGAAGGATTGAGCGTAATCATCACGCTTGTTTAATGCGGGTTGACGATTTCAGACTTAAAGTCCAGGTTTCCTCAAGATGTATTCCTTCACCTTATAATAAGTCATTCGTGTCCAAAATATACTTAGAAAGTACATATAACTTAGAAAAGTTACATTGGTACTTGCCTGGCCTTGAATCCAACCCGCACACTCGTACTTGAGAGGCTGGTGTTTTAACCACTAGGCCACCACGACCTTATAAACTAGTGCTTGGTCACAATCCCGCCTGATGTTAAGCAGTGATGCAATCTTTGATGGCAAAGTGCGCTAGTTTATTAAGAGCCTATTCACTCAAAAAAAGCGTATATAATAAATACGGCAGTTGAGAGAGGTGATTCAATGTTAAATCCAACAACACGACCAACGATGCTGCGCCAGAGGGAGATTGATCTGGAGACCCTCCACGACCAAACTCCTGACAACAACATTTGGCGCATCGTCATCGCAACACAACTGCTCAGACCCGTCCTCCGTATGGCTTTACCACCATCAGTTACTTGTTCCAGAGCCACAGTACCTCTTTGGAACAACCCACAGCACTGGCATGAAATGAAATGAAATCGTTTATTAAGCAAGTAGGATCACGGATCACTTTTACACGTCATATATATATATTTTAAACTAGATGGAGCGGTATTTCCTGACTACATCTGAGAAGAAATAGCCGAAAAAAAACTCAGGGATCATAGTCTTTTTTTAAGTCCAGACATTAAAAATGAAAACGTTTACAATCATTTACGTGATTAAAAAAAAAAAAAAACATTGTTCAAAATGTCATAATTACGCATATTGCTTAATAACAATGCTTAGCAAAGCGAGCAGCTCAGTCCCTAGCTTTATTGTCTTCTCAATAATCAGTGATTCTATAATACCCCTTTTTGCAAAGTTTGGCTTTTATATAGCTTTTAAATCGTTTAATGTGTAAGTTTCGAATGTCTGTCTCATGCTTCAGCAATAGCGGACCTCGTTGCTACAATGCCCTGTAATACATTTGAAATATAATGACCATAGATAATCATACATCGATTATATTTGACAGCTGACAATATGTTAGTCTCACCTTCGTCATAAAAATGAACGGTAGGATTAAATGAATGTAACGATCTAAATACTGGGAAAAAGATACAATACTTAGGGTTACTGTGCAGACTCCGTGGCGTATCGGTAGCGAACGTGGCCGCTGCGCAAGGAGGTGCGGGTTCGATCCCCGTGTAGTGCATATGAGTATGTGCATTGGTCTGGTCGTGCCTTGGAAAGCACGCTAAGCCGTTGATCCCAGTTGCCATACGAACATCTAAAGGCAGTCGTAACGGGTTATGGCAGCCCTCAAAGTCCAATAATTGGTTCAGCTGCAATGCTTCGATGTCGCCTTCGGGTTGTGGATGTCAGACGGCAGTCGCTTCACGAAAAATATCGAAGTTTAGCCATATGAGCAGTTAGACTAGTAAAGTGGACCCCAGGCTCCAAAGCTGAAAAAGCTTCGGATGCGGCTGGGATTAACGCTGAGATGATGATGATGACTTACGGTTATTGGAAAACACAGTCCATTAAATAATATTTGTCTTAACCAGCCTATAATGTTCCCTCAGTTGGGACACAGGCCTCCTCTGGATGAGAGGGAGTGGGACGTAATTTACCACGCTAGCACAGTGCGGGTTGGTAGATGTCACATGTCTTCGAGGTTTTTGGCTCTAGGACATGCCGGTTTCCTTGCTATGTTTTCCTTCGCCGTTTTGAGAGCAGTGGTGAAAAAATAATTTAGACAAAATAAAGCGGCTGAAGGTGAAGGAAAACATCTTGAGGAAATCTGAACTGTATAAGTCTGAAATCGCCAACCCGCATTGAGCAAGCGTGGTGACTACGCTCAATTCTTCTCTGTATGGGAGGAGACCTGTGCCCAGCAGTGGGACGATAAAAAGGTTGATGATGATGATGATGAAAGCGCCTGATTGGGTTCGAACCTACGACCTACAACTTCTAAGTCGCGGTAGATTTCACTGGACCACCGTTGCTCTCTTTTACAATACACATGAACATAAACTCACGCCCTCTTTCCATAGCCGTAAGCAGAACACTATCCGCTAAGATCCTTAGATATTCCGTTCGCTTCGTTTTCTTTATTAGAAAGTGAAAATAACGTGAGGAAGCAAAACATCTTAAGGAAATCTTATCTCGATCAATCGCCAGTATCTCCTAGAAACAAATTCGAAAATATTTGCGGCTCAGTAGCTCGAGACAAGACGAATAAGAATTTTCATAGAAATCTTTCTCGAAATTCAACTTATAGGTGGGTATAAAGGAAATTTCTTTTGCCCATTTAAAGGTTGAATTTCTGAGATTTCTCTTTTTTGCTCGCCTGCGTTATAAAATGAAGCTTTGTGCGTTTAGGCTGTGCGCTGATATTTCAGTTAGTCAGTCAGTTATTCCTTTTACAAATCTTAATACAAAGTATGTGTCGTGTGGCAGTGACGTGGTCGCCTAGTAGTATAGTCTCGTGGTGGCCTAGTGTTTAAAACACCGGCCTCTCAAGTATGAGTGTGCGGGTTCGATTCCAGGTCAGGCAAGTACCAATGTAACTTTTCTAAGTTATATGTACTTTCTAAGTATATCTTGGACACCAACGACTGATTATAAGGTGAAGGAAAATATCTTGAGGAAACCTGGACTTTAAGTTGAAATCGCCAATATTGTGTCCTTTATCGTACAATAGGATATAGGCTGTATTATATATTATTATTATAGTTTTTGGTTGAGGGTTCCGTACCTCAAAAGATAGGATCACTTCAGACAGATGAACAATCTATCTGCCCCTCAGTCAAGACCTTACATCAAGTTGAAATCAATATCAAATATAATTGGATGTGACATTGGATGGCTCTAGGTTTAAGGGACGTCCCGTCTAAAATCCCGAAATTTGCGGAGCAATTTCACGTGCCTAGCACAAATAGAGGAAAAAATTCAAAACCACAAAATTTGTACTGACCCGTCTGAGCGGGAGTCCGAATCGGACTTGCCCCGTTTTTTTATACTTTTACGTGTTTCGGCTTTCCGCCAGATTAATCGGGTAGATTGAGCGGGCCGAAGCCAAGTGCTACCCCTGGAAATTGATAAGAGCATTATGAGATTATGGTGTGTCCGGATTTGTGATGACGAGTGCATGGTAAGGTTTCTCCATGGTACTGATTGTACTTCACTTGTGTTCTTCTTCTTATTCGCAGCCTATCTCTATAGGCTGAGAATAAGAATAAGAAGATAAGTGGAGAAGCAGGACCTCTGGACCTCTGTCCACTACTAGACAAAGGCCTCCCCCAAGGCTATTGTGGTGCCATAATCCCCACGCTTGGCAGGCGGGTTGAGGATCGCAGTAATTTGATATTCTACAGAAGAAGTGCTGCTGGCCGCTTCCCTGCTTCTTCATTCGTATGTGAGGTGAAAACATTGAAGTTTCGTTTTCATTTTGTAAGGTTTTTTTTCTGACTATTCTGCAGGTGTTCAAATTTGCATTTTTAGAAAGGAAGAAAGAAAATTTACTTTTTTTGCACAAACTGCAAGCACATTGCAAATAAAAAGTAAAAATAATGCATAGTCAATTACTTCGTACACAAGCTCAAAAATGTTTTTTTTATGCTCGCTGAAGCTAAAGGTTAGACCCTGGTATAGGCAAGTGAAGGAACGTGGGTGAGTTTTAGACTAGGTAATACTGACTAAAACCCACCCACATCTCCGCACTGGACCACCCAGAGCAGCAAAGGTCATTTGATGATTCCTCACACAAAAAAGTTCCCGCGACTCGAAGAGGCTACTTTCTGAAGAGTTTAAAAATATAGGCTATGATTATTATCTTAGGAATAAAAAAAACCTTCAGAAGTGGTTGTACCGCGCCTTGTACCGGCACACTCTGGATAGATAGTGCTACAAATATAGACTCCATTAAATATAATAAATGACAATAGAACTAATATTATAGATTTTTTTTATATGTACATATTTATCACTATTTTATTTAGAAAGTACATGTAACTTAGAAAAGTACGGAGGACGAGTCTAAGTAGTTGTGTTGCGATGTGTGGCGGGTACGATGCGCCAAATGTTGATGTGTCGGGAGTTTGGTCGTGGAGAGTCTCCAGATCAATCTCCCTCTAGCGCAGCTTCGTTTGGTCGTATTGGTCTTGGGTTTAACATTGCATCACCTCGCTCAACTGCCGTCATCCTTCCTATTCCTTAGTTTTTTAAGTGAATAGACTTAATAAACTAGTGCGCTTTACCATCAACGATTGCATCACTGCTTACCATCAGGCGGGATTGCAGTCAAGCACTAGTTTATAATATTAAATAAAAGTGGTTCCATTGGTTCTTGCCTGATCTGGAATCGAACCCGCACACTCATACTTGACAGGTTGGTGTTTTAATCACTAGGCAACCGCGACTACGCTCAATCCTTCTCTGTATGGGAGGAGACCCTTGCCCAGCAGTGGGACGATAAAAAGGTTAATGATGAGTTACTAATTTACGCAAAAAAAAAATTGGATGAGATTTATCATACAGATATAAACGAGAAATCGCCATATTCTCGCGAAATTGAAACTTATACCGGTGAAACCGTGGGTCCAAGCTAATGATTCATATTTGTCAAAAACTACATCAAGTAAAAGAAAAGTACTTTTCTATTATTTCGAAAAAAAATAGTTTGTAACGATTGAACTATCAACGCCAGTATAAACATAGGAAATATGTCGTTCCAGACTTCAGTATGACATGGGTATAGCTTATCTAAAATAAAGACTAAAAACAAAAATGCAAAAATAGGTTGTCACATTGTCACGACATGTGACATATTTAATACACGTACAATAAAATACAAAATCTTACAAAACTGCCATTGCCTCTCGGTTTAATAAACAAGCCTCAAGGTATGAGCTAACATACCTATAACTCATCCCGATAATAACATAAAACACATCTTAAACACACAGAACGTCTCCTCCAATTTATCTCTCATACTTTCCATCACTCACTTTACGATCACAACAGCAGCATTCTTGCTGTAAACAGTAAACTTGAAACACTTCCTTCATGACAGTATATAAAGTGTTATATTAGAAACAAACACTGTCATGTACGACAAACATAAACCCAGTGTTACTTGTTTCCGATCAGGCTCTTTACACAGCCAAACAAACTTGAACCTTATTTTGTAAACAAAAAGGTGGAAGTTTGTATGCAATTATATTTAGTGTAATGTCTAAAGTTATAGTGATATTTTTTATGGTTGGAAAGTACAATATGAAGGGAATAAAAGGCCTAATAATTATAGTTAATGGGAATGGTTTGATTGGTAATCGGTTTGTTATTCTTTGATAAAAGTTCGAATGGATCAACGTGATCACACAAAGAGCCGGAAAACATGAAATAGGCCTAAGAAATGCTAGTGATGATTTGCATACATTCCTGACTGATTGAACGGAGTAGGAAGACGGGAAGACTTTTGCCTATGAGTGGGACAACATGTTCACTGAAAAATACGGCTAATATCTATATAAAAAATATATTTACATGCCGTTGTATTTATGCAAATTTCAACTGTATAGCTTTCATATTATATGAGATATAACCTGTAGGGTGATTGCGTAACACACAATCAATCAACTTAATCAATCAATGCGTGTGTGTGTGTGTGTGTGTGTGTGTGTGTGTCATCAATGTGTTTCATTTCGACAATTGAACAAATTTCACTGCGTTATTTACGTTGTTGAGCAGATACATTTTCCTAACTTAGAGAGCAATGGTTTAGCAATTGGTTTCGAAATGATTCCAGTAATTAATAATAATAATGTGTTACGTTATTAGGGTGCAGGACACAGACAGACAGACGAACGTTTTTATACCTGGTTACATAACCCTAAAAAGCATGAATATATATCTATACTAATATATAAAGCTGAAGAGTTTGTTTGTTTTTGCGCACTAATCTCAGGAACTACTGGTCCGATTTGAAAAATTCTTTTTACATTGGATAGCCTATTAATCCAGGAAGGCTTTAGGCTATATAACATCCCGGTATGACCAATAGAAGCAGAGCAGTAACAAAAAATGTTGCGAAAACAGGGGCTAACGCAGCCGTACATATTGCCAATAGGAGCTGAACATGACTAATTACTAGGGTTGTAACGGAGGCTTGTTAGCGGAGGCGGAGGCGGATGCGGAGGCGACGAGTCTCACCTCCGCGGATGCGGAGGTTAACGGAAGCGGAGGCGGAGGTGAAAGTACATATAGAAAAAATTGAAATTTATGGTTAATTAAAACAAAATTTTTATTTTAAATACGTACATTAATAGTAGTATACTTGGTAAAAAAAAATATTACCTTCTTGTAATGAAAATTAAGGAGAAACAAACTGTGCTTGCCGCATTCCCGCCTCGCACTAGTTGATTCTTGACCATTTCGCGCTCAAACGCGGCCGGACGGTTGTCGAGCGTCGCAGCTTGCGCGTTATTTATTGCATAAATACTCAAATAAACCTCCGTTATAACTCCGTTAAAAATTGTGCGGAGGCGGAGGCGGAAGCGAAGATACGATTTCTTGCGGAACTTCCGCAGTAACGGAAGCGGAGGCGAAGCTCCGTTACAACCCTACTAATTACACGCGAACGAAGTCGCTGGCGGCCGCTAGTACATCATTAAACCAGTTGTGACATTGTCTGTAATAATTTCTATGATCTTGGGATCAAAAAGAGGTACCTACGGTGAAAAAGTACAAAAAAAAGGTTATTTGAAAATATACGATCCAAAGTGTGCGTTCACTGTTCTGCGAGCTAATCATAACAATTCGAATGAACGGTGCTCGGTGGAACGTTCTCATCCAAAAAACCGTGCTCGTGGGTTTGTAATGCTCAGCTTAACGCAACGTACCCACTGCTCGAATGTTCATCACGCACGAATGCTTACCTGCGACGTGGACGCACCTTTTTGTCGAAAATGTTTGAATGGTGTGCTTATTAGCTCTTTTATGGCAGTTTTATTTTACGCAGTATTTTCTTTTCCGAAAATTTAAATTGATAATTAGTTTTGCCATGGGGTGTTAGCTCAGTAATGGATTGTGGAGGTCAGATAGGCATTCGTTCAATGTAAGATATGGGTCATCATCATCATCACCTCAGCGTTTATCCCGGTTGCAACCGCGGCTTTCGCGTTGGAGCCCGGAGTCCGCTTTCCTGCACATTCTCCTTCATTTCGCGCGATCTTTAGCATCCTGTAGTAAGAACTTGTTGGCACGCATGTCAAGCCAGCATTTCTTTGGTCTACTCCGCTTGTTCCGGCCCGGCGGAGGCGCCATGGCAAGAAATTTGTTACCCACGTTACATGGCGGTTTGCGTAAGACGTGGCCGTACTAGCGTAGGCGACCCTCCTGCAGTTTGTCTGCAATGTCATTGACACGAAGACCGCCACGGATAAGCGAGTTCCAGTATAAGATATGGTTAATTCAGTATAAGAATGGATCCAAAGTAAGATATGGGTATTCAGCTAAATCCCGTTATGTTGTAAGATGACCCCAAAGAAAGGCTAGCTTTTTGATGATGGCACGGAGATGGGGTAATTAAGTCATGCAATTCCCTCCCACACTCTCCAAAATGCAATCTATAGAACCTCGGTGGTAGGCCATAACACCGACTGCCAGCAGAAGTTGCTACCCACTAGACAAAGTCTTGCCACATATATAAATGGGGGGTCTTGATAAGCAAAACCGTTCACGCACTTACCGCGCCAAGCATAGCTTAACTGCTTCCATTTTATTAGGATGCACCAGATTTACTAAAATATAATTCTAAGAATGTCTAGCAAGAAGGCTTGTAGACAATTTTAAAAAACGTTGCCTCACTCCAAGAATTTATCCTATCTTGGGTGCGTTTACAAACATATAAATTCATATACACTAACAGCCAGACCCAGAACAACTAATTGTAAGAAATATAAAGATTTGTTCCTTGCCTAAGTCGAACCCGCGACACGCCGCATATTATAGTCACAGGTACCTAGGCCGGTTTGGGACACACAGCGTAATAAAATATTTTGTATACCTAACAAAAACAGACCGGGTCGCTAGTCAAACATAGTATAACTATCGATATTTTTACAAGCAATAAACTTGCTATCCTAAACTAAACGGTTTAGAACGTGAACGTGCACCGATAGCGTGCTAACGACTCAGTTAATGCAACGTGTTAGGTTTAAACATCGCAATTTATAACTACGATGTAATTCAAGGTATTTGGTGTACAGCAACTTGCAACTTTGTAATTTAGAGCCATGCTCTAGGTGTGCCGAGCAGTTAAGTTTTCCATTCGCTTATTTCCTACTATCTTACGAATATTATAAGCTCGAAAGTTTATATGGATGGATGCGTGGATGCATGTTTGTTACTCTTGTATACCATGGGTGACTTAAGTGCATGGAGAGCCTAAGAACGACTTTTGCTTGTGGGTTTTTGAATTGCGTTTCATGAGTTGAATAGATGGCGATGTTCAGAAATAAAAAGTCGTGCTAAAATTAAGTAATATTTATTTTTTAATATAAATTACTTTCCACCCCCGGCTTCGCCCGCGTGGAATACGGTTATTTCGCGCTTTTTAGATTTTCCTCGGCAAAATCTTTTTTTTTTCAATAAATGGTAGCTTATGTCCTTTTTCAGGGTCTAAAGATTATCTGTGCCAAATTTCATCATTATCGGTTGAGAGGTTTAAGCGGGAAAGCGTAACAGATAGACAGACAGAGTTACTTTCGCCTTTATAATATTAGTATGGATTACAACCTAGTGCTTGACCGCAATCTCGCCTGATGGTAAGCAGTGACGCAATCGTTGATGGTAAAGCGCACTAGTTTATTAAGAGCCTATTCACTCCAGCCTTGAAGACACTCAAATTGTAGTCCGACGGAAACACCGCCGCTAGATTATATGAATTATAATATTGTAAGTAGCATAAAACAAGTTAATATTCTTTAAGAAGAAATGTATATTTTCCAATCCAACTACTACACTAGCGCCATCTATCTCATCCAAGACAAGACTAAGGCGTTGAAACCCTATACAAACGATGGTGGTTTGGAATTCTTCATAATCTCCATGGACTTTTGACTTCGTTGGTAGATAGGCTTTATCTCAATTTATATGAGGTCAGCGCAATAAGTGTGTTTTTTTCCATACTTTCCTATTAGTTATGTAATTTGTAAGTGTTGCGCTAACTGTTAATATACAGTATGTTAAATAACAAAGGGCGTTCCCTTAAACTCGTTAATATAATCATTAATAGATTAAAATAAAAATATCAGCATAGAAAAATAAGCATAAAATAATCCGAATAAAAAGAAATTATAATTGAAAATAAATTTGAAACCTCCTGTTTTAAATCAAAATAGTAGCGCGGAATAGTATCTACCTAACGTTGCATTGCCCAACACACATCAACCAACACACATCAATCAATTAGATTAGATTTAGATCTTAGATTGCCGCCGCATACGCGGCTCGTCATTCATAAATAAATTGCGACGTTGCCGTCTTTCATTTTCGCGTGTACAGTGTGTTTCTTTTACATGTCAATTTAAATTTTTTATTGAATATTTTCATATTGAAAAAATTTTAAAACTTTTTGTTTTCGAATGGAAATATTTTTTTAGCATGTATGTATGCTATACTATTTCGGGTTAACGGGAACGCCCTCTGTTAGTTAACATACTGTATATAAATCTCGACCTTAAAAGCCTGTCGTATGTATAGCTCTGATAAGCTGCATCTTTATTGTCATTTGGTATCATTTTGAAGCATATTGCTGATTCATTGCTCCATATGTTGGAAAACTTTGTTTCCTCAACAACGTTTAAGAATTATGTTTAGTTAATTAGTTGTGGAATTGTCAAAATGAGAACCCATTGCTTCTGAAAGTGTATTACGCAATATCCCTCTAGTATATACAAACTGCTTCGAAGAAATAAAGAATAAGTAGTTAAAAATTAGTCATCCTCCCGATATTTATAATTCTTTTTGTTTATCGAAAGGTTTTTATATGAACATCTAATATAGCATATTGAATTATTGATCCTTGAAGAACTGGCATTCAATTTTTTGATATTCAACACCAGTAGAGGGCTATGCTTGGGGCTTCACTGTATGATCAAATCAGAAATGAGGAGATCCGCAGAAGAACGAGAGTAACTGACATAGGCTGAAGAATTGCAACACCTAAATAGCAGTGGGCCACGCACATTGCTCGTAGGACCAACGCCCGCTGGGGCCAACGGGTTTTCGAGTGGCGACTACACACCGGAAGACGCAGCGTGGGTAGGCCCCCGACAAGGTGGATGGACGACCTGGTGAAGGTCGCGGGAATCCCCTGGATGCGGGAGGCGCAGGACTGGTCGTCGTGGAGATCCTTGCGGGAGGCCTATGTTCAACAATAGACATCTTTCGGCTGAAATGATGATGAATGATGATGATGACCAGTTCGTATATGATATTTCCACCCTGTCGCATCGCATTGCCAGCCAAAGATATTACGTCGTGTTCGCTTAGCGTTACGTGTTACTTTCAGGCTTTTTTGTTCATACTCAGCTCGTGATGTTCGTAGAGCTTTTTCAATAACTGGTCTATCAAAAGCAAAAAAGAGTTTTTCAGATTCGATTGGTGGTTCCAGTGGTCAGAGCAATCAAACAAATTCTTCAGTTTTGTAAGTAGTGCAGAAAATAGAATAATTTGATACTGTATTTTCTAGGGAAGCCAGCTATTAATATCAGGCTCAAGCCATACAAAATTATCCCTATATTTTTGCATTTCATTAAAAAACTTCCGTAGACCACATTGTTTTGGAAACAACATATAATTTAGTCCGTATATGTTAATATGCGTCGATGTTATAAGCTGCTGTATTATAACGTTGAGTAATAACTGCAATTATTGCTGTCTCACTCTTGCCCGAAGTTCTCACGGTCCTACCACCCTTGACGCGTGGTGCAAGCTAAAGGTTGCAGAGTTTAGTGAAAATATTTTTTTTCCTTTATTTTGTACGGTATGTTGCCTACGACTGTCGTCCGTATCAATCTCTATTATTATAATCGTGACTAAGAAGTTTAATATAATATTTTTCGGATAACTTGAACTGTTCACGCAGCGCACGCACCGGGGAACCTCAAAGATGAATAATATTATCCTCGTTTTTTTTCACATTTTACACTGATTCTCGCTCCTCTTCGTCGCAGTGATTTTATGCAATATGTAAAGAAAAGCTCCGTCCAACCCATAAGGATAATTACGGTTAGGTTAACACATGGCCAAATAAAATATGATTATTACATAATCACCATAGTAATATTTTAAAATAATCTTTTTTTTTTCACTTATTAATTCCAACTCCCTAAAAATTTGGTATTTTTTTATAAAGTGCCAACACCATTTTGACGGTATTATTATGAGCGATGGACCGCGTGACGCATGCCCTGTCCCCCTTCGCCAGCGCATATATTGCCTATTGCACATATATTAAGTTACCTCATTTTGCGAAATAATAGGGGGATTTTTTTAAGTTTAGTCCGGTTTTGTAGGCATTAGTAATCAGTGATCGATACCTAACAATACCTTCACGGATCAAACAGGGTTTTCTTCGCATCTTGTACCTATATGTCCTATAGACTTCCTCGATAAATACTTCAATACAAAAAGAATTTTCCAATTCAAAATAATAGTTCCAGAGATTAACGCGTTTCAACAAACAAATACTTCACGTCGGATTGAGAAGTATCCTATATTTCCATCCTGGTTATAAACCACCTCTGCGCTAAATTCGTCCAAATCTGTTCAGTTGTATTTGCGTGAAAGAGTAACAAGTATTATTAACGCATTGGACAGCCAAAGGAGCCAAGCCAAGTCAAGCGCCAAGGAGGCGCAGGTTCGATCCTCGCGCACTGCAAATATTTGTATGCATAAATGTGAATATTTGCATTGGTCTGGTCGCGCCTCGGAAAGCACGTTAACCCGTTGGTCTCGGTTGCCATACAGACATCCAATGGCAGTCGTTACGGGTTGTTGGAGCCCTCAAAAGTCCACAATTGGTCTAACTTCATTGCTTCGATATCGCCTTCGGGTTGTGGAGGTCAGACGGCCGTCGCTTCACGTAAACTATTGAAGTTTAGCCAAACCAGCAGTTAGACCCATGGAGCTGCTCCATGGTTAGACCGATAAAGCGGATCCCAGACTCCAAAGCTGAAAAAGCTTCGGATGTGACTGGGATGAACGCTGAGATGATGATGGGTAACTAGATTATTATCGCTGCATTTATACAAAAAATAGGATCGTAAACAAGTAATGGTGTCCGAGAGCAAAGATGGCCCAGTGGGACGCAAATGATTTACATTTTCAAATACCTTGAGATTTTGAATGCTATTTTTATTCCAGCTGAACATAATGTTTGCCATTATAATATCATTTTTTTCCGGGATTAAAACGCAGACGTAAAGTTAGAAGTCCGGATTAAATAATATGATACTATTTAATCCGAACTTCTAACTTTACGCCTGTTAGATTTAAAAGCAATCGGTTCAGTAGTTACGGCGTGAACGCGGAACAAACAAAAAAACAAACTCACTTTTCCATTTATAATATTAGTAAGGATTTGATACTATTGTATACAATGTTAAGTCATTGGTCGTGGCTGCCATTCACGGATTTGATACTATTGTATACAATGTTAAGTCATTGGTCGTGGCTGCCATTCACGGATTTGATACTATTGTATACAATGTTAAGTCATTGGTCGTGGCTGCCATTCACGGATTTCAGAAGCCCGAAAGTCCGACAACCAACCTTACCAAGTGGTATCATATTACCCAATAACTGCGTTGTGGAAGGCAGTCACTCCATGTAAAATACTAGTGTTCGGGTATTTCGATTCAACTTGAAGCCGACCTCAACATAGTTGAGAAAAGCACGGCAGATGATTACTGAAGTTAAACTTGCTTCGAAAATTAGTCATTACTAGCAGCCGCCAGCGACTTCGTTCACGTGGAGTTAGTTATGCTCCGCTCCTATTGGTCGCAGCGTGATTTTGTATATCTTAAAGCCTTACTGGATAAATGGACGATCCAACACAATTTTTTTCAAATCGGACGCGCAGTTCCTAAGATAAGCGCGATCAAACAAACTCTTTACTTTTATATATTAGTATAGCTTTGCCGTAAAAAGTAAATAGAAAAATACGTTATTGTGGAATCATCATCATCATGAACCTTTTTTTTTTATCGTCCCACTGCTGGGTACAGGTCTCCTCTCATACAGAGAAGGATTGTGGAATATCTATACATTAATATAGACATGTACCATCGCGGAGTTTTCTGTAGACCTTTTCAATGTGTACAATACTTAATACATTATTTTAATAAATTTCCTAGAGTCCAACCAGCGTTTGCAATGCAACATTAGAAACCTCAAAAATAACAGTATTTTGCCATTTGAAATACTCTATATTTTAAAATAAACGCACCAAAATCCGTTACGTAGTTTTAAAGATTTAAGCATACATAGGGATATAGTGACAGAGAACGCGACCTTGTTTAAAACAATGTAATGATATTAATTATCATTTTTATCAACTTCTTCTCTTCTTCTTCAGCCCATAGAGGTCCACTGCTGGACAAAGGCCTCCCCACGCTTTCCACGATGACCGGTCATGCGCTGCCCGTATCCATCGGCTTCCCGCGACTTCACCAGGTCATCGGTTCACCTTGTTGGGGGCCTCCCTACGCTGCGTCTTCCGGTACATGGCCGCCACTCCAGAACCTTACTGCCCGCCGCCATCGGTTCTACGAGCAATGTGCCCTGCCCACTGTCACTTAATTTTAGCGACTCGAAGGGCTATCTCGGCGTCGGTTTTATCAACTACATACTAACAATGGCTACTCTCTTAACAGTTGGACCACAGTCCCCCGGTACTGCGTAACGCAGGCGCAGTGCCTACGCCCCGGATAAAAGCTTTGACTTGCCTATTCAATATTTTTTATAATAGTTAATTACTGACAAAGTTCATGCTCTTTATGTGTGGAGTTCATTGTCGCTATCATTAAGAGTTTCTGATTAAGTTTCTTAGTAGTATTTGTGTGACTTTGTTTTATTAATAGACAACATTTAATTTTTTTAACCTGGATTTTGGACCTTACAGGCTCTTTGGCCCTAATTGGCCGTGGGTCGTTGCGGTTTGTGTTTTTTTTTTTTAATTATAAACTAGCGCTTGACGCAATCCCGCCTGATGGTAAGCAGTGACGCAATCGATGACGGTAAAGCGCCCTAGTTTATTAAGAGCCTATTCACTCTAGTCTTGACGACACTTAAATTGTAGTCCGATGGAAACACCGCCGCTGGCAAATTGTTACAGTCCCTCGATGTACGCGGTATGAAAGAGGAGGCGAAATGCTTCGTCCGAATCGTAGTAGTGTCAACAACGTAAATGGGGAAACTCGCCGTAGATGGGGGAACTAAAAAGTATATGCGAGTTTATATGTTTGTAAACGAATAAAGGCTGAATTCAAAAGGCAGTACTCGATACGGCCCGCATCGTGAGGAGGTTCCTGTCTCTGGAGCCCTAACCACCGGTAGCTTGGACCCTGCTCCCGTCATCGGAGGGACATCATATTTTTATATTTTTAAATGTTTTTCTTTGTTTTTATATAAAAAAAAATATTTTTATACCGTAGTTCCCTCACGACGTTTTCCTTTACCAAATAATTTACACAAACCCCAGCGCACGTTTCACACATACGACATACCACTGAACCACATCTAGATGACTGTCCAATATTAATGTGGCTATCATGCAAAAAAAATGCAGTAGTTGCTAACAGCTCTCCTGTTTGGAATAAGGCACCTAGCCCACTGCGAGCTGTCAACGATTTTATTGCTTAAGAAATATAATCAGCTAAGGGCTCCATAATATTCTTTATTTAAGACGATACCCTGACCAAATGACCTTGAGCATTTGCTCCCTCTTCACCGCGCCCCACTTCTGCAATACTTCGCAAAATATTACTAGCGCCGTCTGGCGAACGAAGTACTTACTTGAATACAAGTAAAATGGTCGTATCGCTCATAATAATACCGTCGAAATAGTGTTGTCACTTTATAAAAAATTACGAAATTTTGGGAAGTTGGAATTAATTTGCGGGAAAAAGAAAGATTATTTTAAAATTCATTAGTATTGTTACTATGATGACCACATAAAATTTTATATTATATTTGGTCATGTGTTTACCTAACCTTTATTATCCTTATAGGTTGGACAGGGTTTCCTTTACATATTGTATAATGTAATAAAAAAATTAATGAGTCCTAAATGGAGATCACTTTAAATCCTTAACCTAGATTAGATACATTTTACAAGAAAAAAAAACAGTTCTGTGTAACAACTTTCAAAACTTCCCATTAAAACACAAAAATGTATAAAATATTTTGTCGATTACCTAATCAGTAATCGTCCTTTTATTCATTACAAAAATACATTAGTGCTTCGACTAGAACGATCAAAATTCTCCAATTATTATTAAAATCATAATACGTCCATTGTTGTGAATTTGCGGACACCAACCTATATCTATTATATTATCTACTAGCTTTCCGCCCACGGCTTCGCCCGCGTGGAGTTCGGTTATACCGCGCTTTTTAGATTTCCCTCGAGAACATCATTTTTTTCCGGGATAAAAGGTAGCCTATGTCCTTTCTCAGGGTCTAAAGATTGTCTGCGCCAAATTTCATTAAAATCGGTTTAGTAGTTTTGGCGTGAAAGCCGGACAGACAGACAGACATAATTTCGCATTTATAATATTAGTATGGATTTTAATATACCTATTATATTTACTAGCTGCGCGACGCGGTTTCACCCGCGTAGGTTTCGATATTTTTTTGTATGCTCCGTTCCTATTGGTCGCAGCGTGATGTTATACAGCCTAAAGCCTTCCTGGATTATTGGGCTATCCAACACAAAAATATTTTTTCAAATTGAACCAGTAGTTCCTGAGATTAGCGCGTTCAAACAAACAAACTCTTCAGCTTTATATATTAGTATAGATTATAAAAATATTTGTTTTTAAATCCATTTACTTAAAAATAAGTCATATACTCAACCAAAAATACACAGGTTTGTCCCAAAAGCCAATAGTCAAAGTTAGTTCCGATCGATCCAGAGTCAAAAGCAGCCGATTGAAAAACTTTCAGATTGAAATAATTTGGAAACACACAGTTGATCCTAAACAACTGATTTACATAGTACCTGTTTTAAATCGAACTACTCGTCTATATTGCTACTTTTATTAAATTCACGGCAGAAAGGAGAATCGAGTTTGTCTATTTATTTTTAAATGAAATCAAATCGTTTATTAAGCAAGCAGGATCACTGATCACTTTTACACGTCATATGTTTTTTTTATTTTTAAACTAGATGAAGCCGGCATTTCCTAACTCTTAACGTCTTTTTTCAAGACCAGACATTAAAAATGATAATGTTTACAATAATTTACGTTGTAATTACACATATTGCTTAATGACAATGCTTAGTAGAGCGACCAGCTCAGTCCCAAGCTGTGTTTGTCTTCTAAATATTATGTGATTTTACAAAGTTTAGCTATTTTTATCATTTTATCAAATTCTTACTCATGGGTTTCAGAGATTCTCATAATTATGCCAGTGTAAGAGTGCGTACAATATGGTTCATAACATAATTATTAAGAAATGTTGCTACTAACATCCATACTAATATTATAAATGCGAAAGTAACTCTGTCTGTCTGTCTGTCTGTCTGTTACGCTTTCCCGCTTAAACCTCTCAACCGATTTTGATGAAATTTGGCACAGACAATCTTTAGACCCTGAGAAAGAACATAGGCTACTTTTTATCCCGGAAAAATTTGATGTTTCCGAGGGAAATCTAAAAAGTGCGATATAACCGAACTCCACGCGGGCGGAGCCGCGGGCGGAAAGCTAGTAATAAATAATCAGCTTGTAATGTTTGCACAGCTGGGACACATGCCTTCGAACGGCGAGAGGGAGTATTCCGTGAACAAACATCTGGGCTCAGTACTAGTTGGTGTATGTCATATAATGCTTGATTTTTAATGTCACCGGGGTTATTATTTATTATATTACTAGCTTTCCGCCCGCGGCTTCGCCCGCGTTAATTTCGGTTATATCGCGCTTTTTAGATTTCCCTTAGGAACATCAAATTTTTCCGGGATAAAAGGTAGCCTATGTCCTTTATCAGGGTTTAAAGATTGTGTGCTTTCCGCCCGCGTATTCGCCCGCATGGTGTTCGGTTATATAGCGCTTTTTAGATTTCCCTCGGGAATATCAAATTTTTCCGGGATAACAGGTAGCCTATGTTTTTTCTCAGGGTCAAAAGATTGTCTGTGTCAAATTTCATCAAAATCGGTTGAGAGGTTAAGGCGGGAAAGCGTAACAGATAGACAGACAGAGTTACTTTCGCATTTATAATATTAGTATGGATGGTTTCTTAAATAAGAAACTGACTGACTAGGTGATATTTCAATTATCAGTATGGTTGTGAATCGTGTTTGGTGAAGTGATTAAATGTTGCATAAAGCTTCTTTTACATTATAAAAATAGCTTTATGCAACATTCAACCAGCCTAGTATGACCAGTGGACGTCCTTCGGCTAAAATAATGATGACAATGACGAGACGCGGCCGCGGCGGTGTTTCCGTCGGACTACAATTTGAGTGTCTTCTAGGCTAGAGTGAATAGGCTCTTAATAAACTAGTGCGCTTTACCATCAACGATTGCGTCATTGCTTACCATCAGGCAGGATTGCGGTCAAGCGCTGGTTTATAATATGTAAAAAAAAAAGACTAAAATGAACTCAAAACTGATAAAAGTTTTGAGTTCATTTTAAAGATGTCTCGTCATACGTATCTTGTCCTATATACGTATATTGTAGAACTGAAACTCCATACAATTACGATACATAAACAAATTGGAGTACAACAATTATAATATTAGAAAAACGTTTAACCAATTATGTTTAACAACAAGGTGGACCGATTAAACTTGTTCCTTCGCCTTTGTGTCAGTGTTCTACATCGAACTGTGAATTTGAACAGTCCGCACATCACATCTTGTGGGAGTGTATTCTTTGGCAGAATGAACGCAATATTATGTTGGATAGTGTACAAGTTACATCCGGAGTTGTTTATTATACGGACCTTGTAGTACCTAGAACTAATTTCCGTGCGTTCAGGCGCTTTTGCCATACCTATTATTGGAATCAATTGTAACAGCACATACCTACTTAGGACCCATTAACTTAATCAAATTTTATTCCGTGGTGCTTGGCAATCTGGGCTTCTCCCAGTTGCAATAATATCCCTTTGTGCCGATTGGCCTAGTTCTGTTCTGTCCCCTGCTTGTTATGGAGGGAAGTGGAAAAAATATATTTTTTCTTACTCCTCCGCTATTCTTTTCTAATTAATTTCGTTGCGGGACCCAAGACAGTTGAATCGTTTCTCCGGGACTCGTCGAGTTTCATTGCTCGGCGTTTTTCTGGCGGTCTCCACTGTTGATTCTGGCTTTCAGGAGTTGAAGTGGGTTGGGAACAGTGTGGCGGGTTTTGTCCCAATAAAAAAAAAAAAAAAGGTAGACCGATTACCTGGTTAAGGTTGCGGGAAGCCGATGGATGCGGCAGCACAAGACCGGTCAGCGTGGAAAGCCTTGGGGGAGGCCTTTGTCCAGCAGTGGACATCTATAGGCTGAAGAAGAAGATCAAATTTTAACAAAAATATTACTATTCTATTATTGATTTCTTGAATGATGCTTATATTTTTATTCTTACTGGAATATATTAGTATACTAGCTTTCCGCCCACGGCAAATTTTTCCGGGATAAAACGTAGCCTATGTTCTTTCTCAGGGTCTAAAGATTGTCTGTGCCAAAATTCATCAAAATTGGTTGAATGGTTTAAGCGGGAAAGCGTAACAGACAGACAGACAGAGTTACTTTCGCATTTATAATATTAGTATGGATTTGTATATTGGTAGTATATTTTGACATTCTATTTCTATGTTAACATTGTAATTGCATCTTGATATTATTTTGACTGACTTGAATATTAATACTAGTTTATTTATTTAATACAATGATTGTATTAAATAATATTTTTTTCTCTGATAAGTGATTAATGTCGAATGTCGGAAAGAATGTAGGGCTCAAATTGTTTTTTTTTTTTTTATCTTGGAGAGAATATATGGCTAAAATTAAATATTTCACGACGTTAATTGTATACCTGCATTCTAGCTAATAAATAATTTGATGTGATTTGAATATCTTCCTGTTAAACAGTTATGTAGCTAAACGTCTGAATAACACGGTTTTGTGGTAAAGCAGGCAAAGTTAAAAAGGGCAATAAAGGACCTCTGGACAGGTCCCTTACCATACACATACATAAGAAAAGGATGGCCTATTTCGTATCAAAATTGTCCTGTACATATGTGCATAAAAATGGGATATAGTCGTTCCAACCCTATCGTTCAGTCGTCCTGTACCGATACAGAAAGTGTTTCCCTTTCAAGCAGCAGCTTATCGCCGATTATCCAGTACAATGACCGTTTGAAATGGAAGAGGGCCGGGTTTACGCGTGTTCAAGAAAAAATCATAAGTTTATGTGAAAATCTGATTTTAGAATATGTTCAGTAGAATAGGTGTGTAAGGGCATAAAACCGTATATGGATTCAGCAAAATCGTAGGTGGAGTTATTCTATGTTCTATCTGGTTAATTATAAGTCAATGCAAATATAACATAATCCTCTTGGTGAGAGGGTGTGGGCCGTAATCTACCGCGTGGGCTCCGTGCGGGTTGGTAGATGTCACGTATCTTCGAAGTTTTGCCTCTAGGACATGCCAGTTTCCATTACTGGTCTTTGAGAGCAGTGCTGATGAAGTAAATTCCTTAAAGTAAAGCGTCTGACGGTGTTGGAACTTTTGAGCTACAACTTTTTAGTTAACAATTGTAACAGCACATACCTACTTAGGACCCATTAACTTAATCAAATTTTATTCCGTGGTGCTTGGCAATCTGGGCTTTTCCCAGTTGCAATAATGTCCCTTTGTGCCGGTCTAGTTCTGTTCTGTCTCCTGCTTGTTATGGAGGGAAGTGGAAAAAATATCTTTTTTCTTACTCCTCCGCTATTCTTTTCTCATTAATTTCGTCTGGCGGTCACCACTGTTGATTCTGGCTTTCAGGAGTTGCAGTGGGTGGGAAATGAGTGGCGGGTTTTGTCCCAAAAAAAAAACCTTTTTTTAGTTACGGCCGATAGAATAGAAGAGAATAGAATACTCTTCATTATGTACACCATATAGATTACAGAACATAAATAAAAAGATTTTACAAAGGGTGACACAATGGGCGGGTTTATCGCTAAGAGTACAGATTACAGAATACTATATACTAAGAGCGATCTGTTACGGACAACCTTTACCACCACGCCACGACTACTCGCAATGTGATTTGGCGATTAACACACGACATCGCGTACCGTTGCGGAGGGCGGCGACGGTAAAGCAAATTTCGTACCGGTGCTCCGCGCGGTAAGGCGGTTTACGCCCCTGATCCGGATGGATTTAACACGGTTTTGACCAGTTTGTTCACAGACACTGGCAAGAATCTTCTGATCTTCGTCCTGTACCTACGATGATCCACGCCGCTATGCGGCGCTCCGTGTGTGAGGCGCCGCTCCACCGCGCGGACTGCAGCGCGGAGGGGCGATGGCGGCGAGAGTACCGCTCGACCACGCGGTCAGCTGGTGTATGTGTGTTAAGCATCTACGGATTTAGTAGAGGTCAATGCGACATGAGATCCGCTTCACCGTCTACGTTACTACGTTAACGGCCTAAGTAGGCATAAATGCAGGCTCTGTGCTAATGAACTTGTATTATTATTATTTTTTTATAAATTACAAACTAGCGCTTGACTGCAATCCCGCCTGATGGTAAGCAGTGATGCAATCGTTGATGGTAAAGCGCGCTAGTTTATTAAACCTACGCACTCAAAGAAACTGAGTAAATAGGAAGGAAGACGGCAGTTGAGTGCGGTGGTGCAATGTTAAACTCAACAACACGACCAACTATGCTGCGCCAGAGGGAGATTGATCTGAAGGCCCTCCACAACCAAACTCCCGACACAACAACTTTTCGCGTATCGTACCCGGCACGTACGGCACGGCTTCACCAGACATCATGCTGGAACACGACGAATCGCTTGGCGGCATGACTTTGTCTGGTGGATGGTAGCTTATGCCGGCGGCCGATGTTGTGGCCTGCCACCGAGAAAAAACTAATATTTATAAACTAATATTTTAGAGAGACTTTTTCTGCATGGTTGTATTGTTGGATTACGCTTTGACGAAAAAAATATTGAATTTATTTTCTCATGTCGGCAGATAATGACATGGATGAGAACATATAAATAATACTTTCAATCTCCGAGGTAGTACACCAAGGCTAAGGTGGAGTGACGATCGAAAATCATTTGCAGGGCAAATATGGCCAAAGATCGCACAAACAGGTAGGTTTGAGAAGAAGAAAAAAGTCAGGCAAAAAAATCCCACTGGCAAAAGACTTATGTGAATAGATCCACGGAGCGCAGCTAGTCCATAAAATACGTACTTTCAAATGTTTTTTAATATAATTATAAACTAGTAATCCCGCCTGATGGTAAGCAGTGATGCAATCGTTGGTTGTAAAGCGAGCTCATGAGCGAGCTAGTTTATTAAGAGCCTATCCACTCAAAATAACTGAGTGAATAGGAAAGAAGACGGCAGTTGAGAGAGGCAATGTCTAACCTAACACCGCGACCAACAATCCTGCTCCAGAAGGAGATTGATTTGGAGACCCTACACGACCAAACCCCGACACAACAACATTTGAAGTATCGCACCCGGCACACATCGCAACACAACTGCTCAGACCCGTCCTCCGCACGGCTTCACCAGACATCATGCCGGAACACGACGAATCGCTTGGCGGTAAGACTTTAACTGGCGGGTGGTAATTTCAGCCGACAGCTGATGTTATGGCCTACAACCGAGAGAATATGCGGCCAGTTTAGGTACGGACGACAGGAGGTCAAGCTACCCGAAACTGTCAAATATTCTTACACAACTTGAGCCGTAATGCTTTAGCCATAAAGTTGAAAATCTAATAAAGAAATTTGACAGATTGTACTAGCTTGATTTGCTGTCGTCTGTACCTAGAAAGCATTTCATTTACCTAAGCGAGGGCATTCACATCTCTAGTTATTTTTTCCAACAAAGCAATTTTTATCGCAAAGACTTTTCATCTCTAGACAGCAAACAATAAACAAAAATGAACACAAACAAGAATTAACAAACACAAAAAAGAATAAAGCTGTAATCTTTGTTCAAAATAATAATTAACAAATTGTTACTCGAAAAACAGATAAACGAAGTTATTAACCTGCAACAAGAAAAAATAACAACACGACGGGACGGAGCAATTTATCAAAATTTAACTTAATTTCTTTGACAAACTTCAAAAGACAGTGAACGGAGAGAGCAGAAACAAACTTTTGTCTAAAAAAAAAATAAAGTACACGAAAAAAAAGAAAATATCTCTTCGGAATTTATACTTGGTAGTTTCTTTTCCAATTTGTGTAGAGGAGGTGTTCGTTAAAAATTCCGAGGACAGCTCGGGAGGGTACAGATTGGTCGACCCTCACAACCAGTGCCTTTTTCCCTTTGTGAACTCCTTTTTTTTGTGAAATGTTTTGATTTCCATTTAGATGCTAAGTTTAGCAACACAGTGTGCATGCATTATTTGTAGGGCTGTGAGATTCCTGCCCAGAATTAGCTATCCTTTTTTTACTTAGGTACGGTCATCGAAGGAGAGGAGCCGGAGACGTCAGATATTTTTTCTTATTTTTAAGTTACCGCGTTTCAGCAGGCGCGGGATCGTAGGAAAGCGCCAGTTTGTAAAGAACATATTCACTCCAGCTTTTAAGATACTCAAATTGTAGTCAGGCGAATTGCTAAAGTCCTTCGATGTACGCGGTATTAGAGACGAGGCGAAACGCTTCGTCCGGCGGTCCTTGGGTTGGTGACAATATAATTTATTGAAAACAGAAGGTTCATTTATTAAATTATTCGAAATTCATTGGTCTTTTACTAAACTTCAGTTTTTATTACTGTAAGCTTCAGTCCTCCACTTAGCAGTCTCTGAAATGTATTCGGACACAAGTGCTAAAGATGCTGCACTAAATTACTGTCAGTTGGAATGATTTTGAAGCTTATTGCTATGCCATTGCCCCATATGTTCAAAAATGTGTCTGCTCAATAATGTTAATTACGCAATGAATGTTGTTGAACTGTCGAAATGGAACCCATTGCTACTGATAGTGTGTAACGTAATTAAAGGTATCTTTACCAGTAGGTAAAGATACCTTTAACATACCTTTACCGAAAGATATCTTTACCAGTAGGTAAAGATACCTTTACGGAACGGGAGTTATAACGTTTATGTAATGTACATAAACTCACACCTATTATTTTTACTCGTACTTATTTCGATTCCTTCCTGCAAGTCTGGAGATGAAGGTCAAGAGTCGGTTGGCGAGTTATCACAGCAGGTTCCTCTGGTACAAGAACCACCGGAAGAACATTCACGACTTCATGAATTGTTTATTTCGGGGTTGGTGTAGTAAGTAGCATCATGGTTGTCTTACGATCATCTACTATCTAACACGCTGATTTAATTAATATTGTTACGAATGCACCTTATGTCGATGATATAAGGTTCAATATTGCGTTACAAGCAGTACACAACTTTTAAGCCCTATATCTTGAGACCTGGGCATTGTTGAGGAACAGTATAAAAACTCTTTGCTAGACCTAGGGTGGCCTATCGAATGGTACAGGTTTTATAACTATTGTTAACGAAGTAGTCCAGTCACTTTAGGCAAAAAAGGGGCCAACCTTACAGTATATGTGGCTGAGCGATGGGTGCTATCCGCTCTCTATCTCAAAAACGGTTGATTTTATAAAAAAATGTTTAAAACAAATTTTCTTGCAAATTTTATGCTGTACAATTTTGTTAATAGGTGCTAACAGGAACAATAGAAACGGAGATAATTGCAAAAACCGATTTTCGTGAACTTTAACCTCGAATAACTTACGACGCAGGCACGAGATAATATGAGACTTTTCAGACAACTTTTAGAACTCTAAAATGAAGCTGTATACGAGTTTCCAGCTTATTATCTCAAATTCCGAGGTGAAACCCTAAAGTCATCATCATCATCTCAGCGTTATTCCCAGTCGCATCCGTAGCTTTTCAGCTTTGGAATCTGAAGTCCGCTTTTACCAGTCTTACTGCTGATTTTGGCTAAACTTCGATATTTTCCGTAAAGCGACTGCCGTCTGACCTCCACAACCCGAAGGCGATATCGAAGCAATGAAGTTAGACCAATTGTGGACTTTTGAGGGCTCCAACAACCCGTAACGACTGCCATTGGATGTCTGTATGGCAACCGAGACCAACGGGTTAACGTGCTTTCCGAGGCACGACAAGACCAGTACAAATATTCATATTCATGCATACAAATATTTGCACAGTGCGGGGATCGAACCCGCGCCTCCTTGCGTAACGGCCGCGTTCGCTACCGCTACGCCACGGAGGCTGTCCTCACAATAACCCTAAGTATTGTATCTTTTTCCCAGTATTTAGATCGTTATATTCATTTAATAAATGAAACCCTAAAGTGATTGGACTAAAGTGTCGACATCGAAATTTCTAGAAACTCGTTTCCGGGAAGTACCTGTAAGTACCTGCTGAACTTACTCGAAATTATGCGCTATTATTATTAATTCTAGACAGGTCTGGAATGTTCGATCAGCTAGCCTATATAAAGCGCTGCAACGTCAGCTACATTCTACGTGCCATTGTCTACTACCGTCTGTACCCTCGTCGTCAATAAACTACGAAACTCTTAACCGGCGTATAAGTACCCCTAGCTCGTAACAATATATCTGTTTCGTTTCATGTTATTTTCGTCTATAATATTCATACCTCGCATAACCCATGAGTATTTTTTTATTTTGTAAATATACTGCATCTAAATTGCCTTTTTTTCTCTAATGCTAAGATTCTTGTCTTTACACGATACAATACAGTGATGTGATTGTGTAAATCACACCCGATTGTAGAACTATGCCTTAAACTATTTTTCACTTGCTATTCTGCCCTAAACATGTAGTCAAAGTGATATTGCACTGCCACCAACAGCGCCGTGGAAGTGGCAAAGTTATGGAATCAAGATTTAAAATACAGTCATGCCAGCAACACGAAAAAAAAATAGACTCATGTCATCATTGAAGCACACATAGTATGGAGTAGCATGGTTTACTGGTAAGAACTCTGAGGATAATAAATGATAGCAAACATAGCGCAAATTGAGTCTATTTATTGAAAAAAATAGTCTTCTTCCTGCAACGCACTCTCGCAGGCTTCCGTCACTCATACTCATCGTATTTCTGAATAAAGGTTCAAGAACACTTAACCGAGTCTGCTCCAACACCATTGCCACCCAATACCGCCCCTAAGACGACTGCTCGCAGTCCACGCGGTGACAGCTAGCAGGCACCCAGCAGTCCACGCACCTACAGCTAGCAGACGGCCAGCTATCCACCCGTCAACCGCTCTCGCTTTTCGCGAAAGACATAGTCCGCGATCAGCCTCCGCGCATATATTTGTGTGCATGAATATGAATATTTGCACTGGTCTGGTCGTGCCTTGGAAACCACGTCAAGCCGTTGGTCCCGGTTGCCATACGAACATCTAATGGCAGTTGTTACGGGTTGTTGGAGCCCTCAAAAGTCCAAGAATTGGTTTAGCTGCAATGCTTCGATATCGCCTTCGGATCTTCACGGAAAATATTGAAGTTTAGCCAAAATAAGCAGTTAGACTGGTAAAGCGGACCCCAGACTCCAAAGCTGAAAAAGCTTCGGATGCGACTGTTTCCATTCGGAAGTCCGCGATCAGTTTCCATTAAAGCAACTCGTATTCTTTACTACCTTTGTATGTGCCAATTCACACGTAGGTACTAGCAATTATTGCTATTGCACTTGAGGATGAGAGAAGAGCTAGAAATGTTGGGTGCATAAAATGCTGAAAGCAACCGATTGAGAGGCGATGGCGCGGCGACTGCTTGCATTGAGCGCGCGGACATCGCACCGACCGCTCATCTATAACGTGCGGCCAGCGAGGCGTCAACTACCGAGCAGTCAGACGGTGGTACATTACATGCTTTTTATTAGCTTCACTTGTTTGCTTGCTTGTTTGTTTGTTTGCTTGCTTGCTTGCTTGCTTGCTTGTTTGTTTGTCCGTCTCTAACTCTTTGAACTACGAGTGACAGGCTCATTACTGTAAAATGTCCCACCGTTTTCAATGCGTTCGTTCGTTCGCTTTTTTTTTTAAAGAATATCGAACTATAAAGTTGAAAATAAATATAGTTTAAAAAACTAAAAAACATGCTTTTAAAAAATAACATTAAGTTAAAAATAATTTTAAAAAAAGCGTGAGGCGTTTAATATACAAAAATGATGGCACAAAGCGCCTCACGCTTTTTTAAAAATTATTTTAACTTTGTAGTTTGATATTTTTTAAAAGCATGTTTTTTAGTTTTTTAAATTATATTTATTTATGATTATAACGTAAAATATATCTATATATAGAGAAATATTCAAAGCCCATATTTAAATGATATTTATTTGCCTAGCGGGAGCAGAGTCGTGTGAGTGGGCTATGGCCTTAATCCTGTGCACGTTATCGTAACATTCAATCAGTACTAGTCCTGCTGTCCCCGTCGATGTACCAGCGCGATAAATTACAACGAACTGACACGTCTGATTATTTATAGCTCTTTTTATTTGAGCGCAGCATTTGTTATTATTTTTATGTATAAAAAACATTTATTTTTATTTTTTTATAAAAAAAAAAAACAACAACAGGAAGTTTATTTATGAAGATGTGTTGTTTAGGGCTACGTCAGAGATGGTTAGATATTAGTATGACAACGCTGTGACGAAAAGATAGAAAATGATTGATATTTTCCGGATAGAAGCGTCATAATGTTTTGTTTATGTAGGCCAGATGAAGAGGTTTTTCAGGGTTATTTCGTGTTAAGATAACAACATCATCTCGAATTGAGTTAGCAAATTTAAAATAAGCCTTTATGTTATAAAAGATAACGATCATTTTCCAAGGACAACTTCATTTTTAAAAGGAGCATAACTCTATTGGACGTTTCTCAGTGGTCGGCCATAATATCAGCTGCCAGTAGAAGTTCCCACCCACCCGACAAAGTCGTGCCGCCAAGCGATTCGTCGTGTTCCCGCATGATGTCTGGTGAAGCCGTACTGAGGAAGGGTCTGAGCAGTTCTGTTGCGATATGTACCGGGTACGATACGCCTAATCTTGTTGTGTCGGGAGTTTGGTCGTGGAGGGTCTCCAGATCAATCTCCCTCTGGTAGTAAGGTCCAGGTCAGGTTTACATATTCTCATCATTTATGAATTCGTCAATGTAATAGTAACATTTAAATTCGACAATCTCTTTTTAAAAAGTGGAATAGGTTCATGTTTTATTTCACTGGGTATTTTGTTATAAATTGTCGGGCCCATACATATAACACTTTTCTTTAATAGGGCGGTATTATGAGAACCAACATGCAACATATTTTGATATTGTTTTCTTAAAGGTCCCCTTTTGCTTTCTGGCATTTTGTTAAAAAAATGCAAATTCATCTTTACAAAAACGGCAATTTCAAATGTAAAGGGCTGGGAAAGTTAGAGCTTTTAGTGATTTAAAAAAAGGAACACAGCTTTCCGTTACTGTCAAAATGCACATTTCAAAGATATACGAGTGCAGTTAGGACCAATGGCTCAACGCCCTTCCTAAGGCATGGAGGAGTTTTGTCCTCCGTGGCGCAGCGGTCAACACGCCTGCCTGCGACGTGGAGGCCCCGGATTCGAACCTCGACCAAGTCATGATGGAAAACGACCTTTTCCTGATTGGCCTTGGATATTTATCTATATATGTATCTATTATAAATATAGTATCGTTGAGTTAGTATCCCACAACACAAGTATCGAGCTTACTTTGTGGCTAGCTCATTCTGTGTGATTTGTCCGTATATATTTATATTAAAGATGGTCACTGAAAGACGTCCACTGCTGGACCTAGGCCTCCCCCAAGGATCTGCACGATGACCGGTCCTGCGTCTCTCGTATCCAGCGATTTCCCGCGACCTTCACCAGGTCGTCGATCCACCTTACCGGGGGCCTACCCACGCTGCGTCTTCCGGTGCGTGGTCGCCACTCGAGAACCAAAGCAATGTGCCCGGCCCACTACCACTTGGTAAGTGTTGCAGTTCAACCAGAGTAACTCTATATTTCGATTATTTTAACTCCAATATAAGAGGAGACGAGCGATAGACCGTTGGGACAAATACTCCGGCCTGCCACTGCAAAATCCCTGATGAAAAAATGCCTAACTCTTGAGTCAAACCCAGAAAGTTACAAGGTCAGTAGTGCGAATATTAATCAACGAGGCATCTAATAACACTACCCAACCTGGGAGTCGAATCCAGAACCCTCACATGGTCAGTAGTGCGAATATTAATCAACGAGGCATCTAATAACATTGCCCAACCTGGGAGTCGAACCCAGAACCCTTACATGGTCAGAAGTGTGAATATTAATCAACGAGGCAGGAAACACAAACTTACATCATCATCATCATCTCAGCGTTAATCCCAGTCGCATCCGAAGCTTTTCAGCTTTTTTTAGAGTGAATAGGCTCTTAATAAACTAGTGCGCTTTACCATCAACGATTGCATCACTGCATACCACCAGGCAGGATTGCGGTCAAGCGCTGGTATAAAGTAAAAAAAAAAAGCTTTGGAGTCTGGAATCCGCTATACCAGTCTAACTGCTGATTTGGCAAAATTTCGATATTTTCCGTGAAGTGACTGCCGTCTGACCTCCACAACCCGAAAGCGATATCGAAGCATTGCAGTTAGACCAATTGTTGGATTTTGAAGGGCTTCAACAACCCATAACAACTGCCATTAGATCTTCGTATGACAACCGGCACCAAGGCACGACCAAACCAGTGCAAATATTCATATTCACGCATATAAATTTTCATACTGCCCGGGGATCGAACCTCCTTGCGCAGCGGCCGCGTTCGCTACAGCTACGCCATGGAGGCTGTCGTAAACACAAAGTTACAAGTTTTAGAAAATCTCTTCAGGACACTAAGTGCCTGTGAGGTGCTTGTAACTCAATATGCCAAAGGATGGCTAATACGAGGTGAGACAGGCAGTTATCACCAGGGACCGTGTCTATCTTGTTCTAGTGATTCAGTTTGACATAATGTCTTCCCCAGGAGGAATTCGCGTGCGTTATCAAATACGGATTGAAGTAGATTTGGTTAATTTTAGCAGTCCTGCTCCAGAATCCCTAATATATAGTAATAGTAATTTTCTTATAAACATAACATAAAACAAACAGAAACTTGTTTCTAAATGTATATAATATAATAAATAATATTATAGCCTTTTATTCGGAAAACATTTTAGTTTCTTATACTGATAAACTTTTGATTTACATCTAAAATCTAGAAATATTCATAGATTTGGCACTTCCTTGCTTTCTGTAAGTCCGTTTGCCAGTTGGCAAAGGCCTCCTCCAATCTACTCCATTCTGTTCTCTCTCTTGCTACTCTACTCCATGTTACTCCGGCAACCTGCGTGATATCGTCGTCCCATCTTTTATGCTGTCTGCCTCTTTTCCTTTTCCCTTCCCTCGGGTACCAATGTGTAATTAATTTGCTCCATTTATCCTTTCCCCGGACCATGTGTCCTGACCATTTCCATTTTAGCCTTTTGATTTTTAAGCATACATCTTGTAGTTTGGTCTTTTTCCTAATGTTCATGTTACTCATTCTATCCCTCCGTTTTACTCCTATCATGCTTCTCTCCATACATATAGAATTCTAATTCTAAATGTATACACAAAATTAAATAATCACCGTCCTTTTAAGAAACAAAATCTAACATTGGTTTCAGCTTTAACCTTTGAGTCAGACTTTTTGTATTTCGAACTTTATATATATTTAAGTACCGAAATAAGCTGTCATTTTTAGGGTTCCGTAGCCAAATGGCAAAAAACGGAACCCTTATAGATTCGTCATGTCTGTCTGTCCGTCTGTCCATCCGTATGTCACAGCCATTTTTTTCCGAAACTTTAAGAGCTATACTGTGGAAACTTGGTAGGTAGATTTATTCTGTGAACCGCATTTATTATTATTTTGATACAAAAATGAAAAAAATAATAATAAATATTGGGGGCTCCCCATACTTAGAACTGAAATTTAACATTTTTTTTCATCAAACTCATTCGTGTGGGTATCTATGGATAGGTCTTCAAAAATGATATCGAGGTTTATATTTTTTTTTTCTAAACCGAATAGTTTGCGTGACAGACGCTACCAAAGTGGAAAAAAGTTAGTCCCGCCCCCCCTCTAAATTCTAAAATAAGAAAATGAAAAATCTAAAAAAAATCATATGATGTACATTACTATAAAAACTACCAACGAAAATTGTTTTGAACGAGATCTAGTAAGTAGTTTTTTTAATAACTAGTAAATCGTAAACCGCTTATTACCGCGTAATCTTTCATATAAATAACTTAAATCCTTTAATTTCATAAATCAATGGTCGGGAACCCTTTGTGCGTGAGTCCGACACGCACTTGGCCGGATTTTATAGAAAGAATTACATTTCTATAACGGTTAGGTTCATAATTCAATAACTATTTGAGTTGTTTAAATCTGCTCTAAACAAAATATTTGAATTGTAAATCAATCAGATTTAAACCGGCGACCAGAATAAGGGCGTCAAAGTTCAAATCAATCAAAAGTAAATTACATTTGAATTTCATAAATTACATTAATAATTGAAATTTACAATTTACATTGAAATATAATAATAATAATTTATTTCGGACAGTAGGTATCCATATTCGGTTAGTAGGTACTACAAAAATCTTAAGCCTATGTTAGTAGTAATAAAAAATAAGACAATATTAAATTATTTGCGGGTTCAGCCAGACACTCCTTACTGTCTAACTAGGACTCGCATGAAACACTCCATTATTTTGGAATCCATCCTATCAGCGAATACTTTCAAAATGAACAAGGTCGGGCGTGTAAACCCAAGCCAACGCTTTTCTTTAAGTACATAACTAGCGAGTTAGCGACCCACCCCGGCTTCGCTCGGGTGCAATGCTGATGCTAAATACCTACACTACAAAAAAACTGTCAACGTATAAAAAACATAGCGGCCCGCCGCCGCTCCTGCCGCCCCGGCTGATCGCTCCCGCCCGCAAATTTTTAATCTGTAATATCTTCGAAAAATGAATTTAAATCATATACTGCAAACGGCAGACCTGACCATCGCGGACTGTTTTGTAGACCTTTTCAATGTGTACAATATTTAATACATTCTTTTGATAAATCTCGTTGGGTTCAGCCTGCGTTTCACTGCAAACACGGAAAAAATGTTATTATTTACGACATCACATTAGAAACTGCAAAAATAATAGTATTTATCTACAACTTAATTGATGTTACAAACCTTCCTCTTTAATCACTACCTACCTTATTCATAAACGTTGCTTAAATTTAACTAGTGATTAGCGATTGTTTAACCATACATTTTTGACATTTGCATGCCACTTAACTTTGATCATCCTTAATAAAAGCCCTTAAACACTAAGGTGTTTATTAATAGACAATAATTAAAGTTAAGACTTTGTCCCAAACCTCCCTCTTAAGATAGTTCACGCGGCCGTCTTTTTTGACATGAATAATTCATTACGTGACATTGGCTAAATGCACAAACCGTGCGAAGCCAAAAAAGAAAGAAAGAGCACCCAACCCGCTACCCGATAACCCGCTTCCTCTTAAAGAGAGGATTCCTCTGTCCTAGCAGTGTGAACGTCATAGGCTGATTACGTAAATATTTTTTAGTCTACATTGTGTTCCAATGCCGCGAAAGAGTTTTTCTTTCCAACTTCCCTATCTTACGATACCTGGCCATGTCATAACTTTCGCCGGGCCAACATGCATAATTATATTAGTTTTATGATTATTGTACCGATGTGGGATTGGTGCCTGTAAAATTACCCACAGAGAACTTAGTGAAATCATATAATAAATTATAAACTAGTGCATGACCGCAATCCCGCCTGATGGTAAGCAGTGATGTGTTGATGGTAAAGCGCGCTAGTTCATTAAGACTAAGAGCCAATTCACTCTAACCTTGAAGACTCTTAAATTTTAGTCCGACGGAAATGCCGCCGCTGGAAAATTGTTCCAGTCCATCGAAAGTAAAATATTGTCAATCAAAGTATTTTATTTCACTTAAACTAGCAAGGACACTTATGAAACGGCAGAATCAGCGTTCTAACGGGTCGTTTCAGGAGAAGAGCCCGCATGAAACTCCAAGGTAACTTTTTAAATAATTGGCTTTTACAGTGTTTTAATCATAGTCGGTAGCGAAGGACAGTAGAGGCGTGGCACTACACCATGCACTTATACAATATGTAAGGAAAACCCTGTCCGACCCATAAGGATAATAAAGGTTAGGTAAACACTTGACCAAATATAATATAACATTTTACATAAACATCATAGTAACAATACTAAAGAATTTTGAAATAATCCTTTTTTCCCGGGAATTAATTCCAATCTCCCCGAAATTTGGTAATTTTTAAAAAAGTGACAACACCGGTATTATTATAAGCGAATAGCGACGCGACCACGTCACAGGTGCCGCGTGCCCTGCCCCCGCCACCCGCGGAAAGGGTTGCTTACCGCAGATGTATTAAGTTACCTCTTTTTGCGAAATAGTATTTATTTTTTTAGGGTTTTTTTTTAAGTTTAGCCTGTCTTTGTGGGCATTAGTAGAATCAGTTATCGATACCTAACAATACCTTCACGGATCGGACAGGGATTTCTTTACATATTGTATAATAAGAAACGGTCGACACATCTAAAGTCTACAATACCTACGATATCCTCACTTTAACAAAATAATTTTAAAAGAATCTATCAAAATAATAGCTTAAATATAAAAATCTATTAAAATAATGGACATGATTGCCATAACAACCACTAGTAAACAGCAGTAAATCTAATAGAGCTTTTAAAAGTAAATTTCATCCTAAGCCTTTTTTTGTGTTTGGGATGGGAAATCATCAAATGACCTCTCCCGCTCTAGGCGGAGCGGAAGGGCGTGTCCGACTTTTACTGACTAAAATCCACCCGTGTTCGTTCACTTGCCTGTAGGTGTGCGGTGAGCTGCCCATTGCTCACCACGCACCGCGTTGTCTCCCGACCAAGGAGTCTCCTGCGGCGGCTAGCGTGAGGACGCTGGGAGGGCGCTGGGATTGCTTCACGTGCTCCGCCTCCACCTTTGCTAGCATCACTGCTTCACAAAAGGAGGAGACGGTCTGCCATGCACTCTCGTTCCGAACCATAGCCTGGAGCAGGGTCGGACGCGAGAGACCACCGCCGATCGCCGCCACCAGGACACGGCGGTGCTGTACCCAAGTCGAGCACACCTCCACCGTATGCTCCACCGTGTCCTCAGGGCGATCCACACAGTGATGATACCCTGGCGTTTACTCCCGCCTTATCCGGAACAGGAAACTCCCGAAACAACCGTGTCCGGTGAGGACCTGCATCAAACGGAAGGTGAGGGCGCCGTGGCACCACTCCTCAAAAAGGGGACTTACCGCCACTATTGTGGCGTGCCCACCACTAGATTGCGACAATGGCACTCTCGATGTCGTCATGAGATACCGCCGGAGCTCCGCTGCCGTGAAAAATCGCGGTACGTGGACAGCCACGTACCGCGATTTCTCGTGGCAGCGGAGTTACGCCGCGGCGTTTTGCCTTCTTCTCGCCACTCCCACATGTGAGCGAGGGCTTTGGCCTCCAGATCTCATGGCGGCATCACCCTAGGCCTCCCTTATACCTCGCGCCACATGTAGATTTGACTCGTACGTCGCAGTAGTGAGATCAACATACAGATTTTACTTTCAATCTGTTTATCGGGACCAAACCCGCACCAAATAGTTATTACTTTAAATGATACTAAAGTTATAAATAAATAAATTTAGTTTATTTCAAGTACCAAGACTCATACAAACAGATATATAAAAGGTAACATACAAGATAACAAAAACGAACACACATATACAAAGAAAACAATTTCACATGGCTGCAATTTGTCTGCTGGAGCATTTATGGATATAGAGGCAATCCAGCCTGTTAGTAATCAACACGAGACCGGTGTTGGCACTGCCCCGCACTTCACCACCAAAGAAACTAAACGTATTTTTAAATGATGCTTCAGTTCTAACTAAACGCATTATTAAATGAAGCTAATGTTTGAACTGAACTTATATTCCAATGTATTCAGAAATAGCATCCGAAACCACTTTCAATGGTAAATTTTAACACTCTTAAGTACCGGAGGATTATCCTCACGCTTCGAACCCGAGTTAATTGCCAGTGCGACAGACGGGCTGCCCATGGGACTAGATCTATTATAAACAGTACGGGTGGGTATGTACTAGTACTATTGCAATACGGGAACATTTCCAGTAAAATTTCAATCGGGAACGAGGTACAACAAAAATGTTGAATCCCTGGTGGTTTTGTGGATCACAAAGTAATCCATCCATTGGAAATGTGAGGAACTCACAATATAGAAATACAGCTTACCAAACCCGATTATTGGCATTTATAAATTATTTACGATTCCCTAGCTGCGTCCCACGGTTTCACTTGCATAAGTTTTGATCCCGTGGAAATATCGGCATAAAAAGAATCCTTTGTATTATTATTACTTACTAGCGGCCACCAGCGACTTCGTTCGCGTGGAGTTAGTCACGCTCCGCTCCTATTAGTCACAGCGTGATGTATATAGCCTTAAGCCTTCCTGGATTAATGGGCTATCCAATGCAAAAAGAATTTTTCAAATCGGACCAGTAGTTCCTGAGATTAGTGCGTTCAAACAAACAAACAAACTCTTCTCTTCTCAGCTTTATAAATTACTAGCTACCGCCAGCGACTTCGTTCGCATGGAATTAGTTATGCTCCGCTCCTATTGCTCGCAGCGTGGTGTTATATAGCCTAAAGTCTTCCTGGATTAATGGGCTATCCAACGCAAAAACAATTTTTCAAAACGGCCCAGTACTTCCCGAGATTAGCGTGCACAAACAAACAAACATACAAACAAACAAACTCTTCAGCTTTATATATTAGTATAGATATAGATCAAGGCTGTTCAACCTTTTGAAGAGTCGGGCCAAAAGGTAGATATAGTCGTTAACGACGGGCCACTTACCTACATTTGTTTTTTTTTATAAATTATGAACTAGCGCCGTCCGGATCATAGTGGTGTTAACAACATAAGGGTGGAAACTTGGCGTACGACGGGTCGTCCGATGGTGGAACGGAGATGGGGGAAGTAAATCATGCAATTCCCTCGCACACTCCCCAAAATGCATCCTATAGAAGACCGAAAGGCTGGCTACTCTACGCCTGTGCTCTAGGCTTTGGAGACCGTCTCGAGTTAAGTCAGGGTCACCAATTAGCGTCTTCGCCCGCCTCTCCACTCAAAGTGGCCAGGTGACACTTAGCAGCACCAGCCCATTTGTGGCTGGAGTACTCCACACACGAACGGACCTGTGCTTTGTACAACATTAGAAGCTGCCCTGGTGTGAAGTACCGCCGGGCCTTTGCGATAACGCCAAGTTCCTTGACAGCCACCTTGGCCTTGGACTCAATGAACCGCCCAAAGTTTAGGTTCGAGGAAATCTCAACTCCCAAAAGCTGAAGGTGGTCGGTCACTCCAAGGATACACTTCGAAAAGTAGGAGCTAAGGTGAACGGGCTCCTTTTGGCGGTGAAAAGACACGCCTGTGTTTTGGCGGCATTGAATGCTAAATGATTGGCATTGCCTCATTCGAAGACTGCCTGTAGTGCAACATTTGTTCGCTCTACCATAGCCTCTCTTTCGGACCGGATTGATTCCCTACTAGCCCGAGCAGTTACTCTCAGGACACACTCAATAAAAACTCAATTATTATGAATTTTAAATTGAATTATTGTTTATTAGGAACAAAGAGTATCTTATTTTAAATATTATTATTATTAAATAAAGAAACAAAATTTGAAGCTCGGGCTAGTAAGGAATCAATTCGGTCCGAAAGAGAGGCTATGGTAGAGCGTACGAGTGCTGCACTACAGGCAGTCTCCGAATGGGGTAAAGCCAATCTTGTAGCATTCAATGCCGCCAAAACACAGGCGTGTTTTGGCGGCATTGTTTGAGTTAGTATCCCATAACACAAGTCTCGAACTTACTTTGTTTCACGCGCGCCTCAAAAAGATGTCAGCACATCGTGACGGGGTCCACGAAGACCGGTGCCTCCTGGGTCAGACTTGCGGGTTGGTTAAACAAGAAACCGTGGCCCTGGCCGTCCCACAGGCAAGTGAAGAAACACGGGTGGGTTTTAATCAGTAAAAGTCTGACACGCCCTTCCGCTCCGCCCAGAGCGGGGCAAGTCATTTGATGATTTCCCATTCTAATAAAAAAAAAAAGCATGTTGTTACAAACGTTTTAAAAGTTTTACAGAAATAAATTCGTTACAAAACTATTAAGTAATTTACTTCACAAAAAGGTATAAAAATAATTAAACACTATTTACTCTGCCATGCTATACGCTCAGGGCAACTAATTGGTAGGGCGACAGACAGCCGGCCCGGGGGAGCATGTGTTACGAGGCTGTGACATCACGGGCAGCGACACGTGTTATGGGAATGCAACATAGGATATTGTACTACCAGATATCATGAAAATGAATTAACAATGTATTTACTGTTATTTGGCTGAGATTTACGATAATAATTATTCTTCTTCTTCAGCCTACAGATGTCCACTGCTGGACATAGTCCTTCCCCAAGGCTTTCTACGATGACCGGTTTTGTGCTGCCCGCATTCATCGTACTGGAAGACACAGCGTAGGGAGGCCCCCAACAAGGTGGACCGATGACCTGGTGAAGGTCGCGGGAAGCCGATAATTATTACTGATCTGTGAATTTACTTGGCAAAATAATGCCTGCTCTCTATAGAAGGGTCCTTAAGAGCTTTGAACAGAGAGCTATTCAAAGCTGCTAAGGACCAGTGCCCCGTGTGGTGCCGGGCTTAGAATAACATCAACCCATATCCTCCCGTGGGTGTCGTAAGAGGCAACTAAGGAAACTCTCACCAGGGAAGCGTGCAGCAGCGCTTCTCCTGTGGAATATCAAATCACTGCGATCCCCAACCCGCCTGCCAAGCGTGGGGATTATGGCAAACCCCCCCAATGATGCTCACGACACAGCCCAGGCCCCTAGTCCCCGGCAACTCCGCTATTCCAGTCTACGGTAGTGGACTCGGTTACGGCAGAGCAAGGGGTGCTAAGAATCTCCAGCAGAGATCCGGTTACCATCATCAATGACGACCTTTGGCCCTGGCAACATATAACACGCGGACACTACGGACCAATGATGAGAAGATTGTCGAACTGGAGGAAGAACTGAGCCGGTTGCGCTGGGACATTGTGGGGTTATCTGAAGTCCGAAGAGAGGGAGAGGACTCGATAATCCTGAAGTCTGGCAACCTGCTCTATTTCCGGGAAAGTGACCAGCTGTCTCAGGGCGGCGTAGGGTTTATTGTCCACAAGTCCCTCGTGAACAACGTTGTTAAAGTCGGGAGCCTTTCAACTCGGGTGGCGTACGTTGTACTCAGAATAACCAAAAGATATTCGTTAAAGGTTATACAGGTCTACGCTCCGACGTCTAAACACTCCGACGATGATGTGGAGGCTATGTATGAGGACGTCAGTAGAGCCATACATTCCTTCAAAACCCACTACATTTGGAGTTCAGAAATCGGAATCCTCGAGGTCAGATGCTAATGGATTTCATGGAAAAGGAAGGACTCTTTGCGATGAATTCTTTTTTCAAGAAACCATTGCACCGCAAGTGGAGCTGGATTAGCCCTGATGGTCAGACTAAAAACGAGATAGACTTCATAATGACAACGAGAAGGCAAGTGTTCAATGATGTCTCCGTGATCCATGCGGTTAAAACCGGGAGTGATCACCGTATTGTTAGAGGCATCTTGAACCTCAATATTAGGCTCGAACGCTCTCGACTTATGAAGTCTACGCTCCGCCCAGCGTCAACCCAACTCCAAAACCCCGAAAGCTTTCAGATCGAATTGCAAAATCGCTTCGAATGCCTCGGTGAATGCTTAGATGTGGACGACTATAACAACAGGTTTGTGGAAACTCTCCAAACGGTAGGGTCCAAGTATTACAAAACCCTCCGTTCAAAAGGACAGAAGAAGATCTCCCCCGTCGGCTAATGGAAGAAAGACGGGAGGTGGTCTTGAAATCCCCTGATGACGCTTCGCGTATCAGACGCCTTAACAGACAAATCTCAAAGTCTCTGACTCGCGCTATATGCCAATTTAATACGAATTATATTAAAGAGGCTATCGAGCGGAACAAAGGCTCCAAAGTGTTCGCACGAGATTTGTCTGTTGGACAGAGCCTACTTGCGAAGCTGAAGACTGGGGATGGTAGGATCGTTACTTCCAAGCCCGAGCTTTTGTGTGAGATTGAGAAATTCTACGGAGAGTTATATACATCAACACGCACACCTGTTGTAAGCCTGGCTAATGATCCTAGAGCCAGACTAACCCGACACTGCACCGACGATATCCCGGACGTCAGCCTGTACGAGATTAGTATGGCCCTGAAACAGCTTAAGAACGATAAGGCGTCTGGAGATGATGGAATTGCGGCTGAGCTTCTGAAAGCGGGTGGCCAACCGGTTCTTAAAGCGCTTCAGAAGCTATTTAATTCCGTCATACTTAAAGGCGAAATGCCTAAGGCGTGGCACAGGAGCGTGGTGGTGTTGTTTTTCAAAAAAGATGCCAATACCCTCCTGAAAAACTACAGATCGATATCCCTCCTGAGCCATGTCTATAAGCTGTTTTCTAGGGTCATCACGAATCGTCTCGCTCGCAGGTTCGACGACTTCCAGCCTCCCGAACAAGCGGGCTTCCGCAAAGGCTTTAGCACCATAGACCATATACATACGCTGCGGCAAGTTATACAGATGTCCGAGGAGTATAACAAACCACTATGCTTGGCGTTTGTGGACTATGAGAAGGCTTTCGATTCGATCGAGACTTGGGCGGTGCTACAGTCTCTCCAGCGGTGCCAAATTGACCATCGATACATTGAGGTGATAAAGTGTTTGTACAAAAACGCCACCATGTCAGTCCGTCTCCAGGATCAGGACTCGAAACCGGTCCAACTCCGGCGTGGAGTGAGACAAGGAGATGTCATATCTCCCAAATTATTCACTGCTGCGTTGGAGGATGTCTTCAAGCTCCTGGACTGGGAAGGACTTGGCATCAACATCAACGGCGAGTACATCACTAATCTCCGTTTCGCAGATGATATCGTGGTCATGGCTGAGACCCTGGAAGACTTGGGCAAAATGCTCAATGACCTCAGCAGAGCTTCCCAACAAGTGGGTCTAAAAATGAACATGGATAAGACGAAGATCATGTCGAACTCTCATGTCGCACCCACTCCAATTGTAGTTGGTTGCTCTGCACTCGAAGTTGTTGACGAGTATGTATACCTGGGACAAACAGTCCAACTAGGTAGGTCCAACTTCGAGAAAGAGGTGTCTCGGTGAATCCAGCTCGGTTGGGCAGCGTTCGGGAAGCTACGCTACATCTTCTCGTCGTCCAAGATACCACAGTGTCTCAAGACTAAAGTCTTTGACCAGTGTGTGTTGCCAGTGACGACTTACGGAACTGAAACGTGGTCGCTCATAATGGGCCTCATACGAAGGCTCAGAGTCACACAAAGGGCAATGAAAAGAGAGATCCGCAGAAGAACCAAAGTCATCGACATACTTTGAGAGTTGTGACATACACGTCACAACTTACCCATTAAACGATTTAAGAACCATTTAAAGGCCAAACTTTGCAAAAAGGGGTATTATAAAATCACAGATTATTTAGAAGACAAAAAAGCTTGTGACTGAGCTGCTCGCTCTGTTAAGCATTGTTATTAAGCAATGTGCGTAATTGTAAGGTAAATTATTGTAAACATTTTCATTTTTAATGTCTGGACTTGAAAAAAACGATGATCCCTGAGTTTGTATCGGCTATTTCTTCTCAGAGGTAGTGTAGTTAGGAAATGCCGGCTTCATCTAGTTAAAAAAATAAAATAAAAAATAAACATGACATGTAAAAGTGATCAGTGATCCTACTTGCCTAATAAACGATTTCATTTCATTTCATTTCATAGCTCTGCGAGTCGCTAAACTTAAGTGGCATTGGGCAGGGCACATTACTCGTAGAACCGGTGGCCGATGGGGCAGTAAGGTTCTGGAGTGGCGGCCACGTACTGGAAGACGCAGCGTAGGGAGGCCCCCAACAAGGTGGACCGATGACCTGGTGAAGGTCGCGGGAAGCCGATGGATGCGGGTAGCACAAGGCCGGTCAACGTGGAAAGCCTTGGGGGAGGCCTTTGTCCAGCAGTGGATATCTATAGGCTGAAGAAGAAGGACCAGTGGGGTAATTACTTACCACATTTTTTTTATATGTTTATAAACTAGTGCTTGACAGAAATACCGCCTGATGGTAAGCAGTGATGTAATCTGAGTGATGTAAAGTGAGTTTCGTCATCATCATCATGAACCTTTTGCTTTTGCTTTTTGCCCACTGCTGAGAACAGGTCCCCTCTCATACACAGAAGGATTGAGCGTAATCCCCACGCTTGCTCAATGTTGGCGATTTCAGACTTAAATTCCAGGTTTCCTCAAGATGTTTTCCTTCACCTTCAGTCATTGATGTACAAGATATACTTAGAAAGTACATATAACTTTAGAAAAGTTACATTGGTACTTGCCTGACCTGGAATCGAACCCGCGCACTCATACATGAGAGGCTGGTGTTTTAACCACTAGGTCACGCTAGTTTATTAAGATCCTATTCACTCAAAAAAAACTGAGTGAATAGAAAGGAAGACGGCAGTTGAGCGAGGTGATGCAATGTTAACCCAACAACACGATCAATGATGCTGCGCCAGAGGGTGATTGATCTGGAGACCCTCCACCGAATCGTACTCGGCACACATCGCAACAAAACTGCTCAGACCCGTCCTCCGTACAGCTTTACCAGACATCATACAGAACACAATGAATCTCTTGGCGGTAAGACTTTGCCAGTGGGTGGTAACAACTGTCGGTAGCCGATGTTATGGCCTACCACCGAGAGAATCAATAGTAGTTATCATATATCATCAGTAGCAATATTTTTAATTTTGACAGTTCAACAACATTCATTGCCCCAAGCACGCATGATAGCCGAAAACAAGGACTTAAAGGTTCTTCTGAGGCACGAAGAGGTCAGGGGTATGAAAAAATGATCACCCATCCGCAGACCAACAAGTGAGAAGTGTAGCTTACCTTAATCGAATGACTATTATTGTTTAGCCACGGGCCCCTCCACTAAACACTTTTTCTTCCCTTTATTCAGCCTATAGAGGTCCACTGCTGGACAAAGGCCACGGAGCGGCCAAGTACCACACGGGGCGGCTCGGTACCACAGAGAGCGACCTGGTACCACACGGGGCGGCCCGGTACCACACGGGGAATGCGACACCTGATGCACCATTAAACACACATTAAATAAATTACAGATTTAAATAATAGAAAATCCACAAAGGATGATACAATGGTTAACAACTTAAAACGGATAATAATAGAAATGGATACAAAAAGAGGGAAAAAGCACCAACCAACAATGACGTCAACTGACCTAAATTTCACACTGACCTCCACAAACTATTCTATGACTGAACGAAATTGATTTTTAAACCTGGCAACGCGAAAAAAATCTGGCCATAATGGACGCATAGTCGATCCAGCTAATCATGATAGATGACCATCACAAGCGTGCGGGGCAGATTGATAGCAGCACATCGAAAACATCGTGGCTATAGTTACGGACATAAAACATGGTATTGGGGACAAGGCTATGAATACGGGACGCTTTATGATTCGTGCATGCGAGGTTTTCATTAAAGGTCGTACGTTTGTTGAACCTTTAAAATGGAAAACTCTAATCCCCCCAATTGCCTCTTTTATTGTGGTCAAACTTCACTTAGGTACGGTAAATTAATATTTATGTTTCAAATAGATGTTATTTCAAATAAAAACAAATATTAACTCAACTTTAATAGTAATTAATATGAAGTCGTAGTGATCTAGTGGTTAAAACACCAGCCTCTCAAGTATGAGTGTGCGGATTCGATTCCAGGTCAGCCCAGTACCAATGTAATTTTTCTAAGTTTCTAAGTATATCTTGGACACAAATGACTGATTAAAACGTAAGGGAAAACATCTTGAGGAAACCTGGACTTTGAAGTCTGAAATCGCCAACCCGCATTTAGCAAGCGTGGTGTTAATCACTACGCTTGCTCAATGCGGGATGGCTCAATCCTTCTCTGTATGAGAGGACCCCTGTGAACAGCAGTGAGACGATAAAAAGGTTGACGATTATAATTATGAATATGTAGAACAGATAACTTTTATTTTAGACTGGAGTCCATAAGATTAGTAATAATTTTTATTTCAGAAGTTACCAACCCCCAGAAAAAGTCAAGCCGTATGGAAGACGAGTCTGAGCAGTTGTGTTGCGATGCACCAAATGTTGTTGTATCGGGATCAATGGAGATTGATAGAATCAGGCCAGAGGGAACTCTGGCGTAGCATCGTTAGTCGTGTTCAACATTGCATCACCTTTTTTTTGATGTCGCTGTGTAATATGACACTTACGCATCCCCGAGGGGTATGTGGGAAGATAGCCTCTCGGTATACCCAGTAAAAACACAGCGGCACACCGATGTCGCCATAGTGGCGGGGTCATGGGAATCCGGCAGAGCCTGCGCTACCAATCCTCCACTGCCGATGACCGCCCAAAAGGCGGGCCCACAGTGTTTCCTTCATAGGGAGGGGCCGGGCTGGGTACGTCTTCTCGTGCGAGAATACACAGCAGCCAAAGGGTTTTTTAGTGAGGTGTCCATCCTCTTAGCCCCACGCATGTAAGCGGGGCCCACAGCTCTTCTCAGTGAGGAGCCCGGGTTGTCCGACGGTGACCCGGAGTTCGGGTCGTGTCAGCTCACCTGGAGTGGTAGCCAACCCGCCGCACGCATGATCGCAGAAGCCGCCCCCGCGTCTTTTTTTGGTCCGCGCCGGTAAACCGGTATCCCCCAAATTTGGGGGCCGTTCCCCTATCCGCCACCTGGGGACGCGTCCGATGGCTGGCCAGAAACTGCACACGGAACATTGCATCACCTCGCTCAACTGCCGTCTTCATTTCTATTGACTCATTTTTTTTTTCTTAGTAAAGTCTCTTAATAAACTAGCGCGCTTTACCATCAACGATTGTATCACTGCTGACCATCAGGTGTGATTGCGGTCAAGCCCTAGTTTACAATTATATAAAAAAGTCCATAAAATAAGAATTAATTTGGTATTCAGACAGGTGTCCATAAAGTTTAGTAAACTTCTAATATTAGTAGGTTTTAGACACAGATTTACTCTAAGTGACTAGAGTGATTATTATTTTTTTATATATTATAACCTAGCGCTTGACCGCAATCCTGCCTGATGTGGCTGCCAGCCCAAATGTGGCTGCAGTACTCCACACACGAACGGACCTGTTCTTTGTACATCATTAGAAGCTGCCCAGGTGTGAAGTACTGCTGGGCCTTTGCGATAACGCCAAGTTTCCTGGCAGCCAAAGTTAAGGTTCGACGAAATCTCAACTCCCACTGAAGGCGGTCGGAACACTCCAAGGACACATTTGGAAAAGTAGGAGCCAAGGTGAACCGTCTCCTTTTGGCGGTCAAAAGACACGCCTGCGTTTTGGCGGCATTGAACGCTACAAGATTGGCATTGCCCCATTCGGACACTGCCTGCAGTGCAACACTCGTTCGCTCAACCATGGCCTCTCTTTCGGACCGGATTGATTCCTTACTAGCCCGAGCATCCGGCAGATATCTCTCTACAACTGAGCTGTCATCTGCATACCCATAGATACCGGGCATCAGCAGATCGTTAATATGCAGCAGGAACAGAGTTGCAGAGAGAACAGAACCCTGAGGAACACCGGTATTAGTTGACATGGGCTCAGATGAGCATCCGTCGACAACTCGGAGGGACCGTTCAGTCAGGAAGTCTTTTACCCAGCCAGTCAGGCCAGGGGAAATGCCGTACGCTGGAAGCTTACTCAAAAGGCCAGCGTGCCATACCCGGTCGAAGGTCTTCGAGACAGTATAAGAAACCCTTATAGTTTCACCAAGTCTGTCTATCAGTCCGTCCGCGGATAATCTCAGTAACCGTTGGCATAAGAAAGCTAAAATTTGATTATCATCAACATCATCTCAGCAATTTGATTATCATCATCTCAGTCGCAATCGAAGTTTTTTCAGCTTTGGAGTCTGGGATATGCTTTACCAGTCTAACTGCTGATTTTGGCTAAACTTCGATATATTCCGTGAAGCGACTGCCGTCTAACCTCCACAACTCGAAGGTGATTTCGAATCATTGCAGTTGTTGGACTTTTGAGGGCTCCAATAGCCCGTAACGACTGCTACTAGATGTTCGTATGGCAACCCGAACCAACGGCTTAATTTGCTTTCCGAGGCACGACCAGACCAGTGCAAATATTCATATTCATGCATACAAATATTAGCACCTCGCGGGAATCGAACCCACGCGTCCTTGCGCAGCGGTCGCGTTCGCCACGGTGGTTGTCTGAAAGTTAAAATTTGATACTGATATGTAAATCGATCACGCCGACAACTAAAACAAAAAAAAAAAAGAAAAACACCTTAACAATTCGGTAATATAAAAAAAAAATGCACAAAACACTTCATATTCACTACATTTATCACCTTAACTCTCTTAAAGTCATCAAATTCGTAGGCACACTCAAGGGTTCATTACACTTGACCCTAAAACGCCTCTGACACGTGTATTGTATGTTACAATAAGACCGTCATCTTATACTGTCATTATCAAAGCATGTCTTAAGTTCATGAGGGGCGCATTCCCCTTAAACTTAAGGGGAAAATATATAAAACCATGATCCGACCTGCTGTCTTGTATGGATCAGAATGTTGGGCTACGAAAGGGATGAATGAAAGGCAATTGCATGCAGCCGAGATGAGAATGCTAAGAGGGATGTGTGGTGTTACACGAATGGATAGAATAAGAAATGAGTACATAAGAGGAAGTCTGAAAGTGGCACCGGTAGCTGAAAAGTTGTGTGGAAATCGGTTGTCATGGTACGGGCATGTGTTACGGAGAACTGAGGAGAATGTCGTGAGGAGAGTCTTAATTATGAATGTTGTTGGCTATAAGAGTAGGGGAAGACCAAAGAAACGATGAATGGAATGTGTGAAGGATGATATGGCTAAGAAGGGGGTGACTGCCGAGATGGTTTCTGATAGGGATGCATGGAAGAAAAAGACATGTTGCGCCGACCCCAAATAAATTGGGATAAGGGCAGGAGAATGATGATGGTCTTAAGTTCATGAGGGGCTGCCAACGCTTACATTAGATAACATACAGATAAGGGATAAGGTCACAGGACCTTGATTTTCTATTCAACCCCCTTTGGTTGAGTTTAGGAAGGGTAGGTATAAGTCAGAAAGTGGTTTGGGGTTGGCTACGCTGTTACTACGGCGTGTCTGCGTGTGCTATGCCTTCGTACCTGATGGGCAGTTGTCCGAGGCGGTCAAGTGTTCCGTGGTAGCACGTTTCGGGGAGATAGTCGGAGATAATCGAGGTAGAGGTATATTTCTCCCCGAATCGAACTCTCGCCTAGTTCTACAACTTCCATTTTTATTTTTTTGCAACTATAAACTAGTGCTTGACCGCAATCCCGCCTGGTGGTAAGCAGTGATGCAATCGTTGATGGTAAAGCGCACTAGTTTATTAAGCATATTCACAAAAAAAAAGTTAGTGAACAGGAAGGAAGACGGCAGTTGAGCGAGGTGATGCAATGTTAAACCCAAAAATATGACCAACGATGCTCCAGAGGGAGATTGATCTGGAGACCCTTTACGACCAAACTCCCGACACAACAACATTTGGCGCATCGTACCCGGCAAACTGCTTAGAGCCGTCTTCCGTGCGGCTTCACCAGACATCACGCCGAAACACGACGAATCGTCTGGCGTGTAGACTTTGTCTGGTGGGTGGTAACTTCTGCCAGCTGCCGATGTTGTGGCTTTCCCTGAAGCTGAATGTCGTCATTCTTGACATTTTATTCTTCCTCGAAGATTACAATGCCTAAAATGTTTCTTGGCGTTCCCAGCTAACGGACACGTGGGGCAGGACGGTGGAAGAGGACACAGAGAAGCATATGGTGGGGGTCTAGCCAGCTTGGACGGAGTACCGCCGTGTTCTTGTGGCAGCAATCGGCGGTGTGATCTCTTGCACTGACAGGATATACACACGGCATGCATAAGGGCATCTCCAAATGTCTTTTCTCTTAAGACCATATCGATCTACATGGTCTTTATAGAATAGAATACTCTTTATATTCGTTCGGGTCGTTGTGGTGTCAATAACGCAAGGCTGGAATCTCGCGGTACGATGTGTCGTCAGATGGTGGAACGGAGATGGGGTAATTAAATATTGCAATTCCCTCGCACACTCTCTAAAATGCTATGTGATGGAACACCGACAGCCTGGCTACTCTACGCCTGTGCTCGGCTTTGGAGACCGTTTTGATTTGAATTAGCCTCTTCGCATGCCTCTCCGTTGAATCCAAAGTAGCCAGGTGGCATTTTGCAGCACCAGCCCAAATGTGGCTACCGTAGTCCACATTCGAACGGACCTGTGCTTTGTATAACATTAGATTAGAGAGGTGTCCTGGTGTGAAGTATCGCCGGACCTTTGCAATAACGCCAAGTTTCCTAGCAGACACCTTGGCCTTGAACCCAATGAACCACCCAAAGTTAAGGTTTGAGGAAACCTCAACTCTTAAAAGTTGTCGGTGTACTCCAAGGATACATTCTTAAAAAGAAACCTCTGAGTTTGTTTGCGGTCTTTCTTCTGAGACAAACACCGTACTTATCTAGTGATTAAAATATGATTGACGTATAAAAGTTTATGTATAAACCAACCTACTTTCATAATGAATTAATTTATCATGATGGCAGCACTAGCACTACAACATACAACTAATATCGGCTAACGCAACTGAGTACCAGAATTCACGGGGAACAAATTCATCACCTAGAATATATAACTAAAATTGTAAATAACAAAACTAATTTTCACAACATTTCTGCAGTGAAAACGTGAAATATGCTTACAGTATTTTGAAATATGTTTAACTTTTAAAAAAGTTACACCCCAGATAAACAAGATTGTTTTTCGACTGAATTGCTCTGGATGAAATGTGTGATCCACACATAGTTTCAGGATAATTTTATTCCAGTAATAAATAATAAGTAATATGTATTATACAATATGTAAAGAATCCCGAAACCCCGTCCGACCTAAAAGGATAATAGAGGTTAGTTATACACATGACCCAATAAAATATGAAATTTTACATAATCATCATAGTAACAATTCTTTCTTTTCTTTCAAATAATCTTTTTTTTCCGAAAATTAATTCCAACTTCCCCAAAATATGGTATTTTTTCAAAAAGTGAGAACACCATTTTAGACAGTATTATCATGAGTGATGCGACCAAATGACGCGTGCACTGTCCCCCTTCACCCGCGCATGTATGCCTACCGCACATGTATTAAGTTACCTCGCTTTTTCGAAATAATATTTATTTTTAGGGGGAATTCTTTTTTTAAGTTTAGCCCGGCTTTGTAGGCTTTCTAGAATAAATTATCGATACCCAACATTACCTTCACGGATTGGACATGGTTTTCTTTACATATTGTATTTTCATGAGGTAATTTCCGACATCCAAGCGGCTGAAGCCGCTGTCACACGCTCATTCAGTTGAAAATAGTAGTATTACAATCGGCACTGGATACATAAATCAATGCTTACTTAGAGTAAATTTATGTATTAAAGCACTATTAGTCCTAAAGCTGAACAGCGCATGCACATTTATGATTTTCCAAATCAGCTCGAAACGAAGCTGATAAGTGCATAGTCTTCTTGCGTTTACAACCAGCGCTTGTCGGCAACGAGAGACACTGTCATATTGTTGCCAGTTACACGCGTTCAACATAAATTGACTCTCAATAACTAGAGCAATGTGTACAGATGTTAACACATCAAGCTACTCCAACCTGTCAAATTTCTTTGATAAAATCTATCAAACCCGCGCGTCCTTACGCAGCGGTCGCGTTCGCCACAGTGACCGTCTGAAAGTTAAAATTTGATACCTATATATAAATCGATCACGCCGAAAACTAAAACAAAAAATAGGAAAACCACGTAAGAAACGAATCGCTAAAATAAAAAAAATGCACTTAAAACTTTATATTACTACATTTATCACCTTAACACTGGCGGCTGATTTCCAAGGTTGAAAATCTCAACCGTGTTGCTAAAGCATTATGAAAGCAGCAGAAAATTGACAATTTCGGGCAGCTTGATAGAATACAATACTCTTTATAATTAATGTACACTATATAAATTACAGAAGAAAATATGAAGTTTTTACAAAGGGTGACACAAGAGCGGTCTTATCGCTAAGAGTGATCTTTTACAGACAACCTTAGGATGGAATATAAGGGAAAGGAGAGGCAAGATACGACGAGAGCTTGATGTGCAATGATAAAATAAAAATAAGTTTATTTCATATTAATTTGGATTACATTGCATGTCAAAGCTCCGCTCTACCCCTATATTTTAAATATGTAAGCAACAAAAAGGGAAATGAAAAAAATACATAACAAAATACGCGTAATTCTGTGATTGTGTGTGTTTGAAGTACCTGCTAGCGTGTATGTGTGTGTGTGTGTTTTATGATTGCAGTAAGAAATACAGTTTCTAAAATGGCGGAAATTCTTGAAGATGCTCTATCAGGGCGTACCGTACATAGATGGCAATTACGCGCTGCAATAAGCAGTACGAAGGCAATTCTACCATCGAGTTCGTCAAATTTTTGTGGGCTGTAAATATTGGAGTCGTTGTCCGCCATTGTGAGCGCCGCGATTGCTATCTGATGCGTCGATGAGTAAAGGAAAAGACTCTCATATCGGGTCAGGTATTTTAAGAAAACAAGACAAGTATGTAAATAACTTGTTATGTTTTATTATGATTCTGGCTATTTTAGAAACCGCATATTCCAGTTTATTGGCACAGTGGTCAACACGCCTGCCTGCGACGTGGAGGCCCCGGGTTCGATCCCCCGCCACGTCATGATGGAAAACGATCTTCTCCTGATTGGCCTGGGTCTTGGATGTTTATCTATATATGTACCTATCTATTATAAAATATAGTATCGTTGAGTTAGTACCCTATAATACAAGTCTCGACCTTACTTTGGGGCTAGCTCACTCTGTGTGATTTGTCCGTATATATTTATTTATGTTTATATTTAATTATTATTGCTTGAACATAGTTGGCATTACAGTTGTTTCTATATTGTTGTGATCTGCTGTGCTATATTGCAAATATTAAAATTTTATGTTCTGTATTAAGCGTTTCGCCTCGTCTTTTATACCGAGTATATAGAAGGACGGGATTAATAGGGTAGTCTTTCCATCATCATCATTAACCTTTTTCATCGTCCCACTGCTGGACTCAGGTCTCCTCTCATACAGAAAAGGAATGAGCGTTATCACCACGCTTACTCAATGCGGGTTGGCGATTTCAGACTTTTAGTCCAGGTTTTCTGGAGGTATTTTCCTTCACCTTGTAATCAGTCATTAGTGTCCAAGATATACTTAGAAAGTACATATACATAACTTAGAAAAGTTATATTGGTACTTACCTGAACTGGGAAGCTTTTTCTTTAAGTTTCATAAAGGCTAGAGTGAAAAGTCTCTTAATATACTAGTGCGCTTTTCATCAACGATTACATCACTGCTTACCATCACGCGGAATCGCGGTCAAAGCCTAGATTATAAAGTAATATAAAAAAAAATGTCTAGTAGTGTAAAGCAAATTAAATCATGTATTTCTAAATAGACCGCTGTGTTGCTGGAGGGTTCTCCAGCAAGCGAAAGGTTTAGGAAGCGGTGAAGGCCGGGCGTTTATATCCTATACGTGAACTTTTAAAGAAAAACGATTGCCATTGTACATGATTTTTGAGGAAATGTATAAAAATGCATTTGTATGCGTACGCTGCTTAAACGGGTTATCGTTGAAGCGGCCTACACCCACAAATGTATTTCTCAATTTCGCAACATTCTCCATTGGTGCTCCGCTATTGTTTGCAGAGTAATTTTATATAACTTTAAGCTGTTTCAATAAATGGATTATCTAACACGTATCTATCACGTGTGGCGGATGAAAGGGTGGCGAAGCGCATCTTCTTCTCTGAGCTGGAGGAGGGCAAGCGAAAGCATGGCGGACAACTCCTCCGGTTCAAGGATGTCTTAAAACGGCACATGAAGAGGTGCAATATAGAACCCTCTAAATGGGAGCGTCTGGCAGCAAAACGGTCAGAATGGCGCAGAATGGTGTACGGACAAGTTCACGAGTTTGAGGAGCAGCGCAAAACTGACCTCGATGCCAAACGTGACCAATTAAAGGCCCGCCCACCTGCTGCCATCACATACAACTACGTCGACGGCGTGCTTACGTGCCTTCAGTGTGCACGAAGTTTCGCCGCCAAGATAGGCTACATAAGCCATCTTCGGGCGCATGAGCGCCAAATCATCGGCTAGGAGTCGAAGTGGTCGCCGTGGCCGAAATCGGTCGGAGCATCATCATCATTATCTAACACAAGAAAATTTTGTAACAATTTGACCTTTTAGTTCCTGTGATTAACGCAATCAACCAAACAAAGCCTTCGGATTCATAATATTAATTAAGATTGTACGATTTTATACGAACTAATGAAATACGTAAATACAGGTTAGAAAGAAGAAAGTTATTGAGTATGATCGAACAACCACAAAATAAAATACGTAGCATCATATAAATCTATTTATTGAGCTTGATAAAAAAAAATCTTATCTATGAGGAGCCTACTAATCCTATCCTATCTTACAAATATCATAAATGCAAAAGCGTGTCAAGATGTTTAAATGATTAATGGTGAATTTTTCACGCATAAACTACAAAACGGATTTAAACGAAATTTGGCACACAAACGATACATATAACCAGGATTATTACTTGGAATACTTTTGTCTCAATATCGTCACGGGATCGAAACTTATGCGCGTGAAACTGCAGGATAATTAAGATGAGCAACGAAAAGTCAATCGTCTTCCAAAACTGGTTAGCATTGTGATTTGCTTTTTTTACTTTATTTCTAAAAGTATTTTGATGCTAGTGATAATAGTGCTTAGGTATTTAGGTAATTCTACATTGGTTTTAAATGTATACCAATAATAGTGCCAGTCACCTTTTATATATTTTATTATTTATGTACACACAATAAAATACATAAGGATAAGACAAAATTAAGATCTAAGTACAAAGGTGCTGCTTATTTCTTAAGAAATTTCTTCCAGCAGACCTGCGAATGGAGAAGTAAAACAGAAATGTAGACAACAGTGTGTAAGAACAAGGAGGAAATAAAATGGTTTGGATGGGAAATCATCAAATGACTTCTCCCGCTCTGGGCGGAGGAGAAGGGCGTGTCAGAATTTTATTGACTTGAGTAAATAAAAGTAGATTTGAAACCACCTATGTTCATTTACTTGCCTGTGCGCCAGGGCCACGGTTCCTTAATGCCAATCACCTCAGTTGTCATCGTTGTTGGCGTTCTTGTGATGTGACTGGTGTTTCGTATAATCAGTTAAGTGGGGTTTTTGTATACTACCTAAAACTTTAGTTAACTACCTAAGCTGTTGGAATATAAGTAGGTATTGTTAATTTTCACTACTTAACTTCATGCTTATCATCAACCTTTGTCGTCCCACAGCTGGGCACACGTCTCCTCTCATACAAAGAAGGATTGAGCGTAGTCACCATGCTTGCTCAATGCGGGTGGGCGATTTCGGAGTTAAAGTCCCGGTTTCCTCAAGAAGTTTTCCTTCACCTTGTAATCAGTCATTGGTGTCCAAGACATGCTTAGAAAGTACATATAACATAAGAAAAGTTACATTGGTACTTGCCTGACTTGGAATCGAACCCGCCCACTCATACTTGTGAGGCTGGTGTTTTAACCACCACGACTTAGCATGCCTATGACTGTAACCATCCGGTGTCAAATCGCACTTGACTGGTTTTGTTTGAAAAGATGTTCTATAAGTAGTCCAAGTATATTTAATACTAGCAGCCGCCAGCGACTTCGTTCGCGTGGAATTAATTATGCTCCGCTCCTATTGGTCGCAGCATGATGTTGTATAGCCCAAAGCCTTCCTGGATTAATAGGCTATCCAACGCAAAAATAATTTTTCAAATCGGTCTAGTGGTTCCTGAGATTAGCGCGCACAAACAAACATACAAACTCTTCAGCTTTATATATTAGTATAGATTATACTGAGAATATATGTTGTTTAAGTTACGGTTGCCTTCCATACAATCGTAACATAAATTCTCGCCATAATCGCCGATTACTTTTTAATATAATTATATACACAGACAATGCAATTGTGTTCAAGGAATCTCCTATTTCAACTATTACATCAAGGGCCAATATCTGTATAAAAAATTCTTTGACAAAATCAGGTAAAACTGTCACATTGCTGAGTATAAATATCAACGTTGATATATAGAACCGACGCCATGTATTAGAAGATTTTGTATTCGCACCGGTTTTACTAACACGGTATAAATAATACAAAACTGTTATATAAATAACGAAACTAATTATAATGGGTACAAATAACATCAAATACATGCAATCAAGTATTGTTTCAGAAATCATTCTTACTTTCGAGTCATACAAACTGATTAAGAACATAGGAAGGCAAATCAAGAAGGAGTATATAAGAATAGTATATAAGTATATAAGAAGTATAAAAGGTAGACCCCATGCGAACAAACTACTTTTAAGGTACTTTCTATGAATGTCAAGACTAAAAACTTGCACAAAGTCAACATAAAACATATGACATAACACAAGTAACCAAAAATTAAACGATTGTACAAAATACAACTCTATAACTAGTTTTATGACACCCACTTCAGTATGCTGGATTGCATCCACAGGAAAAAAAAACATAGTCGAAAATCACAAGCATTTTTGTTATAATGACACTGATAAGCACATAGTTCCTGTAATGACGAAACTTTTTTATGAAGAACCACGATGTCACTCCGTACACGGCCGCCACGAGAGTCAGTGTGAGCAAAATACTAGTAATAACTTTATACCCGGAGTCACCAACAAGCTCTTCAACGGTTCTAGGGCTGTTACTTGTATGGTTCATGGCTGTGTTGGGCGTTACGTACGCCTGATAGTATGATAAAGTGGTAAATGGTAGTGTCTACCGCCTGATGCAATGAGTAGTGTCACACGTTCACTGCGTTCCCCGCTTCAAAGCGCTGTGATACCGGATCGGTTATTGTGACTACAAAACAGGTATGCAAATGCATGAGACTTTCACGAATAGGTACTATACGATCATAAAAAAAATTCTATTCAAAACTAGCATAACCTGTCCTAGTTTACATAGTTACATCATCAGCTCGTATTGTTACTTGGTTTTCGCTTTGCTTCCTTCACTTCCTTTTTTCTTTTTGCTTAGCTCGGAACGGTCCTAGCGTGATGTTACATAGCCTTCTTCTAGAACAGGAAATCAGGCTATTATATGCAAAAGTATTATTCCAACCAGCAGGCTAATTACGGAACACAGTACCAGTAGCAATGCATTTCATTTTGACAGTTCATCCACATTCATTGCGTTATTCACTTTGTTGAGCAGACATATTTTCAAACACATGGGGCAATTGGCTTCGAAATTATTACAACTTATAGTAATAGTGCGTTACGCAATTAGGGTGCTGATTGGCAATTTTAGAGATTAGCGCTTTGAAAGACAAAAAACTTGACGACCTCCGTGGCGCAGCGGTCAACACGCCTGCCTGCGACGTGGAGGCCCCGGGTTCGATCCCCGGCCAGGTCATGATGGAAAACGATCTTTTCCTGATTGGCCTGGGTCTTGGATGTTGTATCTAATATTTATGTATCTATTATAAATATAGTATCGTTGAGTTAGTATCCCATAACACAAGTCTCGAACTTACTTTGGGGCTAGCTCAATCTGTGTGATTTGTGCGTATATATTTTATATTTATTATTATATATTTACTTAAACTCTTCAGTGTTGTTATTATTTCTCATCTGCATTTTCACAACTATCTTGGGGACGGCTTCCAGTCTAACTGAATTCAGCTGAATGCCAGTCTTTTTTTTTTTCATTCGCACGACTGGAGTTTACTCCTTAAGTACGAGAAAAAAAAATTTAAAAAAAATATAAAAAAAATATTATTATTTTAAAAAATATTTTAAAATTAAAAAAAAATAAATGCATATTTATGAAAATTTTAACCAATTTTAAGAAAGTTGATAATATTTTTTTTTTATAAACATTTTTTTTAAATTATAATGATTATTGTTTTTTTTAATATAACATTATCTTAATAACTAACAAAATACATATAGTTGTAAAAAGAAAATTATGCCACTTTTTAAATTAGAAAGTTGCGCACCAAAGGTGCGCACTAAAATAGTAACGCTTAAAATTCGTTACTCGTTAATAGGTTTTACCCCTCGGATTTTTCTCATACCGGGCGCCTTATATATGAAAATCGATTCTTAAGGAGTAAACTCCAAAAAGATAGAAAGAAAAAAAAAACTGGTTTCAACTGAATCCGGTTAGACTGGAAGCCGTCCCCGACTTAGTTGTGAAAAGGCAGATGATAAATAATAACAACTCTGAAGAGTTTAAGTGTCTTTGTCTTTCTAAGCGCTAATCTCTAAAATTGCCAGTCAAGTTTGAATAATACTTCTGATATGATAGCCCGAATTTATATTCTAGAAGAAGGCTATTTAACATCACGCTAGGACCGTTACGAGCCCAGCAAAAAGAAAAAAGAATCTTATAGATGCCAAACTAAGTAACATAAGTAACAACTAGAACAGGTTATGCTAGTTTTGAATAGAAGTTTTTTTATAATCATATAGTATCATTGAAAGTCATCAGGTGTGCATTTGCATACCTGGTTTATATTCACAAAATAACCAATCCGGTATCACAGCGCTTTGTAGCAAGGAACGCAGTGAACGTGTGACACTGCTCAATTCATCAGACGGTAGACACTAGACACTACCACCACTTTATCATACTATCAGGCGTACGCAACGCCCAACACAGCCATGAACAATACAAGTACCAGCCCAAGAACCGTTCAAGAACTTGTTGGTGACTCCGGGTATAAAGTTATTAATAGTATTTTGCTCACACTAACTCTCGTGGCGGCCGTGTACGGAGTGACATCGTGGTGCTTCATAAAAAAGTTTCGTCATTACAGGAACTATGTGTTCATCAGTGTCATTATAGCAAGAATGCTGATGTTTTTCGTCGTTATTTTTTTTCCTGTGGATGCAATCGAGCCTACTGAAGTGGGTGTTATAAAACTAATTATACTCTGTTATTTTATACAATCGTTTAATTTTTGGTTACTTGTGTTATGTTATATGTTTTACGTTGACTTTGTGCAAGTTTTTAGTCTTGACATTCATAGAAAGTACCTTAAAAGTAATTTGTTTGCTTGGGGTCTACCTTTTATAACAAACTTCTTGATTTGCCTTCCTCTGTTGTTTATCAATTTGTACGACTCGAAAGTAATAATAACACATTTTCTAATAATATTTATTTTCATGTTTTTGATGGCGTTTATACCCGTTATAATTAGTTTTGTTATTTATATAATAGTTTTGTATTATTTATACCGTGTTGGTGAAGCTGGTGCGAATACAACATCTTCTAACAAATGGCGTCGATTCTATATAGCAACGTTGATATTTATACTCAGTAATGTGATAGTGTTACCTGCTTTCATCCTAATATTCGATGTAAAGATATTGGCCCTTGATGTAATAGTTGAAATAGGAGATTGCTCGAACGCAATTGCATTGTCTGTGTATTTAATTATACTAAAAAGTAATCGGCGATTATGGCGGGAATTTATGTTACGATCTGGAAGGCAAACGTAACTTAAACTACATATATTATACTTGGAGAAAATCTTTCCAAAAGAACCGGCCAAGTGCGACTTGGCACCTGATGGGTACAGGCATAGGCATAATAAAAACTTTTTTTTACAAAAAAACAACCGTCTTCCAAAAATCACTACAAAGTGAAAAATAACTAATTTCGGAAGTCGGTGTCTTTGGTTCTGTATATTCATTTTTGACACCGACTACCGAAATTAGCTATTTTTCACTTTGTAGTGGTTTTTGGAAGTCGGTTGTTTTTTTGTAAAAAAGTTTTTATTTTACACTTTTTAGTTGTTAAAAGTACTATGTATTCAGTTGTATCCAGTCAGCCTGGATCCCCAGCTGACGCTAATATAGTTGGGAAACGACGTAATTTTGTTTACTTTAATTTTTACCCGTAAGTATTCCCTCAACTGCCATGGTCTTCATCATTAAATTTACTGCATACCATTATTTTAACCCAATGGGTGCAAAGGTCTCATCAATATAAATGAATTGAGTCCAAATACAAGGTAGCTACTTTAAATCGTTTAGGAGTCCCCTGAACTGACCTTTGTTATCATCATCAGCTCCCTAATAAGAGTCATCACCCATCTAGATGTAAGGTTCTTGTCAATACAAATTATTCAAGCACAAACACAAGGTAGCTGCTGTGAATTGTTGAGGAGTTCCTTCGACTGTCTCCCGGCTCCATCATCAGATCTACTCCAGACCTTTATTAAATTGTAGTGCTTCAAAATACTTAATAAAAATGCTAAGAAATGCACTAGTCGCCCCTGCAATTTTTGAAAGTTTCCTCTTGTTTTCTCTGGTCTTCCACCATCAAACCCTGATATCCTTATCATGGGACCACCTTGGGAACGTCTTCTTTCTAACAGAAAAAGAATTATCAAAATCGGTTCATAAACGACGAAGGAATGCGCGAACAAACATAAAAAAGCATATATACGGTCGAATTGAGCAACCTCCTCCTTTTTGAAGTCGGTTAAAAATTAGTTAATTTGTAAAAACTAACAATACTTATACTGCATCGGTTGAGATAATCAAAAATGTTTTTTTCAATTTGGAACAATAGTTCCTGAGATTACCGCATTTAACTAAACAAACCCTTCGGCTAGTTTAGCCGAATTTTAGTTAGTTTAGATTACAATCTAAACTAAAATTCGGCTACACACGACGGCGGAGTACACGATTTTAACTGAATCTTTGATCCTAAGAACTAAAAGTTCAAATTATTAAAAAATGTTTTTGTGTTGGATAATCCATTTATTGAAACAGCTTTAACTTATATAAAATTACTCTGCAAACAATAGCGCAGCACCAATAGAGAATGTTGCGAAAACGGAAAATACATTTGTGTACGTAGGCCGCTTCAACGATAACCCGTTTAAGCAGCGCACGCATACAAAGATATTTTTATACAGTTCCTCAAAAATCATGTACAATGGCAATTGTTTTTCTTTAAAAGTTCACATATAGGATATAAACTAAGATTAAGAACTAAAATGAAAGAAAGAAAAAAACTGAGAATGACCGACTTAGTTAACCGACTATCCGTAATACCAGTCACATCACAAGAACGACAAAAATAATGACAATTTAGGTAAATTACATTAAAAAACCGTGGCCCAGAAACACTGGCAAGTGAAGAAACAAGGGTGGACCTTAGTCAGTAAAAGTCTTACACGCCCTTCCGCTCCACCCAGAGCGGGAGAAGTCATTTGATAATTTCCCATCCACATCAAAGGTGATTGGCATTATTATTGGTATACTTACATTTAAAACTGACGGAGTATAATCTAACAAAGCACTATTATCACTAACATCAAATTACTCTTAGAAATAAAGTAAAAAAAGCAAATCACAATGCTAACCAGTTTTGGTAGACGATTGACTTTTCCTGTCGCTCATGTTAGTTATCATGTACTAGGTGCGTCCTGCAGTTTCACGTGCATAAGTTTCGATGTCATGAGAATATTGAGACAAAAGTACTCCATGTATGTTATGTTATGTTATTGGTTTGGTTTCCGCACTCAGTCCCTCCAGCGGACCATTGTGCGGAAATTTGGGCTTACATAGTCTGCGTATGGTATCACGTGAGGTTCTAAGCACTCACGAATGTACCTTTCAGCATTTAATGTTGGCAGCCGTGGTCCTCTAACAAACTCAAGTTGAGTTTTGCCGCTCGTGGATATACCGCCCTTGACAGTCCATGAGCCACCGCCATTAGCAACCCTCTCTTCAAAGCAGAATTGTGCGAAACGCTCTCCCTTACGTCGGTAGACCTTCTTCCTTCCATCATTGCCATGTAACACAATTTTAGACTCATCAGAAAAGTGTACACGGCTCCAATCTTGCTGTAAAATGAGTGCGTGCGAAATGAAAGCGCGCTGTTCGGTGGGCTCGCGTTAGTTTGGGCCCATTAGCTGGCTTGTGTGGTACCATATCGTATTCTTTTAGCCTTCTTCGAACAGTTCGAGCGCTCACAGATACTCCGTGGAAGTCGCGAAGTTGGTTTTGTATCTCAATGGAGGTAAGACAAGCTGGTCGTCACGATGAATCGATCCTGCCTTTCAGTTGTGACCCGAGATTGTGGCCTTCCTTGGCAATGAATAAAACCGCCAGTCTCTACGTACCTTCGATAAACATTTCAGACCGCAGATCGACTTAAATTAAGTTCATCACTCACATTTTTTTGGCTGTATCCGGCCTGAATAAGTGTCACAGCTTGGGCGGCGACTTCAGGTGAAGTATCCATAGATTATTGACAGAACCACGCTTAATAAATAAATAAATTATTTAATTAATGTTAGGAATAAGTAATGTTTGTTGCAAAACCAAAGATATCAATCACTTTTTCAAGAATGAAATCCAAGTAAACCAATAAAATCAAGTTTTTTTAGTATTCGATTGTTTGATATCAACAAACAGGCACTAAATTGTCTTTTGTTTATTTAAATTTTGTGTTCGAAATTCAAAAAAAGACTATTGAATGAAATTGTGAATGTACCAGGTTCTAAACTGCATAAAAACTTTTTGCTCGACCTAATATAAAATTTTAGCTATTACCAAACGAAACTGAAAATGCAAGGTGGGCCAATAGATGTGTCCAAAAGTGTATTTAGAAAAACTTGATTCAATTACTTTACACTACTAGACTTTTTTTTTAATTTCACTTTAATCTGGGGCTTGACTGCGATCCCGCGTGATGGTAAGCAGTGATGTAATCATTGATAAAGAGCGCACTAGTATATTAAAAGACTTTTCACTCTAGCCTTTAAGAAACTTAAAGAAAAAACTTTCCAGTTCAGGCAAGTACCAATGTAACTATTCTAAGTTATATGTACTTTCTAAGTATACCTTGGACACCAGTGACTGATTACAATGTGAAGGTAAATATCTCGTGAAAACCTGGACTTAAAGTCTGAAATAGCCAACCCACATTGAGCAAGCGTGGTGATAACGCTCATTCCTTTTCTGTATGAGAGGAGACCTGTGTCCAGCAGTGGGACGATGAAAAAGGTTAATGATGATGATGGAAATACCACCGCAGGCAAATTAAACCCGTCCTTCTATGTACGCGGTATAAAAGACAAGGCGAAACGCTTAATACAGAACATTAAATTATATTATTTGCCATATAGCACAGCTGATCACAACAATATACAAACAACTGTAATGACAACTATGTTCAAGCAATAATAACCAAATATAAATATAAATAAACATATACGGACAAATCACACAGACAGCCTCCACGTCGCAGGCAAGCGTGTTGACCGCTGTGCCAATAAACTGGAATATGCGGTTTATAGCCAGAATCATAATAAAACATAACAAATTATTTACATACTTGTCTTGTTTTCTTAAAATACCTGACCCGATATGAGAGCTTTTTCCATTACTCATCGACGTACCAGATTGCAATAATGGCGCTCACAATGGCCGACAATGATACCAATATTTACGGCCTACAAACATTTGATAAACTAGATGGCAGGATTACCTCCGTACTGCTTTTTGCAGCGCATAATGGCCATGTATATACGAAGTGCCTTGATGGAGCATCAGCAAGGAGTTTGGCCATTTTAGAAACTGTATTTTTTAGTGCAATCATAGTACATCAAGCTCTCGTCGTTTCTTGTCCCTCCTGCCCCTTAGTATTTCACCCATAGATTTTCTGTTAAAAAATCACACTTAGCGATAAGACCGCCCATTGTGTCACCCTTTGTAAAAACCTCATATTTTCTTCTGTAATTTATATGGTGTACACTAGCTTTCCGCCCGCGGCTTCGCCCGCGTGGAGTTCGGTTATATCGCGCTTTTTAGATTTCCCTCGGGAGTATCAACTTTTTCCGGGATAAAAGGTAGCCTATGTTCTTTCTCAGGGTCTAAAGATTGTCTGTGCCAAATTTCATCAAAATCGGTTGAGAGGTTTAAGCGGGAAAGCGTAACAGACAGACAGACAGACCGAGAGACAGACAGAAAGAGTTACTTTCGCATTTATAATATTAGTATGGATTATATAGAATACAATACTCCTTGTATTGTATTCTATCAAGCGACCCGAAATTGACAATTTTCTGCTGTTTTCATAATGATTTAGCAACAAAATTGGAAATCTGTTAAAAAAATTTGACAGGTTGGAGTAGCTTGATGTGTTAACATCTGTACACATTGCTCTAGTTATTGACAGTAAATTTATGTTGAAAGCTGGTAACTGGCAACAATATAACAGTGTCTCTCGTTACCGACAAGCGCTGGTTGTAAACGCAAAAAAACTAATCATACATACTTTATTATCCGTACTTTTCGGCACTTATCAGCGACGTTTCGCGCTGATTTAGAGGTCAGATACGTTTACGTATAATACTGGACTGCATGATTAACGTAGTGGATAAGCTATTGACTGCTGCACAAACAACTGAACAAATATTTCTATGACCTACAAGTAGTTCTTCCGTTCTGACTGTTTGTGTATGTGAGTTTATATGTTGTAAACGCACCCGCGATACAGGAGAAATTTCTAGTATGGGGCAACGTTTAAAAAAAAAGAATGAAAAGAAAGGCTGGTTTCAGCTGAATTCGGTTAGACAGGAAGCCGTCCCCGATATAGTAGTGAAAAGGCAGATGATAAATAATAACATCACTGAAGAGTTTAAGTGTTTAAGAGTTTAAGAGTTTTTGCCTTTCAAAGCCCTAATCTCTAAAATTGCCAATCAGCACCCTAATTGCGTAACACACTATTACTATCAGTTGGAATCATTTCGACGCAAATGCAACAAAGTGCAATGAATGTGGTTGAACTGTCAAAATGAAATTCGTTGCTACTGGTACTGTGTTCCGTCATTAGCCTGCTGGCTTGAATGATACTTTTGCATATAATAGCCCTATTTTCTGTTCTAGAATAAAGCTATTTAACATCACTCTAGGACCGTTACGAGCTAAGCAGAAAGAAAAAATGATGTGAAAGAAGCGAATCGAAAACCAAGTACAATTCGAGCTGATGATGTAACTATGTAAACTAGGACAGGTTATGCTAGTTTTGAATAGAAGTTTTTTTTTATCGTATAGTATCCTTGAAAATCTCATGCATTTGCATACCTGTTTTGTATTCACAAAATAACCGATCCGGCATCACAGCGCTTTGTAGCGAGGAACGCAGTGAACGTGTGACACTGCTCATTGTATCAGACGGTAGACACTATCATTGACCACTTTATCATACTATCAGGCGTACGTAACGCTCAACATAATCATTAATCATACAAGTACCAGCCCAAGAACCTTTCAAGAACTTGTTGGTGACTCCGGGTATAAAGTTATTACTAGTATTTTGCTCACACTGACTCTCGTGACGGCCGTGTACGGAGTGACATCGTGGTTCTTCATAAAAAGGACTCGTCATTACAGGAACTATGTGTTTATCAGTGCCGTTATAACAAGAATGCTAATTTTTTTCGTCAATGTTTTTTTTCCTGTGGATGCAATCCAGCCTGTAGAAGAGGTGTAATAAAACTAGTCATAATGTTGTATTTTATACAATCGTTTAATTTTTGGTTACTTGTGTTATGTTATATGTTTTATGTTGACTTTGTGCAAGTTTTTAGTCTTGACATTCAAAGAAAGTACCCTAAAAGTAGTTTGTTTGCTTGGGGATAGACCCCCAAGCAAAGAAACAAATAATGTCATAGAATACTATTCTGAAGTATGCAATATTCACCATGATAAATTTTCATGTTTGGAAAGGCGTAGTCACACGTTGTCAAGGTGCTACGGTAGGTAGGTATACGTAACGTGTGATTATGCCTCTCCAAACATGAAAATTTATCTCTACATGGTGAATATTGCATACTTCAGAAAAGTATTGTATGACATTATTGTCAATTTACAACGAAGGCATCTTGGTAGAGTCTACTATGACCATTTACTTGCAACTACATTAGCAACTTTGTTCAGTTCAGTATTCTGAAAATCTTGTTTTAAATTTTTTTAACGTCAGTTTTTGTCGTAGTTGGGTTTTAGTTTTTTTACTTTTTATTATTATTTAAATGAATAAGCTCTTAATAAACTAGCGCGCTTTGCCACCAACGATTGCATCACTGCTTACCATCTGGTGGGATTGCAAGCACTAGTCTATAATTATCCATACTAATATTATAAATGCGAAAGTAACTCTGTCTGTCTGTCTGTCTGTCTGTCTATCTGTCTGTCTGTTACGCTTTCCCGTTTAAACCTCTCAACCGATTTTGATGAAATTTGGCACAGACAATCTTTAGACCCTGAGAAAGAACATAGGCTACTTTTTATCCCGGAAAAATTTGATATTCCCGAGGGAAATCTAAAAAGCCGGTCATAGAATAGCAGAAACCCATATCCTCCCGTGGGTATCGTAAGAGGTGACTAAAGGAACTCTCACCAGGGAAGCGGGCAGCAGCGCTTCTCTGGAATAACAAATTACTGCGATCCCCAACCCGCCTGCTTACCGTGGGGTTTACAATGCCCCCCAATTGAATGAAAGCCTTTCTCCAACAGTGGACTTCTGTAGGCTGAGAAGAAGACTAGTTTATAATACTTCAGAGTACCACGTAGACTTTAGAGAACCACGTAGACCACCTCTTAAACCCATAACACCCTTAACTCCACCTCTTCGCCAGTCATCATCATTTCAGCCGAAAGACGTCCACTGCTGGACATAGGCCTTCCCCAAGGTTCTCCACGACGAGCGGTCCTACGCCTCCCGCATCCAGCGGTTACCCGCGACCTTCACCAGGTCGTCGGTCCACCTTGTCGGGGGCCTACCCACGCTATGTCTTCCGGTGCGTGGTCGCCACTCGAGAACCCGTCGGCCCCATCGGGCATCGGTCCTACGGGCAATGTGTCCAGCCCACTGCCACTTTAGTGTTGCAATTCTTCGGGCTATGTCGCCATACAGTGACTGGTGTTAATTCACCTGTACCTCACATGTCCAAACTGTTAAACGCAGCGACCTGGTTGACGTCCACGCTGACTCAATATCGACATTTGTCAGACGTCATTAGTGTGTTACTTCCATTGAGAATCCAGTCTGGTTAGAATATAAGCAATTTCACTAATAAAATTACAAAGTGCACTTAGCATGTGGTGTTTGCCTGTAATTGGTTGTGCAGTTAGATTTAAGTCAATAATTTGTATGTATTTGTAATGTGTGAAATATCTGTAGCAACTGTTGGCGAACCTTAATTAATTAAATCTATATCTACTAATATATAAAGCTGAAGAGTTTATTGTTTGTTTGAGCTCGCTAATATCAGGAACTCCTGGTCCGATTTGATATACCATTAATCCAGGAAGACTTTAGGCTATATAATATCACGCTGCGACCAATAGGAGCGGAACATAACTAACTCCACGCGAAAGAAGTCGCTGGCGGCCACTAGTACTAATATGTAAAGCTAAAGAGTTTGTTTGTACTGTTGAAATCTACGCGGGTGAAACCGCGCGACGCAGCTAGTAAATAAATAAATAATAATTATAATACTAAAAACTGGTGGTCAGATTCCATGACTAGTAACGACTGACATCATCATCATCATCAGTCCCTACTCGTCCACTGCTGGACATAGGCCTCCTTCATGGCACGCCAACAAGCTCGATCCTGAGCCGTTCTCCGCCAGCCACTACCAGCCACCTTTTTGATGTCGTCGCTCCATCTCGCCCAAGGGCGCCCCACGCTACGTTTGCCGAGACGGTCTCCACGCCAAAGATACGACTACCGACTCACGACTAACGACTGTCAAAGATTTACGAATAACAGCCATAATCAGCAGCTTGACGCTTGTCGTGCTTTCCGAAGCACGGAGAGGTCTTGGTATGTAATGATTATCACCCATCCATAGACCAACCGCGGCAAGCGAAACTTAACCTGATCAATCAACCTGTGCGGTCTTTATTATTATTATACAAGGCACGGTTGCGCAGTGATTAAACTACTGACTGCTCCTCTGCGTGTCGCAGGGTTCAATTCTCGCACGGACCATATTTGTATGACCTGCAATTATTTGTTATGGGTCTGGCTGTTTGTGTGAGTTTTATATGTTTGTAAACGCACCTACGATACCGGAGAAATTCCTAGAGTGGGGCAATGTTTTTTTATTGTTATACAATATGTAAAGAAAACCCTGTCCGACCCATAAGGATAATAAAGGTTAGGTAAACACTTGACCAAATATAATATAAAATTTTAGATAATCATCATAGTAACAATACTAATGAATTTTGAAATAATCCTTTTTTCCCGGGAATTAATTCCAATTTCCCCGAAATTTGGTAATTTTTAAAAAAGTGACAACACCGGTATTATTATAATCGAATAGCGACGCGACCACGTCACAGGTGCCGCGTGCCCTGCCCCCCGCCGCCCGCGGAAGGGGTTGCTTATTGCGCATGTATTAAAGTTACCTTTTTTTTTGCGAAATAATATTTATTTTTTAGGGGGATTTTTTTTTTAAGTTTAGTCTGTCTTTGTAGAATCAGTTATCGATACCACGGATCGGACAGGGTTTTCTTTACATATTGTATATGTCCTGGATCGTCGAAATTATTTGAAGAAAAGTTGCTCATTTGATTTACGTAGTAGAGGAGCAAACGCTTGTGACGTTATTTTGTAATAGCAGCACGTGGACAGAGTCGCTTTGGATAGTGGGGTTCGTTGAACGGACACTTTGCATCGAGACGCGGACCAAGGCACTTCTCCGAACCGAAACTGTCGGTTTGGCTCTTTAATTCAAAACTCACCTACGAAAGGGAACCCGTACCACCATACCAAGATGCGGACGACCCTACCGCTCCGCCGTCGCTGTCTGCGACATATATTTATAGATAACATTTATGTAATATCAATTAAAACAATTTCTAACTAATCACATCAACCATTTCACAGTACGAACCCAGATAAAAACGTCAAAGTAAGAATTGTCATGGTTCAGACCGGGGCTTATCTGCCGGATCGAACCGGACCGAGCCTGTCAGGAACCGGCAGCGACCGGATAGAACCGGATCCAACGTTCTGCTTTGATTGATAGCTTTTAATTTGATAGCTATCGTCGTTTATCGACTGTATGCGATGGAAAACATTGGGTTGGATATTTTGTAGTTTATTTTGATATTGACTTAGTGCTGCGAATAATATCCCTTGCTGAAATATGGTTTTTCCATACAATATAAAATGTTTTTGATTTTGTTTGTTCCTAAATCACGTTCACAACCTAAATTTATTTTAAATTCAGTTCAAATTTTCTTTCTATTTTATTAAGAGAAGATATCATATTAGTTTTCGCGTAGAATTCATATCAGAAAATATTTCAATTGATTGATTAAATATGTTAGTTTTCTATGACAATCTGATGAATGAATAAAAGTCATAGAACATTATTGATTATAGCACTGGCCACTTTGGATTCAGAGGAGAGACGTGCAAAGAGGCTGATTGGTGACCCTGATCTAACTCGAGTTGGTCTCCAAAGCCTAGAGCACAGGCGTAGAGTAGCCAGCCTTTCGGTGTTTTATAGGATGCATTTCGGGGAGTGTGCGAGGGAATTGCATGATTTAATTCCCCCATCTCCGTTCCACCAGCGGACGACCCGTCGTGCGGCTGGTTTCCACCCTTACGTTGTTAACATCACTACGATCCGGACGAAGCGTATCGCCTCCTCCTTTATACCGCGTACATCGAGGGACTGGAACAATTTGCCAGCGGCGGTGTTTCCGTCGGACTACAATTTGAGTGTCTTCAAGGCTAGAGTGAATAGGCTCTTAATAAACTAGTGCGCAAAAAAAAAAGCTTTCCGCCCGCGGCTTCGCCCGCGTGGAATTCGGTTATACCGCGCTTTTTAGATTTCCCTCGGGAATATATATTTTTTTTCAATAAAAGGTAGCCTATGTCGTTTTTCAGGGTCTAACGATTGTCTGTGCCAAATTTCATCAAAATCGGTCGAGAGGTTTAAGCGGGAAAGCGTAACAGACAGACAGACAGACAGAGTTACTTTGGAATTTATGATATTAGTATGGATTAGCAATTTACTCCTCTATCCATAAACGTTGCTTAAAGTTAACTAGTGATTAGCGATTGTTTAACCGTACATTTTAGACGTTTGCACGTCACTTAAAATCGTTTATGAATAAACCCCCTAAACACTGTGGTGGTATTCATAAACGATGATTAAAGTTAAGTGACGTTCATCATCATCATCATCATCAACCTCTTTTTTTTATCGTCCCACTGCTGGGCACAGGTCTCCTCTCATACAGAGAAGGATGAGCGTAATCACCACGCTTGCTCAATGCGGGTTGGCGATTTCAGACTTAAAGTCCAGGTTTCCTCAAGATGTTTTCCTTCACCTTCAGTCATTGGTGTCCAAGATATACTTAGAAAGTATAGATAACTTTAGAAAAGTTACATTGGTACTTGCCTGACCTGGAATCGAACCTGCGCACTCATACTTGAGAGGCTGGTGTTCCAACCACTAGGCCACCACGACACCTGTGACGTGACGTTAAAAGTTCAAAAATGTGTGGATAAAGAATCGCTAATCACTAGATAACATTAAGCAACGTTTATGAATAAAGTGGATAGTCTTCAGAGTTGGTTGATGTCAATAATTCTGTATAGACCACGACATGGAAGATACTTTTTACTCGGGTGCTGTGAAAAGCTCTTCAATAATACGAGTCTCCTATGATACGAAACTGCGGGCAACGGAAAATATTTTTTTCAAAGAATTTGCTCGCAATTTTTTTCCAAAGAATTTGCTCGCAAATTTTTCCACAATTACCTTTATAAAAAGCTAAATCTTTTTACCTCAAACATTCCTGCTATCCATTACCTGTCCCATAGATATTCAGTAGTCCCCTGTCCCTTAACACACCATCGGAGTCCCACAACTTCTCCCCGGCTGACAATGTATGACGTCATGAGCTAACAGGATAGCCCGCGTCCCATGGGCGTGGAATCTATCAAGGTATCAACATATTCGCTAAAAAAGTGAAGAAGTTTTAATGGTTTTCTTGGCGGGTGATATATGCGTAGGGACAATCTCATTGGGTAATATTAATGAAGAATAGATTGTTTTAAATAAAGTGATATTGAAAAACTTCCAGTACCCTAATTGCGTAACACAAATTTACTGACAGTTGGAATCATTTTGAAGCTTATTATTAATCTATTGCTCCATATGTTACATATATTTTTTTAATCTATACTAATATATAAAGCTGAAGAGTTTGTTTATTTGAACGCGCTATTCTCAGAAACTACTGGTTCGATTTGAAATATTCATTGTGCCTTGTATAGCCAATCAATCCAGGAAGGATTTAGGCTATATAACATCACGCTGCGATCAATAGGAGTGGAACCAAAATAAACCAGTTAATTAATCTGAAATTTTCCGTTTATTCGTTTAGTCGAAAATTTATTTATTTATTTATTTAATGACTATGGACAACTTACAGCTAAAACAAACAGGATAAAAAAAGATGTATGTCAGACTGGCAGTGGGCGACGGGGTCTGTCAAACTCCTACTGACTAAAAACCACCCCGGTGTGTCTCCGGTCACGTGCGCATGGAGCCGCGGGAGTCCTTGATTCTGCCGCGGCCCCCCACACTCTCGTGCCGGCCCGGTCTGTCCGGGCCTCGCCTCTTGCACGGGGTAATGATGTTATACTACCCCGTGCATCGCCTCTGGGCGAGGGCGGAGGGGCGCGCGCGAGTGTCAGCGCGCGCCTCCGCCCTGGTTCCAACGAATAGGGTGAGGGGACTTCCGCATGTCCCTCGACCCTGGACCCATAACCAATCTTCACCACACCACACCACACGTAACTTTTTACGATGTGAGCTTTAATGAATGAATCATCATCATCATCATTTCAGCCGAAAGACGTCCTGGATATACGCCTCCCCCAAGGATCTCCACTACAACCGGTCCTGTGCCTTCTGCCTACCCACGCTGCGTCTTCCGGTGCGTGGTCGCCACTCGAGAACTCGTCGACCCCATCGGGCATGAGAGAATCGATCGCCTGGTGTTAAACATTTTTACAAACACTCAATAAACTCTTCTTATTACTTTTAATTGTATAATTTCTTAGAATAACTAAACTTTAAAACAGACATTGAGTTTATCTTAACATTTCTTGTTAGGGGTGGTCAAAATTAGCTAATTTTTAGGGATCCGTACCTCGATAGGAAAAACGGAATCCTTATAGAGTAGAATACTCTTTATTATGTACACCATATAGATTACAAAATCATAAATATAAAGATATTACAAAGGGTGACACAATTGGCGGTCTTATCGCTAAGAGCGATCTTTTACAGACAAACCTTTGGATGGAATACTTCATTATTTGTCTGTCTATCTGTTAATACTTTTTTCTTAGTATCGCTTGAAGTTATCACGTAGAAATTCATATCAAATACTTAACGCTCCAATCCCTTGAAGGAGTCAAAAATCAATCGTCTAATCAATACATTCAAAAGAGATGGTCGGTTATCTTCCGTTTACGATGCATATTTTAACTTTCAAAAGGAATCAAAACCTATAGAAGGCTTTTTGTTGAGTTATAATCATGAAATTTGGTTGAACCAATGCCATATAGCACAATTTAAGATAAAATCCGAAAACCGTAAATTTGTAATTTCAACCTACACGAATGGCTGACTCGCGTTTTTCCGTACCTACCGTATTATGATAGGTAAGTTACGGAACCAATGGTCCGCGGGTCCGGCTCGCACTTGACCGATATTTATTATTATCGTCATCATCATCAATAACCGTTTTTTTATCGTCCCACTGCTGTGCACAGGCCTACTCTCATACAGGGAAGGATCGAGCGTAATCACCACGCTTGCTCAATGATGGTTGGCGATTTCAAGTCCAGGATTCCTCAAGAGGTTTTCCTTCAACTTGTGTAGGTTTTCCTTCAGTCATTGGTATCCAAGATATACTTAAAAACTACATATAACTTAGAAAAGTTACGTTGGTACTAACTTGCCTGACCTGGAGTCGAACCCGCACACTAGAGAGGCTGGTGTTTAAACCACTAGGCCACCACAACTTCTTCGTATTTATTATATGCCGTACAAAAGTAATTCCGATACCCTATTTAGGTTTAAAAAAAAAAAAAAAAACAAATGCATGTAATTTTACTACATATAGTTTCTTCCACATTCATAAAGCGTTTCCTTTTATAATAACTTGGTTACTCCTATTTGCTTGGAAATACTCGGTGACCACCTCAAAGGGTTGCTATTCCTTTGAGTACCAGCATGGACTAGCAAGAACTCTGGCATAATAATGTATTACCTTTGAGTGTTATAGCGTATAAACCAATTCACTTACTGCTATAATAGCACAGACGCTCCTTCCCTATTTACCATGCAAAAAAAAAACTAGTATGGATAATTACTAACATAGAATACTATCCTTTATATTTTGGAATTATGCAAACTAGTCCGTAAGTATCCAGATTCCTATAAGACAAGGGGAGATGTACAAACGACTTATACGTTGCGTCATAGAAACAAATTAAATTTGCCCCCATCCAACCTAAAATTGCACTCATGTAGTCCATATTCTATGTCAATAAAAATATACAATAAATTACCAGAAGACATTAAAGAACAAAATAAAACCAGTATATTTTTATTTAAATAAACCTAATCTTGCCAACCCGCATTGAGCAAGCGTGGTGATACGCTCAATCCTTCTCTGTACCCAGACCTGTGCCCAGCAGTGGGACGATAAAAGGTTGATGATGATGATGATGGATACCTAATCAGGAAAAGCTACTATACGTTACAAGAATATTTAACAGATAAATTCAATAAAAATACATAACTGTAAAGAAAGGTATATTTAAAAAAAAAAAAAAACATTTAATATACTAAAATACCTAATTATATATAATACATTTATAATAATGAACAAATTTTAATCGAGTACCAATTAAAATAATATCAATAAATTTAAAGAAATTGTTAATGAATGAATACCTACTTAACAATTAATATAAATAATAAATATATAATATAAAGAGATAGCAATTGAATAAATACTCACTCTAATACAATTAATAAAAATAAATTAATAATAATGATATAAAACTAAATAAATAATAAATAATTAAATGGAAACATGAAGCGCTCTTCCTCTCTCTACTTATTTAACACTTGCTGTGCCCAACAGGGTCCATAATTGTTTCCAATATTATATTATTATATTTACCACCTCCAACTGTACATTATGGATTGCAATAAACGATTTGATTTGATTTGATTTGCTAAATCCCCGGCACGCCCTTATTCCAGGGCACATTAAGATTGGCGCCGATTAGCTTGTTCAAAAACTTAACTAAATTTTAGTTCGGTGCATTCAAAAGGACAGAACATAATAACAGTTAGTTTAGACCTGTCAAATAAGTCCGCTTTTGACTTATATTGATGTATGTTTGGTCGCCATGTTTATAATCGCGTCTAAACTTCCTCTTAAACTTCTTTCGATCAATCTCCCTCTGACGCAGCATCGTTGGTCGTGTTCTTGGGTTTAACATTGCATCACCTCGCTCAACTGCCGTCATCCTTCCTATTCACTAAGTTTTTTTTTAAGTGAATGGGATTAATAAACTAGCGCGCTTTACCATCAACGATTGCATCACTGCTTACCATCAAGCGCTAATTCATAATTAATAAAAAAAAAACTGTCTATGAACCATCTTAATTTGACAAGATTTAACTAAAATGTTATCTTCTATCCTTTTCATAATGAAAAATATGCACTTAACTTATCTAAGTTAATTAAGTTTGTGAACATAAGAATCGGGGCCATTATAGTATAACCAATACTAGTATATTATGTCCTATATCTATATTATATAATTTTATGAAATATTTTTTTTTTTAATAATTATAAACTAGTGCTTGACTGCAATCCCGCCTGATGGTAAGCAGTGATGCAATCGTTATTCACTTAAAAAACTTAGGAATAGGAAGGATGACGGCAGTTGAGCGAGGTGATGCAATGTTAAACCCAAGACCAACACGACCAAACGATGCTGCGCTAGAGGGAGATTGACCTGGAGACTCTCCACGACCAAATTCCCGAGACAACAACATTTGGCGCATCGTACCCGCCACACATCGCAACACAACTGCTTAGACCCGTCCTCCGTACGGCTTCACCAGAGATCATTCCGGAACACGACGAATCGCTTGGCGGCAAGACTTTGTCTGGTGGGTGGTAACTTCCGCCGGCAGCCGATGTAATGGCCTACCACCGAGAAATTATAGAAGAAATTATAGATTTTCAATCGCTATTATTCGGAGGCAAGTATTTATTGGAACCTCTCACAATTCCTATTTTATGCTTCCAATAAATATAGTTTAAAAAACTAAAAAAACATGCGTGAGCCGCTTGCGCTAATTTTTGTATATTAAGCGCCTTACTGTTTTTTCTCATTTATACTAGTATTGTTTATATACTATTGTCCTAAATTAAATTTTAAAATTATTTTTAACTTTTTGTTTCATATTCTTTAAAAGCATCTTTTTTTAGTTTGTTAAACTATATTTATTTTCAACTTTTTAGTTCGATATTCTTTTTTTAAATAATATACGGATAACACGAACGATTAAGTGGTGCTCATTTGTTTTTACCAAACTTTTCTTGATCTCCAACAGACAGAATAGCAAGTGCTAAAATTCGTAATGATGCATTACCCAAGTAACTAAATCTAAAACTAAATCTAAGCTAAATACTTTGCCTGCACAAATTAATACCGCTCTGCCAACGAACGTATGGTGGGACATTTTACAGTAATCAGCCGCTCACTCGTAGTCCATAGAGACAGAGTTAGAGACAGACAAACAAACAAGCAAGCAAACAAACAAGTGAAGATAATAAAAAGCATGTAAAAATACTTTTGAACATAGTACACTACACATACTTCAAGGAACAATTCGATCGATTAGTGCGACCACAAATTTAGTTTACATTTTCTTAAAAAATGCATGGACTGCTTGTTAGGCGGAAATCTAGTGCAAAGTATTTATTGGAAACGTCTTATGCACACCACAGCGCGCGCGCCGCCGGTAGTTCAGAGCGATCGGCTAGTAATTTTTACCTCTGTTAGGTATGTTTGCGAATCGAACGTGGTAACTGACATTTTGAAATAAGTAGTGTAGAATTTTAGACTATTTTCTATTTTTATTAGACCTTGTTTGTTTACAGGGACAAACTGTACTCCCGTACTTGTTAACACTGCAATTTGAAACCGTTATAAAAATTCTCAATCTCATTCTCGGTGGTAAGCCATAACATCGGCTGCCGGCAAAAGGTACCACCCACCTGGAAAAGTCTTGCCGTCAAGCGGTTCGTCGTGTTCCGGCATGATGTCTGGTGAAGTCGTACGGAAGACGGGTCTGAGCAGTTGTGTTGAATGTTTTTGTGTCGGGGGTTTGGTCGTGGTGGAACCAAATATCAATCTCCTTCTGGCGCAGTATCGTTGGTCGTGTTGTTGGGTTTAACATTGCATCACCTCGCTTTACTGCCGTCTTCCTTCCTATTCACTCAGTGTTTTTGAGTGAATAGGCTCAATAAACTAACGCGCTTTACCGTCAACGTTTGCATCACTGCTTACCATCAGGCGGGATTGCGGTCAAGCACTAGTTTATAATTATTAAAAAAAGGTAAAAGTTTGTTGAGTATGGATGAATGGATGTTTGTTACTCCTCACAAAAAGTACTCAATGGATTTGGATGAAATTTCAGGCACAGTTTATAACCATAAGTTATAATCTATACTGTTACGAATGGACCTTATGTCGATGGCATAAGGTTCAATATCGCGTGACAAGCAGTGTGTCACTTTTACTGTCACTGTCCTATTTTGCCAGATCTAGACATTTTCTAGGTACAATAATAAAACGCATTGCTAGACTTAGGACGGCCTATCGAATGGTACAGGTCTCAACAGTTTTGTCAACAAAGTGTCGACATCGAAATTTCTGGAAACCCGTTTCCGGGAATTACCATAGGTACTTACATGGCCGGTGACCTCGAAGTTATGCAGTATTATTATTACGTCTAGAGGATTCCGGAATGTTCGATCAGCTGGCCTATATATAGGCGGCGCGACGCCGGCGCACAGTCAGTCTACACTCGACTAGCGATACGAAAACAGCGACAGTTAAGAAGCGATCTTTGAGAATACCTACAGCGACAACTGTAACGAGAACTGTGAGTACTACGTGGAGTAACATCTGTACTGTTATTGTGTGTTTACAACACGGACTTCGTGGACATAAGGGAAGACTTCGGTGCAACGTCAGTGACATTCTACTTGTCATTGCCTACGATCGTCTGTACCTTCGTCGTCAATAAACTTCGTAACCCTTAACCGGCGTTTTAGTACCCCTAGCCCGTAACAATACTAATATATAAAGCTAAAGAGTTTGTTTGTTTGTTTGTGCGCGCTAATCTCGGGATCTGCTGGTCCGATTTGAAAAATTCTTTTTACGTTGGATAGCCCATTAATCCAGGAAGGCTTTAGGCTATATAACATCACGCTGCGACCAATAGGAGCGGAGCATAACTAAACCACGGGAACGAAGTCGCTGGCGGCCGCTAGTATAGGATACTTATGATACCGATATTTCGACGGGATCGAATCTTATGCAAGTGAAACCGCTTGGTACAGTTAGTTACTTATATTTATAAAATCAAATCAAATCATCTTTATTGTGGACTATATAGGTATACATCAGAAATCATCATTATCATTATCAGCCTCTATTCGTCCACTACTGGACATAGGCCTCCTTCATGGCACGCCAACAAGCTCGATCCTGAGCAGCTCACCGCCAGCCACTACCAGCCACCTTTTTGATGTAGTCGCTCCATCACGCCCAAGGCCGTCCTACACTACGTTTCGATCGCTGGCTGATCGAGACGCTGTCTCCACTCGAGGACTCGTTTACCCCAACTGCAACGGTTCAGCGGCATATGTGACCAGCCCATTCCCACTTCAGCTTGCTAATCCTCTCAGCTATGTCGATGACTCAGGTCCTCTGTCGATGCGGTCCTTCAGAGAGACGCCCAACATAGCCCGCTCCATAGCCCGCTCCATAGCTCGCTGAGCGGCTTTAAACTTGTGGACTAGTCTGGCCGTTAATGTCCACGTCTTGGCTCCGTAAGTCATGACGGGTAGGACGCACTAGTTGAAGATTTTAGTCTTCAAACATTGGGTTATGGGCGACGAAAAACCCGACGAAGTTTATCAAATGCTGCCCATCCTCGCTGGATCCATCTATTTGCCTTCTTCTCGAAGTTGTTTATCCCTAATTGCAACATCATAAAAACATACATCATAAATACAGGTCTTAATTTAAATAAGTTTACCTATTTTCCGCCGTTGAAGCATACCTATAATAATAAAATACAAATCAGAAGTTAAAACAATTAGTAATTTTAATCATCATCATCATCATCTCAGCGTTAATCTTTGGAGTCGTGAGAATTAAGCTTTGGAGTCTGGTGTACGCTTTACCAGTCTAACTGCTGATTTTGGCTAAACTTCGACATTTTCCGTGAAGCGACCTGACCTGACCTGAGAATCCGTCTGACCTCCACAACCCGAAAGCGATATCGAAGCATTGCAGTTAGACCAATTGTTAGACTTTTGAGGGCTCCAACAACCCGTAACGACTGCCACTAGATGTTCGTATGGCAACCGGGACCAACGGCTTAACGTGCTTTTCGAGGCACGATCAGAGCAGTGCAAATATTCATATTCATGCATACAATTATTTGCACTGTGCGGGGATCGAACCCGCGCCTCCTTGCGCAACGACCGCGTTCGCTACCGCTACGCCACAGAGGCTGTCCAATTAGTCATTTTAGTCTCTTAATATAGTCCGGGAGGCAGCGGCTTTTTAAACAAGTCATTTTATGCCGGCTGATATTAATATAGAAAACAGAATGCATGTGGCTAATGACGAAATCGATAGTCAGCTGTTCCGGTTGCGGTGGATGCGAGATTAGGAAGCTGCGGAATACGTTAAAAAATAAAAATATAAAAAATATTTTATACCACATGAAATTTTTTTCACATGTTATTGACATTTATTACAATTAAAAGAAAGTAGTCAGCTGCGCGACTGAGGGTGGATTATGCGTCAGCTGAGCGTCCGAACTAGCCAAAAATAAGATAAAATAAAATAATTTTATGCCGATTGAAATTTTTTTTACATGATTTTAGACGTTTACAGAAACTTGATATTGATAATCAGCTGCATATACAGTGGGGGAAAACACGTCAGCTAGAGATGTATGACTGCGCGCATATATCTCTACGACTCGTGGAATTTTCAATGCTCCGACTGACGTCTTTCCCCCCAACGGATAATCAGCTGACGAATATTTTCTTGTATCTATATATTAACAGTATAATATCACAAACATTTCATGTCGTCTTTTAACAATTTACCCAAGATTCATGGGAGTGAAGCGGTAACAACATTAATATGATTTCTATTAGTTTGTAATATTCGGATTAATTTAAACGTAATTTTATTCGATTATTTTTATTACAATTAACATAAAAATCGTAATATACATCAAACAAATATTTTTTTATGAATCATCTTCGTTTGCATCACTGTCGTCATCACAATTATCGATGCTTATGTCACACACTCCATCGTTCTCGGTTTCGTCGTTCTCTGTAAAAATATCAGTCAGTCAATTAATTAACAAAATCATGTAGGTAAATAGTATTTGCCAGAAATCAAAAGAAGATATTTTTTTTCATACCATGTGGGTTCATGTCGAGATTAGTGATGCTAGTGATGGATAGCGGCAATTGATTACCCATAAACCATTTAAAATAATGTTTTTCATCAGATTCTTCCCATCCATACTCAGTTGGCAACAGGTCAGTTGCCATGGAACGGTGAGCATGGCTCCAAAGGTGGGCGATATACAGAGTGGTGCTGACAATACGACAATAAATTGAACATCATGTACCTCAACACATTATCAGTGTACCCATAAAAAAATATATAAATATATCCATTAGTTTAGTCACAGGAAATCATTTTTCACATTTTCTACATGATGTACATGTTGATAAGGAAGCGCTTACAGGTTGATGACCGCCGCATCCAGCGGTACTAACTTTAATAATAAAGGCGCGAAAAAGCAAGTCGATACAGTAACGCGCTGTCGCCCGCTGATTGGAGGTCATTGAACCAATATTTTAAAGGATGTTCTATTCCGTTTGCAATTTTATGAGATTTAGTTTGTTTGTGATTTTATTTTTTTTATTTTTGATGCTAGGTTTTTTTCTATGGTTCAGGATTATTCCTATGAACCAGCATGGTCTGTGTTTTCATTTATTGTCGTATTGTCAGCACCACTCTGTATGCCGTTCGAAAAAAATGTTGTTGCAGTTCAGCTTTACAGGGCGGGAACAACGAACCATTGATTCTTTTTTGCAAGTTCAATGGATTGCAGTCATCGGTATTGCCATACGGACGGCACTTTCGCATCACTCATTGCCAAATCTATAGTTTGACATATTTCTAATATGTTTTTACACTTCTGCATTGTATCAGCAGTGAAAATAATCAGTTTTGCAGACTTTTTTTATTACAAAACACACAAAATGGTTGTATTGACGTTATTTTCTTTTCGAATAACACCACACGTTCTCTTAGTAGGAATGTCTTACTTCAACTCATCATCATCATCCCAGCGTTAATCCTAGTCGCATCCGAAGCCTTTTCACCTTTGGAGTCTGGGGTCCGCTTTACCAGTCCAACTGCTGATATGGCTAAACTTCGACATTTTCCGTGAAGCGACTGCCGTCTGACCTCCACAACCCGAAATAGACATCGAAGCATTGCAGTTAGACCAATCGTTGGACTTTTGAGGGCTCCAACAACCCGTAACGACTGCCACTAGATGTTCGTATGGCAACCGGGACCAACGGTTTAACGTGCTTTCCGAGGCACGACCAGGCCAGTGCAAATATTCATATTCATGCATACAAATACTTGCACTGTGCGGGGATCGAACCCGCGCCACCTTGCGCAGCGGCCGCGTCAGCTACCGCTACGCCACGGAGGCTGTCAGATTGTCTTACTTCAACTGAATGTCTTATTTCAACTGTTGGGTATAAATGAAGGAATAAAGCCGAAACGCAGCTGTCCCTTTTGGGGAGAGGGACGCAGGAACGCAGGTGTAAAATACCTGTGTACGGAAGACAATAAGCTGTAAGGTAAATCTTGGGTAAATACTAAATTGTTAAAAGACGACATGAAATGTATAAATATCAGAGTGTTAATATATAGATACAAGAAAATATTCGTCAGGTGATTGTCCGTTGGGGGGAAAGGCGTCAGTCGGAGCATTAAAAATTCCGCGAGTCATAGAGATATAAGCGCGCAGTCATACATTCCTGCTCTAGCTGACGTGTTTTCCCCCACTGTATATGCAGCTGATTATCAATATCAAGTTTCTGTAGATGTCTAAAATCATGTAAAAAAAATTTCAATCGGCATAAAATAATTTTATTTTTTTATTTTTTTGGCTAGTTCGCACGCTCAGCTGACGCATAATCCACCCTCAGCCGTGCAGCTGACTACTTTCTTTTAATTGTAATCAATGTCAATAACACGTGAAAAAAATTTCATGTGGTATAAAATATTTTTCAGATTATTTTTTTTTGACGTGTTCTATGGTGTCTCATAGCGAGCGCCCCCGCAGGTGCGTCAGCTGACCTTCACTTTCGTAATCAGGAACAGCTTCTTCACTAGTATTGTGAAGTAAAGATCGGCATAAAAACACTAATAAAAATAGCCGCTGCCTCCCGGACTAATAAAAGAGTATCGGTTAAATTTCTTGCTAACTCTTCTCCATCATCATCATCAACATTTTTATAGTCCCGCTGCGTAATCACGTCACTAAGTAGGTGGTATATCTTGGACACTAATGACTGATTACAAGGTGAACGAAAACATCTTGAGGAAACCTGGACTTCAAGTCTGAAATCGCCAACCCGCATTGAACAAACATGGTGATTACGCTCTCCTCCAGATGAAATGACAAATTGGAAACTAGCATCTATTTATTCATTGATAAAGCAGACACATTGATCATTGATCACTTGTATTTTACACAATTACGTAATTGTATTTATTTGCTAATAAAATACAAAATACATATTGCTTTACCTAATAATATATTCCAATACTTTAATACGTCAATTACAGACCCAGTGTAACGTGAAATTAGATTGTCAATACATGCATATATCGTATAAACCCACGTCTTTCCCGGCTTATCCATCGCTTTCATCTTCATGTATTAATAATGTAAATATTTACATGCTTACCTTCCCTTTTGTGGTAACCAGAAATATTTAATTGAGTACCTAAATTGTACGTTCATATTAAATGCCTGCCATTCTGACGGGTATGTCAAATATGAGATTAGAAATTAATATCCGTAATTGTAAAGTGTTTGGCTTGATGATGTGGTACACCATAAAATCGTCTGCCAGCAGAAGTTACCACCCACTAGGCAAAGTCTTGCCGCCAAGCGATTCGCCGTGATGTCTGGTGAAGCTGTACGGAGAACGGGTCCGAGCAGTCGTGTTGCGATGTGAGCCGGGTACGATGCGCTAAATGTTGTTGTGGCTGGTGTTTGGTCGTGGACGGTCTCCAGATCAATCTCCTTCCTCTGGCGCAAAATCGTTGGGATTAACTTTGCATCACCTCGCTTAACTGCCGTCTTCCGTCTTATTCACTTAGTTTTTTTGAGTGAAAACGCTCTTTAATAAATTAGCGTGCTTTACCATAGACGACTGCATCTCGGCTTACCTTTTTTTTCTTTTAGGTGTGAAATCATCAAATGATCTCTCCCGCTTTGGACGGAGCGGAAGAGCGTGTCAGGCTTTGACCGACTAAAACCCACCCGTGTTTCTTCACTTGACTATGCGCCAGGGCCACGGTTTCTTTTTTAACCAACCCGCAATCCTGACCCCGGAGGCACCGCTCTTTGTTGACCCCGTCACGATGTGCTGACATATCTTTAAGGCGTGCATGAAACATAACGCGCCGTTGACCCGGGCCTGGTCGTTATCAGGCAGCAAGCTGCCCACTGCTCGCCGCCCGCAAGCCCGAGCCTACGGTGGCCGGCAGTTTGATTTTGTCTCCCGAACAGGGCGTCTCCTGCGGCGTGGCTAGAGGCGTGAGGGCGCTAGGATTCCCGTTTCCTCACGCGCTCCGCCTCCTTCTTTATACCGTAATATCAAATTTACGGTTCGCGTATTTTAACCTGGTCGATAAGCTGTTTTTAATTAGCCACAATCTTACCAATGTAATAAGTATACAAAATGTACTTAATGGTTAAAAGCAGTCTGCTATTTCAAACTCTAAAATAATAAACAAAAGCGCTAAAATCCAGTCAGCTACCGTATTCTAACCGTCGCGAATCACCCAGAATGTACTGGCGTGAACAAAGCAGTTTGTTAGTGCAGTACTTTTGCCTTACACCGCGCCTCTCAAAACGTCGAGTGCTTTTTCATTTCCTGCCGCCAGGGGGCGACGGTGTTTATTTTATTTTCGCTAATGCCCTCCAACCGGCGTTATACAATTAAATTGTTTTTGGGAGCTATTTTTTTGTCTGCCACCGTGTTTTGGTTTTGAGCAATGTTTTTGTGATTTGGATGAGGTTGTAGGAATCTGAAGTCACTAGTTAAATATAATGTTTTCAAGAATTAGGCTACTAATGGAGAAACGGGTTTCTTACGGATCCGGCTGTTAGTTCCATCGATTAGCCGATTTATAAAAACAACATCAATAAGACTCATTATTAGTACAGATATAACATTAACGTCACACTATTGCTTTGTGTCAGAGTAAGCAATATCGGGGACCCTGGCACACAAGCAAAAGAAGGAACACTGGTGGGTTTTAGTCAGTAAAAGTCTGACACGCCCTTTCGCTCCACGCAGAGCAGGAATAGTTTGTTTGTGAGATTACCGTTAGATTTTGGGTCGACACTAGCCCCGTCTCCGTTGTTCAAAAATAAAACTATATTAAAGTTCAATGCATCTTTTTTCTGTGTAATTTAAGAGAGGATAGAAAATAATTTTTAATTTAGTCTCTCTTAGTTCTTCATCACTGCTCTCAAAACGGTGAAGGAAAACATGGTGGCAAAACTTCGAAGACATGTGACATGTACCCATCCGCACTGTGGCCGCGTGGTACCTACATTACGGTCTACTTGAGAGGAGGCCTGTTTCCCAGGAGTATAGGCTCATTATAGACTGATTATCTATGTCTATGGAATATCTTAATATGACTAAATTAATGTTTTATCTTCTGTCCTTTTCATAATTCAATTGAAAGAAGCAGATGCAATGAATTTAAATTTAGTTTAGAACACTTACATATTTGGGAATCGTGGCCACCTATACAACTATATTTTTTGTTTAAGAGAAACCCGAAACACGTGTCCAGTAATTTTAAATAAAGAACCTATTTATTTATTTATTCTTTCGCACACATAACATGTACAGAGGCGGACTTAATGCCTTAGGCATTCTCTACCAGTCAACCCCAGGTGGTGAAGAGATAAGATAGTAGGTGCTTTAGCTTGAAAGAAAATAGTAAAGGAAAAAAAAAGCCTTTAATTTTTTTTTAAAAATACTTAAATAAGCTAAATATACATACATACTATAACCAAAATATATACTTATAATATATACATAAAAAAACTAAAATTTGGGAGAGGGGTGTAGCAATAACTCTACGCTAGTTGTTGCGAAAATAACTCTGCAATTTCCACTTAAATGCAAACCGACTGGCGGCCATCCTAATATCAAGAGGAAGCGCATTCCATAGAAGAATGGGTTGAATGTGAAATGAAGAATGAACAAAGTCAGACGTATGTGAAGGACAGAGTAAGAGGGGATCTATGTACAATTTTTTAAAAAGATATCATGAACAACCACAAAGTTATGAGCTTGTTATGGCTGTCCCAACAAAAATATGGCCCACGCTCGGTTCAGGCGGGCGAGCCGGGTATTGACCTGTGGCGTCAGCTGAGCGCGGGCATGCGCCCGCGTAAACTGGGTAGCGCACTCAGTAACCACACCTTTTTCTTTTTTTTTTTTTTTGATATGGCATCTCGTAGGTGGCCATTAGAGGCCGTAACTACTTAACCGGACTTTCCTGTGAGTGCCTTAATTAAAATTAAAGCCTCCAGCCAGGGGCACTTAAAACTAAATTAAAATTGGGCGACTACGCACTAAGGGCACCCCCTGAGAGGACAGTAAGGGACGGCTGAATCGAATGTATTCCTAATGGTTTGATGACCACGACGTTTCCTAGTACTAACTCTGAGATTACACGCCGAAACAAACTCAGAGGTCATTGTCGGGACATTATGATATTACTGACTCAGCTGCGGCGCGGGCTGGCCTTCATCGGACAAGGAGTAACCACACCGCAACAACTTCTAAATGTATTTGTGAAAAGATATAATATGGTGTAAAAATGATTGGATCGATTCAGTTGCTTATTCTGAACAAACTATATTCAGATTTCACATAAACAGGAAATAATGTTGTCTATGCGTGTACCAAGACTTAATTTTATCTAATACCAACTCTCCCCAGTACATAAATATACCTAAGACTAAAGCGTTAAAATTAACGTCCGCGATAAATTATTATTATCTCTATAATGATAATAAAATCGCGCATAAACTGCGGCCCCGAAAACAAAGGCTCTGTGCACATGTGTGCAATGTCCTAGTAAATTGATCATGTGTACTAAAATTCCTGGAAGAGACTTGTATATAAATTAAAACTAGCAGCCGTCAGCGACTCCGTTCATGTGGTTTAGTTATGCTCCGCTCCTATTGGTAGCAGTGTGAATCTCAGGAACTACTGGTCCGATTTGAAAAATCTTTTTGCGTTGGATAGCCTATTAATCCAGGAAGGCTTTAGGCTATATTACATCCCGCTATAACCAATAGGTGCAGAGCAGTAACAAAAAATGTTGCGAAAACTGAAGTCAAAGCGGAGCATAACTAACTGTACGCGAACGAAGTCGCTGGCGGAGGCTAGTTAGTATAGTTTAGTATAGAAGTATAGAATAATTAGCCTATAATCTTCCCACTCCTGGAACACAGGCCTCCTCTCAGTGAGAGTGAGAGAGCTATGATCATTTTTTTTTTAATAATTATAAACTAGTGCTTGACTGCAATCCCGCCTGATGGTAAGCAGTGATGCAATCGTTGAGTGTAAAGCGCACTAGTTTATTAAGCCTATTCACTTAAAAAAAACTTAGGAATAGGAAGGATGACGGCAGTTGAGCGAGGTGATGCAATGTTAAACCCAAGACCAACACGACCAAACGATGCTGCGCCAGAGGGCGATTGATCTGGAGACTCTCCACGACCAAATTCCCGAGACAACAACATTTGGCGCATCGTACCCGGCATACATCGCAACACAACTGGTCAGTCCCGTCCTCCGTACGGCTTCACCAGACATCATGCCGGAACACGACGAATCGCTTGGCGGCATGACTTTGTCTGGTGGGTGGTAACTTCCGCCGGCAGCCGATGTTATGGCCTACCAAAGAGAATATCATCATGTCATATGATCATAACATCTACCAACCCACACCCCGCGGACCCGTGGCCCCGCGTGTTAGACGCGGCGGCGCGGCGGTGTCACATTTCGTCAAAGTTTTAGCTCTAGGACATGCCAGTTTCCTCACCATGTTTTTCTTTCCCGTTGTGAGAGCAGTGGTGATGAAATAACTTACACAAAATAAATCGCATGATAGGGTTCGAACTTATGACTTGTAAGTCGCGTTTTTTTTTTTTTTTTTTGATATGGCATCTTGTAGGTGGTACCGTAACTACTTAATCGGACTTTCCTGTGGATGCCTTAATTAAAATTAAAGCCTCCAGCCAGGGGCACTTAAAACTAAATTAAAATTAGGCGACTACGCACTAAGGGCACCCCCTGTGGGGTACGAATCTCGGCTTAGGGCGTCGCTAGAGAGGACAGCAAGGGACGGCTGGATCGAATGTGTTCTTAATGGTTTGATGACCATGACGTTTCCTAGTACTAGCTCTGAGAAGAAACGCCGAAACAAACTCAAAGGTCATTGATGGGACATTATGGTATTACTGGCTCAGCTGCGGCGCGGGCTGGCCTTCATTGGACAAGGGACGGGGAAGGGGATTACTACGTGAAGCGTGTCGCGATGGACCTCGGCGGCGACGTCGGTAGGTCGGTCTGTTTTTGTGTAATGTGCTAGTGTTGTAAGTCGCGGCCGATACCACTAAGCCACCGCTGCTTTCCAAATATCAAACACTAGCTGCACCGCGCGGTTTCATAAGCGTAGGTTTCGATATGTTTTTTTTTCTTATAAAGCCTTTTTGGATTAATGGGCTATCTTAAACTTGCATCACTCCCAATTTCAACCATTGGGCAAGTGCCCGCCAGACATAACACCCGTCTGGTCGGAGGATCCTCCCTTTTCTACGGGGGACGAGTGAACTTTTCTCTCTGTTCCTCATGCCTCCACAATAAAGGGTGTATCTGACATCGACGCACAAACGAATACCATGGGTCCAGTACATGATTCTGAACCCCCCAGTGGTGGAATTATTCGTCGGCTTTTTCATGATTTAAAAAAATAATCATATGAAGTTTTTTTCACTTTAGACCGTTCATAATTGCTGTATTTTTATAACCCAATAAGATTTTAAAGTAAAAATTAATTAATTCGCTAATTACACAAAAAAGCGCAATGAAAACAAAACTCGAAAAACTGTCTTATCAGCTGATTTGATAGAGTTTACATCAGGGATCAACGTCATACCTACAAACCCGCACGGCGGCACGCTTGCAACGTTCAAATGCCGAGCCGACACTTTTTTTTAACCACTTTGAATTCTGTAACCGTTCATTAATGACATAAATGACTATCATAATTTTATTAGTGGCATGCGGTGTAGTGTAGCCTATCCGCGAAGTTTGCGTTACGATGTCAGATACACCCTGTATATTAGTAATTGGTAAGTATAGATTAACAAATAATTCACTCACACTTGCGCGGATCGGTGAGTTAAGCGCACGCGTTAGCCCAACCGTTCCATAACAGCAATGCTTTTTAGTGTTTTATTCGTACCATACTTTGTTTATACCTAATAATGAGTGATAATCGAAGTGTATCTAGTTTGCCTAGACTGTTGAGTGATTGTAGTGATGAGGAAATTGGAACTGCAATAAGTGAACATGCTGAAGGTAATTTGAGAAAAAGTTCAGAAATTAATGAACTGCAAAGGAGCAAGAGAATGAGAAGTGAAAGTAATGAAAAGGAAAGTGAAGAATATGTAGATGAAGACGGCTATATAACTGTGCAAAGAAGACCAAAACGGTTGAATCGATCTTCATCTAAAAATAGTGAATCACAAATTGATATGACTACCCACACACTCGAAAAAGTTAATGTTTTTGAAGTATGTATTACCGCTAAGGAACCATTACCGAAGCAGATTGCCCTAGCTAAAATGATGAGGAAATATAATATAGAAGACATACACAGAATTAAATATAAAAGTAACTTTAAAGTTTTAGTTTTGTTTGAATCCCAAGAAAAAGCGAATTCCTTACTAAATTGTAAACAAATAGCGGAGTTGGGTCTTAGGTGTCAAATGACATTTGAATTGAGTATGTCTTATGGCATGATTAAACAAATTGACTTGGAAACCGAATTGGAAGAACTACAAAATATATTGCAATGTGACTCGGAGATTATATCTTTAATAAGACTCAAGCGACTAAATGAAGAGGGTAAGTGGGTGGACAGTGAGACCATAAGGATATGTTTTAAAGGGCCGACCTTACCACCGTATGTATATGGATACGGTTGTAGGTTTAAGGTCGAGCCATATACTTTCCCAGTCTCACAATGTTCTGGATGTTGGAAGTATGGGCATATAAGAAAGTATTGCCCTGGAAAAAAAGTACTTTGCCCTAAATGCGGTCAAAATCACACAAATTGCGAAACCGAAGTATTTAAATGCTTAAACTGCGATGGTCCTCACATGTCCTTTGACAAAACATGCCCTATGTTTCAGAGAGAAAAAGAAATTAGGAATGTGATGTGTAAAGAAAATTGTTCTTACAGGAAAGCTCTGGAACTGTTGTCAATCAACAAAAAATTCTTACAGAAAATCAGTACAAATGAAATACATACTATGGATATATCTGAACAGTCCTTAACTCCTCAATCAAAAAGCTATCGAGATGTATTACAGTCTAATATACCTGTCACATGGAGGGATCAGGAAAAAAATAGTGAAATATTATTAACTAAAGAGTCTAGTGAACATAATAGACATACAGTAGAAAGGAGAAAGAAAAACAAAAATATAATTACAAATAAAGGCCAGAATAGGGATGAGTTGGATATGGAAAATATTAATAACAATGTCCTCGAACATCAATGCCAGGATAAGAAAGAAGAAAAAAGAAAACGAACATTTAGAACAATATTTTTTAAATTATGGCAGGAATTTAAAAAAAAATCATTACGTCTAATTTGGATTTTGAAGATAAGTTGAAACGTTTTTGCAAATTGATATTTGAAGAAATACGTGCATATGTAGTGGAGATTATAAAAGATGGAGATTTACTTAATAACCTTTTCTGTGGATTTAATGGATAATAAGAAAGTAAGGAATTTTTGTATTAATTTGCTGCAGTGGAACTCACAGAGTTTAAGACCAAAATTAACAGAATTTGAGTCACTTTTGCTTAAAGATCAAATACATATTGCAATAGTCTGTGAAACATGGCTGGAGGAAGGGAGCTCTTTGAACATATCGCAATATAATATTTATAGAAGGGATAGATACGATAGATATGGCGGCGTTGCAATAATAGCACATAATTCAATTAAAACAGAACTAAAAACTACAAGAATTAACAACACTGGTATAGAAATGTTACATGTTAAGATCCTTAATTGTAAATACCTAGAGAATATTATTTCTATTTACTGTCCACCCTCTGCACTAATTAGGGAATCAGATTGGGATGATCTATTCTCACTGTACACAAACAAAACCATAATAGCTGGAGACTTTAATGGACATAATTCGAATTGGTCATGTAAAAACGACTCGAGAGGAAATCAAATAATGGATTCTGCATTAGAATATGGCTTTGTACCCATCAATGATGGCAACCCAACCAGAGTAAAATTTGTGAATAATGTACTTCAACAAACATCTCCTGATATCACTTTCACTTCGTCCGATATTGCAATTCTCTGTGATTGGCGTGTGATTAATGAGAAATTAGGAAGTGACCATCTGATGATAAAAGTCAAAATTAATTATCAGGATGTGCCAAATTGTATAAAAAAGAAGAATTTTAAAAAGGCTAACTGGTCAGAATACTCTAAAGACATTGAAAGCGCATTTACAGAATTATCTATTTGTTTAGATAGTACGCAACAAAAGTATACGACCTTTATTTCTATTATTAATAAAGCAGCAGATAAAAATATTCCTCCAATTAAAATTTGTAATGACCCTGAAAGGAATTTTAAACCGAAACCTTATTGGAATCAGATGCTATCTAAAATCGTGGCGGAGAGAAGGCTTGCATTGGCCCAGTTTAGACGCAATCCTACACCTAGAAACTTAGATGTGCTGGAAGATAAAACATTAAAGGCCCAAGAAGAAATAAAACGAGCTAAGGCAAATAGTTGGCAAACATTTTGTACAGATGTTGATGGTAGTGTGACATCGTCTGAAATGTGGAACAGAATGAGATGGATTAAAGGTTACAGAAGAGATAAGTATTATATAACAATGGATAGGAAACATAAACTTTTACGTACCTTAGCCCCTGACTCAGTTCAGTTTTGTAAACCCATATTTACATCAAATAATTTATTATTAGAATCTGCTTTTAGTTACCATGAGCTAGAGGCATGTATTAAGAAAAAAGATACAGCTCCTGGTGACGATGACATTACGTACTCCATGATCTCTAATCTTCCTGTCATAGCAAAAACATTCTTACTTGATATATATAATGAAATTCTTGATTCTAGTCAAATTCCCAATGAATGGCGTAACATTAAAATCATTGCAATACCAAAACAGATTAGTAGTTCTAATTCAGATATCAAGTTAAGACCAATATCATTGATATCTTGCTTATGTAAAACGTTTCATCTGATGTTAAATAAAAGGTTGGAATGGTTCGTTGAACATAATATGTTGTTATCTTCGAGCACAACAGGCTTTCGAAGAGGGCGTTCATGTCTAGATTCTCTTACTCAAGTTGTCACCAATATACAGATTGCATTTACTAATAACGTACCGACGTTAGCATGTTTTCTCGACATCGAGAACGCTTACAATAATGTGTTAGTTGATAGTGTTGCCCAAATATTGGATAAATTGAAGGTTGGAAGTCGAATATGTAACTATCTTTGGTACCTTTTGAACGAAAGACATTTAATTATCAGAGACGAATTAGGCTTGGAGAATGATATTGTTAGATGGACTAATCGTGGACTTGCACAGGGAGACCCAATCTCACCATTACTATTTAATATTGTTACGATGGAGATTGCAAAACAAATTAATAATAACATTGTCCAAATATGTCAATACGCGGATGACTTTGCGATTTTGACAAACTGTAAAAAACTTAATGATAGTGTTCACTACATGCAAATTTCCATAAAAACAATTGAACAAATACTACTTGATATAGGTCTAGAACTATCAATATCCAAATCAAAATTATGTTTATTTAGTAGAGGATATAGAAGACAACAAGTTAATATACTAGTCAATAATAAACCGTTGGAACGCGTTGACAATATTAAATATTTGGGTATGTGGTTGGACTCCTCACTCCGGTGGGGTCGACACATTAATGAACTAAACGAAAGATGTCAGAAAATGTTAAATATCGTCAGAGTTCTGTCTGGGTCTGGGTGGGGGGTACATCCCATTCATTTAAGGCGTTTATACATAGCATTGATAAGAAGTCGTATTGATTACGGATGTTTTCTGTATGACAGCAGTATCAAATCAAGAGTTTATAAAATAGATAAGGTCCAAAATAGAGCTATGAGAACTATAGGTGGTTTCATTAAAACGACTCCCATACATGTAATGGAGAGTGAATTATGTTTGCCTCCATTATGTATTCGGCGGCTGTATTTAGCAATTAAGTTCTGTACTAAAGTTAATTCCTGGGCCAATGACACCACTGCTAGGTTACTATATAAACTTGGAACACTTTCAACTAATCGATACTGGATAAATAAAAAAAAACCTTTGTTAATGACTACTGTTAATTACATTAAAGAAGAAAAAATATATTCGACTTGCCCTTTAGACATGTATAAGTTAAATATTTGGTGTAGTTTCATTCCAATTAATAATGTTATTAGAACGGATTTAAAAAGTGTTATAAAAACTAAAAGGTATTATGAAATTAACTTGTTAAGAAATGATATTTTATTAGAGTTAAGTGAAAAATATGGACAATGGCACAAATTGTATACAGATGGATCCAAAAGTACTGAAATAGGAGCAGCCTACTATGATCCAGTGACTAAAGGAAGTGAGTGTTTTAAAATTGTTTCTCCGGTATCTATTATGACGGCAGAAATTTTGGCAATTTCAAAAGCGTTGTCCTACGTTAAAACATTGTCTAACATAACTAATGTGGTTATATTTACCGACAGCAAAAGTGCTCTTCAGCATCTGGCACGATGCGCCTCTGGACACAGAGGTGTATCGATTGCCTATGATGTGTTGAGAAAAATACACTCACTTCTTTTTGAAACTGGTAACATAAACATAGTAATGCAATGGATCCCGTCGCATATTGGTTTGAGGGGAAACGAGGAGGTCGACAGGTTAGCGAAAATGGCGGCTATTTCGGGTTGTGAAATTTATATTTTTCCAAATAATTCAGAAATATTACAAAAATTTAAGAACTTTTGCTATAATAAATGGAAAGATTACTTTAATGAAGAGTCTAAATTAAAAGGAATTTGGTACAAAATTATACAAAACGAACCTCCTCGTATCCCATGGTTTGCTAGTAATATCATTGGCCGTAGTACTATAGTAACTGCTCATCGGGTTCGTTCCGGACACATGCCACTGAGAGCTTTTGCGTATCTAATGCAAAAAGTTCGTTCACCTAATTGCGAGGTTTGCAACAAGAGAGAAGATGTGCAGCATCTTTTGATGGAGTGTGTCAGGAACGAGTCTGAGAGAAATAGAATAATTAGAGAATTAGATATAAATAGGTTAGACTTAGGCACATTTAATTATTTTCTTTCCCAGCCTTTGTCCCGTGAGGCTAGAATGATTTATTCTTTAGTTAATATTTAAGTTCATTTTTTGTTTAGAAATAAGTTTTTGTTATGTAACTTAAGATTAGTTTATGATGGGACTGACGTGAACTGTGTTCAAAAGTCCCTTAAAATAAAGATAAAAAAAAAAAAAAAAATAATTCACTCATATCTAGGTATTATAAATAGATCTTTGTACGACAATTCATTGCGACTATAATTTCTTGAGCATTGATAGTGGCACCATCAATTTTCGATGAGCCGCAGTGAAACCAGTTCAGGAACTGTGTTGAAATTGTAATTACAATTGATTTCACCCTGTTATTTTAGGCCCGCGATATAGTAATTACATATATGTTATACATATAAATATTTTTTTCCTGTGTTTCTTTTAAAATTGTGATAAGCGTAATTGTTATGCAATAAAATTAGCTAAATTTTAACATTTATTTCATTACTATACATTGTCAGGTGAAAATTGGTCATTCGTCTTTGAGACTAAATATGACTCCTTGCCAAAGTCTCTTCAAGCATTGTGCCCAATGAATCCATCTATTACGTATGAAAATTCTGAGACTTAAAATGCATCTTTGTCAAAATTTTCTCCGTGGTAGGCCATAACATCGGCTGCCGGCAGAAGTTACCACCCATCAGACAAAGTCTTGCCGCCAAGCGATTCGTCGACTTTCGGCATGATGTCTGGTGAAGCCGTACGGAGGACGGGTCTGAGCAGTTGTGTTGCGTTGTGTGGCGGGTACGATGCGCCAAATGTTGTTGTGTCGGGAGTTTGGTCGTGAAGAGTCTCCAGATCAATCTCCTTCTAGCGCAGCATCGTTTGGTCGTGTTGGTCTTGGGTTTAACATTAAGTTAGTTAGAACACTAAGTTTTTTATGTGAATAGGCTTAATAAACTATTGTGCTTTACCATCAACGATTGCATCACTGCTTACCATCAGGCGGGATTGCAGTCAAGCACTAGTTTATAATTATTAAAAAAAAATGCATATCTGTCAATAACTATGTAGTTGCACCCGCAATTTCTATCCTGTGGAACTATCAAGCTGCTATTTTTTACATCGGGGTTTACATAGTCTATTTTATTTGTATTTGTATCTACCTGATGTTTATTTGTATTAGACGTATTGTGTATCTTTTAATGTAGTCTATATTAATATATTTTCTATTTTTCAAGTGTGGCACCATGAGTTTTCGATGAGCCGCAAGGAAAACAGACCAGGAACTGTGTAGAAATTGTGTTTAGTGTGCTGTTTTAGGCCGGCAGAATTGTCATTACATGCTGTACCTATTAATTTAATTGGGTAATAATTATCTAGGTCTTAGGTAGACGTGTTCTTGGGTGGAGATCGTGACGAGATAAACGTAAAGGAGAACGCCTTCAGAATAAGTGGAGCGACGATCATCTCAGGACGGCTGGTGGCAGCTGCATGAAAAGTGCCTAAAATCGAGTTGAATTACGTGCAATAGAGGCGTGCGATATCATTTTTTTCTTCAATTGGCACAAAGGGTGGCCACACTGTAACCGTGAATTTAGCAAATGATTCTAGAAACTTATGCGGATTATAAAAAATTAATGGTGCTCTTTCACAGATGTGGGCAATTTACATTTCGCCATCGAGCAACATGAAGAATGCTCGAAGCATTTCACAGTCAAAATATACAACGCTACTTTTATTTATGCTAAGCCTAAATACAGTTTGTTCAGAATAAGCAACCGAATCGAGATCATTTTTACACCATGTTATATTTTTTCCCAAATACATTAAGAAATTGTTGTAGAGTAGTTATCGAGCGGTTACATCATTATCATAGTACTTGCGGGCGCGCTATAGCTGACGCCAGAGGTCAACGCACCTGTGGAGCTTTGACCATTACATATTTTTGTTGGAACAACTAAGTTGAATAGCAATATCATAACTTTGTGGTTTTCATTACATCTTTTTAAAATTTTGTTCAGGGTTTCACATAAACAAGAATAATGTTGTATATACATTACAGCATTTTTTTTGAAAGTGAAAAATTTTCTTAGTGATTTGAGAACTTTTGTTAGATGAGGTAAAAGCATTTTAATCGCGTGAGGATGACCGACCCGACACTGTTCTCGCTACAGCGATATAAACATACATATGTGTACTGTATATGTATAGTGTATACTATAGTATAGATTCCATCACCGTTATAACATTTTGTTCTTTTTTTTTTTTGTTGGCATAATAATTATTTCAGTTTATACTTCTGTCGGTTAGTCTCACGACTCATCATCATCTCAGCGTTAACCCTAATCGCATTTGAAGCTTTTTCAGTTTTGGAGTCAGGGGCCCGCTTTATCAGTGTAACTGGTGATTTTGCCTAAACTTTAATATTTCCGTGAAGCGACTGCCGTCTGACCTCCACAACCCGAAGGCGATATTGAAGCATTGCAGTTAGACCAATTGTTGGACTGCTGAGGGCTCCAAAAACCCGTAACGACTGCCATTAGATGTTCGTATGGTCACCCGTAACGAGTCTTCGAGTGAAGACCGCGTCTCGGCAAACGTAGCGTGGGACGCCCTTGGGCCAGATGGAGTGACGACATCAAAAAGGTGGCTGTTAGTGGCTGGCGGAGAACTGCTCAGGATCGAGCTTGTTGGCGTGCCATGAAGGAGGCCTATGTCCAGCAGTGGACGAGTACCCGACCAGACCAGTGCAAATATTCATATTCATGCATACAAATATGTCAAGGGCGGTTAGTCCCATGACTGCCTTTTTTATTTACCCACGTAAAATTTGAACGCAATATTGGTTTAGTATCATGTACTTGAATCCACGGTATTAGATTGCGATGTCCCTGAGACACAGGACAATATTATGATATATGCATAGTTTAGTAGCTATGATTACTGACCGATAACTAACACGCACAGTACCACAAATTAACTTACAATAAATAATAAATCAAAACAGTTATATAATAATGACATGTAAAATAATATCACATACAGTCAAGACCAAAAGTCGAGTTACAATCTCACAAAACTATGGCCAAGCAATACTAGTTGTAGTTACGACCTTCTTCTATAATAAAGTTTGATACACACTTATACACTTTGACAACTTGCTGCCCGCTTATGATTGTTAGGTACTACTTACTAATTTCAATGCTCACAATAAGTGTTTAAATAGCCTAGCGGTTCTCGTCTTGATAGGCGTTCAAGGTGGTTCGAGTTCAAATCTAATAACTTACAAAATATTTTTGAAATGTTTATTGGTGAGTTTTGAATGCTGACAACAAAAATATGTAAAAATACCGATCCGCAACATAACGATGATACTTTATTTTAAGATTTTTTCTATATTAGAGTCATTATAAAAAGATGACGGTAGATTTGAAACAAACTGAACAAAAAATATTCCACTACCTACAATAACTATTATTAACTACAATAACTCAAATAATATTACTTAGCTGTTGTTGGTTGGTGAACATATAGATACGAGTTCGTGTTATTAGTTTTACTTTTTTAATCAATATGCAGGCATATGCAGCAATATATCTCAAATATCATAATATGAAACCGGCTTTTGTGTAAGTTGTTTTTATTATTATTTGGGTAAGGTGCAAACCAATCACTTGTTAAAAGTGTGTAATAAATTTGTTATTGTTTTAGAGAAATACTGTGTCGAGACAAGTGGAACGAAACAACAATATTTACCGTTGAATAAACCTTTGAATCTTGCGAAGAAGAGAGGTTGCATTTGTGGTTTAAAAATAAACTGGCGATACTGGTGGAGACTTATCGAGCTAAACAAAAAAAAACAATTTATAACAATCACAGTGCAGAAGTGTCCTACAAAGTGTTTTAAATATATGTCATTATATATCGTAATAACGGACTCTAAACCAACTCGTAAAGTAATTTAGCTAAGTGATAGTAATATGTTCGGTTGGCTTAATGGCTAACAGATGTCGCCTTTTGCAATTTCAATACAAATTACTTTTGGTAAATTATAAAAACAATAATTTCGGAATTCGATAAGAAATAAGTTCGATTACTTTTGAACTAAGAAAGCGCTTGAAGATTATAATCTCATGCCTTCAAACTCCGAAAAAAGGCACTGCAGGATGGCAGCACTAGCATGCTATACACGCAAAAAAATTGTAAATGTAATAAGCACTGTTTTGTGTTCTAAGTATAGATTATTTTATGATTGTAATAATATTCAGGTTAAGCTTCAATCCTCTTTTCTTTAAGAAAATGAATAATTAAACTATAACCTCTTTAATGATAACATGTAATACTATAACTTTCATATCTAAAAACCAAAAATGTTTTTTATATTTTTTACTAATATCATAAGTTTGTCAAGGATTACTTTTATATTCTTTTATATTTATCTCATTTAGGACTGGTATAGTGCCCAAGTCCTAGAAGCTTGCTAACGTGCAGCCCGTGCCCAAGAAGGGTAGTCGTGCCGATCCTGCCAACTATCGGCCGATTTCGATCACCTCCATACTTTGCAAAATTATGGAGCGTGTATTGAACTCGCGCCTCTTGGCATACCTGGAGGGTAACGATCTCCTCAGTGACCGACAGTACAGGTTTCGCCGCAATCGGTCAACTGGGGACCTACTAGTGTATGCCACTCACTTGTGGGGCGAGGCCCTCGAGAAGAATGGGGAAGCGATTGCTGTCTCCCTTGATGTCTCGAAGGCCTTCGACCGGATATGGCACGCTGGCCTTTTGGGTAAGCTTTCAGCGTACGGCATTTCCCCTAGCCTGACTGGCTGGGTAAAAGACTTCCTGACTGAACGGTCCCTCCGAGTTGTTGTCGACGGATGCTCTTCTAAGCCCATGTCAACTAATGCCGGTGTTCCTCAGGGGTCTGTTCTCTCTGCAACTCTGTTCCTGCTGCATATTAACGATCTGCTGATGCCCGGTATCTATGGGTATGCAGATGACAGCACAGTTGTAGAGAGATACCTGCCGGATGCTCAGGCTAGTAGGGAATCAATCCGGTCCGAAAGAGAGGCCATGGTTGAGCGAACGAGTGTTGCACTGCAGGCAGTCTCCGGATGGGGCAATGCCAATCTTGTAGCATTCAATGCCGCCAAAACACAGGCGTGTCTTTTCACCGTCAAAAGGAGCCCGTTCACCTTGGCCCCTACTTTTCGGAATGTGTCCTTGGAGTGTTCCGACCGCCTTCAGCTTTTGGGAGTTGAGATTTTCTCGAACCTTAACTTTGGGCGGTTCATTGAGTCCAAGGCCAGGGTGGCTGCCAGGAAACTTGGCGTTGTCGCAAAGGTCCGGCAGTACTTCACACCTGGGCAGCTTCTAATGTTGTACAAAGCACAGGTCCGTTCGTGTGTGGAGTACTGCAGCCACATTTGGGCTGGTGCTGCTAAGTGTCACCTGGCCACTTTGGATTCAGTGGAGAGACATGCAAAGAGGCTGATTGATGACCCTGATCTAACTCGAGTTGGTCTCCAAAGCCTAGAGCACAGGCGTAGAGTAGCCAGCCTTTCGGTGTTCTACAGGATGCATTTCGGGGAGTGTGCGAGGGAATTGCATGATTTAATTCCCCCATCTCCGTTCCACCAGCGGACGACCCGTCGTACAGCTGGTTTCCACCCTTACGTTGTTAACACCACCACGATCCGGACGAAGCGTTTCGCCTCCTCCTTTATACCGCGTACATCGAGGGACTGGAACAATTTGCCCGCGGCGGTGTTTCCGTCGGACTACAATTTGAGTGTCTTCGAGGCTAGAGTGAATTATTTTAAATTATATGAAACAACAAAAAGATTTGCCGTTATTAAGGATCGAACCCACAATCGCTCTCTTATGATAGACCATTGTTAAGTGCGGTCGCTAACTTAACTTCAAATGAAGTAACGAAATTTTGCATTACTTTAAAGAAAGATGAAGACTGCGATAATAAAAATAATACGTTAGTGTGCGTGGCCGGTTTAGCGCAGGCGACAGTAGTCTTTAAGGTGGGAATGGACTTCTACAGCTGATTGTATCTTGGAAAACAAAGCCTTGAAAATCTCTCAATAAACTGAACACACACACTCACATTAAATAAAAATAATTTAAAAAAAAGTGAGGAGCTTTGTGCCATAATTTTTGTATAATAAGCGCCTCACGCTTTTTATTAAAATTATTTTTAACTTTTTACTTTGATGTTTTTTAAAAACATGTTTGTTTAATTTTTTTAACTATATATATCCTAAGAGTTAGAGACGGACAAACAAACAAGCAAGTAAGCAAGCAAACATACAATTGAAGCTAATAAAAAGCATGTAAAAAAGAACATACAAATAAAGAAAGAAGAAGAATGAAAAAACATCTATTGTGACTCATACAGGAAAACTTAAAACTGAACTAAATAGACAAAATCTATATACATATACTAATATATTATAAAGCTGAAGAGTTTCTTTGTTTGTTTGAACGCGCTAATCTCTAGTCCGATTTGAAAAAATATTTTTGCGTTGGATAGCCCATTAATCTAGGAAGGCTAATAACATTACGCTACGACCAAAATGAGCGAAGCATTAAAAAAACCTATCGAAACCTACGCGCGTTAAACCGCGCGGAGCAGCTAATTAAGTATAAAAGCAGGTTATGTAATAAAAAAAAAAGTAACAATAATCAGAAAGTCCCTGATAAGGCTAAAAGGTCCTATCTGAGCATAATGCTTCGACATTTAAAAGTAAATGCCTCAGCTCTGGTATTATGATGTCACGGGCAATACAACACACACACATCGCAGATTGGTAACCCTGCGCTCTGGTGCTAAGGTCCCCCACACTGCAGTATAATGTTAGAGAATACACAATAAGCCTATAATGTTTCTACTATATAGAAGCAACAGAAATATGTAACGAAGAAATGTAACCCATATTATGATTTTAAAAGAGTGTCCATGGAGTTTCTTGCACGTTCTTCTCCATAGAGATCTACGCTTTGGAACGTGCAATTTAGCTTCACTTTTCTTGGACTGACCGACGTTGACTATTCAAAAGCACCAACGGATGGTTAATTTGAAATTAAACAATTTTGATTTTGATTTTTTGACTCTTGGGACACCATCCTCCTCTCGGTGAGAGGAAGTGGGCCATGATCTACCACGCGGGCCTAGTGCGGGTTGGTAGATATCACATATCTTCGAAGGCTCAGGCATTTTGGCTCCAGGGCATGCCGGTTCCTTCACGATGTTTTCCTTCGCCGTTTTGAGAGCAGTGGTGATGAAAACACAAAGTGAAGCGCCTGATGGAGTTCTAACCTACGACCTACAATTTGTAAGTCGCGGTCGATACCATTAGGCTACCGCTGCACTTGTTAGAGAATATTGCATAACATTGCATGTCTTCTTCTTCTTCTTCAGCCTATAGATGTCCACTGCTGGACAAAGGCCTCCCCAAAGCTTTCCACGCTGACCGGTCTTGTGCTGCCCGCATCCATCGGCTTCCCGCGACCTTCACCAGGTCATCGGTCCACCTTGTTGGGGGCCTCCCTATGCTGCGTCTTCCAGTACGTGGCCGCTGCTCCAGAACCTTACTGCCCCATCGGCTATCGGTTCTACGAGCAATGTGCCCTGTCCACTGCCACTTAAGTTTAGCGACTCGCAAAGCTATGTCGGTGACTTTGGTTCTTCTGCGGAGCTCCTCATTTCTGATTCTATCACGCAGAGGAACTTCGACCATAGTCTAATAAATACTAATAAACGTCATAAATTGGTGTTTTCATTTGTTCTAAACCCTATAAACTTGACTATGGAAAATTTCATGAAATAAATCCGTTGAATAATTTAATTTCGACACCAGAAAATCTTTTGATGTAGAGCCAGGTTTTGTCTAATTGAATTGTATTCTTGCAAGGATTTCTTTCAATAGCAGTGTTTGTGAACGTCACCTCTGAGGCTAATAGCAGCCGTATTTGTTCTGCATGAGACTAGTTCAACCTGGATTCTAGATAGCGGTAACCAATTTTGGAGAAGGTATTTCGAACGAGAAACACTGTTACATACGGCAGACGTGACCTGCGCAGACCCATTTCAGCTTCGCGGCTGTATTAGCAATGTCTGTAATCTCCATTGATATAATATTAAACAGATATGATATGCTCTAACAAATTAACCGAAATAAATGTGCCGATCGAAGCAGCAGCACACACATGCAATTTTTTTTATTCTGCGTACTTTTCACATGTTGGTACAGTGTGAGTGAGATGAAGCGCAATCTAAAGCATAGAGAAGAAAAAGATGGCTAGCGTTTGGCATTTGCGCTGTTAGTGTTTGCCGTTTGTTTTTACGAGTGTATCGAGAGTGACTAAGGCAAGAGATTAGAATTATAATCTTTTGTACGCTTCAAGTTCAATTCGCTAGTGACTTATCTACCTTAGTTTAATGTTATATCAATGGTAATCTCACTCTATTAGTATATTAGTTATTTATGCAAATATATATGACAGCATAGTTCAGTACAAAGTTGTCATTTCAGTATTAAGTCTTTTCTTCTAAACTTTTCCATTATCCAAATCAAATCAAATCATTTATTTCAAATAAACCAGTTACAGGCACTTTTGAATTGTCGGAAGGTCGGTCAGTCAATAAGATGAAGCTAGTCGCCCATTCCAAAGAGTAGGTACCTATGGAGAAGAACGGGCAAGAAACTACATGGACACTCTTTTAAATTTTTAAGCTATTGTTACAAATATTTGATTACATCATTCATGTTGAAATCAACCGCGTGAGAACGATGCAGAAATATATTGTACGCTGAGAGCGTCCATTATGGAAAACATACAAAAATCAATACGGAAATTAAAATACGCCGTTCACGAACATGACGTATGGATCAGCATCATTCAGCTCAACCATAGCGAAGGGAACCCAATGACCCAAAACACACGCCACCATCAGCGGGACATTTGAGTGACATACTCTCAACAGCCAGAGCACAATTAAGTCAATAAAAAAGACTAACCCAACAAATAAATGCCTTACAGCACATTCGTACATTGTGCTCACACGTTTGCCATGCAATTATACAATACTAAGAAATTGAATCTACACAATGCTAAGATAGTTTTGTCCAAGGTTCAGCAGCTCCAACAGTGTTCCCGAATCTGTGGAAAGTTTAGCTCCTGTGCAGCTGTACAAGTGCCGAACACCTCTGTCAGCGATACAATTCCTTAACGTACAATATGCTTGGCTACATAGTGTGTAACAGTAACATAGTGTGTGTACAGGCTTTGAATAAATAACATAAACAATTACATATTAAAACTACAAGAGGAAAAATCAAAGAACAATCATTGTATAGAAATCGGACGCAGCTCAAGCCCAAGCCTTTTTGTCCTCAATATAATCCTTCACACTATAAAATGCTTTCTGACACGACTTACGTTTAATGAAGGATTTGAATTTATTCAGGCTCAGATCTTGAACCACCTCTGGAAGCCCATTGTAAACATTTATACATTGGCATCTGAAAGAGCCACCTATTTTCTTGAGCCTTGTTGTAGGTACAATAAATTTGTGCCTGTTCCTAGTATTTATATCATGGACATCACTGTACTTTTTAAACAATTTTATATTTTTATGAGCATACAAAATATTTTCATAAATATATTGAGACGGCACGGTCAGTACATTAATCTCTTTAAATTTTTCTCTGAGAGAGTGTCTCGGACTTAATTTATAAATTGCACGAACAGCTCGTTTCTGCAAAACAAATATTGTTTGAATATCGGCGGCATTTCCCCACAACAGAATGCCGTACGACATTACGCTGTGGAAAGATACCCAAGGCATTGCATTTATCCTCCCATGCATTATATATATGACCTAGAAGTTCAACACCGGCATCAGTAGTTGAACGACCCCTTGTAAAACCGAACTGTTTGCTATGTAATAATTTATGTTTATTAAAAAAAAATTAGCATTTGGTTTAAAATTAATTTCTCAAAAATTTTACTAAAGGTTGGTAGTACAGAAATAGGTCTATAATTTGTGGGGTCTGATGTACTACCAGATTTAAACAAAGGTATTATTTTACTATTTTTCATGAGATCAGGAAACTCTCCACAGTCAATACAAGCATTAAAGATAACAGCTAGAGTGGGTGCCACAATATCAATAATAGACTTAGCAACTTCCACCGAATGACCCCATAGGTCAGCAGTCTTTTTTACATTTAGAGTGTGAAAGATTTTAATTATATCTCTACTGATAACATGTTCAAAATGAAACTCCGAATCACAAACATTAACATTTTCTTTAAGCAAAGACTCCGCAACAGAAGGTGATGAGTTTAGGGATTTAGTAGTTGAAACAGGAATATCCGAAAAGAAATTTTCAAATGCCTCAGAGACTTGCGAGTCTGATTTAATTATGTTGTCATTAATAGACAGGCTATAGTCAGTATTTCTATCACTGGACCTTCCCGTTTCACTATTAATAATTTTCCAAGTCGTTTTAATTACATTTCCACTGTTCTTTATCTTTGAACTCAAGTAACGTGACTTGGCCATATAACAAACTTGTTGGAATAATTTTGAATATTTTCTAACATATAAATTGAATTCAACAGTGTTAATATAAATCCTCTCATTGTACAATTCATAAAGCCGAGTTCTACTTTTATGAATACCGATGGTAGCCCTATCAGAGAAAGATGCTTTACTATTAACAGATATAGTCTTGGGAACAAAGGTGGAATCAAATAGCTTACAGTATATATTAAAAAAAATTGTCATAGAGATGATTAGGATCAGCATTAACAGCACTGGATAAGACTGGCAATTTATTGATGAGATCAAATCTAAAAACCTCCAAGCGGCTTTCAGTTTTGGGGTTAACAGTGATATCCTTTTTGGCCACTTTTTTACTATGGTACGGAATAGTAATCCTTTGTCCGCAGTGATCAGAATCAAGTAAATTTAAAACTTCTTTGTGGCTTGGTATTATGTTTGTAAAAATATTATCTAGGCACGTGGCACAAGTAGGTGTGATTCTTGTGGGCTCCAAAAATAGGTTTACAAGATTGTAGGACTGAAATAGACTTATAATTTTATTACAATAACCAGAGTTCTCTAATAAATTAATATTAAAATCACCGCAAACGATAATGGCTTTGTTTGAAACACAAATCTTGTGTAAGACTTCATCCATTACCTTTTCAAAGCAGTCATACAATCCTGAAGGGTACACACTTAACACAATGAAGCCCTCCAACTCTACACAGGCAATTTCAGCTGTTCGTTCAACAGACAGGCCCACAATGTCTTTACGATTTTTAAATTTCAACAGGTTACTAACTAAAATTAATGAGCCACCATGTATAGCATTAATTCTGCTAAACGAACTACCAACCTGGTGATTCTTAAAATTAAAGAAGAACTGGTGACTTCTTAGCCAATGTTCGGTTATGCAAAGAATATCAATACCATAATGGTTCAACCTCTAAATCTTTGTACATAAATCCTTGAATATTTTGATGCACCAAATTAATATTATCTATTGACTTTAAATTTCCTCCCGAGTTACCTTTGTAATCCTGTATATTGTTATAGCTAGAGGTTGGCTCTATTGTCTTAATTTCTAATTTAAATTATTAATGATGTCAACTGATACCAAATTATTGGCAGAATTAATTAGAATGTCATTGCATTGCTCAAAAGAAGCAAGTTGTTTAGCCAAATTCTTGGCTGTAATAGAAAAAAAATATGATAGCGACACAGCTATCTGTCTTTTAAAGTAATTAGAAAGATAATACATAACATTGTTATGTCTATCTCTTGTCAAATACAAATTCTTAAAATATTTATTAATGTCAATTAAATGTAATATTTTATTATTAAATGTCAAGTTGGACATTGCCATCTTTAGTTCAAATCTAATCCTATTTTCTTCCTGTGGCAACTGGTCACTGTAAGGGAATGTAAACAAGAAACCTTTCCAATATTCAGATTGCTTAATGTTTCACAACTCTTAAGCAGTTCTCTTTTGCTCAAATTTCCCCTATTACCCACAAAAATTAACAATGTTGTATCCTGGGAAAAGTTACATTTAATAATTTTTTGCATAATTCCATATAAAGAACAACCAGGCATACAGTAGTTCAATATTGAGTGACCCGGACATTCATCAGTCAACAAGCGCCCCAAGCCCTTACCTATCTTATCACAGAACAACACAACATCATTAGTCAAGCTTTGTTTAAGACCATTAAGATCATTACAATCACGGCTATTGACACTATTAGCAGAAGGAACTATGACATCAACACAGGGCTGCGGCAAGGTGGTATTACATAATGTCAACGAATGATCCGGCGTAAGCACATCAGATGTTAGGCCGCACTCACAGTTGGTTTTTTGTGAGTTAACCAGCTCATTCATCGCCAACACATATTCTCTCATTAGGTCTTCTGAGGTATTATACTTATTAGTAAATGAAATAAGTTTATCTTGCAGACGGTCAAGTTCAGATTGCAATGACTCCGTGTCTATGTCATACCTCCTATTACTTTGCTCTAAGTTATAAGAATACATATCTAACTGTTTCAGCAAATTGAATCTTTCCCTGTTCATCTTAACACTTTTTATAAATTAAAATATTAAAATAAAGTTTCAAATACAAACGATAGCTTAAAGGTTTAAGCGAGATCTATAGTTAGAATTCATTTTCTGATAAGAAGGACAGACTTTAAAGACGACTTTGTGAGCTGATAGTTGATATACTTGCTAGGAATTATGTCCAGGTGCAGGAGAACATCTTGCGGAAACCTTGACTTTAAGTCTGAAACGCCAACCAGCATTGAGCAAGCGTGGTATTACGCTCAATCCTTCTCTGTATGAGAGGAGAGCTGTGCCAAGCAGTGGGACGATAAAAGGCTGATGATGATGATGATGATGCCATTTATTATAGTCTGAGTTCTCAAGTTGAGACCATGAGCTCGAACAAAGTTCATTTCTCGGTGGTAGGCCATAACATCGGCTGCCGGCAGAAGTTACCACCCACCAGACTAAGTCTTGCCACCAAGCGATTCGTCGTAATCTGGCATGATGTCTGGTGAAGCCGTACGGAGGACGGGTCTGAGCAGTTGTGTGGCGGGTCCGATGTGCCAAATGTTGTCGTGTCGGGAGTTGGGTCGTGGAGAGTCTCCAGATCAAACTCCCTCTAGCGCAGCATCGTTTGGTCGTGTTGGTCTTGGGTTTAACATTGCACCACCTCGCTCAACTGCCGTCATCCTTCCTGTTCACTCAGTTTTTTTTGAGTGAATATACTTAATAAACTAGCGCGCTTTACCATCAACAATTACATCACTGCTTAATATCAGGCGGGATTGCAGTCAAGCACTAGTTTATAATTATTAAAAAAAAAAAAGGTCTGTAGTATGGACTGCAGTCGGTCAACTACGGGGACAAAGGCCTCTCCGTGAGAGGGAATGGGTCGTGATCCGCCGCGCGAGCCCAATACTGGTTGGTTGATGTCACATGTATTCTTACACTGGTAGTTATTTTATATGAAACTAAAAATTCGAGAATCAGTCTTCTTCTTCAGCCTATAAAGGCAGTTGTACACTGCTGGACAAAGGCCTCTACAGGCTTTCCACGATGACCGGTCTTGTGCTGCCAGCATCCATTGGCTTACCACGACCCTCACCCGGTCATCGGTCCACCTTGTAGGGAGGCCCCTACGCTGCGTCTTCCGGTACGTGGCCGCCACTCCAAAACCTTACTGCCCCATCGGCCATCGGTTCTACGAGCAATCAAGGAAGCAAAAGGAATCAGTAACAGTGCAAATTAATTATACGTTTTTTGAAAACAATGCACTTCTCGTTTTAAACTGTTTGTTGGTAAGATAGCCGAAGGTTTCCTCACGAAGTTTTTCATCACCGTCTTGAGACCAATGGCGATGAAATATTTCACATGAAGTATAGCGCCTAAAATTTCACTGCGCGGTTGAACCAGGAATGAGGAGATCCGTAGAAGAACGAGAGTAACCGACATAGCCCGAAGAATTGCAACACTAAAGTGGCAGTGGGCCGGGCACATTGCCCGTAGGACCGATGCCCGACGGGGCCGACAGGTTCTCGAGTGGCAATCACGCAGCGTGGGTAGGCCCCCGACAAGGTGGACTGACGACCTGGTGAAGGTCGCGGGAAGCCGCTGGATGCGGAAGGCGCAGGACCGGTCCTCGTGGAGAATCTTGGGGGAGGCCTATGTCAAGCAGTGGACGTCTTTCGGCTGAAATGATGACGATGATGATGGTGAAAGCCCCTAACTAGAAGCAAGGTTTTTTAAGTGAATAAACTTTGTAGTGTTATTTTATTAACCTACATATACTTACTTCTTCATTCTCATATATCATTCATTTCTGCAGGCCATAATACGCATTCTAGTATTATGAGGCGCTGTTCTGATACTACACCAAGACTCATTATTCTGCTTACAGACACGGTCCTCAACTTCAAGCCTAAGTTTCGGCGACTTGGCGATAACTAGGCGTAAGAAGTTGTACCTGTGCTGTACCGTATTCATTTTTCCTACACAACACAACGCTATAATTTAATATTAAACTTATATTTACATATTTACAATAATATTTTCATTGTTATGACAGTTTTTGACAACGCTGTTGATTATGTCTCTATGACAACCTTTTTTCTTCTAAATTCTTAACTGCCCGCTATCTTTCTATCGGATTTGTTATGCCGAACTCCTTTACGGTATTTTATATTACTTTTAAATATTCAAATATTCAAAATTTTGTGGAATGCTGTTCTGCGAGGTTTCTTAGGAAGCCCTCGCAGAACGTTGACAGTTTTTGAGTTCAGTTTTTTTAGCTTGAGTCGCGGCCTGGTGCTTACATATGTGGTTACTAGTATATTTATAGAGTGCTTTATCTCTGCAGAGCCCTCCTAGGGTTACCCTCTCCCTCGCGGAGAGGGGACCCTCCTATCGTGCTGCTGCCGGCTCTCCGTTGCAGGGGCCGGTCCTGCATTCTGCTGCCTGGTACTGTCTCTGTGGGCGGCGCCACCGCCTCTGATGGCGGCGCCGCTGCTGTAGCCGGACCTCTGCCGCGGGAGCCGCTTTTTGCCGCAGCTTCTGACCCTCCGCTGCTGTTGTCGGCCCTCTCGGCCGCCCCGCTCCTCTACACTCTTCTGCGACCCTCAACCGCCTGCCTACAGCTGTCGCCGGCCCTCAGCCGCTGGGCTTCAGCCGCCGAGCCTCTGCGCCGGCCCTCTTCGCTGACCCTCAACCGCCTGCCTTCAGCCGCCGGGCATCTGCGCCGGCCCTCTTCACCCACCTTCAGCCGCCGGGCCCTCTGCGCGGCCCTCCGCCGCCGAGGCCGTCACCGAAGCTTTACTTTTATATTTTATTTTACCTTTTTATATTTTTACTTGTACCTCACCTCATTCATCATTTCTATACTTTTATTTTTATTTGCTTTTATTTTAATTAATAAATTCTTTGTTTTCGTCCCTCTTCCTCTTCTTTTACTGTCTAATATGACAGTTTGGCGCCCAATTCGCTCTTACCCACTCCCCTCTTTCTAAATTCCAAAAAACACTTCATCTAGTGTCTCAATTCTTTGGCTTAATATTTTGGCATCTTTAAACATTATTATACTAACCTTTTTTCTTCCCTTACAGGAATTCTCTAATATTTTATTTTTCTTTTCACAGCGTTGTTTCTACTGTCTAACACACTAATTAATCTAATTCTCCACAGCTTCACCTACACCTTCATTTCAGCTTCACCCTTTCTTCTTCTTGGAGCGGTTTGCTTCACCCTTTCTTCTTCTTGGAGCGTTTTGCTTCACTCTTCACTTCTTCCTGGAGCGGATTGCAACTCTTTAAATAAGCCTATGCAGGAGCGGCTGGTGACTCCTTAAGTAAGCCTACACCAAATGTCTTTTTTTTTCCATGTCTGGAGCGGCTGACAACTCCTTAAATAAGCCTTATCGTCATTTTAAAACTCACTTCTATGAGTGGCAGTCATTGATTGTGAACTCCACCCATACCTGTATGAAGATTGCTTGTCAGAGATAGTATGAATGGGTAAATGGGGATGTCTGAATCTGTGAAGTGAAGTTTTACGGTCCCTTTAGGAATTCTCTATCAAAATTTTCTCCAGGTGAAAATTTTTCCAGGGTCGGGGGGAAAATGTAGTGTTATTTTATTAACCTACATATACTTACTTCTTCATTCTCATATATCATTCATTTCTGCAGGTCATAATACGCATTCTAGTATTATGAGGCGCTGTTCTGATACTACACCAAGACTCATTATTCTGCTTACAGACACGGTCCTCAACTTCAAGCCTAAGTTTCGGCGACTTGGCGATAACTAGGCGTAAGAAGTTGTACCTGTGCTGTACCGTATTCATTTTTCCTACACAACACAACGCTATAATTTAATATTAAACTTATATTTACATATTTACAATAATATTTTCATTGTTATGACAGTTTTTGACAACGCTGTTGATTATGTCTCTATGACAACCTTTTTTCTTCTAAATTCTTAACTGCCCGCTATCTTTCTATCGGATTTGTTATGCCGAACTCCTTTACGGTATTTTATATTACTTTTAAATATTCAAATATTCAAAATTTTGTGGAATGCTGTTCTGCGAGGTTTCTTAGGAAGCCCTCGCAGAACGTTGACAGTTTTTGAGTTCAATTTTTTGAGTGCAGCTTGAGTCGCGGCCTGGTGCTTACATACGTGGTATTAGTTTATTTATAGAGTGCTTTATCTCTGCAGAGCCCTCCTAGGGTTACCCTCTCCCTCGCGGAGAGGGGACCCTCCTATCGTGCTGCTGCCGGCTCTCCGTTGCAGGGGCCGGTCCTGCATTCTGCTGCCTGGTACTGTCTCTGTGGGCGGCGCCACCGCCTCTGATGGCGGCGCCGCTGCTGTAGCCGGACCTCTGCCGCGGGAGCCGCTTTTTGCCGCAGCTTCTGACCCTCCGCTGCTGTTGTCGGCCCTCTCGGCCGCCCCGCTCCTCTACACCTCTTCTGCGACCCTCAACCGCCTGCCTACAGCTGTCGCCGGCCCTCAGCCGCTGGGCTTCAGCCGCCGAGCCTCTGCGCCGGCCCTCTTCGCTGACCCTCAACCGCCTGCCTTCAGCCGCCGGGCATCTGCGCCGGCCCTCTTCACCCACCTTCAGCCGCCGGGCCCTCTGCGCGGCCCTCCGCCGCCGAGGCCGTCACCGAAGCTTTACTTTTATATTTTATTTTACCTTTTTATATTTTTACTTGTACCTCACCTCATTCATCATTTCTATACTTTTATTTTTATTTGCTTTTATTTTAATTAATAAATTCTTTGTTTTCGTCCCTCTTCCTCTTCTTTTACTGTCTAATATGACAACTTAATAAACTAGTGCGCTTTACCATTAACGATTACATCACTGCTTACCATCAGACGGGATTGCAGTCAATCACTAGTTTATAATAACTAAAAAAAAATCTTTTATGTTTTTCAATACCTAGCGTAAATCCCTAAGCTTTGGTTGGAATTAAAACTCATTCCACGCTCACCCCGCCTAAGGTTTGGCGGTAAGACGGATACAAAATCGCATTGAACATTTACAAATACAGCCTCCAAAATCAAATAACTTCGTAGCTCTGCTAACGTGATGTATAATGTATGTAGTACCGAACGCTAGGAACCTTTGTTAAAAATAAATATTCCGGTGGACCGGGACTTATGTAATTCTATTATGAAGACGTACCTACTTATTAAACTTTCAGGCCCACGATTTTTCTCGAAACTCAGTTCTTATTTTGTTTGTGCTCATTACTTTTTGAGAGTTTTGTTGGTAAATAGAAATCATGCGATGTATGTAGTTCTGTCGAGACATTGCGACATAATGGCCATGAATGTACGTAAGTCCGACTCGCATTTGACTGGTTTAATTATACAATATGTAAATAAAACCCTATCCAAACACGTTAAGGTATTGTTAGGTATCGATAACTGATTCTACTTATGCCTACAAAGACTGGCTAAACTTAAAAAAATACGCCCTGAAAAAATAAATTTCCTTTTATAGTAGGTAACCTACATGGCAATACATGCGCGGGTGACGGGGGGCAGGGCAAGCGGTCAAACAAAATGCCGCGAGTATTGTTCATTCATTCATACTAGGTGCTTACCAATAATACTGTCGAAAATGATGTTATCACTTTTAAAAATTTACCAAATATTGAGGAAGTAGGAGCGGAAAGAAAGATTATTTCAAAATTAATTAGTGCATACTAATGAATTTTGAAATAATCTTTTTTCCCGTGAATTAACTCCCAACTTGTGTAAAGTTTAAAATTTTATTTGATCATATGATTGCCTAACCTTTATTATCCTTATCGGTCAGACGAGGTTTTCTTTACATAATATAATATTAGTCTGTAAGCTTTCTGAAAAAATATCCTTACTTGTTCTTATTTATTTAATGGGAAAGTGAGTTTGTTTGTTCCGCTTTCAGGGCGTAACTACTGAACCGATTGCTTTAAAATTTTGCAGACGCACAGTTCTAACTTTACGCCTGCAAAATGAAATAAGTCCGGATTAAATAATACGACACTTTTTTATCCCGGAAGAATTTGATATTCCCGAGGGAACCTAAAAAGCGCGATATAACCGAAAAAAACGCGGGCGAAGCCGCGAACGGAAAGCTAGAAAACAAATACAGACGTAGGGTAGCACCTTTAGGTGTTCTATAGTGTGCATTTTGGAGAGCGTGCGCTGGAATTACATGACTTAATTCTGCCATCACCCTTCCATCGATTACAGCGGGTATCTACCCTTACATTGTGGACAAGCGTTTCACCTCGACTTTTATTTATACCACGTACATCGAGGGACTGGAACAATTTGCCGGCGGCGGTCTTCCCGTCTAATTACGATTTAAGTGTCTTCAAAGCTAGAATGAATAAGCTCTTAATAAACTAGTGTACCTGACAATCAATCATTGCATCACTGCTTACCATCAGGCGGGATCGTGGTCAAGCACTGTTTTATAAAGTTAACGGCATAAAAATCACGTCTGTTGTATGGAACCCCACCTTCAATATTTATTTTATTTTAATTTATTTTTAGCTAGATTTCCGCCCGTGGAATTCGCACGCGTGGAATTCGGTATTTTTGTTTTCCCTGTGAAATATCATTTTTTTCTGGAATAATAAGTATCCTATTATTTAATCCGGACTTCTAATTTTAGGTCTCCAAAATTTCAAAGCAATCGGTTCAGTAGTTATGGCGTGAAAGCGGAATAAACAAACAAACAAATTCACTTTCCCTTTTATAATATTAGTAAGGATTTTAATATACAATATGTAAAGAAAACCCTGTCCGACCCATAAGGATAATAAAGGTTAGGTAAACACTTGACCAAATATAATATAAAATTTTACATAATCATCATAGTAACAATACTAATGAATTTTGAAATAATCCTTTGTTCCCGGGAATTAATTCCAATTTCCCCGAAATTTGGTAATTTTTAAAAAAGTGACAACACTGGTTTTATTTGGTTGGGGTTGTTTACCGCACATGTATTAAGTTACCTCTTTTTGCGAAATAATATTTATTTTTCTAAGGGGGATTTTTTTTTTAGGGAAGTTTTGCCTGTCTTTGTGGGCATTAGTAGAATCAGTTATCGATACTTAACAATGCATTCACGGATCGGACAGGGTTTTCTTTACATATTGTTTAACAAAATATTCTATGATCATTTCAAGCCTCTATCTATTTCCGTTATTAATATCGAGCAAAAACGGCAAAAAAAAAATACGTTTGTTGTATGGGAGCCCCCTTCAATTCAATTCAATTCAATTCAATTCATTTATTAGTGTGATTTTTTGTAAATACATTTTACAATGTGATCTTAATATCTAATACATCAGTTCCTCAAAAAATCTACCATAAAGGCATACACTTTTTAACAGAATTTAAAATCATAAAAAGGATTCACAATATATTAAAATGATAAATAATTTGATAAATGTGGAATATAATGCTATGTCAAATTTTTATAAATATTAATGTGAAATATCTTACAATGTCAAAATACAATAAAATGTCAAAATTAAATAGGTGGCAATGTCAAGTTAATTATGTTAAAGAAATAGTATAATGTCAAAATTAAATGAGTATTAATGTCAAATAACTTACAATTTATCATTAAGGAATTCCTGAATTGTATAATAACTTTTCTCCAATAATAGACGTCTTAATTTGTTTTTAAATTGAATAATATTTAGGTCCTTAATCCCATTTGGTAATTTATTAAATATTTTTGGGGCCATACAAAGTATGCTATTGTGCATCAAGGCGGTCTTTGAAGGTCGACCGCATAGTTCATGCCTGTATTTTTCTCTAATAATTTTATAGCGATGTTCAGATGCTTTTCTAAATAGATGCATGTTCTTTTTAACAAATACAGCAGTCTCAAATATGTACAAACAAGGCATAGTCATTATTTTTAATAAAACAAAATGAGGCTTACAGCTGTCGGTTATTTTTATACCAGTAATAGCCCTAATGCATCTTTTTTGTGATTTGAACACCATATCCTTATTGCAGGAGTTACCCCAAAACATGACTCCGTAGCGCAGTAGAGAATCGACATATCCATGGTATGCAGTTACTGCCGCAGTTTGATTGACTACTTTCTTCAGTTTAAATAAAGCAAAAGCAAACTTACTAATTTTTTTGATTAATATTGAAGTATGTTGTTTCCAATTAAGTTGATTGTCAATAGTTAGGCCTAAAAAATTTGTATTCTCAACTTCTTCAATTTTTTCATTATTAAAGCTAACGTTTAATTTCGAATTGGCAACTCTTTGACGGAAGTTCATAATTTTAGTTTTCTTTAAATTTATAATTAAGTTGTTATGTTCTAACCAGTTAACGGCTTGTTGCAATGCATTAGTTATCTTAGTTTCAAAGTCATTATTATTTTTGTCAAGTTTTACAATGATAGTACTGTCGTCGGCAAACAATGTCATAGGATAGGGTATATTTTTAGGAAAGTCATTTATATATATAAGAAATAGCAAAGGTCCTAGCACACTGCCTTGAGGCACACCATGGTATATTTTCCGTTCTTTGGATATGTACTTTATAACTGTTTTATTTGAGTTACAAATTCGACTTATTTCGGTGTGTTGTGTTCTATTTTTTAGATAGGACTTTATGAGTGATAAGACATTGCCCCTTATCCCATACGCGTTTAGCTTGCTCAGCAGTATATCATGGTTGACCAAGTCAAATGCCTTTGTCATATCCATGTATATTGCTGAAATTGGGATTCTCTCATTCATGTTAGGAATTATATCATTAAGGAAGTCATATATTGCCATATTGATTGAATGGTCTTTCCTAAATCCTTTTTGTTCCTTTACAAGTACGTTATGTCTATCGAGGTATGCCTCTATAGATCTATATATCCATTTTTCAAATATCTTTGATATTACTGGAATAAGAGCTATTGGCCTGTAATTTTTAATGTCTCTTTCATCGTCTTTTTTAAATAATGGTTTTATGATAGTAGGTTTAAGTTTTTCAGGGTAGGTTCCAGATTCAATACTTAAATTGATTATGTAGCTGAGGGGATGTAATATTATTTCGGAAACATACTTTACAACCTTTGTTGAAATATCGTCGTAACCTACACTATTTTTATTTTTTAAATCTTTTATAATTTTATTTACGTCATGTGGTAAGATAGGGGCAAAAAACATCGAATGCGATAAGTAATCAATTCTATTGTTAGCAGTCAGATGTGTCGAAGCAGTAGAAAGCTTTTCTGCTTGGCTTATGAAGTAGTCGTTGAACATGTTTGCTATGTCTTTGGGTTTAGTGTATTTAACTCCGTCATTAATTATTTCTCTTATATACTCTGGTGGAGAGTTGCTTCTATTTTCATTTATTATTTTCCAAGTCATCATCGATTTATTATGTGCTGTTCTTATTTTATAGTTATTTTTGGCTAATTGGGTCAATTTTATTATTTTCTTAAGTCGGTTTGAATAGTTTCGAAGTTTAGTCACGTTTATATCAGATGGATTTAATCTATGGTGCCATAACAACTGTCTTTTTATTTGGCTACACCGTCTAATACCAGGTGTTAGCCAGTTTGGTTTTTTTATTAGTTTTCTTTTTTTGAAAACAATTGGAAAACATAAATTATAAAACAATTGAAAAAGTTCGAAAAAATTGTTATATGCTACGTTAGGGTCTTTACTGAGATAGACATCAGAGAAAGAAATTGATTTCAAACAGTCTTTGAATTTCATTAAGTTTTCACTACTATAGTCACGCACTTTTATATTCCAACTTTTAATTAGATATGTCTTTTTCACCGGAAGCTTTAAAGTTTGTGCTGTATGATCCGACAAATGTAGATCAAGGACATTATGGGTACATCTTCGTGAAATATTATGTGCAAAATTGTCTATGCATGTATTGCTTTGCAATCTAGTTGGTTGACCAATTTCCAAAGATAGATTGTACTTCAATAGGAAACTAGTAAACTCGAGAGATACTTTATCCTGTTTTAAGATATTAATATTGAAATCGCCACATAGAATTACATTCTTGTTCGAGTTGTAGCAGTATTTTGATAAAATAATATTTAATTTTGAGTAGAACACTTCTAAATTGTTTAACTTAGGTACTCTGTATATACAAATAAGGATTAAGTTATGTTGACTAAGTTCAATTGCGCAAACTTCGACAACGCCTTCGATAGACATTTTACCGATATTTGTAAGTTCTTTATATTGCAGACCAAATTTTACCAAAATACAGGCTCCTCCTCTTTTTATAGTTCTTGTATATGAAGCGGCTAATTTATAATTAGGTATTGAAAGGAGCTCCTCATGTCCTCGCTCCATAAAGTGTTCCGTGACGCAAATTATGTCTACACAATTTCTTTGTTCGGCTAGTTCTTGCAGGTGTAGTGTTAATTGATCCGCCTTGTTTATGAGTCCCGCGATGTTTTGATGCATAATAATCAGATAATTATAGAAAAAACATGCCTGACTCCCCAATATCTGAGGTAGAAGAATTAGATATTGTTATATCATTTTCAGCATCAATTTCAGAAACCATCCTCTGAAGATTGGAGAAAATATTCTTCATCCCTGTTCCATTTACGTGTCCTTGTTGCGCAGAAAACATATCATAGCTCCAATTTAAATCAGCATTAGAGTCTAGTAAGTAGGCATATTCGTGAGTTAAGTTGTCCAGATACAAGAGATTGTTAAAAGTTTCTATTCTTGCATTATATATAGATGTATGATAGCCATATTTGTAGGTTGGAAGGCAAATTATTACGTTAGTGTTCTTGATTTTTCCGATCGTTTCTCTAATAAAAAATATAATGTCGTGATAGTTTCCAGTCCGGACGAAGTCCATCTCTCCCATTATGATAACACAATAATCATTTTTGTTAAAGTTTTTTATTTTATTATCAATGCCCTGCAGCATTTGTTGAACATCTCCTCCTGGATACAAATAGTGACAGTAGTCATTCATGTTAAAATTGTTCTCTATTAAATTACTTAAGTTATTCCTTTTATTATTGCTTAATATACATATATTTTTCCTTGTTTCCTTTTTATTTAAGTTTTTATCGCTTTTCAGGCTCGTCGTTAATTGGGTATCATATTGTGTTGATTTGTCAGCAGTCTGAGTGGGCAAACAGATAGTTTTAGTTTTGTCAATCTTGGGTGTTGTCTGTGGGCTGTTGTTTGTAATGTTAGTTTTTTGATTCCTTTTTTTGTTAGTTAATGGAGATTTACTGTTCTCACTAACTATGTCAGTTGTAATTTTTTTTGTAGATATTTTTCTTCTTTGTTAATTCGTCAATGGTTTTTTTAAGTTGTGTATTCTCTAAGTTTAAACTCTCAACTTCTACGTGTGCTGCCTCTAATCCCAATGTTAATTCTTTTATTTTATTTTGAAGTTGGGTAATTTCATCGCATTGTTCTTCGTCTGACATTTCTGGTACGCTATTGCTACTGGTACAATTATTCAAGTCGGTAGTTATATTTAAATCTTCATTTGTGTTTGTGTCCGAATGTCTGCGCTGGCGCTGGCGTCGCTGAGTGATATATCCGAAGAAGTCACTCATTGTAAGAAATTATAAATTGTCAACAATTCTGTGTAATACAAAAAGTAACCCAGTCGGCGCGGTTTGAACGCAAGACTACGTGTACGGCAGTCGACTGCTTGAGTTACCTCACCATCTGGACAGTTGCCAGTGAGATTGAAACTGGTGATTGTTTAATGCGGAATAGATTTTTAAATAATAAAAACTCGTTAAATATGAGTCATGCCAATGTTTTTTTTTTCCGAAATTTCGGATTATTTTAGAGTTCTTCACTTATTACGCACTGTTAGTCACTTAATTTTGCACTGTTGCTTCACTTAAGCTTATGTTTTAATAAGTACTATTGTTTGTAAGTAAGTTTTTTAACACTATTCACAAATGTGTAATTATTTTCTATAACACTTGAGTTTTTTCGTGGATAACGTTAACACTTAATATTTATAACTTGGTTAACGTTTTTGGTATATAATTGTTGTTATTACACGTTGTTTATTATTATTAAAGAATTTTTAAAAACGGCGAACAAAACTTCAGATGCTTGTAGCTAAAGCGCTTAAATATTATTGTTTTTATTTTTAGTGTGTACTGTTTTAGCGGCAAAAGAAATATATAGATAATCTCTGAAAATTTCAACAGTCTAGATAATATGTGGAAAAATAAAGTATTTTTTTTTTTTATATAAATTACAAACTAGCGCTTGACTGTAATCCCGACTGATGGTAAGCAGTGATGCAATCGTTGATGGTAAAGCGCGCTAGTTTATTAAGCCCACTCACTCAAAAGAACTGAGTAAATAGGAAGGAAGACGGCAGTTGAGCGCGGTGATGCAATTTTAAACCCAACAACACGACCAACGATGCTGCGCCAGAGGGATATTGATCTGGAGGCCCTCCACAACCAAACTCCCGACACAACAACATTTCGCGCATCGTACCCGGCACGTACATCGCAACACAACTGCTCAGACCCGTCCTCCGTACGGCTTCACCAGACATCATGCCGGAACACAAGTAAGTGGAAACAATATCTCTTTTCTTACTCCTAGGCTATTCTTTTCTAATTAATTTCGTTACGGGACCCAAAACAGTTGAATCGTTTCTCCGGGACTCGTCGAGCTTCATTGCTCGGCGTTTTTCTGGCGGTCTCCACTGTTGATTCTGGCTTTCAGGAGTTGCAGTGGGTGGGATAAAGTGGGTCGGGTTTTGTCCCAAAAAAAAATCTAGATACTATGCTTGTGAAAAAGTTTTCCTCAACCCCACAACCAGAATGCCAGGTCTGCCACGCGCGGGGCTTCACATACAGCCTGCAATTTACAACGGCTAAACAATTGGCTATAAAAAAACAATAATGCATTTAATGACAGTATTGCATATTTGATACTTTGAAAGCTAAATGCTACTGTTTTCTTTGTTTGAAATCATTTTTCTGTCAATTAAATTGAATTGTATTTGATTAAAAGGTTTTTTTATATATATTATAAACCAGTGCTTGAGCGCAATCTCGCTTGATGGTAAGCAGTGATGCGATCGTTGATGGTAAAGCGCGCTGGTTTATTAAGAGCCTATTCTATCGGTTGCGGTTCATGAGATACAGACTGATGATAAACGGGGGGACAGACGAACAGCGAAGTCTCATGAATAGGGTTCTGTTTTTCCTTTTCGATACGGAAACCTTAAAGCAATAATAATATTTTTTCCACTGTAGCGACACACACCTCTTCTCTTTGAAAGAGAGTTGGCTGTATTCTACCAAGCTGGCCCATTGCGTGCTGCTAGATGTCCCATGTCTTCAAATTATTAGTTTTAGGATTAGGGTTCCGCACGGTGTTTTCACTGTAAATACACGGGCTGCCAAAGTACAAAGGACGTCTCAAGTTTTTGTCTTCAGTAGAATGCTATTAAATCCTTACTCATATTATAAATCGGAAAGTTAATTTATCTGTTTGTTCCCCTTTCACGCCGTAACTACCAAACCGATTTCTTTGAAATTTTGCACACGTAAACTTAGAAGTCAGAATTAAATAATAGGGTACTGTTTATACCGGGAAAAATTGATATTCCCGAGGCACATCTAAAAGCGCAATATAACCGAATTCCACGTGGGCGAAGCCGTAGGCGAAAAGCTAGTAAACTAATATTAGAAAAATAGTATAATAGAAACGCTTTTGTCTAACAATGTTTTGATTAAACTTCAATTTCCTCAGCAAACCGTCTTCTGTTTTACAACACAGCTTGATTAAATCTAAAATTAGATTTAATTAAATCGTTTAATCTACCTAAACTAAATTTGCGACATAATCGCCACAATGCAAAGAAATATGGTGTTTCTCGGCGGTAGGCCATAATATCGGCTGCCGGCAGAAGTTACCAACCAACAGACAAAAACTTGCCGCCAAGCGATTTGTTGTGTTCCGGCATGATGCCTGGTGAAGCCGTATGGAGGACGGATTTGAGCAGTTGTGTTGCGATGTGTGCCGGGTACGTTGCACCAAATGTTGTTGTGTCGGGAGTTTGGTCGTTGAGGGTCTCCAGGTCAATCTCTTTCTGGTCCAGCATCGTTGGTCGTGTTTTGGGTTTAACATTGTATTACTTCGCTCAACTGCCGTCTCTCTTCCTATGCATTATGTTTTTTAGGTGAATAGGCTTAATAAACTAGCGCGCTTTACTGTCGACGATTGCATCACTGCTTGCAAAAAAGTACCCTAGGCAGGAAAAAATGAGTTGATGGGAAAATAACTTAAACGTATGTACCTATATTAACACTGTTTCTCCTTCCCCTTGGTATTCCATCCAAAGATTGTCTGCAAAAGATCCCTCTTGGCGATCAGACCGCCCTTTGTAAAAATTTAACATAAGTATTTATGTTCTCTATATATATGATTGAGTTGTAGGTTGTGGGTTCGATCCCCGACAGACGTTTTACTTTATGTAAATTATATCATCACCAGTGGTCTCAAAACGGTGAAGGAAAACATAGCGAGGAAACCGACATGTTCTAGCAGCAAAACTTAGCAGATTAGCGTGGTAGATTACGGCCCACTCCTTTTCACCAAGAGGAGGCCTGTGTCCCAATAGTGGGAACATTATAGGCTGATTGTGCTATGTATGATTAATATATACGTACGTGTACTTAGTGAAGAGTACTATTCTATTATATTCTTGCACAATAAAGTTTTCAAGTTCCAATCACTCTGAAATCAATCAATAAAACAAAAGATGAATTCGTCTAAGTTGATTAACGAATTGTTTGAGTTGATAAATAAATTTGTAACAAGTAAAATTTAAATAAACGAAAGGTTTAGAAACGACACGGTTGTTTCGGGAGCTTCCTGTTCCGGATAAGGCAGTAGAAAACACCAGGGTGTCACCACTGTGTGGAACTCCCGGTCACCGTAGGCCCGGGCTTGCGGGCGGAGAGCGATGGACAGCTCGCCGCCCGGTAAGGACCAGGCCGAGGACGACAGCGCGTTCTGTTTCACGCGCGCCTTAAAGACATGTCAGCACATCTTGACGGGGTCCACGAGGGCCGATTCCTCCTGCAACAGGGTTGCGGGTTGGTTAAAAAGAAACCGTGGCCCTGGAGCAAAGGCAAGTGAAGAAACACGGGTGGGTTTTAGTCAACACAGCAGTGCAACAGTAGTAACAGTGGAAGGCTTTCATATTGACACTGACATTACACACAATGACATTGAGTTGAACAAAATTCATTACATTATTTACATTGGTGAGCAGACAAATTTAATAACATATGTATGAAGCCCGAAAGCTTGAGAACCAGCGTTTACAAGGGATACCGTGATATCTATTAACTGGATTCTGAAGTTCAGCTGAGCAGTCGCTCTTCATAAAATACTAGTATTCAACTGCCGCCGATTAGACTAAAAGCAGACACCAAAAGAAGTATAAAAAAAGTTAGGGAATTTCATGATTCAATTCTCCCATCTCCGTTGCATCATCGGACGACCCGTCGTACTGCGAGTTTCCACCCTTACGTTTTTGACACCACTACGATCCGAACGAAGCGTTTCGCCTCATCTATTTCCGTCGGACTAGAATTTAAGTGTCTTCAAGGCTAGAGTGAATAAGCTCTTAAAAAACCGGCCAAATGCGAGTCGGACTCGCACACCGAGGGTTCCGCCGTACAAACGTAGCGGTTTACAATTTATGACGTACTAGCTTTCCGCCAACGGCTTCGCCCGCGTGGAGTTCGGTTATATCGCGCTGTTTAAATTCCCCTCGGGAACATCAAATTTTTCCGGGATAAAAGGTAGCCTATGTTCTTTCTCAGGGTCTAAAGATTGTCTGTGCCAAACTTCATCAAAATCGGTTGAGAGGTTTAGGCGGGAAAGCGTAACAGACAGACAGAGTTATTTTTACCCGACTACGGCAAAGCAAAAGGAGGGTTATGATTTTGACAGGCTATATATGTATGTATGTATGTATGTATGTATGTATGTATGTATGTATGTATGTATGTTCATCTGTTCCGTCGTAACTTCTAAACTACTTATTCGAATTCGTTAAATGACATATCATTAGAAGCGTCTTAATTGTCCGCTGGTTATAGGCTATATGGAGTTTCACAAAATCTAATGTGGCGCCCTCTAGCGGACAAAATATACAGAGTAAAAAAAAAAAGTTAAGATAAATATGCCGTGTTTGGTATCGTTTAAAAGGGCTTTACTTTTACATTTTGAATATATATATATTACTAGCATTTGCTTGTGACTTTACCTGTATTCATCGGCTGATTGCATATAATTCACATCTTTTCGTTCATAGATAGCTTCTTTACTACTTATCAGAATAAGACCACTGCAGAACCATTAGAAGGGCCTTGATATTCTGTTGGTTATGAGCTATAAAGCTTGTCACCAAATTTAGTATTACGCCCTCTAGCGGACAAAAGTTCTATGTTAATACAAAATTAAAATAAATATACCGTATTTGGTATCATCTGAAAGAGCTTCACGAGTACTTTATGTTTGTACATAATCCCTAGTAATGCTTCGTAGAAATTTGAATGTAAACCAGGGTTTGGTAAACGGAGCGATGGGAGTGGTGAAGGCCTTCGAATGGGCTGCTCTTCGGCGCGATCAGCTGGAACAGGAGAACAGCCAAGCGCTGTTCTCATACAATTTGACGACGCATCCATAAAAGCAGATATTAACGGACTTATCAAAATCGAGCCTTGCCTCACTGAATTTGACGGCTTGAGGGGTTCTGGGCAAATTCAGCGTAAAATGCTCCCGCTGGTTCTTTCTTAGGGTTGTACTGTACATAAATTACAAGGTTGTACTCTAGATAAAAAAGTTACAGATCTAGGAAACTCATTGTTTGCTAAAGGACAGGCCTATGTCGCTCTCAGTAGTGTCAAAATCATAGAGGGATTATTTATAAGTGCCTTGGATCATAATAAATTACTTAAAAATCCACATGACAGTCGATCGTTAGCAGAATTAGATAGATTAAGAAATCTTCCCAGGTCCTCTTAATATATATATTTTTTTTTAATAATTATAAACTAGCGTTTGACTACAATCCCGCCTGATGGTAAGCAGTGACGCAATCGTTGATGGTAAAGCGCACTAGTTTATTAAGCCTATTCACTTAAAAAACTTAGGAATAGCAAGGATGACGGCAGTTGAGCCAGGTGATGCAATGTTAAACCCAAGACCAACACGACCAACGAATAACGATGCTGCGCCAGAGGGAGATTGATCTGGAGACTCTCCACGACCAAACTCCCGACACAACAACATTTGGCGCATCGTACTCGCCACACAACGCAACACAACTGCTCAGACGCGTCCTCCGCACGGCTTCACCAGACATCATCCTGGAACACGACGAATCGCTTGGCGGCAAGACTTTGGTGGGTGGTAACTTCTGCCGGCAGCCGATGTTATGGCCTACCACCGTTAGAAAAACATCCAATCTATTTATACTAACGACCTCATCCACTAATTCATGACCAATTCGGTGCCATCGACGCAAATGTGCGTCGCTACTACGAAAAACCGGGAGCTTCATACGGGGAAACCGTTGCTATACGCGCTACGATCCAAGCGCTACGAAATAGTAAAATAGGACATCTCTACATATTACTAAATGCCGATACATAAGTCAAAAGAGATGTCGTATGTTAACTACCTAGTTTTTAGTTCGTCAATTTAACTTTTGTTAATATTATGTGCCACAAATACACTTTAACACCAAAATAGTACAAATAATAAAAAGTAAAAAAACTAAAACCCAACTACGACAAAAACGACGCTGAAAAAGTATAAAACAAGATTTTCAGAATACTGAACTGAACAAAGTTGCTAATATAGTTGCAAGTAAATGGACACAGTAGACTCTACCAAGATGCCTTCGTTGTAAATTGACAATAATGTCTGACAATACTATTCTGAAGTATGCAATATTCACTATGTAGAGATAAATTTTCATGTTTGGAAAGGCGTAGTCACACGTTACATATACCTACCTACCGTAGCACTTTGATAACGTGTGACTGCGGTTGTCCAAACATGAAAATTTATCTCTACATAGTGAATATTGCATACTTCAGAATAGTATTGTAAGACATTATTGTCAATTTACAACGAAGGCATCTTGGTAGAGTCTACTGTGTCCATCTACTTGCAACTATATTAGCAACTTTGTTCAGTTCAGTATTCTGAAAATCTTGTTTTATACTTTTTCAGCGTCGTTTTTTGTCGTAGTTGGGTTTTAGTTTTCGCATTTATAATACTAGCATTGATTTAGAATTTTTCACAGTTTAGAGGCAATTAGATTTAAGAAGTGTTTGATATAAATTTCAGCTTTAATATCTCTACGCGTTCATGTGAAAAAGGGTAGGTAGTAAGTTTATAATTATTAAAAAAATATTTTATGTCATGTAAGCAAAAATAATATTTTAATATTCTATGTAACTTCAAATTTATCATTTTCACAATTTTTCCTTTATCTGTCTGTACTATAATATAATGTTGCTTCGTGCCGAATTTCAAGATTCTGAGTTCACGGGAAGTACCTTGTAGGCAAAGAGATTTAAGATATATAGAGAGGGCATGTGTCAAAATGGCATAGAAAAACTGTGATCCCATGGTTCAGTTCCGCCATCTAGTACAATATAGCAAAATTAGATCGACAATTGGAGACATCAAATAGTAAAAATGAAATAAGTTAATATAAAATATATTCAGCTATTGCCCGGTAGGTGGCCAGTGTGGTCTATGTTGCCAGATCCGATTTAATACCCTAGTATAGTTCAAATCGGGTAAATAAACATTGAAAAGTAAATAAATTAAGTGAAACTTGTCTTGTACAAACAAAAACTGTTTTAGAATTTTATTCGCTACTATTCATTTACCGTGACACCGTCACTGGTATTGGCATTTTAGATGTTTTATGCTTACGAATTATTTTAACGCTCAGTTTATTGCGATTTTTGAGTGTAATAGACCTTTTAGGCCATAAAGCGCATTTTGTTTTGCAATTTTCGTTTGCATTTCGTTTTTATCAAAATTATTCTTTTTACACGTTTGTTTGCAAATATTTTTAAATGGCAATGCAAAAAACTGTGGTAGGGTTTGTATCATTTCGATATAAAGTTATCGATAATATTCAAAGAAGTTACTACGACGATGTTTTTCGCATTATGATAGCTTGAAACAAAAAATTAGGAAGCAGAATAATTATGGGTAATTTCAAGTTTACAAGTTTCTTATTTATATAATTCTTTTAATATAATAGGCGTTAAAGTTTAAAATTGCCGATTAGTACTGAAAATGTAAATAATTGCTTATTTTTTAATTTTAAATAATTCATTTATAATCAATATATAGGAAGGTCGTTTATGCCTTTGTGATAGAACTCTGAGGATCTAGACTGCACAAACTGTGTGAAAGCAGAACTGCCTCCTGGGAAGAAAACTTCTTGTCACGTAGATAATTGTCAAAATCACGACAAAAATGGTAGTCTGCTGGAGCAAGACCTTTACAAGATTCGTACGCCATTATCTTTAAAAACGGCAAAAAAATCACGGTTATTGTATGGGAGCCCGCCTTCAGGATTTATTTTATTTTAATTGTTTATTTGTAATTTGAATATATAACCAAATATTCTGTGAACATTTTAAGCGTCTATCTGTTTCCGTTATTAATATGGAGCAAAAAACGGCAAAAATTCACGTTTGTTGTATGGGAGCCCCCTTAAATACCTTTATTATTTTTATTCTTAGTACTTGTTGTTATAGCGGCAACAGAAATACTAACACAATCTCTGGAAATTACAACTGTCTCGCTATTACGGTTTATGAGATACAGCCTGGTGACAGACGGACAGACGAACAGAGAAGTCTCATGAATAGGGTTCGTTTTACCTTTTAGGTACAGAATCCTCAAAATCACAAAGTAGCTCGCAATCATTGTACTACATATACGTACCTACATATTTTATGAATATATTTCATTATAAATAAGTTATGTAATCTATGTACTTATCCATTTAACCGTAAATTTTATTCCAATTTTTACGGTTAAGTAAAAAAGTAATGAAATTAGTAACTTACTATTTCATTTCTAATACAAGGTACCGATTCTTTTTTTTTAAATTTGATCGACAAGTCTTTCCAAAGTAGATAACTTCTCTTCTAAAATGCATTGAGCATAATTTCGCCGAATGAGACGGAAGCCAATTTTCTTCTCTACGGTCTATCTGGACAAATCGTATCCACTTTTTCCCTACGACATTATTTTATTCGGAAACCAAAAATAACAAAAACCTAGATAAATGAATAGTAATTGTTCATTCAATTTTGTTTATTAATATGATATGATTATGTTTAAATAGAGTTAATAATAAATAAATTTGAAATATAGTAATATTTTAAGTTTATTTAGCTATATTTTAAATATCAATAAAATACAACAAAATGTATTCATCTTAATAAGTATTATCGATAACTAAATCGATAAACAACATTACTACATCTCTACAAGAAAATAGTAAAACTACTCAACAATAGAGGGCGCTTATTACAATAATGGAAAATTTTCTAGAACTAAGATTTTTTTTTAAATTTGAATTGCAGATGAAATATAAATAATTCATAGAAAAACATTCCGAAGTTAGGTCCAGTCGTTTTGCTATAACGAGATGTACAGTAACACAAAGCGCAACATGGCATATTTACCTAGAAAATGATTATTCTTGGTGGACACAAATTACGTCCTGACGCGCAGACTAGACTGAGCGACTTTCAACCAAGTCGATAAAAGTATTGGCTTAGGATTTTGTTCGTGATGTCCTGTCTATTGTAAATATAATTTTAATGTCTTTGCTTGTAGGTTTTGATCCCCTAGCGTGTGACGGAAATTCGTCTAAGGTGTCGGTATAAACTGCTGTATCTTTTGATCGCTTTAACTTAGAAGTTTGATTTTTTCACTGCTTAAAGGGACAATAGACCTAGTATTTGGTATAAATTTCAATTTGATACCTTTATTAGTTCGTGAGAAATAAGGTAGTAAGTTTCATTTTATTAAAATATGTTTATTATATTATATAACTAAAAAAATGTGATTTTCGCAGTTTTTCCTATATTTGCATTATATGATAATCCTTCATGCCAAATTTCAAGATTCTGAGTTTACAGGAAGTATCCTGTAGGTTTTGATTCCTTTGCGAGTGTCGAAAATTTGTTGAAAATATCGACATATCGGCTGTATCTTTTGATTGGCTTGGCTTAGAAGTTTGATATTTTCACAGCTTAAATGGACAATAGACCTAGGTATTTGGTATAAATTTCAATTTGATAACTTTATTCGTTCGTGAGAAATAAGGTAGTAAGTTCCATTTTATTAAAATATGTTTATTATATTATATAACTGAAAAATGTGATTTTCGCAATTTTTCCTATATTTGCATTATATGACAATCCTTCATGCCAAATTTCAAGATTCTGAGTTTACGGGAAGTATCCTGTAGGTTTTGATTCCTTTGCGAGTGTCGAAAATTTATTGACAATATCGACATATCGGCTGTATCTTTTGATTGGCTTGGCTTAGAAGTTTGATATTTTCACAGCTTAAAGGGACAATAGACCTAGGTATTTGGTATACATATCAATTTGATAACTTTATTCGTTCGTGAGAAATAAGGTAGTAAGTTCCATTTTATTAAAATATGTTTATTATATTATATAACTAAAAAAATGTGATTTTCGCAATTTTTCCTATATTTACATTATATGACAATGCTTCATGCCAATTTTCAAGATTCTGAGTTTACGGGAAGTATCCTGTAGGTTTTGATTCCTTTGCGAGTGTCGAAAATTTGTTGAAAATATCGACATAATCGGGTGTATCTTTTGATTGGCTTGGTTTAGAAGTTTGATATTTTCACAGCTTAAAGGGACAATAGACCCGAGTATTTCATGTGAATTTCAGCTTGATACGTCCACGCGTTCTTGAGATAAAGGGTGGTGACAGACAGACAGACAGACAGACAGACAGACAGACAGACGGACAACAAAGTGATCCTATAAGGGTTCCGTTTTTTCCTTTCGAGGTACGGAACCCTAAAAACTAGCGCGCTTTACCATTAACGATTGCATCACTGCTTACCATCAGGCGGGATTGCAGTCAAGCACCAGTTTATAAGTTGTTTAAAATGTGCTTGTAAAAAAAAGGCAGATTGAATAATTCAATGATAGGTGAAGCTCAAAAGTTACTTGTATTGTTTTAAAAGAAGTTAAGCAGCGTTTTGTTACGTTAATCGAAGTTTTAACTTAGTAAGCTGTTAAGTTGAGTTGCTAAGTTGATCTCCTCTGAGGATCTCCACTGAGCATGACGTTGTTTATCTCACGGTAAATGAAGAACGGAACAGTGTATACTTGATATTCTAGACACAAACATAAACATTATTGTTTTGACATAATATTCATATCATAATATCACGGCTGTGTTCTCCGAGGGATTAAGCAGAGGAGGACCTAAACATACCCTTAGTTCATCTGTTATATTCTTGTCCCATGTAACAACAAAGGGCGAGCTTGTTGACACAAATAGGACTGCGATTCTGGGAACATCTCAGCATAAAATCTTTTTTTTTTGTTCTGGATGGGAAATCATCAAATGACCTCTCCCGATCTGCGCGGAGCGGAAGGGCGTGTTAGGCCTTTACCGACTAAAACCCACCCGTGTTTCTTCACTTGCCTGTTTGCCAGGGCCACGGTTTCTTTTTAACCAGCCCGCAACCCTGACCTAGGAGGCATCGGTGTACGTGGACCCCGTCACGATGTGCTGACATCTCTTTGAGGCGCGCGTGAAACACGACGCGCCGTCGACTTGGGCCGGGTCCTTACGCTGAGCTGAGCAGTGGGCAGTGTCAGTGTGTAAAATTAGAGGTTGCCCGGGTTTTACTCCCTGACAAAAAAAAGAGAAAAGTAGAGGTTCGGCTAATCGGGTGTGAAAATAAAAAATGATAGTTTGTTGGACTACTATGTTTTAATTACAAGCTTTTATATGTAACAACAGGAAACTATCTTTAACTCTTATTAAATGTAAATAAACAATATAGCTTTATTGTTAACCTCAATAAGGTTGGGTCAATCCTAGCGGCTCCAAGAGTGGTCTGTTGGAGCGTCAAGGTTTCACGCGCAACAGTAGCCTAGCAGATTGCCCACTAACTCTAGCTCAGCTTACTCAGGCTGTGGATTTCATCCACTATGACTACAGAATTATACAAATCCAAAAATGGGGAAAATTATATATCAGAAAAAGTCACAAAAGGTCACAAAAGGTCACCACCGGTAATATAATAGTAAATGAGTTTTCTACGGGTACAAGAATGTTATTTAAATTGAGATAAGAGGGTACTTGCGACACATCCTTGGAAGTTCCTGGCCTTCTTTGTCCTTGAAACCATGTGTCCTGCCTCTCCAAACCAACGGGGTTGAAGGTAGAAGATTAGGACAAAAATAAAAAAAGACACGCCCAGGTGGCGCTCCAATAGAAAAATTCTCCGCCTGGGAGACCCAGCCACATGCACAGGATTGCTTGGGCCTAGTGCTGCTTGCTGGCTGGTCCACACGGCCGCGCTTGTCCCAAAAAAATCAGCACACCGTGTCAGAAGCCTTTATTTTCTTTAAGCCCGTCCAGGCCGTCTGCCCGACGCCCTGCCGGTCAGATCTATCGACATCGAAAAGCCTTTTTTTTCCGATCGCTACGTGACTCCACAGGTATTTTCGCCTCCTTCTTCTTTTGCTGTCAAGAATCTCTCTCGGTGCCAAACACCCGAAACCAAATTACCCCTTTGAACGGTGGGAGATTTCCCCGCTTACAAGATTCCAATCTGCAGAAATCAAATGAAAATATAACTTGGTCTACAAAAATCCCTTAATGAAAAAAATACGACAATTCATTTTCACAATGAAAGCAGCGACCATTACGTTGTTGATATACAAAAAAAAACCATGCAATGCAAACATTACAAAACAATACTCCTCACAAACTTGGGAATTTGACAAAAAACTGTCACACTGAAACGTCAAAACGACAATAAAATGTCACAGATCAAGCAAAACAAATAGTAATAGACAATTAGTATCAATAACCATAGACCACAAAAATGTGCGTTTCCCTATGCTTAGTAAAGGCAAAAAATAATAAATAAAATAAGAAATAATCACAACGTTACAATACCTCCCCTCCTAGGAAAAGGTTCGACCAAGGAGAACCGCTCGCTGCCCTCAGCGAACTAAATAAACGAAGTTAATGGATAATTAATGATAAGTATTGGTCATAACAATGAGTAGTCCAACCAAAAAAAATAAACAGAACAAAACAAAACCCTGAGCTTGTTTGATCAAGGAAGAAACCATTAAAAAAAACACTAAACCCAACACCAAGCTTCCTTCCTCGGCCCATATCCCTCGATCGCCTCTTACGATCTGCACGGAAAGAGATGCAGCTGACACATTCTAAGATTTTCTTTTGTCCCCAGGCCAGCATGGGGAAGCAATTTCTCATTAGGGCAATAATCCCATGAGGAAAACTAAAAAAAATATTCGGCAAAGCGAAACAAAAAAACGTCGCATATACTCTCTCGAATACGCGTGCATGTGTTTCGAGCAGCACGACCTCCACCTGGTTTCAAGGACAATCCGGAAATTCAAAATGTGGTAAGGGAAAAAAAAAACGTTGACGGAACCAAAATTAAAAAAATCGGACGCGTTCTTTCGATCCACTGATACAGTGATAACAACAATTCAGTAATACTGAAAATACAATATATCTTGATCCTACGTAAAACCCCAAATAAATAAAACAACCCGGATCCGGTAATAAAAAAAACGTAGGAAACAAGACTGGTTCCTCAACAACCATACTCATGATATGTTAGACAGACAGCCATACGTTCCACGCGAATCCTCTCTTTTATTAACATTCATATATCCTTATATCCTTCGTCTTTATTAACACTAAGCGCTTAGTGAATTTACCTTTCATTCCTTCATTCTTCCTTCATCATTCATACAGAGTAATGAGTCGGAATAAAACCATTCAATACACCTACCAAAACGGCGTTTAAATGTCAACCATTTAAACTCCACAACGTATGCAGTCATCTCCGTGAACAACCGGCGGTTCGTAAACCGTGGCGGCACGACGAGCTCACGAGATAACGGCGGGTCGTGCGTCCACGGAATACAGACACACAGCTGTATCACTTCGACACTACAATGCGGCTGCTGTCAGATCATCAAAACGCTGAAAAAAAACTAGTGACTCTTCAAGTCTTTAATATGCCATGACCCAATGGGATGGCCATCTAATCTTTCCAATTCGTAAACTAAGGGCGACAAAACGGCCTTTACCCTGCACTTCTCGTACTTGGGTGCTAACTTAGCCATTTTAAACTTAGCTGCATCACTTTGCGTATAGCAGCGCTTCCAAACAATATCCCCTACTGAAAACTTAGCCGGTCTACGGCGTAAATTATAATATTTAGAATTAGCCTCATGTGCCCTTAACAAATGCAACCTAACCTGACCAAAAATGTCCTTCAAACAACCTAATTCCCCAGCGTATTCGTCGCGAGGCATGGCCACTTCATACTCCGCCTCAGTATCTCTGTAGAAGGACCCGTTTACGACCGGTTCCCTACCATGTACTAAAAAGAAAGGAGAAAACCCAGTGGACTCATTTACTGCACTGTTTATAGCAAACTGAATACGGTGCAGTTGCTCATCCCAGTTCCTATGGTTTTCTTCCACGTAGGAAGCTACGGCCGTCATAACTGTCTTGTTATACCGTTCTACCAGATTAACCTGCGGCGTATAACGTGGGCAATAATGTACTTTGGGAATGTTGTAACGTTTCAGTAGATTCCGGAATTCCGATCCCGTGAATTGCACTCCGTTATCTGCAATTACGGTTTTAGGGACACCGTGAGCTAAAATAACATCCCGTTCAAAATGTTTTGCCACAAGAGCACTGGTTGCACGACGCAATGGAAACAATAAGGTATACTTTGAAAAGCAACATGTTACGACTAACAAAAACGTAAATCCTGCTCGGGAACGTGGTAAAGGACCTACCAAATCTATGGACACTACCTGGAAAGGTCTATGGCAAACCTTTGGTTGACCCATTAAGCCTGGTGTAGCCTTTGTAGAATGTTTATAGGCGGCACAGACGTCACAATTTTTAATGAACTCCACGACATCCTTATGCATGCCTGGCCAAAAATACGTTAAGCACAGCCGTCTGTGCGTCTTAAACACCCCCAAGTGCGCGGCAGTAGCTTCACAATGGTTTGCCCTAATAACTTCCAGCCGATCACCCTTCTTTACCACTTCCTTCCAATCAAACTCACTCAGTAAATTATACTTGCTCTTGCAGTAACGATAGAGCTTCCCGTCCTTGACACAGAAATTAGGAAAGTTTTTAGGAAAGGCTTTACAACTATTAAAGGTCCTGTCATACCATTCATCTTTCTCTATGTTGTCGGAATCATTCACCGCTTCTACTTTCATAAGCCTGGACAATGCATCCGGAACGACGTTGTCAGAGCCCTTCCTGTGCTCAATTTCAAACTCAAATTGAGACAGTCGGCAACCCCAACGAGCAAGTCTTCCGGTTGGATTCTCCAAGTTCATGAACCACTTCAGCGATGAGTGATCCGTCACCACCTTGAAAGGTCGGGAACCTAAATAGGCTTGAAATTTCTCTACCGCAAAAATAACCGCCAGTGCCTCCCGTTCGGTAGCACTATAATTCCGTTCCGCTTTGTTCAGCGAACGGCTAACATATGCAATCGGGTGTTCGTACCCGTCTATTGTTTGGGACAACATACCACCTAAACCATACGCTGAAGCGTCACAATGAACCGTGAACGGTTTGTCAAAATCAGGGACAGCTAAGACTGGGGCAGTAACCAAGGCGTTCTTTAATGTAATAAAGGCGGTCTCGGCTTCCTCTGACCACTGGAAAGGTGGTGCCTTTTTACCCTTTGCTGTCAACCTGTTTAAAGGAGCTGCGATTGTTGAAAAATTTCTTATGAAACGACGGTACCACGAGCATGTACCCAAAAATACTTTTACATCCCGCGCAGTTGTTGGAGTGGGAAAATTCAAAATGGCCGATACCTTTTCAGGATCAGTACGCAACCCGAACTCGTCTACGACGTAACCAAGGTACTTTAGCGACTGTCGAAAGAATTTAGACTTGCTGAAATTTATAGTGAGGTTGGCCATTTTCAGTTTGTCCAACACTCGTTTTAACAGAACCATGTGCGTGTTAAAATCTGAACTACATATTACTATGTCATCGATAAAACAGAATACCATGCCATTTACAATATCGCTCGTTAAGTTATGGTCGAACAATCGATCCATAAGGCGCTGCTGACGAGCAGGCGCGCCACAAAGTCCGAATGGCATAACCTTAAATTTGAACAACCCTCTGCCAGGAATTGTGAAGCTAGTCCTCTCTTGCGAGTCTTTACTCAGTGGAATTTGCCAAAAAGATGAAGATAAATCGATGGAAGACAGGTATTTGGCCTCCTTTAGGCTGTCAAGAATCTGGGGTATGTATGGAATTGAATAAGAATCCCCTTTGGTTACCGAATTCAACTTCCTACAATCTAAACAAAACCGCCAATCTCCGTTTGATTTCTTGACAAGCAAGGCTGGATTGTTCCACGGACTCTCACTAGGAGTAACTACATCTAATGCTAACATTCTATCCAGTTCCTGGCTTAAGAATGCTCTCTTTTCCGGCGAGAGAGGATATTGTTTCGTTTTAATTGGTGGTGCATCACCAGTATCGATGACATGTTCGATCAGGGTAGTCCTACCTAAACCCTTTTCTTCAAAAGAAACATTCTTAAATTGTTCAACCATCGCATCAGCTAACTCCTTTTGTGCCACTGTTAAATGTTCATACGATTGAATTGTACTAATGCGGTCTGAATTTACTGAGTGTTTAAAGTAATCTACCGGTGAAACTCTGTAGTCAATGTTGTCAAATATTTCTGGTGCTAGACGAAAGGCATGCCAAAAATCTACCCCTAATATAACATGAGAAACTATGTTGGGTATTACAAAAAACTTAATAACATGTGTAATCTTATTAAAAGTAACCGGAACAAAAATAAACCCTATCGTCTGTACCTCTACACCATTTGCAACATGACATTTTGTACTATTATTATTCTCTTGAAAGTCAAAACCAAACTTGACAAAATCTAAGTGTGAATTATTTCCCAAAATTGAAATGGCTGCACCTGAGTCCAATAATCCAAAGATCTCAAAATCATTTACTTGAAATTTTAGATGAGGTCTAATATCATTTTTACTAGGAGCAAACAGAACCGTGGCAATGGAACCAAAATTATAAAATTTAGACCTAGAATCATTATTTAAATTGCCGCGATTCAACCTTACAAGTTTTTTGAATTTTTATTAGACACTTTGTCAGATTCCTTTACATTTTTGCAGTTAGTACAGTGTTTCCGCAAAACACCTACTTTCCCACAGCCAAAACACTTTACAGCACCCCCTTCCGGCACGCCGTTGCACTTTGAAAAGTTGTGGTCAGTTTTTCCACATTTGAAACAAATGGGCTTTGCGGTTTTCCTAAACTGCCTACCCTTGCTATAAGTGTCAGCACACGGACAACCGGCCGACCCGGCCGCGTTTGTCGTCGAGGCAGCCACCGCCTGAACAGGCTTATGAGACTTGCCCTTGTAAGCGAAGTCCGTGCCAAGCATACTAGAGCTGGGCCTCGACGGCTCCACAAACAGATCAGCCCGCTGACGCGCGGCTTCCAACTTCCGGCACTGTTCTTTAAGTTGGGCGATTGAAGTTACCTGCACTAACGCTAGCTGTTGTGAAAATTGAGGCCTAATATTATGTAACAAAATCTCTAATTTACTGTCCTCGCTCAGTGGGTTTTTGAGACGAGCAAACATACATGTCATGATTGAAAAATAAATATGGACTGGTTCGTCCGCTCCCTGTGTACGAGATCTAATTTCCCCAAGCAACCTATAATCATGGTCCACTGGGCCAAACTCCTCCAATAAAATCTCCTTAAGCTGAGACCAACAAGAAACTTGATCCCTGATACCCCTGTACCAAAGCAAAGCTTGCTCCGTAAATAATTGAGCAGCAGAATTAAACAACTTAATATCCGAGACACCATAGGACCGTTGCAACTCATCGACCCGTTCCAAGAAAGACCGTGGGTCAGTAATGCCGTTGAACTTTAAGTTCCACTTCGAAACATTTTTATCACCGGAGCATTCTACAGATATTTCCTTAGGAGCAAAGAAAGGGTTGACTTCATGAGGAGCAGGAGTACTAGCTACCTCCACCTTACCCAGGAGCACCTCCAGCTTGTCGCTAAGCTCTGTCTTTATAGTCAGGATAGCGGGATCATCAGACTGAATTCTGATGATCCTATGGTACAAGTGGCTGCCCAAAGCTCGGCTTCGGTTCTGCGAGTACCTGTCCTTCAACCTAGTGTACCTGTCAACAGCCACACCAAGTTCCTTCAGCTTTTCCTGAATAATTCTAAGTTCTGATTCCGGTGTAAATTCAGTTTCCAAAACTGCCTCTGCAGGACATTCTAACAATAAGCCACGAAGTTGTTTGCGCAGGGCTTCCACAGTACTAGCAGGAGTCTCAGAACGAATAGAAACCTCATATATAAGCTCATCCTTCAAGAGGGAGTGAAATTGTATATTGCGGTCCATGTTGATGTGAAAAGTTACTATTTGTAGCTAAAAATGTGTAAAAAGGAAATCAAACAGACTCTAAAACGCGAATTAACAGTGGTGACTTACAGTTATTTACTTAAATTTGCTTAAATTTACTTAAATTCTTGAATGAAGTTATGAAATTGACACAATGTAAGGTATTGTTAAAAAAAAAAAAAAAAAATGTAAAATCTCCAAAATTTCTACAAAATTATGCTTAGGCACACGCAGGCACAGTATTTATATCAATTACAATCACTAAAAAGTGGTACTCAGTACAGCAATACACCAAAATAATTCAAAATAAGTTTTCACAGTGTGATCCCGCAGATAAAATTTGTCAAAGTTAAATTTCACTAAAATTCCATGAAATATTTGGAAAAAACCACAATAAATTGGCACAGTCACATGTAAAATATTATAATCCTGCTTAAGGATGCAAAATAAATACAAATAAACACTAAAAATTTAAAAGCATGATGCAACATACCCTCAAACTGACATGTGATTGTTCAACTGTCACTAAGTAAAATTATGTGAAATTTGAAAAATAATTACAACAATGTTTTTTGGGAAGAAAAGGAATGCACTTATCACTGATTAATACTGATATAAGGCTAATTCACACTTATTAAATTAAAGTAATACTTCAAAATTTAAAGTTACAAGTTTTTTAGAAGAGAAAAAAAAAATATCTCCAGTGGTGACCTTTACCCAATCAGCCAAATTCCCCATGAAAATAAATATAAATTGGGCGCCATTTGTCAGTGTGTAAAATTAGAGGTTGCCCGGGTTTTACTCCCTGACAAAAAAAGAAAAGTAGAGGTTCGGCTAATCGGGTGTGAAAATAAAAAATGATAGTTTGTTGGACTACTATGTTTTAATTACAAGCTTTTATATGTAACAACAGGAAACTATCTTTAACTCTTATTAAATGTAAATAAACAATATAGCTTTATTGTTAACCTCAATAAGGTTGGGTCAATCCTAGCGGCTCCAAGAGTGGTCTGTTGGAGCGTCCAGGTTTCACGCGCAACAGTAGCCTAGCAGATTGCCCACTAACTCTAGCTCAGCTTACTCAGGCTGTGGATTTCATCCACTATGACTACAGAATTATACAAATCCAAAAATGGGGAAAATTATATATCAGAAAAGGTCACAAAAGGTCACCACCGGTAATATAATAGTAAATGAGTTTTCTACGGGTACAAGAATGTTATTTAAATTGAGATAAGAGGGTACTTGCGACACATCCTTGGAAGTTCCTGGCCTTCTTTGTCCTTGAAACCATGTGTCCTGCCTCTCCAAACCAACGGGGTTGAAGGTAGAAGATTAGGACAAAAATAAAAAAGACACGCCCAGGTGGCGCTCCAATAGAAAAATTCTCCGCCTGGGAGACCCAGCCACATGCACAGGATTGCTTGGGCCTAGTGCTGCTTGCTGGCTGGTCCACACGGCCGCGATTGTCCCAAAATCAGCACACCGTGTCAGAAGCCTTTATTTTCTTTAAGCCCGTCCAGGCCGTCTGCCCGACGCCCTGCCGGTCAGATCTATCGACATCGAAAAGCCTTTTTTCCGATCGCTACCTGACTCCACAGGTATTTTCGCCTCCTTCTTCTTTTGCTGTCAAGAATCTCTCTCGGTGCCAAACACCCGAAACCAAATTACCCCTTTGAACGGTGGGAGATTTCCCCGCTTACAAGATTCCAATCTGCAGAAATCAAATGAAAATATAACTTGGTCTACAAAAATCCCTTAATGAAAAAAATACGACAATTCATTTTCACAATGAAAGCAGCGACCATTACGTTGTTGATATACAAAAAAAAACCATGCAATGCAAACATTACAAAACAATACTCCTCACAAACTTGGGAATTTGACAAAAAACTGTCACACTGAAACGTCAAAACGACAATAAAATGTCACAGATCAAGCAAAACAAATAGTAATAGACAATTAGTATCAATAACCATAGACCACAAAAAGGTGCGTTTCCCTATGCTTAGTAAAGGCAAAAAATAATAAATAAAATAAGAAATAATCACAACGTTACAGCAGCTCATCGCCCATCACCATAAAACCTTAGTTGAAGTGAGGATGGAGCAAGTTGCCATTCCAACTAATGGGGACTTATACTATTGACAGCTTACTCTAAGCTTACCTTTTTTTTATTCCACGGTGAAAATCCTCAAAGGATGTCCGCCGCCCTGAGGTGGGCGACGGGGTCTGTCAGACTCCTAAACTGACTAAAAACCACCCCCGTGTCTCTTCAGTCACGTGCGCACGGAGCCGCGGGAGTTCTTGATTCTGCCGCGGCCCCACACTCTCGTGCAGGTCCAGTCTGCCCGGGCCTCGCCTCCTCACGGGGTAGTGAGGTATTAAACTACCCTGAGACGCGCGCCGATATTCGCGAGCGCCTTCGCCTCGGGGTCCAACGAATAGGGGGCGGGGACTTCCCGATGTTCCTCGCCCCTAGACCTATTCATGGGGGTCGGAAGAGTGCGTTATTCGCCCTTCCTCGGCGCCCGGTGCGTCTTCTGCGGCCCGGGAAGGGAGTTGAGATCTCCCTCTCCTGTTCCGCAACTTCTGCACTCTAAGCTTCCTTCACCCTTTTACAGGATCAAACAGATCCTCGTGTTCTGGCATGATGTCTGGTAAAGCCGTACCGAGGATGGGTCTGAGCAGATGTGGTGTAATGTGTGCCGGGTACGAGGCGCCAAATGTTGTTGTTTCCCGACAAAACTCCCGAGTTTTGTCGTGGAGGGTCTCCAGATCAATCGCCCTCTGGCGCAGCATCGTTGGTCATGTTGTTAGGTTTAACATTACATCACCTCGCTCAACTGCCGTCTTTCTTCCTATTCACTCAGGGTTTTTAAGTGAATTTGTTCTTAATAAACTAGCGCACTTTACCATCAACGATTGCATCACGGCTTGCATCAGGCAAGATTGCGGACAAGCACTAGTTTATAATTCTGCCGTCCTTTAACTAGAATGCCGTTAAGTGACATTTGGCATTTTCACTTTTTCTGAGGCCATTTATATCTGTGACTGATATAAACTGTAGCCGACATAGGCAGCTAGCGACCTCTGTTGTCGAAGGGAGGCGACAGCTTCAATGAACGTAGTACGCACAATATTAGTAGTACCGCTTTTCGACACTGGAGGCGCTGTATTATGAATGAAGGCGGTCGCCATATTGATCTTGAGAACTGTAGTACCGCTATTGGCCGCCAGATGTGCTGGGTTTATGAATGAATCACGATTATTTGTCAATGAAAGTTGTAGTTTTAAACCCGCCTCTCGACACCTGGGGCGGTGAGATAAATACGTTTAGAATGTTCTAGAAACTCTCATTGCCGGAAGTTAGAAAATATCGGTTTCTTCCGCCCACATACTGTGGTAACGGCCCCTTTCTGTTCCGAGACGTCGTAGAGTGCGGGTGTGTTAGTTTAGTCTCGTAAAATGTAATCGTGTTTTAGATTTTAAGACTACACCGTGTCTTTACTTGACCGAATCTAGAGGTTGTATACTTTAAAACCTGTGGAAATACCGATAATAAATCTGGTAGTAGCATCCGCCTGTTTTTCATTACTATCCAGTACTTATTCTTATTTTACATTAAGAGTAGGTCCGCTTGTGTGCTCAATATTGGTCCATTCGAGCCGGATGCTCCAGTATTCTTCCTAAGATAATCGGATTCGGTCGGGTAGGGCTTCGGTGTAGTTTTACACAGAAAGTGGTAGTGGTGTATGTGCCGTCGACATGGTGAAAACACGCGGTATGCAAGAAGCCGTCACAGGAGCCACGGATGGGGACTCCACGGAATTGGCGACAGCGGTGGGACCAGCTGACCCGCCCAACTATTCCGTCACAGAGTCGGACGAGACCCAGCCTCACAGCCCTGTGGCGACCACACCCCCACACAGACAACCACGTGGCGAGACGAAAGCCGACAGGAAGTCGTTGGCCCGAGCGAGATTGGAACTCGCTGCCGCTAGATTGGCACTCTTAGAGGCAGAATCGGCAGACGAAGAACTGCTAGAGGAGAGCTCTGCTGCGACATCGAAACGTCAGACGGAAGCCGCAGACAGACTCAGTGAAGACGGCGGCCACATCAGCCCACCGCAGTCACAACTCGTGTCGCCTCACAGGGATTCACCCACTCAGCCGCGACACGACGACACGCGGAGGACGAGGGCAGACGACACGGCGCCGTTGCCACTGCAGCAACATAGCGATGAAGGGAGCCTGCTGCAAGGACTGACTCAGGCATTGTTAGAGGTAGCGCGGGGCAAACCCGCTGCCAGCAGGTATTAATTTGATTTACCTATTTATAGTGGCCTCCCAGGCGAATGGCTGCATTTTAAAGCAGCGTATAATGAGTCCGCGTCGACTCACACAGAGGCGGGAAATTTGGCCCGTCTCAGAAGGTCCCTGAGAGGGCCCGCGTTCGAGACAGTTAAATGCCTATTCCTAGGATCCTCGGCCGTTCAAATTATGCAAAGGTTGGAATCTCGATTTGGACGACCTAACGCATTAATAACTTACGAATTAAATAAAGTACGTCAGTTACCTAGGGTATCAGATAACCCTACAGATATATGTGTGTTTGCATCAAAGGTCACAAACGTCATTGCCGCGGTACAAGCTCTGAAAAGAACAGAATATTTATATAGTCCGGAGATGATTTCTGCAATTTCAGAAAAGTTGTCAGTTACGTTAAGGAGCCGGTGGTACGATTATGAGATGGCGGCAGGTGACACAGAGCCTGGCCTAGTAGTATTGGGACGATTTCTCGATAGAGAGGCCGATCTCAATGCGCGTCACGCCACAGTAGAAGTGGAACATAAACGAGACCTTCCACGACGACCGGCTCATAAGACATTTAAAATAGGGACTGATAAAACACCTTGCATGATTTGCAACAGTAACTGCAGTAGAGTGACTATCTGTTCTAACTTTAAGAAAATGTCGATAAATGATAGATGGGAAACTGCACGTAAAAATAAATTATGTTTCATATGCCAAAACCGACGAACGTGGAAGCATAGATGCCAAGGCAAGCAATGTGAAGTGCAAGGCTGCGAGTATTATCATCACAGGCTACTGCACAGCGACAGAGGGCAGGGAGCACGCGCTGCAAACGACTCGGAAGAGCGTCTTCGTGTGACAGCAACCGAGCACGTAGCGTCGCGCAACGATACGGCGCCAAGCGGTGACAGCGCGCCACACGCAGTCATCAACAACACGAGCACGCCGCGCGCTTACAATCAAGTCCTGCTGAAAGTAGTACCCGTAACACTATCGGGACCAAACGGTAAAGTAGATACATTTGCTTTGTTGGACGATGGGTCGACAATAACCCTTCTTGCCGCTGATATGGCGCAACGGATAGGCGCAAAAGGCCCAAATGATCCATTTTACATCGAGGCCGTAGCAGGCGCGCGTATTGACGCCACGAACTCGCAACGAGTCAAGGTAAATATACGGGGCAAGTACACATCTGAAGGCATAGACATCGAAGCCAGAACCATTGACAGACTTAAATTATCAGGCCAGTCGATACGGGCAAAGGACTTGATGGGTTTCGAACACCTGACACCAATAGCCGAGCAGCTAGCATACGATATGGGCGTGCCAACTGTTTTGATAGGCCAAGACAATTGGGCACTGCTGCTCGCCTCTGAAGCACGAGTAGGCACAAAGAACCAGCCGGTAGCGTCACGTACGCCACTCGGCTGGATTTTACATGGCAAGACCTGCGACCTGACAAAGGTACATGTATTACCACAGATTGGAGAACGCTTCGGTCACATAAGTACAGATGAATCTATTGAAAAACCCATCGAATATAGAATGGAAACAGTGTTGTTTAGTGCAACCTCTTCCCCAAGCACTGCGATTTATGTTAAAAATCTCAGCGCACAAGTTCATGAGGTCGACTACCCCGAAGCTGTTAACCCTATAGTACGGAATCATTATATGGATGATTTTTTACAGAGCTTCGATAACGCAGAAGAAGCGATCCAAGTGTCTAAGGCAGTTGACGGGGTAACGACTGCGTCCAACGAGCCGGCCGCTGTTGCTGGCCTCTCGACCGAGCCGGCCGCTGTTGCTGGCCTCTCGACCGAGCCGGCAGAGGAGGATACGCTGCTCAACAAGGAAGAGAAAATTCTCGGTCTTATTTGGCGACACCAGGGTGACACTTTAGGATTTAACTTCAGGAAAGTAGACCCTTCTTATTTGAGCATGCAGGTCACTAAACGACAGTTATTAAAAACAACAATGTCTTTGTATGATCCGCTGGGTCTAGCCGCACCGTTTACGACACAGGCAAAGTGCCTATTGCAAGACGCTTGGCGTTTAAAAATCGGTTGGGACGAACGCCTACCTAAAAATCTAGAACGTAAATGGTGCGACTGGATAAATGCTCTGCAAATTCTGAAAGGCGTGCATATTCCACGTTGTCACCCGGGTTATAATGACTCGACTGGGTTAGAATTGCACGTTTTCGTGGACGCGAGCGAACGAGCCTATGCTGCAGCAGCATATTGGCGTTCAGTGAATGACACAGGTCAAGTAGATGTGTCGCTCGCGGCAGCGGAAGGGCGCGTTGCGCCGCTTAAGGTCACATCTATACCTAGACTTGAATTACAGGCTGCCGTGCTCGGCGGGCGCCTGGCGCGCTGCGTGGAAGGAGAGCACGATCGTCGCGCCGACCGCCGAGTCTTCTGGTCCGACTCGCGCACTGTGCTGGTGTGGCTGCGCGCGGGCGCGCGCACTTTCAAGCCGTTCGTCGCACACAGAGTAGCAGAATTAGAAGAAATCACAGAACGGAACGAGTGGCGCTGGGTGCCCACCGCTCACAATGTCGCCGACAACTCAACTCGCGATACACCGACTGACTTCACGGCGAGCCACCGTTGGTACATTGGCCCTTCATTTCTCTATGACAACGAAAAGGATTGGCCACAGGAAACAGACTCACACCTCTATATCGACACGGGCGAGGAGCGTGTTGCCGTCACTGCTGCTCACGGTCAGTCTATTTTAATGAAGGCGTTACCTGATGTTACGCGTTTCTCTTCCTGGCTGCGACTCATCCGGGCAACGGCCCGCATTCTACAATTTATCGACAGACTTCGAGTTCATACCGCAGCAGCTGTCCGCAAACGCAATAAAAACATCAGCATCGAAGACCCGAACTGGACGGAGAAGAAACGGGAAGGTACGAGAAAGCGGTGCAGAGAGCAGAACCGCAACCCCCGCGTTACTCCAACGGTCTACATATCCCTTGGTACACAATACACACGTCGGGCAGAGATTCTTTGGACACGCGCTATACAGGAAGAAAGTTTCACAAATGAGTTGCGTCACGTCACCGGCGGGAGAACGGTACCGATTGACAGTCGGTTGAAGCGACTATCGCTGACAATCGACGAACACAAGATAATGAGAATACGCTCGCGAATCGCGGCAGCAGTCGATATATCACGCGAAACACAGTCACCAGCAGTATTAGACGGTAACCACCGTTACTGCCGCTTGTATATAGACTGGATACATCGAAAGTTACACCATAGTGGCGTGGAATGCGTCGTGAATGAGGTACGGCAACACTACTGGATTCTACGCTTGAGACCATCCGTCCGTGCAGTTATCAAGATATGTCAACCCTGCAGGCTCCGTCGAGCTGTACCACCAGAGCCGTTGACAGGTGAATTACCACCCTGTCGACTGGCACACCATCAACGTCCATTCACACACACAGGACTAGACTACTTCGGGCCACTCTCTGTCACAGTGGCGAGACATCATGAGAAGCGCTACGTGGCATTGTTCACATGTCTCACGACGCGTGCTGTACATTTAGAAGTCGCCGCCTCGCTGTCAACGGATGCGGCTATACTCGCATTGAGACGTATGATGGCTCGGCGTGGATGCCCTGAAGTCATTTGGAGTGATAACGGCACCAATTTCCATGGGGCAGACGCTGAGCTCCGTAAGGCCGCCCTAGAATCGCTTCAACACGAAGCAGAGGTACGTCACATAGACTGGCGCTACATTCCGCCAGGAGCGCCGTTCATGGGCGGAGCTTGGGAAAGATTGGTACGCACGGTAAAGGCTGCATTGAATGCTACACTTGTTGATCGGCATCCGTATGAAGACGTGCTGCATACACTCTTGACAGAGATAGAACACAAGGTCAATTCCCGACCCTTGACCCATGTGTCGGTTAACCCTGACGACGAAGAAGCTTTGACACCTAACCACTTTCTGCTTGGAGCTCCTTCTAAAGTCCCTTTGCCAGGGACTTTCACGAGGCAAGATGAACTACGCCGTTCGCATTGGAGAGCGTCGCAACGACTAGCGGATTTGTTCTGGCGACGGTGGGTACACGAAGTATTGCCTACGCTTCAAAACCGGCGGGAGCCGCATGGACGCGGCGATTCGATTAAGGTGGGCGATTTGGTTGTCATAGTGGACCCAAACTTACCAAGAAACATATGGCCAAAGGGAAGAGTCGAACGCACGTACCCAGGCGCAGATGGTATCATAAGAGTCGTCGACGTCAAAACCAAGAGTGGTGTGATGCGTCGTCCTGTTAAACGTCTCGTCGTTATACCAGTAGAAGTTTAGTTATTGTCATGAATAATTGTTTGTCTTGTATTTGTAGACGCTAGTGTAGATAGAATAAGTTCTTACATTATGTGTCTCCTTGATAGAATAAGTTCTTACGTTATGTGTCTCCTTGATAGAATAAGTTCTTACATTATGTGTCTCCTTGATGGCGTCGCTCCAGAATTCTGCTACAAGCAGGAGTTTGTTTTTAGTTAAAGCTGAACTAATATATAGCAGAGCAGGAATTCTGGGGTGGCTACCCTTAACTTAAATTGTTATGTTATATAGTTGCTTGAATTGTTCATTTCATTGTTAATGTCGTGTAGTACACACATCAAAAGTGTCTAGGGATCAAGCATTTTTATGCGGATTTCTTGAGATTGAGATGTGGCTTTGTAATAAATTTATGATTTTATAAATTTATATGGATCCTTTTGGTGCATTTCATAATTTGAATCAGGAACTGTGAATCAAATTCGAGTAAAAGATGAAAATCAGCTGTCAATATTTTCCCTATAAAAACATACAACGCATTGAAGACATTATTAGTGCTACTGTTTCCCTACTACTGATTAAAACCAACGTTATTATGGAGCGGCGACGTCATTTAAGCAGGGAAGAAATGCTCAGAGCCGTGGGAATGATAGAAGCTGGTTCCCGGCAACGTACTGTGGCTTTAGCTCTGAATACAAGTCAGAGTGTTATCAGTCGACTTTGGACACGTTACCGAAGCACTGGTACCGTGGCTGAGCGCCATGGAGGACGGTATCGCTGCACCACACGGAGACAAGACCGATACATTCAAATCTTAACTCGAAGAGCTCCAACAATAACCGCCATGATGTTAGCCGTGAGGCTTCATCACTCTTCAGGGAACTTAATTCGACCAAACAGTCAGAAACCGCTTGCATGAAGTGAACCTTCATTCCCGAAGACCGCTACGGGTACCACCTATAGCAATGCACAATCGTAGGATTCGATATCAATGGGCTCTTGAACACAGAAATTGGGCAGAAGAACAATGGCGTTTCGTGTGCTTTTCTGATGAGTCTCGTTTTGGTATGAGACCGGATACAAGGCGTATACGACACTGGAGAACCCCTGGACGCCAACAGCGATTAAAATCCTGCCAGGAAGTCCATCCTTATAGTGGTGGAACCATCATGGTATGGGCAGGTATTTGGATCGGCGGAAGAACTGAGTTGATTTGGATCAGAGGCAACCTCAACGCTCAAATTTATGCTGAAACGATTGTATCAGACGTCATCGTTCCTCTACAAGTGCAAATCGGTCCCTTATTTCAGTTAATGCATGATAATGCACGACCGCACACCGCAAGAGTTGTAAGACAGACTCTCGCCGCGGCTAACATCAATGTCCTGCCCTGGCCTGCTCAGTCGCCAGACTTGAACCCGATTGAGCATGCATGGGATATGCTACAGAGAAGAGCTCTGCCGAATATGGAGGGTATCCAGTCGCAAGAAGACCTTTTTTTGTTGTTGCAACGAACATGGGCGGCCATTCCACAGCGTGATTTGGATGAACTCATTTTGAGTATGCCAAACCGATGTTCTTGCAAATTTATTTTTTATTAATGCAAAGGTGACTTGGTTTATCGTTACTGTGACAAACGAAAACACTTTATTTGATGAATCCTTAAAGAAAATTTTAATTAATATCAATCAGGAGAAAAGTTATTGCAAAAATATATGTTGATCCCTAGACACTTTTGATGTGTGTATACAGCATGCATTTTAAATTTTTGTTAGACTCCGCTCCTATTAGTCGCAGCGTGATGTTATATAGCCTAAAGCCAAGCCAGTAAGTTTACTCGGTGGTAGGCATAACATCGGCTGCAGCCAGAAGTTACCACCCACCAGACAAAGTCTTGTCGCCAAGCGATTCGTCGTGTTCCGGCATGATGTCTGGTGAAGCCGTAGGGAGGACGGGTCTGAGCAGTTATGGTACGATGTGTGGCGGGTACGATGCGCCAAATGTTGTTGTGTCGGGAGTTTGGTCGCGGAGAGTCTCCAGATCAATCTCCCTCTAGCGCAGCATCATTTGGTCGTGTTGGTCTTGGGTTTAACATTGCATCACTTCGCTCAACTGCCGTCATCCTTCCTATTCCGAAGTTTTTTAAGTGAATAGGCTTAATAAACTAGTGCGCTTTACCATCAAAGATTGCATCACTGCCTACCATCAGGCGGGATTGCAGTCAAGCACTAGTTTAACTATTAAAAAAAAGCCTTCCTGCATTAATGGGCTATCCAACTCAAAAAGAATTTTTCAAATCGGACCAGTAGTTCCTGGGATTAGCGCGTCAAACAAACAAACAAACTCTTCAGCTTTATATATTATTATAGATATAAAAATTTTCTCCACACATAAACATTCATTCGACTTAATACTTGCAAAATAAGAAGAAGCAGACGTCGGCAACCATTGCAAGCCTTCATCCCGACATCAGCGTAAAAACTGAACGAGCATAATCTTAAATAAACCTAATCCCGAAATAAATCTCCGTTCTCAAGATTAAACACACTGACTGCCGCAGTCAGAGTCTTCAATTAATAATAATATATGAAAGAAAGAAAGAAATATATTTATTCCGCACAAACAAAACGTACGTTACAATTAGATACCATAAAATATACATTAATAATAAAAGTAAAAAGAAAAAAAGTACATAGAAAAAAAAAATATATATATATATATATAACCAAAAGTCTCGTACTCGAACATGCAAACTACTAAAACTACAGTTTGCTGTCAAAGCCTGGGCCATAGATAGCTCAAATTATTTGACATTTGACAATTACGTCCGGCTGTCATCTGTAATGCGCCCGCGAAACTAGCTGATGACAGCAAACCAAACAATAACATAAAAATACAAAAAAATAAATAATAATTGCAGAGTGAAGAAAACAATAAATTGTGTTACAAAACAAATAACAGTTAAACTGTGCATCGCATCTCTGCAAGAATAGGTCGTTATCGTATATCATCATCTGTTAGCTTTTTCCCAACCGTGTAGTTTTTTTTTTTTTAATAAGTTATAAACTATTGCATGACCGCATTCCGATCCGCATCCGATGGTAAGCAGTAATGCAATCGTTGATGGTAAAGAGCGCTAGTTTATTAAGAGCCTATTCACTCTAGCCTTGAAGACACTTAAATTGTAGTCCGACGGAAACACCGCCGCTGGTAAATTTCCCTTGATGTATGCGATATAAAAGAGGAGGCGAAACGCTTCGTCCGGATCGTAGTGGTGCCTGCGAAGCGTGCGGATTATGGCAAACCCCCCGAATGGAATTAAAGCCTTGGGCGAGGCCTTTGTCCAGCAGTGGACCTCTATAAGCTAAGAAGAAGAAGAAAAAGCATTTATAAATGTGCATGAAAAATGCTCGAACCTTATTTTCAAATGCAATTTAATTTAAATAATTTAAAACAAATTTCATTTCACTCGAACACTTCCACTGGTATCTTACTAAACTTCAACTTTAATCTACGACATACGTTGACTGTTATAGAAAAGGAAAAGAAACGAAGAAAAATAGATTATTTCACATAATCAACAATTCAACACAATCACAGATAACACAACAATCAATTACACACACACACAAAACAACAACAATAAATATACACAAACACACTCACGTCAATTATTTAAATAAATAATTTTATTTCAATTTTAATCCTTAGTAATATTATAAATCGGAAAGTGGGTTTGTTTGTTTGTTTGTTCCACTTTCACGCCGTAACCATTGAACAGACTTCTTTGAAATTTTGCAGACGTAAAGTTAGAAGTCAGCATTAAATAATAGGGTACTTTTTATCCCGCAAAAAAAATAATATTCCTGAGGCAAGTCTAAAAAGCCCGATATAATCAAAGTTCACGCGGGCGAAGCCGCGGGCGGAATGCTAGTTGATTATATCATAGCATTGGCACATCTTAACAAAACTAAAGTGTTTTTAAACACTAAAAACGCTAGAACAAACGCTTGGAGTAAACGTAACGTAAATAGAAAGGTTCTTTGAATCGAAAATATAATTGTCCTGTAGACTTTTGGTATATGAACAAAGACTCCATCACCCTCACCGTAATTTTAACCGAATGAGGGCAAGACGCCAAGCGTCGCCACGTCGCCACCCGATTCCGTGGTTTTGCATCCATCAGATTCCAACGCTCCGGAAATCACTTCTCAAAGCCACCTGCCTCATCGGAGGGTCAATTATCGTAACTTAAAATGTTCAAAATTTAGTAGTATCATCTCGACAAACGAATGTCAAAAAATTTAGCAAAATTAGACAAAATTAAAATTATAATATAATTAGTATAATTAAATTAGTAGTTTTGACAGGTTGATTGTGAACTTTCTACAATAACGAAAATTTCCCCTCAATTCTTTAAAACGTGCCTTCAAAATCAGAATAAATGTTATGTAAGAAAAGAATAATGACAATTTTAAAATAGCATGGAAATTCGAGAATTACGTTTCGTTTACCTGCGCAGTCATCACGTCGAGTCATGTCAATTAAAATTAATGATAGATTTATTATAAGGTGACGTCTCTGAGTGCGGCAGTGACTCAGATATGACGCCAAGAAAATAATTTTACGCCAAAAGTCGTTTTGCTGAGTTCGCCGAAACATAGCGGCGTCGCCGAAAAACAGTGAGTATCGCGAAGTTTGTCTGAATTAATTAATTTCGGTTGAGGATGGTGCAGCATTCTGATAGTGAAGGAAAGGGACAAAGATTATTGATAAATAGAGGGAGATGTGATTGTTCTTTGAACTGCTACTACTACTTTTTTATAATTATACACTAGAGCTTGACTGCAATCCCGCCTGATGGTAAGCAGTGATGCAATCGTTGATGGTAAAGCGCACTAGTTTATAAAGTCTATTCACTTAAAAAACTTAGGAATAGGAAGGACAACGGCAGTTGATCGAGGTGAGGCAATGTTAAACCTAAGACCAACACGACCAACAATGCTGCGCCAGAGAGAGATTGATCTGGAGACTTTGAGACGGAAACTCCCGACACAACAACATTTGGCGCATCGTACCCGGCACACATCACAACACAACTGCTCAGACCCGTCCTCCTTACTGCTTCACCAGACATCACGCCGAAATACGACGAATCGCTTGGCGGCAAGACCTTGTCAGGTGGGTGGTAACTTCTGCCTTCTTCTTCTTCTCTTCATATATAATGTACACAATCGCTTGTTTTCTAACTGTAAAGATAGCTGTGCTGCTAGAGTACTCTCTCGTACTTCGTCTCTCGTTTCGTTAATACTTCTTCCCAGCAAAAGCACTGGAATGTGGTAAAGGACCGGGAGTTTTGGGAAATTGTCTTTTATAATTTTGACCTAATAAAAGTTCCGTTTGGCTACCTCATTGGAATATCTTTCGATGTTACGTATAATAATCATAGAATATTAAATAACATATTTTAACTTATGTATTAATAAAATTCATCCTCATCACTGTCGACTGCTAATGTACCCAAGAGACTAGCGACATTACCATGTCAAATGGCGATGGTACCTTTAACCAAGGTTAAAGGCAGCCTTTGCGTAACGGGAAGTGTCAACCAGATTTTTGGAGGTTTAGTTGAACAAACTATAAGCTATACTCCATGGCTCGAGGATTTTAAGACCAAACGGTTCAAAAATGGAATACGTATAAAATATAGTACGTAATATAATTATGGATAAGGTTATTTATTATATTTTTTAAAAACTCCGCTGCCACAGCAAGCCAAGCCAGAATCATGGAATGCCTTAAGAGTTTGGCACACATCGCGTCCAGCACTAAACTTTTATATAAAATTCAAGTAGACTTTATTTTTAAACAGAATTCTGCGAATTACTTTTTATATTAGTCAACAAGAATTGTATCACAAAGATTTATAATCACAGAGAACATTTAACTTAATGAAGAGGCCTTTGTGAATAAATGAACAATAAAATATAGTTGAGAATAAAAATTAAATTAGAAGACCCGAATAATTTAAGTCAAATTAAACATTGAAAGTCGCGAATTATAAATATTTATTTGATTGTAGATAAGGTAACGTTTAATATACTTATTTATTTAATTATACATTTATACTTATTTAATGTTATACATAATGGGCCTCATACGAAGGCTCAGAGTCACACAAAGGGCAATGGTAAGAGCTATTCTCGGAGTTTCTCTGAGTGATCGAATAAGAAATGAGGAAATGCGCAGAAGAACCAAAGTCACCGACATAGCTCTTCGGGTCACTAAATTTAAGTGGCAGTTGGCAGGGCACATTGCTCGTAGAACCGATGGCCGATGGGGCAGTAAGGTTCTGAAGTGACGGCCACGTACCGGAAGACGCAGCGTAGGGAGGCCCCAAACAAGGTAAACCGATGACCTGGTGGAGGCTGCGGGAAGCCGATGGATGCGGGCAACACAAGACCGGTCATCGTTGAAAGGTTTGTGGGAGGCCTTTGTCCAGCAGTTGACCTCTATAGGCTGAAGAAGAAGAGAAGAAGAATGATAAAAACAGGCCCAGGAGCATATATGGTGGGACGAACTTGAAGTTTTGCATAGGGGTTGGCTACACGCAATAGCACCAATAAAGGTATTGATGCTGTTGTGTGTAGCCAACCAAGATATCATCGAAAGACGCCACGCCCTTGGTATGTATTGACGACAGCACATTAAGCTACTATGTACAATAATTCGCCAGCGACGGTGTTCCCGTTAGACTACAATTTGAGTGTCTTCAAGGCTAGAGTGATTAAGCTCTTAATAAACTAGCGCGCTTTACCATCAACGATTGCATCACTGCTTACCATCAGGCGGGAATGCGATCAAGCACTAGGATTGCGATATTTATAAAAAAAAAACCTGTATAAGATTTTCAACTTTATTTGATTGTTTGTTGATTCGGAATATTTGAGGGTCTCGGGTAGATTGACCAGCTGTCGTACGTACATATCCTTCCCATTACACTTGTAGAAGCCTAAGTGAAGGAAAACGCCTTTGTTTCCCAAAAACCTTTGCCCTGCAATGAACACACACATCAATATCTTCCTACCTTTTCCAGCTATGTAAGATGAAGTTGTCAGTAAACACTGGGCCATAGATCACTGTCATCACAAAATATAAAAAACAACTCTCAACAATCAAGAAAATTCGCTAAGAGGCATTGAAACCTTAGGTAAAAATCTCGACAAAAGTGTTGACAACTCTATGCCAATGACTAAGCCGCTGTAAAGTGTCCATATTACTCTTTAAGTGAACCCGTAAGGATAAGTGCTCAACATTCACTATTCAGCAAATAAAAGAGCCATTTTCCTTGGATCTGACCGGGTAATGGAAAAACAGAGGATTGTAATCCATCGCGAAAACTTTGGACGTAAAGAAGATTATTTTCGGCGGCATTCCTTGGCTTAGTATGTATAGTCACAAGCACTAATGTGTTGACAAGTGTTATGTCAACTTTTTTGTGAAATAACGAATACAAGACACATGACATAAATAAAGCTGGCTTCGACAATGCTTTGTTCGTAACAACATAAAACTTGATTTAAATATTAAGAAGCAAATCTATTTTAAATAGTGCCGAAAAAATCTGAATTCTTATTTTTAACTCTTTTTTTCAATTTCAGGAAAATTAATGTGCTAAGTCGTGGTGGTCTAGTGAAGTCGTGGTTGCCTAGTGGTTAAAACACCAGCCACTCAAGATGACTAAAGGGGAAGGAAAACATCTTGAGGAAACCTGGACTATATAAGTCTAAAATCGCCAACCCGCATTGAGCAAGCGTGGTGATTACGCTCAATCCTTCTCTGTATGAGAGGAGACCTGTGCCCAGCAGTGGGACGATAAAAAGGTCGATGACGATGATGAATGTGCTAGGTAATTTTCTTTTTTATAATTATAAACTAGTACTTGACCGTAATCCCGCCTGATGGTAAGAAATAATGTAATGGTTGATGGTAAAGCGCGCTACTTTCATCGCTAGTTTTAGCGCCCATTCACTCAGAAAAACTGAGTGATGCAACGTTAAACCCAACAACACGACCTACGTCTAGTCTGCGTCTAGTCTACGTCTAGTGTGCGTCTAGTCTACGTCTAGTCTACGTCTAGTCTACAACTAGTCTACGTCTAGTGTACGTCTAGTCTACGTCTAGTCCTAGTATAGTCTACGTCCAATCTACATCTAGTCTACGTATAGTCTACGTCTAGTCTACGTCTAGTCTACGTATAGTCTACATCCAGTCTCCATCCAGTCTACGTCTGTAAAATATAGTAAAGTAGTATTTATATAAATGTATTTATGTCAAATACCTAAACCATAATTTCGCCAAGTCCTTACTCTCAATGGTCCCGGATTCCCGCTTTGAGTGTTCGCCGGAGATAAATGTGGTTAGACGTATAATTTGTACTATTTATCTAGCAGTTAACAATTATTCGGTCAGCCGGTATAATTTATTCCAGTCGAGACCACTATTTATATGGTCACCTTTTTTTAAACCACACGCATTTGAGGGTTGACCGAATTTTTTTCGAGCTCATTTGTAAATCTGATAAGGGTTTTATTTTGCATGATAAAAGAATAAAGTCTATAGAAAGTAGTAATAAACAATAAAATAAAGGCTTTTAATTTTATGAATCCTTTTGTTTATTTTTGTTTATTTTTTGCCTTGGTTAAGGCAAAAAATCTTATTCATTGTAATTGAATTATTAATTATATCGAATGTTGATTTAATCCCACTAACATTATAAATGCTAAAGCTTGTATGTATGATTGGATAGATGTTTATAACTTTTTACACTAAAAGTACCCAACGGATTTGGAAGAAATTTTGGCATTCAGATGTCTTATTACTAGGAATAACACAAAGGATACTTTTAATGCTAATAGTTCCTCGGAATCGGAAGCTATGCGAGTGAAACCGCAAATTGCAGCAAGTCAAGGCATCATCATCATCATTATCAACCTTTTTATCGTCCCACTGCTGGGCACAGGTCTCTTCTCATACAGAGAAGGATAGGCATACTCCCCCCTTATTCATACACGTTACTTAAAGTTAACTAGTGATTAGCGATTCTTTATCTATGTATACATTTTTAACCTTTTAACGTCACTTTACTTTAACCATCGTTTAAGAATAAACACAACATTGTTTAAGGGGTTTATTCATAAACGATGACTAAAGTTAAGTGACGTGCAAACGTCTAAAATGTATGGTTAAACAATCGGTAATCACTATTTAACTTCAAGATTTTTTTATGAACAAGGGGGACAGTTAAAGCTACTTTCGTGTCTATCTGTGTATTTTTTTTTTATAATTATAAACCGCAATCCCGCTTGATAGCAAGCAGAGATGCAATCATTGGTGGTAAAGCGTGCTAATTTATTAAGCCTATTCACTCAAAAAAACTGTGTGGATAGGAAGGAAAACGGCAGTTAAGAGAGGTGTTGCAATGTTAAACCCAACAATACGACCAAAGCCGCTGCGCTAGTGGGAGATTGATCTGGAGACTCTCCATAACCAACCTCCCGACACAACATTTTGCGCATCGTACTCGGCCCACATCGTAACACAATTGCTCACACCCGCCCTCCGTACGGCTTCACCAGACATCATGCCGGAACACGACGAATCACTTGGCGGTAAGACTTTGTCTGGTGGCTGGTAACTTCTGCCGACAGCCGATGTTATTGCCTACCACCGAGATACTGTAGTTACTGTGTCCGGGACTCTCGTGACCGCATTATATTTCTAAACTAATTCTCGGTTAGAGAATTTATTTTTAAAAGTCTTGATGTGTATATAAAACTTAAAGATGATTTCTCTAATCGTAAAACACCGTGTGAAGCAGGAGTGTGTACCCGGTCAAAAAAAAATCTGCCTACCCCTTAACAAGTACGTTGGCGTCAGCTCCCTGTCTAACCCGCTGCTAAGTATCAGTATTTTACGTGGAGCATCTATCTGACTTCCACAATCTACGAACGACCGTCAACAATCTACGAATGACAGCCAACGTCAACGGCTTACCGAGACACAGAGGGGTCTAGATATATAAAGACTAGCGGCCACCAGCGACTTCGTTCACTTGGAGTTAGTTATGCTCCGCTCATATTGGTCACAGCGTGGTGTTATATAGCCTAAAGCTTTCCTGGATTAATGGGCTATCCAATGCAAAGAGAATTTTTCGAATCGGAGCAGTAGTTCCTGAGATTATCGCGTTCAAACAAACATTATATTAGTATAGATATAGATGGTCACCCATCCGCGGATGAGCCGCGACAAGATCAGCTTCATCATTATCAACCTTTTTATCGTCCCACTGCTGGGGACAGATCTCCTCCCACACAGAGAAGGATTCAAGAGATCACAAGATCAGCTTAAGTCTCTCTTAATCGACCGACCAGCGGGGCTGTCATTTCTTCCTAGCCTCTTGTGTAGTCAGGTCAGGTCAGGCAGGAGTGGACGTGTTCTAGAGTGGAGATTGCAAATTGCTAAACGCAAGGTGGGACCACCTCAGGCCAGGTTAAGCATTGTTCACAGGATGGCTGGCAGTAGCTTCATGTGAGTTGCCGAAAATCGCGTTTAATGGCGTGAACCAGGAGAGGCCAATGTCCAGCAGTGGACTGCTAGAGGCTGCTGATAATAATGATCTGGTCAGGCCAGAGGCGGGTTCCTAGTCATCATCATCATCATCTTAGCGTTTAACCCCATTGCATCCACGGCTTTCGCGTTGGAGCACGGGGTCCGCTTTCTTGCACAATTTCCTCCATTTCGCGCTACCTTTAGCATCCTGTGGTGTGAGATTGAACATGCCGGTTTTCGTAAGACGTCACCGTACCAACGTAGGCGACCCTCCTGCAGTTTGTCCGTTTTTCCTAATATCAATACAAAATAATACCTCATTCAGAACATTCTATTTAAGTGTTCTTCGCGAGAAACGTTCTCAATTCGAGGAGTTTCAATAACAACAGAAGCCGACATTACAATAGGTACATGAAGCACGTTTCTTCAGGTTTTAATAACGTCCCATGCATATTCCCATGACCCAAACAAAATCTCAACGAGCCTGCTATCGGGCGTTTTCACAGATTCCCCGCCCACCTTCGTGCCACAGAATAGACAGATACAAAAGGTTGACTCTTCAAGATGGGCGAAAACGCACGTACACATAAACACGCTTCACGTGCAACCCATTTTATTATCAACAACCTATTTTTTTCGTCCCACTGCTGGGCACAGGTCTCCTCACGCACATGCGGGCTGGCGATTTCAGACTTAAAGTCCAGGTTTCCTCAAGATGTTTTCCTTCACCTTTTGATCAGTCATTGATAGGCTAGAGTCCATTTTTCTTTTGTTTGGAATGGGAAATCATCAATTGGCCTCTCCCGCTCTGACTGGAGCGGAAGGTCGTGGCAGGCTTTTACTGACTAAGAGGCCTGGTCCTTATCGGGCGGTGAGCTGCCCACTGCTCACTGCGTAGGCCCGCGCCTACGTGGCTGGGGGTTCGATGTTGTCTCCCGACCAGGGCGTCTCCTGCGGCGCTAGTGGCGTAAGGGCGTTGGGATTCTCGCTTCCTCGCGCTCTCCGCCTCTTTCTTTGCCAGCATCACTGCTTCACAAAAGGAGGTGACCGGCCTGCCATGCACTCTCGCTCCGGACCATGGCCTGGACCAGGGTCGAATGCAAGAGATCGCCGCCGATCGCCGCCACGAGGGCACGGTGGTTATCTACCCATGCCGGGCAGACCTCCACCGTGTCCTAAGGGCGATCCACACAGTGGTGACACCCTGGCACGAACCTCCCGAAACAGCCGTGAGGGCACCGTGCAAATGCTATCTCAGTCGGACCTTACCGTCTGTGTGTATGCATGCATTTATTCTATAGAACTCGCCTTCTGTCCTTATCTGTTTGGTGTACAATCTGCCTTTATAGAGAACAATGTTTGGCCCGTCGAAAAAATGCCGAAGTAAGCTCGGCCCCTTCTATTAAAAATAAAAACGTTGGACCAATTTGGCTGCTAATCAAAGGGAGCTGAGCGAGCGATCTTACGATAGCTACTGTTTGGGTAGCAGTGAGAATGCTTGAGGGCTATGACGTCTTATTTTGAGAGGATATAATGTGGGCTTAAGTTAATTGAATATTTCAGGTTAATATGAACTATATTGTTATATATAGGCTTTATAACTTAACTTATTATTTATTATTAGTGCATTTGCAACTAGCGGCCGCTAGCGACTTCGTCCGGGTGGAGTTAGTTATGCTCCGCTCCTATTGATCACAGAGTGATGTTATATAGCCTAAAGTCTTTCTGGATTAATGGGCTATCCAACGCAAAAAGAATTTTTTAAATCGGACTACTAGTTCTTGAGATTAGCGCGTTCAAACAAACAAACTCTTCAGCTTTATTATATTAGTATAGATTATTAATCAATTATTATTAATGATTATTTATTAATTTGAAGATTATTACATTATTATCCTTCTCTGTATGAGAGGAGACTGGTGCCCAGCAGTGGGACGACAAAAAAAAAAGGTTGATGACGATGATGATAGATTATTTGTGTAATTCTCGTAATTTTAAGATTAGTGAGTTAGTAAGGTATTATTTTGATTTTGATATTGAAATTGCTATTTTATATAGATATTTTTAACGATTCGTTTTTGGTTCTTTAATCCTAGTTATTGGTCATCAGTGTAGATGCTCTTTTGTCATATAAATGGAAGTCCATTGATGGATATTCCATAAAAATCCAACGGCGGGGCTCAATAAACGATTTAAAGCATTTGCCAAAGCCTTGTTGGATTTAAAATATTTCCTCTGTAAAACTTTATCCAAATTCCGAATAAAAATGGAAATTAGTTTGAACAAGGTCAATGAGACACTACTCATAGTTTTGAGAATAGAGAACGTTCGCACAGCGTTCAGTCTCAATCTATCAAAAATACCTCTATTTTACCTATATATTTGTCATTTTTATATAAATAGAGAATAGTTTTTTTTTTTTTGTATTATATTATAAACTAGCGCTTGACCGCAATCCTGCCTGATGGTAAGCAGTGACGCAGTCGTTGATGGTAAAGCGCACTAGTTTATTAAGAGCCTATTCACTCTAGCCTTGAAGACACTCAAATTGTAGTCCGACGGAAACACCGCCGCTGGCAAATTGTTCCAGTCCCTCGATATACGCGGTATAAAGGAGGAGGCGAAACGCTTCGTCCGGATCGTAGTGGTGTTAACAACGTAAGGGTGGAAACCAGCCGTACGACGGGTCGTCCGCTGGTGGAACGGAGATGGGGGAATTAAATCATGCAATTCCCTCGCACACTCCCCGAAATGCATCCTATAGAACACCGAAAGGCTGGCTACTCTACGCCTGTGCTCTAGGCTTTGGAGACCAACTCGAGTTAGATCAGGGTCACCAATCAGCCTCTTTGCACGTCTCTCCACTGAATCCAAAGTGGCCAGGTGACACTTGGCAGCACCAGCCCAAATATGGCTGCAGTACTCCACACACGAACGGACCTGTGCTTTGTATAACATTAGAAGCTGCCCAGGTGTGAAGTACTGCCGGACCTTTGCGATAACGCCAAGTTTCTTGGCAGCCACCTTAGCCTTGGACTCAATGAACCGCCCAAAGTTAAGGTTCGAGGAAATCTCAACTCCCAAAAGCTGAAGGCGGTCGGAACACTCCAAGGACACATTCCGAAAAGTAGGGGCCAAGGTGAACGGGCTCCTATTGGCGGTGAAAAGACACGCCTGTGTTTTGGCGGCATTGAATGCTACAAGATTGGCATTGCCCCATTCGGAGACTGCCTGCAGTGCAACACTCGTTCGCTCAACCATGGCCTCTCTTTCGGACCGGATTGATTCCCTACTAGCCCGAGCACCCGGCAGGTATCTCTCTACAACTGTACTGTCATCTGCATACCCATAGATACCGGGCATCAGCAGATCGTTAATATGCAGCAGGAACAGAGTTGCAGAGAGAACAGACCCCTGAGGAACACCGGCATTAGTTGACATGGGCTCAGAAGAGCATCCATCGACAACAACTCGGAGGGACCGTTCAGTCAGGAAGTCTTTTACCCAGCCAGTCAGGCTAGGGGAAATGCCGTACGCTGGAAGCTTACTCAAAAGGCCAGCGTGCCATACCCGGTCGAAGGCCTTCAAGACATCAAGGGAGACAGAAATCGCTTCCCCATTCTTCTCGAGGGCCTCGCCCCACAAGTGAGTGGCATACACTAGTAGGTCCCCAGTTGACCGATTGCGGCGAAACCCGTACTGTCGGTCACTGAGGAGGTCGTTACCTTCCAGGTATGCCAAGAGGCGCGAGTTCAATACGCGCTCCATAATTTTGCAAAGTATGGAGGTGATCGAAATCGGCCGATAGTTGGTAGGATCGGCACGACTACCCTTCTTGGGCACGGGCTGCACGTTAGCAAGCTTCCAGGACTTGGGCACTATACCAGTCCTAAATGAGAGGCGTTACAAGCGCGTCAATACAGGAGACAACTCTGGCGCACAAGCTTTAAGAACAATCGCTGGTATACCATCCGGACCACTAGCCTTATCCACGTCCAGACGACACAGTACTCTCAGAAACTCCTTGTTCCTAATGCGAACCTCAGACATTGAAGCTCCGCAATGAGGTAAATTAGGTGGAGTAGCACTGCCAGTATCAAGGCGCGAATTATGGGCAAAGAGAGAAGCAAAGAGACCTGCTTTCTCTCTCGCCGTATGAGCCAGTGTTCCATCAGGCCTAACCAGCGGAGGCAGTGAGGGCCGACAGAAGTTCGCCTCAACCGACTTGGCAAGGGACCAAAAAGATCTGCTACCGGATGGCTGCGCAGATAACTTGTTGCCAATATGGGTAATGCGGTCGAAGCGAGCCTTCTTGAGCGCTTTCTTGTACGACTTGGCAGCACGGTTAAAGGCTCTCTTCTTTGAGCTTAGATCCGGAGCTCCGCGGTCACGAGCGACAACCCAGGCGAGAAATGCCGTGTGCTTACGCTGTTCAGCTTTTACACAATCGGCATTGAACCATGGGCGAGCCGAGCCACCGACGGGCACGTCATTGAATGGGATAAAATACTCCATAGCTTGACGCACCACATCGGTTATAGCGTCCGCACAGCTCAACGGATTGTTAGAAGAGAAGCAGACCTGCTGCCAAGGATAAGACGCAAAGAAGTGGCGCATCTCATCCCAATCCGCTGACCTGTATCGCCACAATCGCCGTTCACCACGGGGGTCGTGATCTGGTGGGGAGAAGGATGACACAGACTTCACCAGACAGTGGTCTGAAGTTCCCAACGGTGAGGAAACTGTTACAATACATCTGTCCGGATCAGTGGTCAGCAGAAGGTCCAAACAGTTGGCAGTGTGGCCAACTACATCAGGCACCCTAGTCGCTTGCTCTACCAGCTGGGAAAGGCCCATAGAAAGCGCGAAGTATCGCGCTTCTCTCCCAGCGTGGTCGGTCCTCTGGTATGGGAAGAGCCAGTGCTGGTGGCAGGCGTTGAAGTCCCCCAGAGCGACGAACTGAGCGTCAGGGTGCCGATGTAGCGCATTGTCAGCAGCCTCACTGAGGTGGTCGAATAACCGAGTTGTCTCCTGATCACCGCTGTGCGATCGGTAGACACAGGTGTAGACAATTTTGTCCACACCAGTGTCAACCAACAGCCATAAGGACGAAAAATGAGGGTCCTCGAGGTGACGGAGACGCCGGCAACAGATGTCATTGCGAACATACACACAGACCCCGGCACGCTGCAGGAAATGATGCTCCAAAGAGTATCCCGGGTAGCCGAGGTATGCCGCATCAGGCGGACATCTGATCTGGGTCTCCGTCAAGAAAAGTAGATGCGGCTTCTCAGTCTCAAGGTGATGGTGTACTGCTAAGAGATTGGAGTGCAGACCTCTTATGTTAGAGAGGTGCACTTTGAAAGAGAGGACGTGCGCCCGCTGTGCACACCTACTTTTCTTTTTGGACCTTTTCATAATTGTTGGTTTTTTTGAGTGAATAGGAAGGAAGACGGCAGTTGAGTGAGGTGATGCAATGTTAAACCCAACAATGCGACCAACGATGCTGGGCCAGAGGGAGATTGATCTGGAGACTGCGGGGACACCCGAACCCCCCCAGGGATCGCCATCATTATATATATTATAAACCAGCGCTTGACCGCAATCCTGCCTGATGGTAAGCAGTGACGCAATCGTTGATGGTAAAGCGCACTAGTTTAATAAGAGCCTATTCACTCTAGCCTTGAAGACACTCAAATTATAGTCCGACGGAAACACCGCCGCTGGCAAATTGTTCCAGTCCCTCGATGCACGCGGTATAAAGGAGGAGGCGAAACGCTTCGTCCGGATCGTAGTGGTGTTAACAACGTAAGGGTGGAAACCAGCCGTACGACGGGTCGTCCGCTGGTGGAACGGAGATGGGGGAATTAAATCATGCAATTCCCTCGCACACTCCCCGAAATGCATCCATGATTTTGAACGTTTTAAAATACGAGAAATGACCTTCTTTCAGAAAGAAGGAAAGTAAACTAACAATGAATTAACCAGCCTGTCGTTGTTCTATAGGATTCATTTTGGAGAGTGTGCACGGAAATTGCATGACTTAATTCCCCCATTCCCTAATGGGCCTCATACGAAGGCTCAGAGTCACACAAAGGGCAATGAAAAGAGCTATGCTAGGAGTTTCTCTGCGTGATCGAATCAGAAATGAGGAGATCCGCAGAAAAACCAAAGTCACCGACATAGCTCTGCGAGTCGCTAAACTTAAGTGGCAGTGGGCAGGGCACATTGCTCGTAGAACCGATGGCCGATGGGGCAGCAAGGTTCTGGAGTGGCGGCCACGTACTGGAAGACGCAGCGTAGGGAGACCCCCAACAAGGTGGACCGATGACCTGGTGAAGGTCGCGGGAAGCCGATGGATGCGGGCAGCACAAGACCGGTCATCGTGGAAAGCCTTGGGGGAGGCCTTTGTCCAGCAGTGGACATCTATAGGCTGAGGAAGAAGGAAGAATTCCCCCATCTCCGTTCCATCATCGGACGACCTGTCGTACGGTGAGTGTCCACCCTTACGTTGTTGACACCACTACGATCCGGACGAAGCATTTCCCATCGTCTTTTACACCGCGTACATCGAAGGACTAGAACAATTTGCCGCCAGCGGTGTTTCTATCCAACTACAATTTGAGTGTCTTCAATGCTAGAGTGAATAGGCTCTTAATAAACTAGCGCGCTTTGCCATCAAAGATTGCATCACTGCTTACCATCAGGCGGGATTGCGATAAAGCACTAGTTTGTAATGTATATAATAAAATAATTAGGACTTCTAGATACAGTTAAAGATCAAATAGATCCATAATTTAATTTGTAAATGATCATCATCATCTCAGCGTTTATCCCGGTTGCATCCGCAGCTTTCGCGTTGGAGCCCGGGGTCCGCTTTCCTGCACATTCTCCTCCATTTCGCACGATCTTTAGCATCCTGTGGTAAGAGCTTGTTGGCACGCATGTCATCTCTTACAACGTCAAGCCAGCACCTCTTTGGTCTACCCCGCTTGTTCCGGCCCGGCGGAGGCGCCATGGCAAGACATTTGTTACCCACGTAACATGCCGGTTTGCGTAAGACGTGGCCGTACCAGCGTAGGCGACCCTCCTGCAGTTTGTCTGCAATGTCACGGACACGAAGGCTGCCCCTGATGCGGGAGTTCCTGATGCGGTCTTTCCGCGTAACTCCACACATCCACCGCAGCATATTCATCTCCGTAACACGCAGCTCCTGCTTGTGTCGCTCAAGCACAGGCCACGCCTCACTGCCATACAGGAGAACAGGTCTAATGATGGTTTTATAGACCTGCCCCTTAAGCTTAACCGGCATTTTGGGGTCACAAATGACACCTGTCACCTCACGCCATTTCGCCCAAGCTGCGGAAATACGTGCCTTGACGTCGCAATCAATGTCGCCGGACGCGCGAAGCACAGACCCCAAGTATTTAAACTGGTCCGTGCGGTCGACCATGTCTCCGCCTATGCGCACAGACATGGGGTCTGTCGTGTTGCTGGCCAAGTATACGGTCTTCGCCACGTTGAGTTTCAGACCTCCGTTCTCAAGCGAGTCCTTCCACGCATTCATACGCCGCACCAACCGTTCCCTGTCCGCGTCCGCCAGCGCGATATCGTCATTAATTTGTAAATGATAAGACTAGAATACTCAAGCTTTAGAGTCCAATCATGATACAACATCGTATTTGAATCAATATCAAAAGTCACTTATTCAAATTAGGCTAAGAATAAGCACTTCTGAACGTCAATATTACAAAAGACAATTTTACATTTATTCAATTATATTCATTCAGACAATTAGACATTCCCCCAAAAGGCCGCCTTTTGCCACTTCCTAGTGCTTTCGCTGGGAAGAAGTGGCGGAACAAACTCCCCAGCAGCACAACCGTCTGTTCAGTTAATTGAAAAACAGACGATTTTATACAATAGTATGTATAGTAACTAACTCAAGAAAATACAGAACATGAAATGAAATTAATTATCATATGCCAACTAGCCACGCCAATATACCAGCGAAGCAAAAAAAAAAAAATTAAAGTTGGAAATTTAAGTAAAAACTTATTACTTAAAAAAAGGCTTCGGGCATAAATGACATGACAGCTTCTATATTCATGCATGGCAAAAAATGGACAATTATATGAACTCATACAACCCAACGGTAAGCTCTGAAAGAAGGTCATTTCTCGTATTTTAACCCTAGAAAGATAACGTACGCCTCAGAGGCGCCCCTGAGGCGTACGTTATCTTTCTAGGGTTAAAATACGAGAAATGACCTTCTTTCAGAAAGAAAGAAAGTAAACTAACAATGAATTAACCAGCCTGCCGTTGTTCTATAGGATGCATTTTGGAGAGTGCGCACGGAAATTGCATGACTTAATTCCCCTATCTCCGTTCCATCATCAGACGACCTGTCGTACGGTGAGTGTCCACCCTTACGTTGTTGACACCACTACGATCCGGACGAAGCATTTCCCATCGTCTTTTACACCGCGTACATCGAAGGACTAGAACAATTTGCCGCCAGCGGTGTTTCTATCTAACTACAATTTGAGTATCTTCAATGCTAGAGTGAATAGGCTCTTAATAAAATAGCGCGCTTTGCCATCAAAGATTGCATCACTGCTTACCATCAGGCGGGATTGCGATAAAGCACTAGTTTGTAATGTATATAATAAAATAATTAGGACTTCTAGATACAGTTAAAGATCAAATAGATCCATAATTTAATTTGTAAATGATATGACTAGATTACTCAAGCTTAAGAGTCCAATCATGATACAACATCGTATTTGAATCAATATCAAAAGTCAATTATTCAAATTAGGCTAAGAATAAGCACTTCTGAAATGAAATGAAATGAAATCGTTTATTAAGCAAGTAGGATCACTGATCACTTTTACACGTCATGTTTATTTTTTATTTTATTTTTTAACTAGATGAAGCCGGCATTTCCTAACTGACTACCTCTGAGAAGAAATAGCCGAAACAAAGTCAGGGATCATCGTCTTTTTTCAAGTCCAGATATTAAAAATGAAAATGTTTACAATAATTTACCTTATAACTACGCATATTGCTTAATAACAATTAACAATGCTTAACAGAGCGAGCAGCTCAGTCCCAAGCTTTTTTGTCTTCTAAACAATCTGTGATTTTATAATACCCCTTTTTGCAAAGTTTGGCCTTTATATGGTTCTTAAATCGTTTAATGGGTAAGTTTCGAACGTCCATGGGAAGCTTGTTGTAAAAGTGTATACATTGACCCATGAACGAGTTGCCTACTCTGTGGAGACGAGTATGATGTAAAGCAAGATTGTGTTTGTTCCTGGTATTTATATTATGAATATCGCTTATCTTCTTAAAATTCGAGATATTTTTATGAACATACATAAGATTTTCAAATATATATTGTGAAGCTACAGTCAGAATGTTCACCTCTTTGAACTTTTCTCTAAGAGATTCTCTAGGACCAAGGTTATAAATGGCTCGAACAGCCCTCTTCTGTAAAACAAAGATGGTATTGATGTCCGCACAAGTTCCCCAGAGAAAAATCCCATAAGTCATAAGACTATGAAAATAACTAAAATAAACAATTCTGGCTGTATCCACATCAGTTATCTGTCTAATTTTCTTAACAGGAAAGGCGGCAGAACTGAGTCTACCCGACAGCTTCTCAATGTGAGGACCCCATTGTAACTTGGCGTCAATAGTTAATCCAAGAAAAACTGTCGACTCGACAGGGATCAACTCTACTCTATTCAGTTGAACATTGGTACTTAGCTGCCTGACATTTGGCTTAGAAAATTTAATGGCTTTAGTTTTTTTTCATTTAAAAGGAGGTTATTTACATTAAACCAATGGACAACTTTAGAGAGTGGATTGTTAACTTCGTCAAAATTTGTTAGCTGACGCTTGACTTTAAAAATAAGAGAAGTGTCATCCGCGAACAATACTATATTGTGATTATCCCTCACGTGATGAGGTAAGTCATTAATATAAATTAAAAACAAGAATGGACCTAGAATTGAACCCTGCGGAACGCCCATGGTGACCACAGATCCTGCAGATCTCTTGCCATTAACATCAACCCTCTGAATTCGATTATTCAGATAAGAAGTCAGAAGGTCGAGCTCTGTCCCTCAAACCATAATGGTACAATTTCCTGATAAGAGTATCATGATGTACGCAATCAAAGGCCTTGGACAAATCACAAAAAATCCAAGAGCATCTTGCGATTCCTCCCAGGCCCCAAATATGTTCTTTAGCAACGCCACGCCCGCATCCGTAGTTGAACGACCCTTTGTAAAACCAAATTGTTTCACGTGCAATAAATTGTGTAAGGTAAAGTGCCTCAACAACTGTTTCAAAATTAATTTTTCAAAAATTTTGCTCAAAGTTGGTAATATCGATATTGGCCGAAAATTCGTGGGATCAGTTGTACTACCAGATTTGAACAGTGGAATTACTTTGCTTAGTTTCATCAAATCAGAAAATACGCCAGATGTGACACAAGAATTAAAAACAATTGCTAAGAAAGGTGCGATAACATCTATTATTGAAGCTACAGTGTATACTGACAAACCCCAATGATCGGCAGTTTTTTTTTTACATCAAGATCCTTAAAAGATTCTATAATGTCTTTAGCAGTCACAAATGTAAATTGAAAGTGATTGTCACATTCTAGAACACATTCTTTTAGTATGGCATAAGCAGAAGTGGAGGAAGAAGACAAAGTTTTTGTTGTCATTATTGGAATATTAGTAAAAAAATTCTCAAACTCAGTTGCTACCTCCAAGTCCGCCTTTATATCTTCATCGTTAATTTTAAGATGGAAATCGCGATTCTGTACTTTGGTTCTTCCAGTTTCAGAATTTATAATTCCCCAAGTTGATTTGATTTTATTGCCAGAAGATTTTATTTTATTTTTAATGTGTATGGCTTTTGCTGAGGAACAGGCTCTTTTAAAAGTTTTTGAATAACGGGTAAGTTTTTAAAAGTTTCTGAACGTCAATATTACAAAAGACAATTTTACATTTATTCAATTATATTCATTCAGACAATTTGACATTCCCCCAAAACGCCCGCCTTTTGCCACTTCCTAGTGCTTTCGCTGGGAAGAAGAAGTGGCGGAACAAACTCCCCAGCAGCACAACTGTCTGTTCAGTTAATTGAAAAACAGACGATTTTATACAATAGTATGTATAGTAACTAACTCAAGAAAATACAGGACATGAAATGAAATTAATTACCATATGCCAACTAGCCACGCCAATATACCAGCGAAGCAAAAAAAAAAAAACATTAAAATTGGAAATTTAAGTAAAAACTTATTACTTAAAAAAAGGCTTCGGGCATAAATGACATGACAGCTTCTATATTCATGCATGGCAAAAAATGGACAATTATATGAACTCATACAACCCAACGGTAAGCTCTGGAGAAAGAACATAAATCAAAGCGACCAGTTAATCTTATCATTTAAATAATCACTCAAAAGATTGGTATGCCTTTGGATATACTACTACTTTGGTTGGGTGATAATTTAACTGTGCTTTAAATGTATTATGAGGCAAGTCTGGCAAAGCAGAGAAGACACAACCAATACATACGAACCAACACCACCACCACAAACTAACCCAACCATCATCGCCAAATACCAAACACCATCAACCAACTACTCAACCACCATACCTATTATTTCTACACATTTCGGAACACAACAAAGAATTAAGCATTGATTCTTCACTTCTTTATTCATGAAAAAACACATCACAATCCGAATAAACAAAAAGGTTTTCTCAGAAAGGCTCCCTGTAAACCTCATTGGAACGCAAAGTTTATAATATACAGAGCGAGTGAAATGGCTCGATACTGGAGAGTCCTCCAAAGTCCTCCATGGGCCTCCAGAGTCCTCCAAGGTTCTCGGCCTCTGCTCGGCTGAAGGACCATCGATGTTGCGCCACGATTAGCGGTAAGTGAAGGCTGCTGTTCGTCTTGTGTGCCTAAGATTTGAATGGAGGGTGAATATGTATCGCGCTGATTTGTGGGGGTTAAGTGGCCATATTGGGGCGTAACCTGCACCTGTTAACTCATGAGCTTAATTATATATACATTTGCCTTTATTCAAAAGCGAATAACTACTTAATTTTTGAATGAAATTTATCTTTTTGGCGCAGCTTGAAGTCCCTTTATCTGAGATGTTTTTTTAACTTAACACATTGCTTTTTTTTCCTCTTTTTCTGATGTATGTGTCTGGTTTTTGGCCTCGATTCCCTTGTTCACAAACTAAACTAAATTTAAGTTCAGTGCATCTTTTTCTTTCAATTTAATTAAGATAAGGACAGAAGATAAAATGTTAGTTTAGACCTGTCAAATTAGTCCGCTGCTCACGTAAATTGACGTATTTTTGGTCGCCATGTCTATTAAACTGTCTATGGGGTATCTTAATTTGTCAGAATTAAACTAAAATGTTATCTTCAATCCTTTATTTAATGAAATATAAAAAAAGATGCACTTCAAATTAGTTTAGCTTGAAAACAAGAGACGCGTCTCTATGTTGTGTAAGTAGTGGAACCATATCAGGCTGTTTGTGTATTTGAGTTTAAATGTTTATAAACGTACCCACTGTGCGAGCCTCACGTAACCCACACAGGATAATGTCCGGGAAGAGTATCTAGGGAGAGTGTTTGCCAATAAAATACGTCAGTACGAGCTGAATGCCTTTAATACACTGTTAAGACATGCGCTAATATCGAGCGCACTGGACAGCCTCAATGGCGTAGCGGTAGCGAAAGCCGCCGATACGCAAGGAGGCGCGGCTTCGATCTCCGTAGTTCAAATATTTGTATGCATGAATATGAATATTTGAAATAGTCTGGTCGTTCCTCGGAAAGCACGTTAAGCCGTTGGTTCTGGTTGCCATAGGAGAATTAGTGGCAGTCAATACGGGTTGTTGGAGCCCTCAAAAGTATGTACAGCAATTGGTCTAACTGCAATGTTTCGATATCGCCTTCGGATTGTGGAGGTCAGACGGCAGTCGCTTCACGGAAAATATCAAAGTTTAGCTAAAATCAGCAGTTAGACTGGTAAAGCGGACTTCAATGCTGAAAAAGCTTTGGATGCGACTGGGATTAACGCTGAGATGATGATGGTGACGACATGCGCTAATACATATAACAATTAAGTCGGTTTTGCAATCCGACTTGAAACCGACACAAAAATTCTTAATAGCCACCTACTAAATTATTTAAATAATTTAACTTTGGATTTAGTCCCATATAATATTGCCGATTGGCCCAAAATCAGCATAAATCTAGACTCCAGACCTCCTGAAAAATTCAGATGAGAAAACCCAAACACAAGTAAAAATAACATTCTACCACATACTTTGAATATTGCCTTTTATTTTTTACAAAAACCGATAGCTCGTCTAAAGGTCAGAATGAAATCAAACGAGGCAATCCACTTACGGTGGTATAAGGTAGTAATTGCGAAACATCTGTACTATCATTAGCAATGGGTTTCATTTTGACAGTTCAACAACATTCATTGCGTTATTTACGGTGTTGAGCATACACATTCCTCGAACATAGGTAGCAATGGGTTAACAATATGCTTCAAAATGATGCTAATCTTAGAGGCAGTGGGCAGGGTACATTGTTCGTAGAACCGATGGCCGATGGGGCAGTGAGGTTCTGGAGTGGCGGCTACGTACCGGCAGACGCTGCGTAGGGTGCCCCAACAAGGTGGACCGTTGACCTGGTGAAGGTCGCGGGAAGCCGGTGGATGCGGGCAGCATAAGACCGGTCATTGTGGAAAGCCTTGGGGAAGGCCTTTGTCCAGCATTGGACCTCTATATAGATGGAATTATCTAGAAAATTCTGGAATCAGATAAATCTTTCTTGAACATTCTGGAACAGGCTGTTTTCCAGAAAACCGTTATAGATCGATCCATTGTCTTATATAAAGAGAGATATTTGCCTAGACACCAAAAGCAGCAAAGAAACCATGCTAATCATTATTGTGGTGTGACTTCTCTCCATAATCTCTCAGACACATCTTCGGATCTCAACGTTTAAGATGATCGATCTATAAGCCTTATGCTAAGTATGGAAAGCACCATTGCTTTTTGTGCCACTCTCACCCATACATACCCTCCTGCGTAAGTATCCACTTCTAAAACGGTGGGAATCCGATCTAACGACGTATTATTCTAAGAGCTACACGCCCAGCCACTTCTTGTGATAAATAAAAATGTGTGTGTTGATTTATATGAATGTTTGGGTACAATGCTCCAGGATTTTTGAAAGTCAAGAAATATATGACATTATTTTTTGCTTATGCGAAACCTAAAAGACATGTCCAGTATTTTTAAAAATCTATGTACGAAATTTCAAAAAGATATTATGAAAACCACAAAGTTATTAGCTTGTTTACTTAGGCACTCGGTTGTGCGTCGAGCTGTAGCGCTAGCTGTTGCCTGTGTGTGGTGTGTGTGCGTGTGTTGATGTTGTGTGTGTTGCGTGTTGTCGCTCGGTAACCATACTGCAACTATTTCTAAATGTATTTGGGAAAAAATATAACATGGTATAAAAATTATTGGAATTGATTCAGTTGCTTTTTTTATATACATTATAAACTACTGCTTGACCGCAATCTCGCCTGATGTAAGCAGTGCTTATTTTGATCAAACTATATTCAGGTTTCGTACAAAGACACAATAACTATGTAGGAGACGAAGGTGCAATATTTATCGAATTTGCCAAAGCATTTGTACGTCTCTTGATATTTCTCAATACACTGGTGTGCCTTAATATACACTACATAACTCGCTTATTACGCTTAAATAAAACCTAATTTTATTGCCCAGTGTAATAAGGTCTGTCTAGCAAGTGCAATATAGCTCCAATATAGTTTTATTCCACATATAATTTTAGTATAAATTCAACATTGAACCTCATCGCGCGCTATTTGATATTACCAATAAAAAATAACGATAGAAATCTAGATTCTGTATCAGTTATTAAAGAAAAGTATTCATTTCACACACCTCTTTCATTCAATACGGCTCGGACTGTGAAAGGAATGTGAACTGTAGGAGTCCAATCTAATTATACTGTACGGGCGGCACATTTGTGCGTTACTATGCGAGCAACACGCCCAAACGCTTTTTGGTGTCCAATAAAAATGTATTCGCTATTAGAGTACGTAATGATAAGTAGTATTAGGTTCAGGGTAAAAGTATCGAGGTAACTACTAATTTTGTTAGAAAATCCCTTTATTAATGAAGGAAAAACTTATTTAGAGACTTTGAGCACTTTTGCGTAGCGTAGGACGCCCTTGGGCGAGATGGAGCGACGACATCAAAATGGTGGCTGGTAGTGGCTGGCGGAGAACTGCTCAGGATCGAGCTTGTTGGCGTGCCATGAAGGAGGTCTATGTCCAGCAGTGGACGAGTAGAGGCTGATGATGATGATTAGCACTTTTGTGGGTTGAGGAAAAAGCATTGGATTTGCGTGAGCGTGACCGACCAACACCGTGATTGTTTATTGTTTTCTTTTTATAGTTTTTGTGTCATCATCATCATTATTTCAGCAGAAAGACGTCCACTGCTAGACATAGGCCTCCCCCAAGGATCTGCACGACGACCTGTCCTGCGCCTCCCACATCCAGCGGTTTCCGGCGGCTTTCACCAGGTTGTCGGTCCTCCTTGTCGGGGGCCTACCCACGCTGCGTCTTCCGGTGCGTGATCGCCACTCAATAACCCGTTGGCTCCATCGGGCATTGCTCCTACGAGCAATGTGCCCGGCCACTGACACTTAAGTGTTGCAATTCTTCGGGCTAAGTCGGTTACTCTCGTTCTTCTGCGGCTCTCCTCATTTCTGATTTGATCACGCACTTTTTGTATATTCTGTGCTTTCTAATGGCGAGTTTGCTTTTTGTGTGAATAGACTCTTATGAAACTAGGACGCTTTACCATCAACGATTGCATCACTGCTTACCATTAGGTGGGATTGCAGTCACGACGCACTAGCTTATAATTCCAAAAAAAAGAAATTAAACGCTAAAGCTATTTGTGTTTCAGTTTCATCAGCTTCCTTGATGTCATTGCGGGCAGGCTGGATGATTGTGTTGCTTCTGGTATCTCGGCTAGAATCCTAAAACAGTGTCTGCTTAATTTGGTGTTTTTGTGTAACTGTTGATTTAATTGTATCACTAACATAGTTGTAAAAATATATGAGTCGTCGGGATGGTCTCTGAAACAAATATTATTAACATAAAATATTCACCATGTTCTACCTTCAAAATTGCCTGCCCCATTTTAAAACCTAGTAAGAATCTAAAACAACATTTTATTGGAAACGATCAGCCTCCGAAAACTACTCTTGTTTGACTTGGTTGTCCAAGTTCAGAGGCACAAGGAGGTTCCAAGGTTTCAAACTGTTACGACTAAATGAATAGTGCACTTACTAGGTATCGACGCTTAAATACATCTGCTGTTAAGTAAATTTCAACGTTGGTGTTTTTGTACTCAGTGGAGTCCCATAAGGGTAGTAAGATTATGGAATAAAAAGATTTTGGTAAAAAGTTTCCCTTACTAGGTGTTAAAACAGGGCCAGCCGAAATAAAGTGCATAACGGGGGACGTTAAGAAGCGGGGCTAAAGTTCCGGATAGTTGAGATATCTTCTCATCTCATGAGCATCCTTCGTGGGCGATATTTCGACGTTTAAACGTTGAACAATGACTATAGTGTGATGTTCGATTCTTACTAATTATTTTAACTGTACAGACACTTAGATCAATTTAATATTAAGGGATTACAATGATAATCTCAGATTAAAAGAGATAAGAGCCACTAGGTTTGAGTATGACCAACACACTCGATCGAAGCTTGAGCAAAGAATGTCCGCGCTAAAGGTCGCTCGCTATGGCAAACGCAACCCAGTCGGGTGTTACCCAAAAATCATAATTTATCTGAATACCGAACGATTAATCGACTTAAAAAACATAGTAGAGTAATTTACGGACAATTGACACTGATACAAAACAGATTACAATATTCAAATTAATCAGTCACGCGCTGTTATACATAATAGGTCTAAATCTATAAACTGGATGACAGACCATAATCTCGAAATAAATTTCACTAAAACCATATTAATAGCTTTCCACCCCTGGCAAAAAAAAAAAACAAATAGATATAGACTTTAATTTAAGACAACATAAATTAGAAACGGTAAATAATTTCACTCTCCTATGCTTAACAATAGACACTCATATAAACTGGAAAATGCACATACAGACAGTAAAATCAAAAATTTCAAAGTTCTCATATGCTCTCCGCGAAATAAAGAAGACCACAAACCTACATACCGCACTAAGTATACTACGCGTACGCCCATGCTTGGTTTAACTATGGCATCATATTATGGGGAAATAGTACAGACGCTCCTTCCCTATTTACCATGCAAAAAAAAAAACTAGTAAGGATAATTACTAACATAGAATCAACAGACAGTTGCAAGCCCTTCCAAAAACACAAGATTCTTACTTTAGTTAGCCTTAATATTTTGGAATCATGTAAACTAGTCCGCAAATATGCAGATTCCTATAAGCACTCATGTAGTCATATTTTTATTGACATAGAATAAAAAAATACAATCAATTACCAGAGTCAATAAAAATATACAATAAATTACCAGAGGACATTAAAGAGCAGAATAAAACCAGTATATTTTCATTTAAATTAAAGCAATACCTAATTAGGAAAAGCTACTATACATTACAAGAATATATAACATATAAATTCAATAAAAATACATGACTGTAAAGAATGTATACTTACAAGAAAAAACGAGTAGCGGGAAGACATGTCTGCGGATCAGTTAGGTACTATGTATATCCTGCGAGTGCTTACGTAGGTATTGTACGTTATGGACAATTATCAATTTCAATGTGGAGAGACCAACCAAACACTCCGACAATTTGAAAACTCATACCCATCCCATGGGGTCGGTACCTATGGAAATCAGGAAAAATCTTAACAGCGTGGAGTAATGCAAAGTACAGCGCTATCTCTCGGGAAATTGGGTAACTAATTTATACAAGTAGACTAGGTTTATATGGTGAAATTTTGGTGGTAATTTTGGATCAGATAAACTAATTTTAATCACTCTTTTTTTAATTGAAAGAGGACACGTTCTGGATAGTAAAAATAATGCTTAATATAATAAAATGGTAACACATACGGTTAAATAAAAAAAAAAATTGTTCACAAATTATTTTGTACATTATTTCTAAAACTATTGAAGCTATCAAGTTAAAAATAATTTTCCTAGAAAGTCTTTATAAAGTTGTACTTTTGAGACTGTTTGCATATTTTTAAACGTATGGTTCAGAAGTTAGAGAGACACATTTTTTTTTTAATTTAGAGCGATTACCTATGCATTTCCGAAAATAGTAACATTTTTTTTTGTGAAATATAAACTAGCGCTTGATCGCGATCCCACCTGATGGTAAGCAGTGACGCAATCGACACCCAAATTGTAGTCCGACGGAAACACCGAAGGAAAGAAAATAAAGAAAACCACCTCCACCTCCACCACTTATTCCGCGTGATTGATTTATATACATACATACAAAAAAAAAGTGCGTTGACCTGTCTCACGCGCTTAGTACTATGAACTCAGCTGTGTGATCCATCAGCTGTGTTGCGCGCTCGTTAACCAATGTAGCAACAACTTCTAAATGTATCTGGGAAAAATTATAACATGGTGTAAAAATGATTGCAATCGATTCAGTTGCTTCTTCTTCTTCTTATTCAGCCTATAGATGTCCTGGACAAAGGCCTCCCCCAAGGCATTCCACGCTGACCGGTCTTGTGTTGCCCGCATCCATCGGCTTCCCGCGACCTTTACCAGGTCACCGGTCCAACTTGTTGGGGTAAGAGTTTTTATAAATAAATAAATAAACCTAAGAACGGTTTTTACATTTTTCCTTCAGTGATATATAAAAAATATACAGTTTTACGCATCTCCGGAAAAAAATTGCTTACATGGAGTAAGCTGATTTGCGAATTAAAGTATCGCTATATGTACGAAGATTTTGTTTCCTTTTTACAGTATTCGTTTTTCAGCCGAAAAAGGTTTAGCTTTTCATAAAATGTTTAAACCGTTACGCTTATCATAACAAGTCCGGGGTAGGCTGACGTGAAAACACCGTATTTGCGTTCGACCCACACTCAATAAGCTTCGGCAGTAATCGGCTCTTTCCGTCGACCAATAACATTTCACGAGGGGTCTAAGTAACAACCCCTTGTATTGCTGTGTTATGAGCTGAGGCTAAGAGTTTATCTTGGATAAATCGAAGGTTTTGTTTTTTTGCTTATGTGTATACAGGGTGTATCTGACATCGTAACGCAAACTTCGCGGATAGGCTACACAGCATGCCACTAATAAAATTATGATAGTCATCAACGACATAATCGTTAATGAATGGCTACAGAATTCACAGTGGTTAAAAAAAGTGTCGGCTCGGCATTTGAACGTTGCAAGCGTGCCGCCGTGCGGGTTTGTAGGTATGACGTTGATCCCTGATGTAAACTCTATCAAATCAGCTGATAAGACAGTTTTTCGAGTTTTGTTTTCATTGCGCTGTTTTGTGTAATTAGCGAATTAATTAATTTTTACTTTAAAATCTTATTGGGTTATAAAAGTAGGTATAGCAATTATGAATGGTCTAAAGTGAAAAAAACTTCATATATTTTTTTTTTAATCATGAAAAAGCCGACGAAAAATTCCACCACTGGGGGTTTCAGAATCATGTACTGGATCCATGGTACTCGTTTGTGCGTCGATATCAGATACACTCTTTATGTACGACTCGGAGATAATGTAAAACAGATGTAATAGAAAAAACATTATTTTGTCTTAGTGTGCGAGTGACTTGCGTTGACAACAGATGCAACTGCAACTGCAGACAACACGCTTCTCGTGTATTTGTGTACTGTCACCAAAGCCTGAAGCACAGGCGAAGAGTAGCCACTCTACCGATGTTCTATCGGATGCATTTTGGAGAGTGTGCGAGGGAATGTAAGTATGACTTAATTCCTTAGACCCATCGTAGGGCGAGTATCCATCCTTAAGTTATTGACACCTCTATGATACTGACGAAGCGTTTCGGTCCCTTTTCCACGATGTCGGTGGTCGCTGTCTCACTACCCCTACCACACTGCAACAATTTGTAAATAAAACGTTTTTTTTTTTTTGTTTATGCGATACTGTATATAGTTTGTTCAGAATAAGCAACTGAATCGATTGCAATCATTTTTACACCATGTTATATTTTTTCCCAGATACATTTAGAAGTTGTTGCCACACTGGTTAACGAGCGCGCAACATAGCTGATGGATCACACAGCTGAGTTCATAGTACTAAGCGCGTGAGACAGGTCAACGCACTTTTTTTTGTATGTATGTATATAAATCAATCACGCGGAATAAGTGGTGGAGGTGGAGGTGGTTTTCTTTATTTTCTTTCTTTCGGTGTTTCCGTCGGACTACAATTTGAGTGTCGATTGCGTCACTGCTTACCATCAGGTGGGATCTCGATCTAGCGCTAGTTTATAAATTGTATAGAAATTGTTGCAGTGTGGATAACGTGCGCGCACGCAGCTTAAGACAGATCATAGTACTTGCGCGCGCGCTACAGCTGACGCCCAAAGTCAACGCACCGCGTTCGCCCGCCCGAGTGGAGCTTTGAACATATTCTTTTTGGGACAATCCTTTTTGAAATTTTGTACTTAGATTCTTTACTTAAAAATACTGGATAAGTGTTTCGGGTTTCGCATACACAAAAAATAATGGTGTATATTTGAGTTTTTACGGTGGTGGGCCATAACATCGGCTGCCGGCAGAAGTTACCACCCACCAGACAAAGTCTTGCCGCCAAGCGATTCGTCGTGTTCCGGCATGATGTCTGGTGAAGCCGTACGGAGGACGGGTCTGAGCAGTTGTGTTGCGATGTGCGGCGGGTACGATGCGCCAAATGTTGTTGTGTCGGGAGTTTGGTCGTGGAGAGTCTCCAGATCAATCTCCCTCTAGCGCAGCATTGTTTGGTCGTGTTGGTCTTGGGTTTAACATTGCACCACCTCGCTCAACTGCCGTCATCCTTCCAATTCCTTAGTTTTTTTAAGTGAATGGGCTTAATAAACTAGTGGGCTTTACCATCAATGATTGCATCACTGCTTACCATCAGGCGGGATTGCAGTCAAGCACTGTTTTATAATTATTAAAAAAAAAAGTAAAATATAACAGTCATTATCAACCTTCTTATCGTCCCACTGCTGGGCACAGGTCTGCTCCTCTCTCGATCAATTGATTCGATTCAGTTGCATATTCTGAACAAACTTGCAGGTTTCGTTTATAGAGAAAAAATAGCTTTGTATACGTAACTAAGTACTTATAATAAATCAAATTAATTTGATATACTCATAAATTAAGCAAAGAATATTAGTAAAACGTAAGTAGTAGGAATTATACGCCATTTTCTTCTAAGCGTACATTTCGAGTAATTACTTCTTCTTCCCAAAATTTCTCGCAAAGCCATAAGGAGACGATTCGTTGGTTCAACGTTTAATTAACTAAGTATGAATTACGGGCAGTCCCGAAAATATGTGGGTCATAGAATGAAGAATTGGGGAATCGAGTTGGCAGGAAATATGTTCGGGCTTTCATGATAAAGTGTATTTACTTTGTCTATAAAAATACTAAGTAAATGAATGTAATAGGAAGAAAACATGTTTCACAATGAAAGAAAATACATTTAAGTCATGATGTCTGGTGAAGCCGTACGGAGGACGGGTCTGGGCAGTTGTGTTGCGTTGTGTGGCGGGTACGATGTGCCTAATGTTGTTGTGTCGGGAGTTTGGTCGTGGAAGGTCCCCAGATCATCAGCATCGTTGGTCGTGTTGTTGGGTTAAACATTGCATCACCTCGCTCAACTGCCGTCTTCCTTCCTATTCACTCAGTTTTTTTTTTTAAGTGAATGGGCTTAATAAGCTGGTGCGTTTTACCATCAACGATTGCATCACCTTACCATCAGGCGGAATTGCAGTCAAGCACTAGTTTACAACTAATAAAAAAAGTAACTTCTTTTATTGTTTTTTTTTACTAGTTTTCTTTTTATAATCTTGCACTCCTCCACTCTAGAAACCCGTGACGTAGATGCGTTTACAAACACTTAAACTGACATACAAAAACCAGACCCGGAGCAACTACATCTAGGCCATACAGATATTTGCTCCGTGCGGGTATCGAATCCGCGATACCCAGCGTAGCAGTCGATAGCTCAGCCATTGCACCAACCGTGTCGTCGGGCTTTGCCCATGATTTCGTTCGGTAATGACGTGCTGCTTATCGAAAATCACTCTTAAAATTTAAGTTTTTTTTTTTTATTTTGTTGTTTTTTTTTTTGTAATAATTTTTATTTTATTTTATAAATTATAAACTAGTGCTTAACCGCAATCCCCTCTGATGATAAACAGTGACGCAATCGTTGATGTTAAAGCGCACCAGTATATTAAGAGCCTATTCACTCTAGCCTTGAAGACACTCAAATTGTAGTCGACGGAAACACCGCCGCTGGCAAATTGTTTCAACTGTTGAGTTCAATTCAACATCTGTTGAGCCTAATTATTTTAATCTTAAAGATAAAGTTTAAATTTCTTTATTGTATCAGTTTTATTGTTAAAATTATTAATTTATTTATTTCCTTGTTAAATTAAATTATATATTCTCCAAAATGGGCAGACAAAAATATTGAATGTCTTAAGTAGTACCGTATACACTTCTATTGTAAGTATATTCAAGTGAAAAGATATTACTTTGACATCACAAACAAACGCGTCTATTTTTTTCTGGGTTCGTTTTCCCGTCCGTCAATCGTTTTCTTCTAACAAAGTTTATTTTGTTGATACTTAAAATGAGCATGACATTCACTGTGATAATTGTTTGATAAGAGTGACATTTGACAAGCTGTCATTCTGCCGAAGCGTCATGAAAGGTAACATGAAAGGGACATGTGGATGAATCGCTTAAATCCGGCACAATTATTTGAGAAACGACAGATCTCATTGATATAGGTCATCTTATTTATTCCTGGTCATGTGGTGTACATAATAAATAGTAATCTATTTTTTATTTATCTATCCTGTGTCTATATGCATACAACGTACAATTGAAAGGGTATATACATACCAATGGTATGGCTTCCTTGGATAATATCAAACGATATTACTTAATGAAACTTGAAAGATCACAAAGGAGCATCCTAAAGGTCATTTATGGAAGGCCCTATCGGTATCCCACTGACGTTGTACCAAGAATGTGTCGTTCTCAGGATAAGGCAGCTTGACATTTTATCTGTTTTGTTACGCTTCCACCGACAAGCACCTCAAACCCAATCCATATCTAGCAAGACGTGCAGACAGAAGAGACGAAGCGTTTCGCCTCCTCCTTTATACCGCGTACATCGAGGGACTGGAACAATTTGCCAGCGGCGATGTTTTCGTCGGACTACAATTTGAGTGTCTTCAAGGCTCTTAATAAACTAGTACGCTTTACCATCAACGATTACGTCACTGCTCACCATCAGGTGGGATTGCGGTCAAGCGCTAGTTTAAAATTAAAAAAAAAAGAAATTAAAACAATCAGCACTCCATTTGCGTAACCACACTATTATAATCAGATTGAATCATTTTGCTAATCCAATGCTTAATATGTTTGAAAAAAGTGTCTGCCTAACAACGATAAAACACAATGAATGTTGTTAAATTGGGAAAATGAAACACTTTGCTACTGATGGTGTGACGCAATTATCCTGCAGTTAGTTTTAAATGTTCCAAGTGTGAGTCGGATTCGCACAAGATGGAGTTCATAGCAAAAGACTTTTTTTTTCCTTTTATTTTATACTAGCTGTGCCCCGCGGTTTCACCCGCGGAAGCTTCGAACCGAAAGAGCTTAGTTAGCATATAACAGCGCCTGTTAAAATAATGGGAGCAATATGTACGTCCGCGTTTGCTTCCGTTTTCGCAACATTTTTTGTTCCTACTGTGCTCCTATTGGTCATAGCGGGATGTTTTATAGCCTATGTCCTTTCTCAGGCTTTAGACTATCTGTGCACCAAATTTCTTTACAATCGGTTCAGTAGCTTTGGCGTAAAGCCGGACAGACCGACAGACGGACAGAGATACTTTTGCATTTATAATAATATTAGTATTTTTTTTTAATAATCAAAAACTAGTACTTGACTGCGATCCCGCCTGATGGTAAGCAGTGATGCAATTTTTGATGGTAAAGCGCACTAGTTCATTAAGCCTTTTCACTTAAAAAACTTAGGAATATGAAGGATGACGGCAGTTGAGCGAGGTGATGCAATGTTAAACCCAAGACCAACACAACCAAACGATGCTGCGCTAGAGGGAGATTGATCTGGAGACTCTCCACCACCAAACTTCCGGCACAACAACATTTAGCGCATCGTACCCGCCACACATCGTAACATTGCTAGACTTGCCTTACAATGCATTTAAAGCACAAAACAAATCTAAGCTTTGTTCAAAGGCTTATTATTCCGTAAATGACTATTGGTATGATAAGAATAGGTCGCTCTGATTAATTAAAGACAATGTTTGTGTTCTTTATCCAGAATTAGCTTAATGACACATTAAATGAGTTCATATAATTTTATTTTTTACAATGCATAAATATGAGAGGCGTCATGCCCTTTATACCTGGGGCTTTTATTTAAGTACTTAATAAGTTTTAGTTATTCACATTTCCATTTTAATGATATTCAATTTTTTTTTTTTTTTTGCTATGCTGGGATTTCGGTGTGGCTAGCTGGCATATGGTAAATAATTTGATTTTATGTTGAGCTTATTTCTGTACATAGTGTTGCAAAAAATCATCTGTTTATTTTTTTTTAAATGAACAGACAGCTGTGCTGCTTGGGAGTTTGTTCCGCCACTTCTTCTTCCCAGCGAAAGCACTAGGAAGTGGCAAAAGGAGTACGTTTTGGGGGACTGTCTTATGTAATAATGACGTTCAAAAAGTACTTAGCCTTTACTTACTTGATTCTCAGCCTAATTTGAATAAATGACTTTTTTTAATTTATATAGATAAGTGTAGATGTCTATAACCGCTGTAACTTCACAAAGTATGAATAGTCTCAGTCAAATTTTCAGCTTTGTACCTTCTACTTACAGTTCATGAAATACAGTCGGCTGACAGAAAGAAGGACGGACAGTGTAGCCTTAGTAATTGTGTTTTGTTAACACTCTTTGGGTACGGGAGATAAATATTACCAATATAACAACACAAAAGTGAATTGGATTAGAATTAATGTGTTTTATACAACTTTAATATCTATCTCACTGAGAGGAGGCCTGAGTCCCAAGAGTGGGAACATTATAGGCTGGTTATGTTACCTAACATCTAAACACCATTTTGGTGTAACACATTGATATAATATTAAACAGATATGATATGCTCTAACAAATTAACCAAAATAAATGTGCCGATCGGAGCAGCAGCACATACTCGTACATGCATTTTTTTTATTCTGCGTACATTTCACACGTTGGCACAGTGTGAGTGAGATGGGGCGCAATCTAAAGCATAGAGAAGAAAAAGATGGCTAGTATTTGTCGTTTGCGCTTAAATAGAATCGACGAAAACTAAAGCGACTTGCTGGACTTACCTCCTTTTGTACGCTTCATTTTCAGTGCGCTAGTGACGTATCTACCTTAGTTTAATATTATATCAATGGTGTAACAACATAAAATAGGCACAGCTGACCCGATACATTATTTAACTACCCAGATTATCCGCCACATCCTAACATACAACCACATCCTATATAAACAACATCCAAACAGTTACATGTTTTACACAAACATCCACAGTATCGACTTGTCCACATTAGACGTTCTTAAGATTCGTACCACGTTGGGCGCCAACAAAAACAATCTACACGCAACAAATCCGACGAATGTTCGATGAAAACCGGCTAAAACTGGTTGTTACTGGACCGGCCCGGTTTCGACCGGATTATACTAACGGCTCCTAATTGCTACGTGGCTCGAATAGGAACGCGGTGAGAAATGCCTCAACTAATAGTCTTGCAGTTAATGTAGAATTTAGAATGGTTTATTTAAATGGGGTTCTTTATGGTGTGCTGTTTTATTCTAAGAGATGTTTATGGGGTCTGAGGTAAAAATGGAAGGGTGAAAGGATTTAAGGGATAATTTGATGGAAATGGATATTAATGGATATCCTTTTGTATAAGAGTGACATAGATTGCAATTATTGCATAGCGAAGAGGTTAGGTCGTAGGTTCAAAACTTGACAAGTACGTATTTAATTAAAGTATTTCCAATTGTTGAAGACAAGTATCGTATGGAAGCCAGAATGTCCTAGGACCAAAATTTTGGAGACGTATGACATCTACCAACTCCCACTGGACCACTGGTGAAATACGGCTCACTCCCTCTCACTGAAAAGAGGTGCCCCGGCATTGGGGACTTTAAAGGCTAATTGGACCGCTTTCTGCAAAAATTATCCAAGCTACAAACGCGACATTTTCGATATTTCGTGACGTATGGACTATTATAATAAGGTATATTTTAAAATATCAAAAACACTGTCTTTGATATGTCAAAATACACCTTATTTTGGATCATTTTTCCAATCAGACCCGTAGTTCCTGCGATTAGCGCGTTCAAACAAATAAACTCTTCAGCTTTATATATTAGTATAGATAGATAGAAGTATAGATTAAGAAAATGATAGAAAACAACATTTTAATTTAATCCTGTCAAATTAAGATCTTGACTTAGACTGTCTATGGAATATGATTTCAGTTGACAGTATAGACGCGATTATAAACATGGCGACCAAATACATCAATTTACGTCAGGCGCGGACTAATTTGACAGGTTTAAACTGACATATTATGTCCTAGAAAGCAAAAGATGCACTGAATTTAAATTTAAATTAGTTTGATACAGTGCCAGAATGATCGTCTGCTGCGCTATGTGTCGGGGGTTCGATTCCCGCACGAAACAATTTTGAATGACCTATAAGTTCCGGGTCTGGCTCTTGGTGTATGTGAATTTGAATGTTTGTAAAGACACACAACCGTTTTTTTTAAATACTGCTATCATTTTTCCACAACAGCATAATGATGACGACGGCATCGTACAAGCCCTGGCCCTGGATTTAACTTTTTAAGTAGCTTGTTGTTTTCATCACGGCAATATAGCTGAGTAATATCTGTTTATGATCCGTTGTACGGGGTGAGAAGGAAACTCGACGTGTTCCTTGAAAACCGTTCTACTAGAAGTCAATATTAAAGGATTTCGTCCGTCCAGATAACTAGGGTTCAAAATTGGACGTTTAATCATCATTAAAAAAAACTGACCGATGACCTGGTGAAGGTCGCGGGAAGCCGATGGATGCGGGCAGCGTGTCGGCGTGGAAAGCCTTGGGGGAGGCCTCTGTCCAGCAGTGGACATCTATAGGAAGAAGAAGAAAAAAACTTGTAAAACTTAAGTACTCTCACCGACGCCATTGTGTTCCACGTAATCGAAAGCCTGAGTCATATCACAATATATTGAATAAATTAATATTTTAAAAGTCAATATTGCCAGTTACTTTATCGAAGAAGTCATAAATGGCCATCTTACTAGTTAAATATCTTTTCAAAAGTCTTTTTGTTCTTCAGTTATGGTGTCATGTTTTAATTAATATTTGTTCACGTGTGTATTTCATATTTCTTCAAATATGAGAATATTGACACAAGTGCAATAGGTCTATGAGACTCGGTGTTTTTTTTGTCATTTTTTTTTCTTTTTGTACAGAGGCTTTATAACGACAGTATTAAGATGTTACGGATATGCGCCTCATATAACGAATAAATTAATAATGTGACTTAAATAGCCACTAATGCTATCTGATTCATCATCATCATCATCAGCCTCTACTCGTCCACTGCTGGACATAGGCCTCCTTCATGGCACTCCAACAAGCTCGATCCTGAGCAGTTCTCGGCCAGCCACTACCAGTTCTACTATTTGATACATATTTTATCATTTCTGTGATATAGGTACCGCCATGTTTAACACTCATCATCATCATCCCAGCGTTAATCCCAGTCGTATCCGAAGCCTTTTCAGCTCTGGAGTCTGGGGTCCGCTTTACCAGTCCAACTGCTGATATGGCTAAACTTCGACATTTTCCGTGAAGCGACTGCCGTCTGACCTCCACAACCCGAAGGCGACATCTAAGCATTGCAGTTAGACCAATTGTTGGACTTTTGAGGGCTCCAACAACCCGTAACGACTGCCACTAGATGTTCGTATGGCAACCGGGACCAACGGCTTAACGTGCTTTCCGAGGCACGACCGGACCAGTGCAAATATTCATATTCATGCATACAAATACTTGAACTGTGCGGGGTTCGAACCCGCGCCACCTTGCGCAGCGGCCGCGTCCGCTACCGCTACGCCACGGAGGCTGCCCCATGCCCTGCCGTCATGTTTAACACTATTAGTGTTATTTAAGGATTTTATTATGTTCTTCGTGTCATTTTTATTACTGCGTACTCTAAACATGGAGTATATAGGTTTGGGTATATAGTTATATACCCAAATTACAGACAGGTTTAATTGGGCAATGAATTAATTATTAAAATATTGGCTACTAGCTGTGCCCCGCGGTTTCACCCGTGAAAGTTTCAGTCCCGTGGAAATATTGAGATGAAAAGTATCGCATGTTTTTCTCAAATTTTCTCAAAATCCATTCAGTAGTTTAGGCGTCCAAATTTATAATATTAGTAAGTGGTGGCCGTGCCGCCGGGCCGGGGCGCCGGTGTGGGCACGGTCGCTAAGCAAGCGATCAGACCAATGCCTGAGCGCATCCCAGAGGGTCGTGGCCGATCGGCTAATCCGGGAATACCGCACGGTTTCCGCTGAGGCGGCGAGCCTCCTTGTCGGATTGCCGCCATGGGATCTGGAGGCCAAAGCCCTCGCCCACATGTGGGAGTGGCGAGAGGAGGCAAAACGCTGGGACATAACTCCGCTGCTGCAAGAAATCGCGGTACAGCGGACAGAACTCGGACATGGAGAGTGCGATTGTCGCAACTCAGTGCTGGGCACGCCACAATAGCGACGGTAAGTCCCCTGTTTAACAAGTGGCTAGAGAGGCGCCATGACGCCCTCACCTTCCGCCTGACGCAGATCCTCAACGGACATGACGGTTTCGGGAGGTTTCTGTTCCATATAAGGTGGGAGGAAACGCCAGGATGTAACCACTGTGTGGATCGCCCTGAGGACATGGTGGAGCATATGGTGGAGGTCTGCCCGGCTTGGGTAGAGCAACGCCTCTTGGCGGTGATCAATGGCAATCGCTCGCGTCCGGCTCCGGTCCAGGCCATGTCCGGAGCGAGAGTGCATGGCAGGCCGTCACCTTCTTCTGCGAAACAGTGATGCTGCCAAAGGAGGAAGCGGAGCGCGTCAGGGAACGGGAATCCCAGCGTCCTCACGCCTCTAACCGCCGCACAAGACACTCTAGTCGGGAGATAACATCGAACTCCCGGCCACCGTAGGCGCGGACTTGCGGGCGGTGAGCAGTGGGCAGCTCGCCACCAGATTAGGACCAGGCCCGAGTCGACGGCGCGTTGTATTTCACGCGCACCTCAAAGAGATATCAGCACACCGTGACGGGGTCCATAAAAACCGATGCCTCCTGAGTAAGGGTTGCGGGTAGGTTAAAAAAGAAATCGCGGCCCTGGCGCACATGCAATTGAAGAAACACGGGTGGGTTTTGGTCAGTAAAAATCTGACAAGCCCTTCCTCGGCCCAGAGCGCTCATTTGATGATTTCCCATACAAAACAAAAAAATAAAAGAAAAGATAAGGACATCACGTGGATTTGTTAAGCAACTGTGTCTACAATTCTACATGCAGCAAAAAATACCGAAAAATAAATATTTACTACAAAGGTGATGTCAGATCGGTCTTGTGCTGTCCGCATCCGTCGGCTTCCCGCAATCTACACCAGTTCATCGGTCCACCTTGCTGGGGGCATCCCAAAACTGAGTCTATTGTACGTGACTCCCAAACCAGAACCTCAGTGCCTCATCGGCCATCGGTTCGACATGCAATTTGCCCCGCTCACCGCCACTTTAGAGACTCAAAGAGCTATGACGGTGACTTCGGTTGTTTTGCGGATCTCATTATTTCTGATTTGATCGCACAGGGAAACTCCAAGCATAAGTCTTTTTATCGCTCTTTGTGTGACCTTGAGCTTTCGTATGAAGCCCATTGTGAACGACCACGTTTCAGTCTCGTATGTCATCACTGGCGACATGCACAGGTTAAAGACTTTAGTCTTGAGACACTTTGGTATCTTGAACGACGAAAAGATGTAGCGTTGCTTCTCGAAAGCTGCGTAGCTGAACTGGATTCAACGAGACACCTTTTTTCAAAGTTGTATGTACCTAGTCGGACCGTCTGTCCCAGGTATACAAAGTGTATAATTTCGAGTGCAGAGCAACGAACTAGAGTGGGTGGGACATGGGAGTTCGACATGATCTTGGTCTTATTCATGTTCAACAGTGAACAATTTGAGAGGTATGACATTTTATTGTCTCACTCCTCCCGTATTCCTTCACTTGCCTGTGCGCCAGAGCTAAGGTTTCTCTTTCAATCAACCCGCAGCCCTGACCCAGGCATTAGTTTTCGCTGATCCCCTGTCACGATATGCTGAAATATATATATTCCGTGTGTACGTTGCCCGGGAATTTGATGTTATCTTCCGCCCATGACGTCTCCTGCGGCAGCTAGAGGCGTGGTGGCCTGCCATGCACTCTCACTCCGGACCATGGCCTGCGCCACGGCCGGACGTGATACATTGCCATCGATCGCTGCCATAAAGACACAGCGGTGCTCCACCGATAGGCAGACATACACCGTTTCCTTGGGGCGATCCTTTCAGTGGTGACACCCTGGCGTTTCTTCCCGCCTTATCCTGAACAGGAACCTCCCGAATCAACCGTGTAAGGTGGGAACCTGCGTCAGGCAAAAGGTTAGGGCACCTTGGTGCCTCTTTAGCCACTCCCCAAAGAGGGGCATCACCGCCGTTATTGTGTCGTGCCCAGCACTGGGTTGCATCAATCGCACTCTCATTCGCTTCTGTCCCGCCAGAGCTGTCCGCCGTATCGTGATTTCTCGCGGCAGCGGAGTTATGCCCCAGTGTTTTGCCTCCTCTCGCCACTCCTGTAGCACGATTCAACTACCTTACCACGTTTGTTGAATCTCCGCAAGAAACAAAGTAACAAGTAGTTCTGAAAAGAACCGTTTTTATACGTTGTTCACGTTCCTGACAGTGATAGAATCAAGATTTCCGAAAATAACTGTTTGTCAAATTCTGCAGCCAGAACTGCACTACGGATTTTAAACTTCGTTATCGTGATCACCAGGAACATCGATTTATTATCTTCAGTCGCCGCACTCAACACTTCAACACATCTGCACTCGACGGGAGCTGCGCCCTAAAGAAAGCGCGGTGACATTGCACCTCTACTCATGCTTTTGCTCGTGACAACTGTACTGTGCGGTGATTAGGCACCGCAATGTCTAGAGACATTGCCAACATAACCCCACCCTAGGCCACAGTATCCCCTGTCGTGTGGGCTCGCACGCGCATGGTTGCGTCCACCTTAGACCAGGGGGTGCCCTGCGGAAGCCAAACTGGATCTTCGCCAAACCGCCCGATGCCTTCTTTCCGTCGCCGTCTGCAATGACTCTATCAAAGAGCCTCATTGAACAGCACGATGGACCAGTAATTGAAAGAAGAATCCGATTATTTGATCCTAAGGAGTTATTTATAAGCTTAACTTTGTAGAAAGACAAATAAACTTATAATAATGATTATTACAACTAGTTTTGCTAAATTTCAAAAACATAATTATTAGACTTCTTTCTTTGCTTCTGCGCATGTGAAGTGGCTCTTAGTTGCATACGTGGCCGTGACAGGCTATATATAAGATCCGGAACACTCAATTGTTTCATGTTCACGGCGCACTTAACATGATGAGACTCTTTTATTTCTTTATTTGTGGTTTGACAACATGCTTCTGTTGCAGTAAGTCTTGTTATTCATTCTAAAACATTAATTCTTAATCATTTTGATAATATTGTATGGTTTCTAAAATATAGTTCATTAATAATTTAAACAATATTTTGCTAATTTGTCTTGTTATGCTTTTAACATTTCGTGCTCTGTTTACTTCTTCATCATTATCATCATCATGCTGGACTTAAGCCTCTCCCAAGGATCTCCACTACGATCGGTCCTGCGCCTACCGCATCCAGCGGTTTCCCGCGACCTTCACCAGGTCCTCGGTCCACCTTGTCAGGGGCTTACCCACGCTGCGTCTCTCGAACTCGTCGGCCCTATCGGGCATCGGTCCCTCTGCCACTTAAGTGTTGCAATTCTTCGGACTATGTCAGTTAATCTCGTTCTTCTGCTCTGCGAATCTCCTTTCGGTCTGTAATTTTACAGATGATGTACTTATTTCTGTGGCCACTATTAAAAGTACTAAAAACAGGATAAAATAAATACTTATTTACTATATCTTACATAACAGACGTGGTTTCTATAGATACTATGTCGGATGGAACACTTCGTGCGAGAATCCGACTCGCAATTGGTCTGTTTTTTTTTTTTAATACAAGGTAACATTACTCTCTTTCTTTCTCAATGTACATATATTTTCAATATCTTTTGTATCATTAATATCTAGTGGTGCGTAGATATTGTTCCGAAATAAAATCTGAGAGGTGTCTTTCAAGTTCCCAATTACGTTAGGATCTTATCATCGTAAATGTAAATCTTCCAGAAAGCCCGACGTTCTCGGCGAATATGAACCCCACTTTGGACTGCGACGTGCTCACGCGCATCGACTCTGGCTTGGTTTGCGGGAGTGTCCGGACCGCGGAAGACAATATTAAGTACGCCAGCTTCAGAGGAATGCCGTACGCGAAGCAGCCACTGCGAGAACTAAGATTTAAGGTACACCGACGCCTATTCTCTTATTCACAAATTAAACTAAAAATGAATTTAGTGCACATTTTTATGTCTAATTCAATAAGAAAAGGAGAAAAGATAGACGGTTATCATCGAAAATCTTTTTCGCCCATATAAATGACATGTCAGTAGTATTTTATAGCAATAAAATTACGCCACATACTCAGAACGAAAACATTTATTGTTGGGATACTGTTGAGAAATCGCAACGCCCTTGTCATGGGGCGTAACGAGCGGTACCGGGGTTATGCCCCCCAGCTACGGACGCTGTTAGTTCGTCCGTTAATACGGGCTCATCAATTGAATATTTATTGAAAATATTACGAGGTCTTTTATATTTTGCCTGGTAACGAAACCATAGCGTGAATTTAAATCAGTCAACGCCATCTATCGAGCCACTAGGTAAACTTTTTCTGCGAAAATTGGATAACAGATAGTTTAGACCTTATTAAAAATGGCTACTAAAATACGTCAGGCGCTGACGAATTTGACAGGACATAACTATTAAGTATATTTAACTTCTGTCCTTTTTAAAGAAATAAAAAGGAAAACATTCACTGAACTTAAAAATTTGAATTAACGCCACTGTCTTGACAATGTATCCCAACTAAATGCTGTTAAGGTATTTATGTAGTATACAACTAGAGTCTACATATTTCTCAATTCTCTTGGCAAGATACTAGTCGTACAAAAGTGTCTTTTTTCTTACCAAATTTATATTAATACATTCCAGGAATTACAACCATTAAACCCCTGGGCCGGTGTCCGACTAGCCACAAAGGAGGGTCCTATCTGTCCCCAGTATGACGAGATATACGGGCGTCTGGCCAGGCCAGTAGGCATGAGCGAATCTTGTATCCTCGCCAACGTCCACGTTCCCCTCGATGTCTACGATCGACGGTCAAAGGCTATATGCCAAAAAACCGGTCTTCCCATACTTGTTTTCATACATGGCGGAGCTTTTCAAGCTGGTTCGGGTAACTCAGATCTTCATGGACCAGAATATTTAGTCAGCAAAGGTGTTATTGTCATCACTTTTAATTACAGGTTAGTAACAACTCCTACCTTTATATGTATAAGTATATACCTAACGCAGATGTAAAACGATACAAGTGTGTTAACACCCAAATGTAAGGCTAACATTAAAATGAAATTTTAATTACCTACGATTTTATATGCATGTTTTACTTCCATACTTTTTTTTACATGTACATACGTATGTATAAAACCTGACCTTCACTTAAGAGTCGAATTTGGTTAAATTTTGTAGAATCAACGTGTTTGGATACCTTTCCCTGAACTCTAAGTCGGTGCCTGGTAACAACGGGCTTCGGGACGCCATCACTTTGCTCAAGTGGGTACAGAGAAATGCGCGGGCTTTCGGCGGAGACCCTGAAAATATCACCCTAGCAGGACAGAGCGCCGGCTCAGCCGCCGCGCATCTAGTCGCACTATCTAAAGCCTCTGTGGGACTAATGAAAAGGTAAGCATGGCAAAACTCCAAATATCAAGATATATTTGTATTTACTAACTGGTACGCCTATTTCTCTCATATTTTTTTGTCTTTGTTGCAGACTGATATTGATGAGCGGTGTGGGTAACGCCGGTTTCTATACGGCATCGCCTGCGTACGCTCAATCTGTTGCGACCATGTTCCTGGGATACTTAGGCATAAATTCTACTGACGCTGACAAAATTCACGAACAACTCATACGTACACCTCTTGATAAGATCATGGAAGCCTACAGGATCGTACAGTTAAATACTGGTATAGTTTCATTCGTTCCTGTTGTTGAACCAAAACGTCCAGGAGTCACTCGTATCCTGGATGATTATCCAGGAAACCTTGTAAAACAAGGCCGAGCGCAGGACCTTCCGATGATCGTGGGCATTACAAGTAATGAGTGCCAGTACTTTAAAAAAAGAATTGAATATTTGGATATTCTTGGGCTAATAGACAAGAATCCTACAGTAATTCTACCACCAAACATTACTTATTCAGTATCTGAAAGCGAAGCACTCCGTCTGTCAGAGATAACGATTGATAAATATTTCGAAGGAGGTGCAACGGTGGACAAGTTTCTTAAATATTGTTCAAATTCGTACTTCACATACCCTGCGTTCAAGTTGGCGGAGTGGACAGCTTCACTTCAAGGGTCGCCAGTCTACATGTATCAGTTTGACTTCGACAGCGAATTTAATGTTTTAAAGTTTGCTAAGATGTTGACATACATAGGAGGAGGGGCTCATTTGGAGGACCAGACATTTGTGTTACGAGTCAATTCTTTAATGGATCCGGATGAAAAATCTTTTCCGCCTAGATCCAGGGACGACCTCATGAAGTACTGGATGACAACGTTTTTTGTAAACTTTATGCGATGCAGGTAAGAATTTAGACGGTGGAACCCCCAACCAGTCCTGATGAAAATGTATTATTTGGTGGTATCCTCCTGTAACCGAGAGTAAATATCTTTAAAAAATGTGTCGTCTTCCAGCCACCCGCTTTGTGACAATCAATTGGAATGGCCAGCTACGGATGCGAAGCAGCTCAACTACCAGCTGATCAAAGAACCCATGCTCATAAACAATAACATCAACCTGACGGGAGAACTGCGAGCTGAATTCGACTTCCAGGACCAGATCTATGAAATGGCGCAATAACAAGTAAAAGTTTTGCGATAATAAAAAAAAATGTTCTATAGGTACATATATTTTTATAACATCTTTTAGAAGTACTCTTTACCAGACTCTATACAAAGTTTCATGCGTCTGAATCAGTTTTCCAAACATTTTTTCTAGTCCACGTCATACACCTCGTTTACAGCCTGCTCGACACTGACGGCGCATCATTCGGCGACGAATATGGTATCCCTTTGAGCTGATCTTTTATTTTTGGAAATACGAAGAATTCACACGGTGCTAGGTCAGGGCTGTAAGGAGAGTGACCAAGGAGTTTGACCAGTTTACTGTCCATGAAGACTCTCGTTTTAATTGCGGCGTGGGCGGGCGCATTGTTATGGTGAAGCAGTAACCCGCGGAGCCCTGTGTTTGATCGCTTGTTAAAAAGAGAAAAATCAGAGAAAATTTCTGTCAAGCTTTTGGGAGTTTGCCATTCAGCGTTAATGCTTCTTTGGTTCCGTAAAGAAATTCACAAAGTTGCCAGTCAAACTTAAAAAGCGCGCGATGTAAATCTTGCCCCTGTTTTTAGATCGTTTCACTTTCGTAGGCGTTGATTTGTTATGAAACACCCAAACCGTCGACTGGCGCTTCTTTTCTGGATCGTATTGATAAATCCAAGATTAATCACCTGTAAAGATGTAAACACGCCGAGACAAGCCTGCTTCAAATTTGTCTATCATATCATGACACCATTCCACCCGTGCCTGCTTTTGAGCATCGGTGAGATTGTGCGGCATCCAGCGTGAAACTATCCTTTGTCACCGAAGAAGCACCTGTAGAATCTCGTGAAGACTTCCTGGTCCAATCTGCAGTTTATGCTGAATTTCTTGCAATGTTATTCGTCTTTTGTCTAGGATCTAACTTTTCACTGCTACCACGTTTTCTTCTGTAACAGCCGTTAAAGAGCGACCACTTCTTTTTTCATCTTCCAAAGTTAGTCAAACCGCGATTAAATTCATTATACCACCGATACACGGTTGCCTTAGAAGGGCCTTCATCCATGAATGACATTTTGATGTCTATCACACGATTCGTCTGGTTTCAGGCGACATTTGAAATCGTAAAAAATCGTAGCGCAAAAATGGTCTCGACGCAAATATATTTTTCAAAGAAACACGATAATTTTAATTAGCTCGCAAAAAATGTAAAAGAAAATTTAGATTCGGAACGTACCTATTATTAGTTATAATCAGATTTTTAAATAAATTATAGTTTCTAAATAAATAAATTAGTGTGTCATACATAAAAACTTTTGGTCGCAAGACTTTCTGAGTGACCTGGTATTTCATTAGACTGGAAGATTTAAGATACCCGTACCAAGAAGCACCGACTGACGAAATCGAAATCACAGTTCGAAACACCCGACGTTTGAACATGATGTTTGGTCTTGTGCTTGGATTCCCAGGTCGCGTAAAGTGGTATTGGATGTTTCCATCAAAAATTTTCCGGTCTGGCTTCGTGCCCACCCTATAGAAGTAGGCTCGCCTTTGACATGGGATCTCAAAATATAGCCATCAAAATATGGATATTGCTAGGATGTAATGTCAACAAAGGCACGGCTTGTTCGAAGATGATGATTGATTAGCGTATAGTCCTTCAGAACTAAATATATTTTAAACAGTCTATACAACGTGTAAAGAGCCCAGTCCTTTCCAGTCCAGAACCTTGAAGACATCCTTCAATGCAGCGGTGAACAGTTTCGGGGAGATAACATCTTCCTGTCTGACACCACGCTGCAGAGATATTGGTTTCGAGGTCTGGTCCTGTATTCGGACTGACATGGTGGCGTTTGCAAGACATGACGCATTGACACTCTTTCAGGAGTTGCAGTGGGTGGGAAAAGTGGCCACGTAATTGTCCCAAAAAAAAAAGTAAATAAAACCCTGTCTGATCCTTGAAGGTATTGGTAGGTATCGATAACTGATTCTCCTAATGCCTACAAAGCCGGCCTAAACTTAAAAAAAAGTCCCCCTAAAAATATAAAAGAGGCAAAGTACGAAATTCGTGCGCGGGCGACGGGGGGCGGGGTATGCGGCACCTGGTTGTATCGCTCATAATAATACCGTCAAAATGGTGTTGACACTTTTTTAAAATACCAAATTTTGGGGAAGTTGGGGTGGATTCGCAGAAAAAAGAGATTATTTCAAAATTCATTACTATTTTTACTATGATGATTACATAAAATTTTATATTATATTTGGTCATGTGTTTACCTAACCTTTATCATCCTTATAGGTGGGACAGGGTTTTCTTTACATATTGTATAGCAAAGCAGACTGTGGTAAATTCCTGGATCAATCTAAAACTGTGTTCAATGACATGACGATTGATGATGAGGATCCTATGTCATCATATTTAGAATTCTGTTCTCGCTTTGATGCTCTTAAGCAGGCAGTCATTCCAAAATTTGTTAGAACTAACAATGTTTAAAGAAAGGTGTTCAGCCCCCTGGTGGAATAATATGTGTGAACAATGTGTAATAGCATCCTACAATGTGTAGGAACAATAAAAGTAGATTTTAAAAGTAGGTTTGTGTGTGTACAAATTATACAGAAGTGAACCCACAATACGGAAAAATGGATGTAATAGCTCCTGTAAAGCTTTCAAAAGAACAACACCAATAAGCATGATTTGGAATCAATTAATTACAATGTCTTTGTTTGGAATCTTATTAAAAAGTTTAGGGGTAAGCATATTGAAGGGGAACAGATAATTCAGTGATGAGTTCATACAGTAATTTTTAACAAAATTATCTGACAATAACAATTTGATAGATTTTAATAAATTGTAGTAGATTTTGTGATTATTTTAATGTTAATAATGAAAATCCTGATTCAAAGTTTTTGCTAGAGCCCTTTCAATGGGCCGAATTTAAAATGAGTTTACAGTCTAAAAAAAATACTACACCAGTATTAGATAATTTCCCTTACATTTTCATAAAAAATTAGATGAATCTATCCAAAGAAAATTTCTTTAAATATTTAATATAAATAATCTTTGTCATACAACTTATTCCAGAGTCTTGGAAAACACAATGTGTTATTCCAATACTAAAACCAAATAAATCTCCAAATCTAGCAGACTCTTATCGTCCGATTTCGTTGTCGTCATGTCTTGGAAAGCTGTTTGAAAATAAAAAGAATCGCCTTGACTGGTATGTTGAATCCAATGGTATCATCCCACATTTTCAATATGACTTCCGTAGGGGTCCGAGCTATCAGCTGTGCAGATAATTCATTAATTTATGACCTGAAAAGAGCACAAAATTTTAAGTCACATGCTGTTTGTGTATTTTTAGATTTACAAGATGCTTTTGACAATGTTGACCCTGGAATACTTGTTAAAGTATTGACAGAAACTGTTTGTATCCAGGACAAGTTTCAAACTGTATCTGTAACTTTTTGAGTAAATGTACAATGTATGTTTGGTATAATAACATTATGTATAGTCCTGAGACTGCCTCCAAAGGCACCATGCAGGGTGCAACACTTTAACCTTTGCTATATAACCTGCACACTTGAGAAATATGTAAATACATATGTTAATATGCAATTTGTAAATATCCTTCAATTTGCAGATGATTTGATTTTATTTACTCATTTTAATTCTAATTTAACTACAGCAATAGAAAATATGAACAGGGCACTGGAACAGTTCAGTAGCTATTATAATAAAGAATGCATTTAAAAATCAATGCGTCGAAAAGTAATACGATGATTTTTGGAAATGAACCTCTATGTTTCACTATGACATATAATGGGGTTGTAATAAAAATGATTAAACAACATACATTTTTAAGGATTGTCCTAGATCAAAAGTTAAAATTTGAAGATCACATCAAATATATTTCAGTAAATGCCTTAAGAGGTCTTATTATGATTAGGTGCATTGCTGACAATATAGACAATATTTTTGGATCTGCTCCCATGAAACTCCATTTTAGAAGCCATTTTGACTATAGTACGTTGGTCTATTTGAATAGTCCCTATGTAAGTAAATTGTATGTGATACAAAACAAGGCTTTGAGATTAATATCTAAGGTATTAGTAATATCTGAACTAAAATTATACTTTTAATTTAAAGAAGGATCTTACAGAAAAATACTGCATTAAACTCTTGTCATCTGATAATACTTTTTTCATAAATTGAATAGTTCGACATCAGGTGAGTGTTTCTGGACAATTAGTATCCGTAGATGATCTGCTGAGTGGTATCTCTCCTCACTTATGTCGAATTTACCTGAAAATACACAGAAAACATTTTAAAATTAAGAAGCAATCTAAGTGGTCATGCTACACTCATTTGTTCAGTAGTATCATACACCCTGTTAAATTCTTATCACACATAATCACTTGCAATACAGAGATGTCAAACTTTTTATTAGAAAACAGGAAATATTATACTTTATACACAGATGGTAGTAAAGGCAATGATTATGTGAGATCTGCTCTGTATGATCCTGAAACTGATTTTTCTCAAAGCTTTGTTGGGAACAAAGATTGTTCAATATTTACAGCAGAGGCATATGCAGTTTTAGAAGGCTTAAAATTAATCCTTCGTTTATATAACTTCTTAACCCGTTAAGTGTCTTATGCAAACACGTTGGTGCATAGGACACTCAAAAGACAGTCACCGGGTGTACATAAGATACTCAACAAGGCTGCTAAAAAAACTGCTGAAAAAGATATTGAAAATTAATTTTGAAAATAACTAATTATATTCTGTATTTAATTAAAGACTTCATATATACTCTTTATTGAAACAAAGAATTATGTGCATTTGAAGGGATTAATTCATTGGATGTAAGTAATGTAATTCCTTTAACAATATGTGATTATTATTGCTCATTTATTATTTTTGCACAAAAATTTACATTTGGAAAGATATGTGGAAGAAAAATGAAGAACGGAAAGGATATATTCAAGAAGACATACCATCTAAGCCATGGTAATATGCCAGTCAAAAATTTATTACAACAATTAATAGGCTTTGTTTTGGACATTGTCCTACACCTTTCCATCTAGTGAGACTGGGTATTGCAACAAGCGATGAATGCAAAGAATACAAAACTCTACAAGCGGATGCAGAAAATATGATTTCCTTCTGTCAAAAATACAATATACAAAGACAGACACAATATAGAAAATACTTGCCAGAAGATACTTGCCAGTGAAATTAATGAAATAATACCTGTTAATTCCTCCCGCCGCTTGACTGAATTATTAAAATTGGATAAGTTTTACGAATCATTGTACAAATATATTGAAAAAACCGTTGGAAAACTTTGAATGATGTCATCAAAGAACACTATTTCAATGTGATATGAAGTTTAAAACTGAAGTGAATCTCTATAGTTTGTGAAGTAAACTGTTCTATTGTAAACAACCAAGCCAAAACTAATAAAAAAAAATATGAAGAGGTTAAGAAAAACGTGTGAGAATTATTTTAATGTAATGTGAATATTAAAGTAGTTATTAAGAGCTCGTGAAACAATAGCTTTAAATGTTGTTTTATAAAGTAGTTATTATAATATGCAAGCACATTTGTTAACTTAGTTTACATACTTTATTATTTTGAACGTATATTCTTTCAAATAGTCAAAGAATTATTAAAAACGGTTCAGGCAATCTAAATTTACCACCAAAAATCGAATATACCTAACCATGGAGCAAATATAGTACTTAACCCATTTATGTAGTTTGTATAAATCGGTAGTCCAAATTCACGAGAGATGATGCTGTTTTTTTGGCTACTTCGTAATGTTAAGCTTTATACTGAGTTGGTGGGGTCGAAACGAGTACTTATAAGCTACAGAAGAGTTGGGATCTACAACTCTTTCTTTAGTTATCACCGCCCTTTGTGGGGCAGTTTTTGAATTCCGAATGTCAACTCAGCGTAATAAATAGCCAATTTTTTAACTCTTAAGTAACTCATGTCCCGACACCCTGTTGGCCGGTTTTTATAATTTAATTGTGTGCTTGGTATTCGATAATCCCCTTATAATATTATTCACACGTCATATAGACTATTTTAATTCGCGTGTTTTGTTCCAGGTGCATCAAGAGTGCGTCATCGTCTGGTGTGTGTAACGCGCTATGTATTGACCTGACGTCAACATACTGGATGTTTAAAGAATTGTATTATATATCTTATCAACTAGACCTTGATACCAACATTTAAAGAATTTACTTTTTTATTACAGAGAAAATATATTTACTTTCAAGCATTGGTCATTGTTTCATTATTTAATAAACTAGTATTTTTTTCTAGTTAGCTAGACACAACATTTGAGTCAAATTCATAATACATATTATTATCATCATCATCATCAGCCCCTACTCGTCCACTGCTAGACATATGCCTCCTTCATGGCACGCCAACAAGCTCGATCCTGAGCAGTTCTCCGCCAGCCACTACCAGCCACCTTTTTGATGTCGTCGCTCCATCTCGCCCAAGGGCGTACCACGCTACGGTTGCCGAGACGGGTCTCGGATATTATTATGTTACACATAAACTTAGATGGGCATTTATGAAATGCTGCATTTATGAAAAAAAAAACTAGATGCACTGATCCAACTGAGCATTTAGGATGAAGAAGTACACTGTTCGGGAGATAACATCAAACTCCCGGCCACCGTAGGCTCGCCGCCCGCCCGGGTCGACGGCGTGTTGTAATTCATGCGAGCCTCAACGAGATGTCAGCACGTCGTGCCGATGTCCACGAAGACCGATGCCCTCTGGGTCAGGGTTGAGGGTTGGTTCAAAAAGAAACCGTGGCCCTGGCGAACACAGGTGGGTTTCAGTCAGTAAAAATCTGGCACGTACTTCCGAAAAAAAAACGTTGTTGAAGTACCACCGGCAAGATCTTCCATGTGGCCCTTTATTCATGATACGGTTATTTTAGGTAGGTACAATAGGTAAAAACGTGTCCGTCACCAAGTTTCCATAGAATCCATAATCCATACAACACTGACGACCGTTCCTACACACGACGAATAAACTCTTTTCTTGACAAGAAAAACGTGAGCTTTTCAATGATTAAAATTATATCCATACTAATATTATAAATGCGAAAGTAACTCTGTCTGTCTATCTGTCTATCTGTTACGCTTTGCCGCTTAAACCTCTCAATCGATTTTGATGAAATTTGGCACAGACAATCTTTAGACCCTGAGAAAGAACATAGGCTACCCTTTAAAACGGAAAAATTTGATGTTGCCGAGGGAAATCTAAAAAGCGCGATATAACCGACCTCCAAGCGGGCGAAGCCGCGGGCAGAAAGCTAGTTGTTAATCATTATGGGAGGACGGTGTAGCCCTGTCAACTTCATATAACAAAACTAGACATTGCCCCCGACTTCTCTTGTTTTTAACTGGAGGTAGAGCGGCTCCAATTTCCCAAATTTTCTTTCGCTATTTTAGGAGCTGGGGGAGATTTCGGAAAAATAAGACATAGTTTTCGTGTTTTCGATTTTAAGTTCCTACCTTGAAAACCGAAAATAGCATTTAAAATTTAACCACCTCTTTTAAGAAGATGAGGTTCTCCAAAAAAAAATTATGCACGATTTTTTGACAGTCACAAACAGCCCACATTCCAAGTTTTAGCTTACTACCTTGAAAATTGCTAAAAGCTCCATACAAATTTCCACCTCCTTATTAAGGGAAGTGGGGTATTAGAGAAAGACAAAAAGTAGCTTATATTTTTTAGTGGCGATAGTTGAAGGGATAGAGAAGTGCTCCATTCAAAGCCGGAAAAACGAACAGACACAAACACTTTCCCATTTATAACATTAATATGGATAGACATCATCATCATCATCATAGACATGATCTACAAATCGAAGCGTCTATGAATCTATAACTTACAAAGTTCCAACATTATTAAAATAGAAAAAAATCTCTAAAATGATAAAACAAACCGCTAGAGTATACGCTAGAGTCTACTATAGTGAAAACCCCTTTCTTAGTTTGGTAAGTAATCTAACAACACACTTCTCGAACAATTAATTACATACAAGTAAGAGAATCACTGACATCATCTGATGATCTCTGACACACAGGATCACCGGCTACAGAGGCTACGGCAGTCTTAAAATTTTTCGGTTATCATCACCATCAGTACAATCATAATCCGGAAGACGCAGTGAAAGGAGGCCCTCAACAAGGTGGACCGATGACCTAGTAAAGGTCGCGGAAAGCCGACGGACGCGGGAAGCACATGACCGATCATTGTGGAAAGCCTTGGAAGAGGCCTTTGTCCAGCAGCGGACCTCTATAGACTTAAGAAGAAGACGAATAAAGCATAAATTAATAATGTGGCCACTAATTCTATTTGATATATATTTTATCGTTTCTGTAGATATACCGTCATGTTCTACACTCATCATCATCATCATCCCAGCGTTAATCCCAGTCGCATCCGAAGGCTTTTTCAGCCCTGGAGTCTGGGGTCCGCTTTTACCAGTCCAACTGCTGACATGGCTAAACTTCGACATTTTCCGTAAAGCGACTGCCGTCTGACCTCCACAACCGGAAGGCGACATCGAAGCATTGCAGTTAGACCAATTGTTGGACTTTTGAGGGCTCCAACAACCCGTAACGACTGCCCTTAGATGTTCGTATGGCAACCGGGACCAACGGCTTTACTTTCTGAGGCACGACCAGACCAATGCAAATATTCATATACATGCATACAAATACTTGCACTGTGCGGAGATCGAACCCGCGCCGCTACCGCTACGCCACGGAGGCTATCCCTACTACCGAGTACCGTCATGTTCTACACTATTACTGTTTTTTAAGAATTTTCTGTCCATCATGTCATTTTTATTACTGCGTGCTCTAAACATGGAGTGGCTAGGTTTGGGTATCTTTGTAGTTGAGTACCCCACAGAGGGTTACGTTTGTGAAATAAATAATAATTAAAAATATTACCTTTGTCAAGAGGATTTGTTAAACACCTGTATTTAGATACAAGATATGTACGTCACTGTCGGACGACCAAAAAAATACAAAATGATTGTAAACCAAATTTAAACGAATTAAAAATTACAATTTAAAAATTATAATCAATCTATTACAATAAAAGAATCCTATTCCGATCGATATTAAATACAAAATGATTAATATCTTATAATTATTTCATAAAAAAAAAACATATCTGGTAAAGAGGGGCATCGAGTGACGAACGACGCCAGCATTGTAAGCGGTTTCGATTTTACACATGTAAAGCTGTTGATTCATACTCTATCGAGATCTGTGCATGCTAGCATTCCACTTAATACTATATGCTACAAAACCTTCATCGCCAGATCAGCGATTATTTTTAAAGTTTGAACTAAGGAAATATTGCTGACTGTGTTATCTTGTGCAGATTTTCTCTTGTCATCTTGTAGCGTTCTCGGTTGAGCATCTTGTAGCGTTTCAAAACCATGAACTTTGTAAATACCAGTACTTACCTATACTGATTAGCGTGATGTAAGGTGGGATCTTTGTATGATGAACGTATCCTGATTGTACAGATTGTAGTTGCAACAGATGCTGCGCCATTCTCCTCCGCTCAGGACGACAGGTTGTCACAGGATACTCGGCGAACGCGTTCGTTGTCGAGGTCAGACGGCAGTCGCTTCACGGAAAATGTCGAAGTTTAGCCATATCAGCAGTTGGGACAGCCTCCGTGGAGTGGTATGGGGTGTACCGCGCGGCCCAGGAGACTCTGTGGCTGGCCATCGGCGACTCTAAGTCGTGGGCCAGGGAAGAGCTGCTGGGGTCCCTAGATCGGGACCCGTGGGGGCGCCCCTACCGTTGGGTACGGGGCAAGTGGCGTCCCTGGGCGCCCCCACTGGTGCAAAGTATGCAACCCCAGCTGCTAGAGGCGGTGGTATCCACCCTCTTCCCTGAGCGGGCGGGACATGTTCCCCCGGCCTGGTGATGGTCTGGTGGTCTCACCTTCAGCCACAGACTCTCCAGAAGAGGAGGGCACCGATGACCCCGAGGTGATGCAAGCAGAGACGGCCAAGAATAAAGCGCCCGGACCCGACGGAGTTCCTGGCCGAGCTCTCGTTCTGGCTCTGAAGGAGCTAGAGCCCCAGCTAAGGGGCTCTTCACGGCATGCTTCGGGCAGGGTCAGTTTCCTAGTGTGTGGAAGGAGCGGAAGCTGGTCCTGGGCGCCCCGCGGACTCGCCGTCCGCGTATCGGCTCATAGTGCTGCTCGACGAGGCGGGCAGATTTTTTGAGCGTATAATCGCAGATCGCCTCGTCGGCTACTTGTGCGGAGACGGGCCGAACCTGGACGACAACCAGTTCGGTTTTCGTCGGGGGCGCTCCACCATAGACGCAATCATGCGCGTGAGAGCCCTGGCGGAGGATACGGTATCCCGGGGTGGGGCGGTGTTGGCGGTGTCTTTAGACATTTCCAACGCCTTCAACACCCTACCCTGGAGAGTACCTCCAGGTACTACCTCCGCCGCATAGTAGGGGCTTATCTGGAGGATAGATGCGTCATCTATCGGGGACGTGACGGTGCCGGTGGGCACCAAATGTCGTGCGGTGTTCCACAGGGACCGCTCCTGTGGAACATCGGCTACGACTGGGTGCTGAGAGGCGAGCTCCCGTCGGGCGCCGACTTGACCTGTTATGCGGACGACACGCTTGTCACTGCCCGGGGGAGCTCGCACAGGGAGGCGACGTTGATAGCCACGGCTGCGGTGTCACAGGTGGTGACCCGCATCCGGCGCCTGGGCCTGGAAGTGGCCCTTGACAAGTCGGAGGCCATGGTTTTCCATGGGCCCCGGCGTGCGCCGGCGCCGGGATCACATATCGTGGTCAGTGGTGCCCGGATAGCTGTCGAGTCCACCATGAAATATCTGGGATTGGTGCTCGACAGCCGATGGGAATTCGAACCCCACTTTCGGCGGCTGGCGCCCAAGCTGATGGGTGCAGCAGGCGCGCTGTCAACGTTGCTTCCCAACATGGGGAGCCCGAGCGCCGCCTGTAGGCGGTTATACGTGGGAATCGTGCGGTCCATGACCCTGTATGGGGCCCCTGTGTGGGCGATCGACCTGACGGCCGGAACACTCGCCATTCTGCGCAAGCCGAGGGCGATGGCCGTCAGGGTCGTCCGCGGGTATCGCACGATTTCCTACGAGGCGGCTTGCGTCCTGGCCGGATCCCCGCCCTGGGACCTAGAGGCGAAAGTACTCGCGTCATTGTACCGATGCCGCGAGGAAGAGCGGACACGGGGCTCCAATCCGGCGCAGCGGCAGATCGAGCTGCGCCGAGAGGAGCTCCGTCAGGTCCTGGTGGCGGACTGGCGGCAGAGGCTTATGCGCCCTACCGCCGGCCTCGCTACCGTCGAGGCGATCCGGCCAGTACTCGACGACTGGCTCGGGAGAAGGCACGGCTCCCTGTCGTTCAGGGTGACGCAGGTACTGTCGGGGCATGGCTGCTTAGGCAAGTACCTGTGTCGCCTAGGCAGGGAACCGGACGCTCGATGCCACCACTGCGTCCAATGCGGGGGGGACACGGCGCAGCACACGCTCTCCGAGTGTGTAGCTTGGGAGGAGCAGCGCCGTGTCCTCACAAATGAAGTAGGAGGCGACCTGACGCTGCCGGCAGTAGTGCGGAGGATGGCCGACTGCAACGCTTCGATGTCGCCTTTGGGTTGTGGAGGTCAGACGGCAGTCGCTTCACGGAAAATGTCGAAGTTTAGCCATATCAGCAATTGGAATGGTAAAAGCGGACCCCAGACTCCAAAGCTGAAAAAGGCTTCGGATGCGACTGGGATTAACGCTGGGATGATGATGATGATCGAGGGACGAGCGGCGCCAGCATTGTTAGCGGTTTCAGTTTTACACATGTAAAGCTGATGATTCATACTCTATTGAGATCAATGCATACTTACAATCCATTTAATATTATATGCTATAACATACAGCCTAAAACATATCGAAAAACAAATAAGGAAAAATAAAAAGGTGACGACACACTTTAAATATGACTGTGTTTTTATATAATGTCCAAATGGCGAATGATAAAAAAGTTATGGACAGGGGCAGTGTGATGGTGATTGTCCAGCAGTGGACCTCTATAAGCTGAGAAGGATAAGGTGTTCTTTAAAAGCTCACCTTTTTATAGAGATAAATAAACTTACAATCATAATTATAAAAGTAGGTAAGTAATTTGCTACTCGCCACTTCCACGCAATGTGAAATGGCTCTTATGTACATAATGATCGTGAGAGGCTATATATAAGGCCCGGAACACTCAATTGTTTCATGGTCACGGCGCACTTAACATGATGAGACACTTTTTATTCTTCATTTGTTTTTTGACAACATGCTTCTGTTGCGGTAAGTCTTGTTATTAATTCTAAAATAAAAATCATTAATTTTGATTTTTTTACATTAACTTTTATTTATTCGTCTTGTTTTGCTTTCAATACTGCGTCCTGTGTTAACTTCTTGATAAACCTGTTAGAATGTCTATCTGACATTTTGTCTATCCTATCTATAGTGTGTTTCTCTAACTATTTCGCCGTGAAAACTTAAGTTGTTTGTGTGGAGTGAGCTGTCAATTGACACCATTGACAGCTCACTCGAAGCTCATTCGACCTAACTTTTCACAGCGAATTTTTTCCAAATGAATCGACTGATATTTAAATGATATTTTTTTATATTTGACCGACAGCCTCCGTGGCGTAGCGGTAGCGACCGCAGCCTTTGCGCAAGGAGGCGCGAGTTCGGTCTAATAATAATTATATCAAATATCTGGTCGTGCCTCGGAAATCACGTTAAGCTCTTGGTCCCGGTTGCCATAAGAACGTCTAATGGCAGTCGTTACGGGTTCTTGGAGCCCTCAAAAGTTCAACAATTGGTCTAATTGTAATGCTTCGATATCGCCTTCGGGTTGTAGAGGTCAAACGGCTGTCGCTTCACGGAAAATATCGAAGTTTAGCCAAAAATCAATCAAAAGCAGTTAGCAGTCTAACTGCTTCATTCAAAAAAAAAGGTCCGCTTTACTCTGGTAAAGCGGACCTTTTTTATATATTATAAACTAGCGCTTGACCGCAGTCCTGCCTGATGCTAAGCAGTGACGCAATCGTTGATGGTAAAGCGCACTAGTTTATTAAGAGCCTATTCACTCTAGCCTTGAAGACACTCAAATTGTAGTCCGACGGAAACACCGCCGCTGGCAAACTATTCCAGTCCCTCGATGTACGTGGTATAAAGGAGGAGGCGAAACGCTTCATCCGGATCGTAGTGGTGTTAACAACGTAAGGGTGGAAACCAGCCGTACGACGGGCCGTCCGCTGGTGGAACGGAGATGGGGGAATTAAATCATGCAATTCCATCGCACACTCCCCGAAATGCATCCTATAGAACACCGAAAGGCTGGCTACTCTACGCCTGTGCTCTAGGCTTTGGAGACCGACTCAAACCTCAGACTCCAAAGCTGAAAAAGCTTCGGATGCGACTGGGATTTAGGCTGATGCGATACGCTTTGATAATGATGATAATTTTGTATATTTGTCCTCCACAATAATAAGATAAAACCCTATAAAAAGACAAACAACCCAAACGTGAAAAAAGGTAATTCGCCATTTTGTGGTTGCGAAAGCAGTGACAGAACGCAGCGGTAGCCTAGTGGTATCAGCGGCACTTTACTTTGTGTAAATTATTTAATCAGCACTGCTCTCAAAACGGTGAGGGAAAACGTCGTGAGGAAACCGGCATGTTCTAGAAGGCAAAACTTCGAATACATGTGACATCTACCAACTCGTATTAGCACAGCACTGACCCACTCCCTCTTATCGAGAGGAAGCCTGTGTCCCCGGAGTGTGAACATTATAGGACAATTATGTATAATAGGTTACGTATGGTCGGTGGAGGTAAAAAATTATGACTTAACTGACTTAAAATTATAATTATTCGATTGCGTAGTCTGTAAGACTGGTCCCAAAAGATTTCTAGAGTTCCGTTCCCAAAGATTAAAAGCCCTATTCAAAGACTCCATTACTTTTCTGTATATCAGTATATCTATATGTATATATTATGTATCTCATGAACTCGATATATAGTTTAAATTTTCATAGATGATGTATAGATCTGTGGCCGCTATAACAACAAGTACTGAAAACAGGACAAAATAAATACTTATTTGTGGGTTCTTACATACCATACGTGATTTTTATATACAGTATGTTAAATAACAGAGGGCGTTCCCTTAAACTCGTTAATATATATCATTAATAGATTAAAATAAAAATATCAGCATAGAAAAATAAGCATAAAAATCCGAATAAAAAAAAATTCTAATTGGAAATAAATTTGAAACCTCCTGTTTTAAATCAAAATAGTAGTCGTCATGTATAAATAAATTGCGACGTTGCCGTCTTTCATGTTCGCGTGTACAGTGTGTTTCTTTTACATGTCAATTTAAATTTTTTATTGAATATTTTCTAATTGGAAATATTTTAAAACGTTTTGTTTTCGAATGGAAATATTTTTTTAGCATATATGTATGCTATACTATTTCGGGTTAACGGGAACGCCCTCTGTTAGTTAACATACTGTATACCTACCTACTATGTCGGACGGAACACTTCGTGTGAGAGTCCGACTTGCAATGGTTGTGTGTGTGTGTGTTTTTTTTATAATACAAGTGTGCTTTTCTCTCTCTCTCTCTCTCTCTCTCTCTCTCTCTCTCTCTCTCTCTCTCTCTCTCTCTCTCTCTCTCTCTCTCTCTCTAAATATATTTTGATCTCATGGTGAAAGAAAGAAAGAAATAAACCGTTTATTTGGCGCACAGGCACACCCTTATAAATACATACAGTAGTAACACTATTAGTACACTAATAATAATTTTAAACAAACAAAGAAAACATAATAAAAAATAAAAAGAGAAACAGATAAAAAAAGACAATCCACAAATGTGAGTCCAACGGTTGCGCCAAATAGGTCCAGTTCAGCAAAAAAATGTCAGACAACTATGTAGCAGTTGCCTGACGCTGGTGGTGGTGCTTAGATATTGTTTCCAACTATAATCAGGAGGGTGTCTTTAAATTTCCAGTACCAATAAATTTCAGGTCTTTGTTATATGTAAATCTTCCAGAAAAGCCGACGTTTTCGGCGAATAAAAACAGCGCTTTGGACTGCGACGTGGTCACACGCATCGACTCTGGCTTGGTTTGCGGGAGTGTCCGGACCGCGGAGGACAATGTCAAATACGCCAGCTTCAGAGGAATGCCGTACGCGAAGCAGCCACTGCGAGAATTACGGTTTAAGGTACACCGGCACCTATTCCCTTGCTCACAAATCAAACTAAGTAGAAGTTTAGTTTTTTTTTTTAATTTCTCATATTTTAATAAGAAAAGAACAAAAGATAGACAGTGATCACCGAAGATAAAGCCATCAAAAGCCCATATAAAATATGAGTCGGAAGTATTACATAGGTATGGGGGGTATGAGGAGCAGTGTGTAAAGCTCACATATCCTCCATAGAAAAGGGAGGAACGTCCGACCAGACTGGAACTGTTTGGTGGGCCTTGTATGCGTGCTAGTTGCACAGTAAACTCTGCTTGCGAGATGCAGCAAGCGCGTGACGTCAGTATGACGCATTGCTCGCATGCTAGCATAGCGTTCTAAGTACCGCTACATAGCAATAAAACTACGCCACCTACGCCTGCTGAGAAATTACATCGCCCCCGTCATAAGGCGTGGCGAGCGGTAGCGGGGCTATGGCCCCCGGCCGTGGACGCTGTTAGTGGTTCCGCCAACACGGACTCCTCAATTGAACAATTATTGAAACATTTGCAGGACTTTTATAGTTTTCCTGTAACGAAACCATAGCGCGAATTTAAATCAGCCAACGCCATCAATTTATCCACCAGGTAACCTTTAGAAAACAACAGATAATGGCGCTGATTCTCTTGTTCTGAACTTATTTTAAGTTAAGTGCTTCTTTTATTTTCTGTTCCGTTAAGAAAAGGATAGAAGATAATTTGATGAAGGATAGAAGATGATTTGATTTTGATTCCAGTGACAGTTTAGACGCGATTAAAGATAAACGTGGCGACCGGCGACTCAATGTGGCGAAGACTGTGTATATGGCCAGCCCCCATTACATCATGTCATGACCCCATTTCTGTGCGCATAGGTGGAGACATGGGCGAGTGCACAGACCAGTTTAAATCCTTGAGGTCTGTGCTCCACGCGTCCGGCGACATTAATTGCGACAGCATGGCACGTATTTCCGTAGCTTGGGCAAAATGGCATGAGGTGGTACAGGTGTCAATTGTGACCCTAAAATGCCGTCTAAGGTCTAAACGGCAGTGAGGCGTAGCCTGTACTTGAGTGACACAAACAGGAGCTGCATGGCACGAAGATGAATATACTGCGGTGGATGCGTAAAGACTGACGCGGAAAGACTGCATCAGGAACTCCTGCTTCCGTAGCAGTCTTCATGTCCATGACATAGCAGACAAACTGCAGGAGGATCACCTACGCTGGTACGGTCACGTCCTATGAAAATGGGCATTGCATGTTACGTGGTTTACTAACGTCGTGCTATAGCGCCTCCACCGGCAACAAGCGAGGTAGACCAATGAAATGCTGGCTTGACGTTGTATGAGATGACATGCGTGCCAACAATCTATTACTACAGGATGCTAAAGATCGGGCGATATGGAGGAGAATGAGCAGAAAAGCGGACCCCGGGCTCCAATGGTAAGGCCGCGGATGCAACCGGGACTGATCGCTCGGATGAACCTTACTATCACTTACTAGGTTCTTCCCAGCGATCAGTCCCGGTTGCATCCGCGGCCTTACCATTGGAGCCCGGGGTCCGCTTTTGAAAGTGAGTTTGTGTGTTTCTTCCGCTTTCAGGCCGTAACTATTGAACCGAAAATTTCAAAGCAATCTTTGAAATTTTGCAGACGTACAGTTAAGTCCGGTTTAAATATAGGGTACTTTTTATCCCGGAAAATTTGATATTCCCGAGGGAAATCTTAAAAACGGGATATTACCGAACTCCACGAGGGCCAAGTCACGGGAGTAAAGCTAGTGATGATATAAAGATAAACATGGCGACCAAAAATACGTCCACTTACGTCAGGCGCGGACTAATTTGACAGGCCTGAACTAACATTTTATCTTCTTTCCTTTTTTAATGAAATAAAAAGAAAAAGATGCACTGAACTTGAAATTTTATTTTTTATGTTTTTATTTTATATTTTATTACATATATTTCAATTTTATATTTTCTGGCGCCACTGTTTTTACAATGAACTAACTTAAATAATGTTAAGATATTTATGTAGTATACAAATAGTGGTTATGTATTTCTCATTTCTCTTGGGAGGATACTAATCGCATAAAAATGTTTTTTTTTTACCAATATTACATTAATACATTCCAGGAATTACAACCATTAGATCCCTGGGCCGGTGTCCTTATAGCCACAGAGGAGGGTCCCATCTGTCCCCAGTATGACGAGATATACGGGCGTATGGCCAGGCCAGTGGGCATGAGCGAATCTTGTATCCTCGCCAACGTCCACGTTCCCCTCGATGTCTACGACCGACGGTTAAAAGCCATATGCCAAAAAACTGGTCTCCCGATCCTTGTTTTCATACATGGCGGAGGTTTCCAAGCTGGTTCGGGCAACTCAGATCTCCATGGACCAGAATATTTAGTCAGCAAAGGCGTTATTGTCATCACTTTTAATTACAGGTTAGTAACAACTCCTACCTTTACATATAGTACAGGTGTATATCGAGAACAGATGTTCTGAATACATAATTAATTAAATACAAGTGTGTTAATACCCAAACGAATTTTAATTACCAATTTATATGCATATTTTATTAACTTATATCCTTTTCATGTGCGTGTGGTCAGGAGTCCATAAGGATTGTAACAATTTTACTTAACTTTCAGTATTAATAGGTTACAAACATAACTACAAGACACAGATATTAACAAAAACACACATACTATCAAATAATATAGATGTAATGAACTATTATCCATACTAATATTATAAATGCGAAAGTAACTCTGTCTGTCTGTCTGTCTGTCTGTTACGCTTTCCCGCTTAAACCTCTCAACCGATTTTGATGAAATTTGGCACAGACAATCTTTAGACCCCGAGAAAGAACATAAGCTACCTTTTATCCCGGAAAAATTTGATGTTCCCGAGGGAAACCTAAAAAGCGCGATATAACCGAACTCCACGCGGGCGAAGCCGCGGGCGGAAAGCTAGTAAATTAATAATATTATAATTAAAATCAATACTTATCCTGAAGTTGCATCCGCCTCAGCAACATGCTGGAATCCCACCGATCCGCGAATTGAATGATTAATTAATTAAACGTGACCTTAAGAGCGCAATTTTGTTAAATTTTGTAGACTCAACGTGTTTGGATATCTCTCCCTGAACTCAACATCGGTGCCTGGTAACAACGGGCTTCGGGACGCCATCACATTGCTCAAATGGGTACAGAAGAACGCACCGGCCTTCGGCGGAGACCCTGAAAACGTCACCCTGGCAGGACAGAGCAGTGGCGCAATCGCCGCGCATCTAGTTTCACTGTCTAAAGCCTCTGTGGGACTTATGAAAAGGTAAGCATGGCAAAACTTGACCAGATATACCATACCATGAGGTATTTGGATTTATTGATTAGTACGCCTATTTCTCTCATATTTTTTGTCTTTGCTTCAGATTGATATTGATGAGCGGTGTAGCTAACTCTGGTTTGTACACGACCTCGCCTGTCTACTCTCAAGCCGTCGCGACCATGTTTCTGGGATACGTAGGCATAAATTCCACTGACACTGATGAAATACACAAACAGCTTATACATACACCTCTTGAAAAGATCATGGAGGCCAACAAGAACGTACAGTTTAGGACTGGTCTAGTTTCCTTTGTTCCTGTCGTTGAACCAGAACGTCCAGGAGTCACTCGCATCCTTGATGATTATCCCGTAAACCTTGTAAAACTTGGTCGAGCGAAGGACCTTCCGATGATTGTGGGCACTACAAGTGTTGAATGCGAGTTTGTTAAACGAAGAATTGAATATATGGACATACTTGGACTAGTAAACAAGAATTCTTTAGCAGTTTTATCACCAATGATTACATATTCGGTATCTGCAAGCGAATCACTCAGTCTGTCAGAGATAACAATTGAACATTTTGATGGAAATGTAACAATGGACAAGTTTATCAAATATTGTACAAATTCTTTCCTCGCATACCCTGCGTTCAAGTTGGCGGAGTGGACAGCTTCACTTGGAGCGGCGCCAGTCTACATGTATCAGTGGGACTTCGACAGCGAATTTAATGTTGTAAAGTTTGGTAGGATGCTGACGTACACAGGAGGAGGGGCTCACTTGGAGGACCAGACATTTGTGTTACGCGTCAATTCTCTCATGGATCCGGACGTAAAGTCTTTTCCGCCTAGAACCAGAGACGACCTCATGAAATACTGGATGACCATGTTTTTCGTCAACTTTATGCAATGCAGGTAAGATGGGTGGAGGAACCCCTAGGCAGTCTTGATGAAAATGTATGATTTCGTGTTATCCTTCTGTAACCGAGGGTAATTTCTTTAAAAAATATGGTATTTTCCAGCCACCCACTTTGTGACAATCAATCGGACTGGCCAGCGACGGATGCGAAGCAGCTCAACTACCAGCTGATCAAGGAACCCATGCTCATAAACAATAACATCAACCTGACGGGAGAACTGCGAGCTGAATACGACTTCCAGGACCAGCTCTACAAAATGGCGCATTGACGAGTAAAATATTTTTTATTTATTTCATTAAACTGAGAGGTTTAAGATGCACCGGCTAACGGATGAAATCCCAGTTCGAAACCGCGTTTGAACATGGTGTTTGATGTAGTGCTTGAATTCCCAGGTCGCGTAAAGTGGAAAATATTTTTTTATTAGGGTATACATGTAACCATACCTGTAAATTGGGGAGTATTTTTTTCTTCATTTCCACTCTAACGTGTGATATATTGTTGGGTTGGTATTTAAAAATAAATACAGGTTTGCTGAATCATTTTTTTGTTTTTGTTAATATTTTCGGAAATAATCGCTCCAAAAGTAAATTAAATCCATCCCTCACTCTAACATTAGAAACATAAGTTTAAAAAATATGAAAAAAATACAAAATTACAACTTTATAAACACTTTCTAGGAAAGTTATTTCGAACTTGACAGGTTGAACAATTTTTGAAAAATTGTACAAAACAATTTCTGAACTAAGTTTGTACTTTAATCATAATATATTATATGCTTTAATCATATATTTATTGTCTTAGTCCACATGTTTTATTATTTTGAATGTATATTCTTTCAAATAATAAAAGAATGATTAAAAACGATTCACGCAATCTAAAAAATCCTCCGAAAATCCAACATACATAACCCATCTAGTTTGTAAAAACTAGTAATCCAAATTCACGAGAGGATGATTTTGGCTACTTCGCGGTGTTAAGATTTGTACTGAGAGTGAGTTGTACTAAGGGGTCAAAATGGGTATGAGCTACAGGAGTTGGGACTTGGGATCTATAACTCTCTCTTTAGTTATCACTGTCCTGTATGGGGGCGTTTTTAAAATTCCGTACTAAGTATGTCAACTCAATGTAATAAATAGCCCATTTTCTAACTCTTCAGTGGGGACACTTCATCATCATTTCAGCGTTAATCCCAGTCACATCCGCAGCTTTATCAGCTGTGGAGTCTGGGGTCCGCTTTACCTGTCTAACTGCTTTGGCTAAAGTTCGACATTTTCCGTGAAGCGACTGCCGTCTGACCTCCACAACCCGAAGGCGATATCGAAGCATTGCAGTTAGACCAATTGTTAGACTTTTGAGGGCTCCAACAACCCGTAACGACTGCCACTAGATGTTCTTATGGCAACCGGGACCAACGGCTTAACGTGCTTTCCGAGGCACGACCAGACCAGTGCAAATATTCATATTCATACATACAAATATTTGCACTGTGCGGGGATCGAACCCGCGCCGCCTTGCGCAACGGCCGCGTTCGCTACCACTACGCCACAGAGGCTGTCATCTTCAGTGGGGACACTTATTGTAACGTAATTACAGGAAACTACGGAATCCTACACTGAATGTGTCCCGACACTTCTTGGTCGGTTTTTGCATTGTACATATTATGTGCTTGGTATTCGGTAATTCTAGTACAATAGTCTTCACACGTCATATTAGTGAATTTAATTCACGTGTTTTGTTTCAGGAGCAGCAAGAGTGCGTCATCGTAGAGTGTGAATTTACTTTTTTTTACAGACAAAATATATTTTGTTTCAAGAATTTGTTATCGTTTTATTATTTAATAATTCAGCTAACTAGTAACATCTCATAGTTAGCTAGACACAGGATTTGAGTCAAGTCAAAATAAATATTATGTTTCACATAAACGTTTACATGAGCATTTATGAAACAAAAGTATCTATACCATCGCCTAGCTCCATAAAGAATAGAGGTAAACAAACCAATTCAGGGTTATCACAACTCACGGTTTTACAAATCTCCTGTTATTTACATGATTATCGACTTTTGCATGCTAACTATTTATTAACAATTCCTATAGCAGTATGTTTTAATAGAATCGCTAAAATAACATCCATAATAACTTGTTATTTTGGAAAACCATTAAAAAGTCGTACGTGATAGCCCTACAAAAAAAGGAAAATTGGATGAAATCCAGGTATTAAACACATTTTGTGGTATTCAACCAATGAATAAAGTTGAGGCATTTGTCAATACAATTTTGCGTATTTTAATTAATTTCAAATTAACTACATAACACATGCATTGTAATACTTTCAAGTATGGACTAATTATAACTATATGTATCAAAAAATTAACCTATTAGGGAATTAGCTTACGGTACTTAAATCGGTTAAGCGTTCTATGCAAATGATAAATATCTAAACATAAATACACTTTTTAGATTAGTAGGAAGTAGGATTATTACTTTTATGAAAATCTATATAGAAAAGGTTGTTGACATCTGTATTTTAGGCGTAAACTACTCGTTTCCTAGCAACGGTTAGTTTACTTCTATTCTTTATCGAATTTGGTTCAACTATAGGTGCACTGGTCGAATTGAGCGTTTTGGATGGAGAAGTACTACCGGACAGAACTTCCATATAACCCTTTATACACGACACGGTTTTTTTACGGTATGGCAGAAATAAAAGTATCCGTCACCAAGTTTCCAGAGAATTCCATACAACACTAACGACCGTTCCTACACGCGACGAATAAACTCTTTTCTCGACATGAAAAATGTGGGCCTTTTCTATGATTAACATTACATTGTTAATAAGTATGTGAGGACGGTGTAGCCCTGTCAACTGTAAACTGCATATAACTAAATAGAAAACTCGTCCACTAATCGAAGCGTCTATGAATCTGTTACGGACTAGGGGTACTAAAATGCCGGTTAAGGGTTACGAAGTTTACTGACCACGATGGTACAGTCGATTGTAGGCAATGACAAGTAGAACGTAGCTGATGTAGTATTGAAACTTCCCTTATGTACACGAATTCCGTGTCCTAAACACACAACAACACTACAGAAGTCACCTAAAAGTTCTCGTTGCAGTTGTCGCTGTAGATGTTCTCAACTATCGCTTCTTACTTATCGCTTGTTTCACTTCAATAGTCAAATGCAAGCTAATCGAACATTCCAGATCTCATCATCATCCCAGCGTTAATCCCAGTCATATCCGAAGCCTTTTTCAGCTTTGGAGTCTGGGCTCCGCTTTACCAGTCCAACTGCTGATATGGCTAAACTTCGACATTTTCCGTGAAGCGACTGCCGTCTGACCTCCACAACCCGAAGGCGACATCGAAGCATTGCAGTTAGACCAATTGTTGGACTTTGAGGGCTCCAACAACCCGTAACGACTGCCACTAGATGTTCGTATGGCAACCGGGACCAACGGCTTAACGTGCTTTCCGAGGCACGACCAGACCGGTGCAAATATTCATATTCATGCATACAAATACTTGCACTGTGCGGGGATCGAACCCGCGCCACCTTGCGCAGCGGCCGCGTCCCCTACCGCTACGCCATGGAGGCTGTCCATTCTAGATCTATCTATAACTAATAATAATAACGCTCAATTTCCAGTAGAATCTTGTGTACAACCAGCAGGTAGTTACAGGTGCTTCACAGCAGACGAGCTTTCTAATAATTTCGACGTCGAACTTTCGTTGTCAATATTGATAAAACCTATATCGTTTGATATTTCACCTTAGGTCTAGCAAGGCCTTGGTAGATATAAATGGGCTAAAAAGTTACGTAAGGCATGTCACGTAACATTGAACCTTATGTCATTGAAATAAGATGCATTAGTAACTAATCTATGAGATTTATAATGTTCCAACATTATCACAAAAAAAAAAAGAGAATTGAACACATCCCCCTTTTTTTAAAAGTCAGTTTAAAATAGAAAAAATCTATCAAAAGATAAGTAAAAACCAATTTCTTAAGTAATCTAACAACACAATTCACTGATTCTAGTCTAGACAGACTCTCTCTCAGATCTTCGATCGAACATTTATACCAATTACACACGGGTGAATTACCCAACATCTATGTAACATGGAGATAACTCCAAACTGCCCACAAATACGACGTTAATTGCTCATTCCAAACCTAGAACACCTAGATAACCCTTCTTCCGCAACGATTCGGAAGGATTTTAATGACAATGTATTTTCGGCTTCCAAAATGAAATTCATTGTGGCCGAAAAATGAGTTCTATTGTTCTCCTCAGATAAAAACAGCAGGAAAATTACCGAGCTCGTCTCGATTGTGCCCGTCATTCAATGCCGGGTGTAACACAATATTGTCGGTTTTTCGGGAAGGATTCGGTCCGTTTTTGTTCAGCAGTTTTCGAGGATTGCGACGATATTATTGTTTTTTGAGTGGGTTTTCCGGTTTAACGAGTGTAATGTATGTGTAATGTATGGTGGCTGATGAGGGGAAAGCCGTACGATTATGATGTTATGGGCAAAGTAGTGTATAGGGTATGTGTCGCTAAGTTTTTTTTTTTTTGTGAGGCACATTTATCTACAAACCTTTTCTTTCCTTTCTTGCTACACATTCTTAGTAATATATTTTAGTAAATCTGGCGCCTCCTAGTAAAATTGAATAAGTTAAGTTATGCTTGCCGGGGTTAGTACGTGGATGGTTTTGCTTATCAAGATCCCCGAATGGCTCGGTAAGAACATTGGTCCAGGCTGTCATTTGTGGACCTCCCGCACTTATTTATATATTTATTAATTACAAACTATATGGTAGATCAGGGCTGTAGGGCTTATAGGACTTAGGGCCGTAGGGACTGTAGGGCTTACAAGTCTTAGTTTAGGTTCTGTTAACTTGCCATATAGGTGCATATACTGCCGCTATTAAGGGTGGTCGTACACCAGGTGCAACACTTCTCCCTAACAAATCACTTGAACACGAACATTTGTACATACAAACTACACTACTTACATTACACTCCACACAAACCTTACAAGTCATTTTGCATGTTTTCTTTAGTAAGTAAGTTTAAAAATATTGTTTAGATTAAGCAACCACTCGCACATACATATAATATGTCTTTAACTCCGAAGTAACTGGATCCCACGACACAGGGTATCTCAGTGTAGGGTCTAGCGCTACTACATTGCACGACATGTTTAATGTTTATTTTAATTTATGTTTTCCTGTCTTTTGTGCTTATGTCATCATCAAAATGTGTCTAAACATTTTTTTTATTATTTTATAGGATAGTTTTTATCCAGATATTCCCAAGCAATCGAAAGTTATGCGGATAAAGCGGGGTGTAGCTGCACCCGGTTTTACCAGTTTCGATAAACAAAAATGACTTCTTTTTCTCTTTGTTTTTGTGTTTACATGCTATATTGTATATAGATAAATTTTGAGAACACGCAATGTTTACCAAAAAAATAAGGTCAAGGTATCAAGGTACGTTTATCTAGTGTGGTATTCCATACAAGGTAATCCTATGAGTATTCAATCAATCAAATCGCCCCGTCGCAGAATTCTGATGGATTCAGGTGCCCTTTATTACCAGTACGTAACACGCACACACTTGTCAGCATGGGGTGAGAATCTCAAACTCTAGAAATTTATTTGAATCATCAAATAAATGATTCAGTTAACACGAAGCTAGTACAGTGAACATTCAGTTAAGTTCGCATACGCTTTTTAACCTTTATGTGAATGAGCTTATTGAGGAGCTTAGCAGCACCAGAGTCAGTTGCCATGTAGATGGTGTCTGCCTCAATAATATTAGTTAGGCAGACGATATGGTGCTGTTAAGTGCGTCGGTCTGTGGGTTGAGAAAACTTGTGGCCCATTGTGAAAGATACGCAGAACAACATAGCCTAGCGTATAATTCTAAAAAGTCGGAAATCATGGTTTTTGAGGTTGGGGGATAAAATACTGGTGCTATACCACCTGTTGCACTCAATGGAATGCCATTAAAGAGAGTGTATAAGTTTAAATTTCTGGGCCACTTATTGACCCCCGACCTCCAGGACAATGGTGACATTGAACGGGAGCGGAGAGCGTTGTCGATTCGAGCGAACATGCTGGCCCGTAGGTTTGCACGTTGTTCCCTTCAGGTGAAGATCACACTCTTCCGAGCTTACTGTACTTCTTTCTACACGTGTAGCCTTTGGGCTAGATATACTCAAAAGTCGTATAGCGCTCTGCGAGTTCAATATAATAATGCGTTTAGGGTACTGGTGGGGCTGCCTCGCTTCTGTAGCGCATCGGGGATGTTTGCTGACGCACATGTAGATTGCTTTTATGCGACTATGCAGAAGAGGTGTGCTTCTCTGGTGCGCAGGGTGCGGGCCAGCTCCAAATCCAGCGTCTGGATTGCTCATACGTCAATCATTATTGTGCCATATCTCATGGGGTGAAGCAGCGGTGACTCGTGTGAGTTGTTTCTTTATTGTTTATTGTGTAATTTAAATTGTGAAATGCTACTAACATAGTTTTAAGTATTACTAACATTATTGAGTCATGGTTACTTGAATAAATAATTTATTATTATTATTCAAGAGCGTCATCATTCTGTGAAGTACAACAAGGAACTCCATTGTAAACAGCCGGCGGTGACTTCGTTCGCGTGGAGTTAGTTATTTGAACATTTTATTTTACCCCAAAGTATACAGCATATATTTTAAATTTTTGTTATGCTCCGCTCCTATTGGTCACAGCGTGATGTTATATAGCCCATAGCCTTCCTGGATAAATGGGCTATCCAACGCAAAAGGTGAAACGTAAAAGCTGAAACGTAGTCGCTCACAATGGGCCTCGTACGAAGGCTCAGAGTCACACAAAGGGTAATGGAAACAGCTATGCTCGGAGTTTCTCTGCGTGATCGAATCAGAAATGAGGAGATTCGCAGAAGAACCAAAGTCACCGACATAGCTCTGCGAGTCGCTAAACTTAAGTGGCAGTGGGCAGGGCACATTGCTCGTAGAACCTATGGCCGATGAGGCAGTAAGGTTCTGGAGTGGCGGCCACGTACTGGAAGACGCAGCGTAGGGAAGCCGATGGATGCGGGCAGCCCATGACCGGTCGGCGTGGAAAGCCTTGGGGGAGGCCTTTGTCCAGCAGTGGACATCTATAGGCTGAAGAAGAAGAAGAACGCAAAAGGAATTTTTCAAATCTAACTCGTACTTCCTGAGATTAGCGCATTCAAACAAACAAACTCTTCAGCATTATTTATTACTATCGGCCGCCAGCGACTTTGTTCGCGTGGAGCTAGTTATGCTCCGCTCCTATTGGTTGCAGCCTGATATTATATAGCCTAACGCCTTCCTGGTTTAATGAGCTATCCAACGCAAAAAAAATTTCAAAGCTGACCAGTAGTTCCTGAGAATAAACAAACAAACTCTTCAGCTTTGTATATTTGTATAGATTAAAATCTGAGGACAAAGGTGCTGCGTCGTATATAATTCTTTATGTCGAATTTCGGCGTCATTTCAGTAAAAGAACAACATAATTAACCATTAGTTAAAAACACAAAAATACTTGTAAAGTTTAACCTTTTTTAAAGTCGGTTAAAAACCATCAATCCATTACCGAAGTCCGCCTCAAAAACATAAAACATAAACGACAAACAACTTAAACATCAAATCAAGCCTTAATCAACGACATAAAACGATAAGCAACAAAACGTAGCACTTATTACTAACTTCAAACGCCACCCAGAACGTCAGATAAAGGCGCCACTCCACAGCATCCCAGGGATAAGCTACGTAGCACGGGTAACCACTGAAAGTCAGTGCTGTGTGCTGAATCCTTGGTACAGTCATGATAATATGACTTGAATTGTCGATTGTTTTTGCTTTGTACACGTAATTATACAATATGTAAAGAAAACCCTGTCCGATACGTGAAGGTATTGTTAGATATCGATAACTGATAGTACTAATCCCTACAAAGCCGGACTAAACTTAAAAAAAATCCCCCTAAAAATATAAATATTATTTCGCAAAACGAGGCAATACACGCGCGGGCAAAGGGGGGCAAAGCACGCAGCATGCGGCCGCATCGCTCATGACTACCGTGGAAATAGGTGCTGTCACTTTAAATATATATATATATATATCTAAATATTATGCAGAGATTTCCTGCCTCACGCGCTCCGCCTCCTCCTTACCCAACATTACTGCTTTGAAGAAGTAGGTGACGTACTGCCATGCACTCTCGGTCCGGACCATGGATTAGATCAGGGTCGGACGCGAGAGATCGCCGCCCATCGCCGCTACGAGGACACGGCGGTGCTCTACCCAAGCCGGGCAGACCTCCACGGTGTACTCCACCATATCCCCAGGGCGATCCACACAATCGTGACACCTTTGCGTTTCCTCCCGCCTTATACGGAACAGGAATTTCCCAAAGCAATCGTGACCTGCGTCAGGCGGAAGATGAGGGCGCCGTGTCGCCTCTCTAGCCACTCCCCAAAGAGGGGACTAACCGAACCTTTATTATCCTTATGGGTCGAACGGGGTTTTCTTTACATATTGCAGATAAATAAAGAACAGTGTTTATTTTGACTCTTACAAGAAAATCATTAAACTAAATTAAACATAAAAAAAAACATTTTAAAAAAGTAACAAAAACTCAAAACCTCTCTAAACAAGGTCAAAAGGCTCCTATCTCAGCATGATGCTTCGACATTTAAAAGAATAAATATTGCAGTGCTGGTATTCTGTTGTCTCCTTTTTTTTTTAATTTTTTTATTAGTTATTAGAAACAAATATACTATTTCGTACAGAAATGCTTAAGTGCGGTTCGTAGAAGTGCGATTGAAATCAGTCCTCTAATACCTCTAATTATATTTTAGACCAGTTGTTCTTTCTCACTTTACTTAGCTTCTTTTTGTATGACAATTGGGATTAACCACCACAGCCAATTGACCGCTACAAACAAATACTGCTGCTTTTGCATCATCACTGATAACGGCCTCGAGTTACAAAATGAGAAAAGGAAACAAAAACATATGTACTTAGCTTCGCTTCATGTGGAAATGCACGTAAGATCGTCCACTGTGGCCCTAAGACACGGTACGCATGAATGCGTGAATGGCAAACAAATGAACCGCGTAGCATATTCGTGCACATCTGACGTAACAGTGGAAGGCCGACTTAAATGACTGAGGGTTATTTTAAAAACGTTCCTTAAATACATTAGGGGGGGAGAAAACAATAACTTTCGCTCAGTTGACTTCGCTAGAGATATACGGACTAGAACCCTGTGTTAAAATTGATTTTTAAAATATTGGAAGAACTTACCACAGTTTGCTGTTCGCTGGGAAGTTGTTAAGGGAAATTGAGCGCCTAACGCAGACTAACGCTTTAAGTTGTGATGTGGGCAGCGCTTGACGTAAGTTTAGTGTTACTGGAGCATTGTTGCGCTGAGAAAAGTGTCTGTTTGCCGCTTGAAGTAACCAGTTGAGGCCATGTTTGATCATATATATTAAAAAATGTGAAGAACCACACCGTAGACAATAAGTGGTTGAGTTTTTACCCGACTGCCAGGAAGAGTTATGTTTTTAGCGCATATCTTGTATGTAATATTCTTTATTACCTTGTATCTCCATAACCACTAAACTAATCTTCACATTTGTGGTATCGTTAGATTTATCTTAACTCCCCAAATGTTCTTATATAGATGGCATTTAAAAAAACCAAAATGGCGGATGTTTACGCTGCCATTGTGAGGTAAAAATAAAAAAATCTACCAAGCATATTGAGTGGGGGGTATCAAAATGAGGGATTTTAAACACTGATTCCAAATATGTATATAATTTTTTAATAAATAAGAAAACTAAAAGATAGACATATCTTTTTTTATTTACAAACAAAAAACAATCCCAGTTGAGGGACCCCTTGCCTAGATAAAGAAGTGTTCCATAGAACAGTCCCCCAACTGCGATTGTTCAAATTGTTTCCGCCTTTTCAGTTCCTTAGATTTTTATGCAGGCGGGTTTTTTTTTTTGTGAATAATATTTTTTTATTATATAATTATATGCGCCACGCTGTTTCAAACTTTAAATTGTCTAGGTAATAAGTATTTATGTGTAATTCGTGGTTAATAAACTATACGTATGCCGAATTTCATACAAATTCGTTCGGAAGTTTTTTCGTAAAAGAGTAAAAAAACAAAAACCTAAAAAAAACCTCCGTCCATTCATACATCCCCACACACTTTGGAAATTATAATATTAGTACTGACGACGTCAGGTCAAGCTACCCGAAACAGTCAAGTATTCCCAATTAACCTTTTATTATTATTAAAAACCAGTCATCATCATCATCATCAGCCCCTACTCGTCCACTGCTGGACATAGGCCTCCTTCATGGCAAGCCAACAAGTTCGATCCTGAGCAGTTCTCCGCCAGCCACTACCAGCCACCTTTTTGATGTCGTCGCTCCATCTCGCCCAAGGGCGTCCCACGCTACGTTTGCCGCGACACGGTCTCCACTCGAGGACTCGTTTACCCCAACGGTTGTCGGTCCTGCGGCATATGTCAGCTTGCTAATCCTCTCCGCTATGTCGGTGACTCTGGTCCTCTGTCGGATCACCTCATTTCTGATGCGGTCCTTCAGAGAGACGCCCAACATAGCCCGCTCCATAGCCCGCTGAGCGACTTTAAACTTATGGACTAGTCTGACCGTTAGTGTCCACGTCTCGACTCCGTAAGTCATGACGGGTAGGACGCACTGGTTGAAGATTTATAAATCAGTGATTGACAGCAATCCCGTCTGCTATTAAGCAGTGATGCAATTCTTGATGGCAAAGCACGCTAGATCATAAAGAGTATATTCACTCAAAAAAACTGAGTGAATGGGAAGGAAGACGGCAGTGGAGCTAGGTGATGCAATGTTAAACTCAACAACACGACCAACGATGTTGCGCAAAAGGGAGATTGATCTGGAGATCCTCCACGTCCAAACTTCGGACACAACAACATTTGGCGCATCGTACCTGGAACACATCACAAACAACTGCTCAGACCCGTCCTCCGTACGGCCTCACCAGACCTCATGCAGGAACACGACGATCGCTTGGCGGCAAAACTTTGTCTGGTGGGTGGTAACTTCTGCCGGCAGCCGATGTTATGACCTACCACCGAGAAACCTTGAGCCTTAATGCTTTAGAGATAAAGTTGAAAATCTAATAAATAAATTTGATATAGCTTGAAATGCTGCCATCTGTATGTGAGTCATGGCTGCGCTTTTTTTTTTAATAAATGAGACATTTATATAGCCCCCAGGATAGATGGAGCTACGATCTTCAAACATACACAAGCAATGAATGAAGAGTTTAGAACAGCTCACTCCTACTACAATTTTCCGTACTCTAAAGCGATTCCACTTCCCATTATTACCAGTACCTTCGAGCAAACAGGAAAAATAATAACTTTTATTATTTTATTAAGTACCGTGTAAGCGAATAAACACGATTTTATGTCGTGTGTCAGAATAATACATTTTAAACAAGCTAACCCCTGGAAGCTTCAACAATAAATCTTTTGAAACAATGTAACAGTTTTACCTTTTTTACGTATTTTCGTATTTATGGCCGCCAGTGTTGTATTGAAAATGGTGGGTTCCGTGAGAGCGGGGAAAAACTGTGACAGAAAAATTTACATTATGTGTTGTAGCGGTATCAACAATATGTAAAGAAAACCCTGTTCGACCCGTGAAGGTATTGTTAGGTATCGATAACTTACTGATCCTACTAATGTCTACAAAGCCTGGCTTAACTTAAAAAAAATTACCCTCAAAAAACTAAATATAATTTCATTCAAATTTGGGGTACATGGTGTTCTTACTCTAAAAAAAAAACAAATATTTGGGAAATTGGAGTTAATTCGTGGAAAAAAAGATTATTTTAAAAGATTAAATCGCCATTTAAGAACCTTTATGCCCCATCGGCTCTACGATCTATGTGCCCCGCCCACTGCCACTTCAGAGAGCTAATCCGCTGGTCTATGTCGGCGACTTCAGTTCTTCTACGAAGCTCCTAATTCCTGATTCGATCACGTAGAAAATCACCTAGCATCTTCATCACCTAGCGGCTTCTCCATAGCTCTTTATACATGTAACAGAAAAAAGGAAAATGACTATAATTAACGTGGCCGAAATATTCTGGTGTAGCGATCACGTACAGGGTAATATAGTTGGACGCCATCACACAAGGTGGACCATTGAATGCGATAAGCAGGGAACAGCCGAAGTATAAGTACTGGGAAGACGTCTATGCCCAGCAGTCTTTTTTCAACTAGTGCTTGACTGCAATCCTGCCTGAATGTAAACAGTGATGCAGAAATTGATGGTAAGGCGTACTAATTTATTAAGGGCCTATTTACTCAAAAAAACTGAGTCAATAAAAGGAAGTGAAGGAAGCAAGCTGAAGTGGCAATGGGCTGGTCACATATGCCGCAAGACCGACAACCGTTGGGGTAAACGAGTCCTCGAGTGGAGACCGCGTCTCGGCAAACATAGCGTGGGGCGCCCTTGGGCTAGATGGAGCGACGACATCAAAAAGGTGGCTGGTAGTGGCTAGCGGAGAACTGCTCAGGATCGAGCTTGTTGGCGTGCCATGAAGGAGGCCTATGTCCAGCAGTGGACGAGTAGGGGCTGATGATGATGATGATGATAATAAAAAGGAAGACGACAGTTGAGCGAGGTGGTGCAATGTTAAACCCAACAATACGATCAACGATGCTGCGCCAGAGGAAGATTGATCTGGAGACCCTCCACGACCAAACTCCGGACACAACAACAATTGACGCATCGTACCCGGCACACATAGCAACACAACTGCTCAGACCCGTCCTCCGTACGGCTTCACCAGACATCATGCCGGAACGCGACGAATCGCTTGGCTGCAAGACTGTCTGGTGCGTGGTAACTTTTGCAAGTAGCCGAAGTTATGGCCTACCACCGAGAAAATGTCACGGTGAAAATGGATGTCCTTCGACTGATGATGTTGATGAGTCACAAGACAAGCTGATTGGAAGACGATGATAAAAGTAGACCAGACATCGCACTCTGATCCCTCACATGATCATACTCTTTTGAAGAGAAAGACAATCCCTTCTCTGGCATTCCAATCTGCACAGACCATTTTCCGGCAGTAAAAACCTACAGAACCACAAAAAATTCAGCTCCAAAAACGCATTTTATTGAAAGAGTATGCTTTTACCGCTATTGGCATGCCTCTACATATTATTCCGCGCGGACGAACGCTTTTTGCTAACGGTACTCATTCGTGCGTCGACTGAACATTTTTTTTATAATTATTATGGTTTCCAGGTGTTTTAAGCACTTAATAAAAATCGTATCAAAAGCTTTAGTAATTACTCGGTAGGTTTATTAATGTTATTGTACGTGGCGTTAATTTTTGTTTTATGGCTTTGGGTCAGGGATGAAAAAGAGGTTTTAAAACGTTCCATTTTTAAAATATGAATATTGAATTCGTTCACGACATTTAAAATTTATTCTGTTCACTAACTCATTGCTTCACTGATCACTAGGTCAAGGAGATGGTGAACCGGGAAGCACTCCTGCTGAGCCTCAGGTTCTGCCTTCCATTCCCAGGTAGGGTTAAGTATCTTAGAGTTTTTATTCAAACTGTCGGGTTAAATTGAGGGCAATAGTAGGCCGAATGAAAAATGAAAGGAACCTCGTGTTTATTGAGGAAAGAGTTAAATTCACGTGATTGGAACCATTACTGCTGCCTGCTTGCTGGGCTACTGCTTTCTGCTTGCTGAGTCACTACGGCCTGCTTTCCAAGCCCTGTGCACTGAGCCATCTGGAATTTCTTAGTAGCAACCCAGAGTTCAGATTTATATCCGGTGATGAAAATAGTGCCGCCCTTTTTTTACACACCTTTATCAGCTTCACGCATATGTATGCGGGTTTGTTTATAATTGAGTCCTTTGCATATAAATATACATAGATTATCATTAAAGTGTATTTGTAGTCTTTTTTAAAATGTATATTGACATGCGACTTGAAACATGATTGACATTTACTGTGGGTATGCTCAATCCTTCTAAGAATAAAAGCATCATCATCATCACTTTAGGCGAAAGATAGTACATCTGGAAATAGGCCGAAAACAAGCAGAGCCATTTTATCCGGTTCTGACTCCCCACATCCAGCGAAGTCCAGCAGCTTTAACAATACAGGCGTAGTTTTATGTTACACAACTTCTGATAGCTGATTGCCACGATCTGTTATATCTGCTATACATCACACTGGTCTCCACAGAGTAGGCAACTCGTTCGTGGGTCAATGTATACACTTTTACAACAAGCTTCCCATGGACAATCGAAACCTGTCCATTAAAAGATTTAAAAGCTGTATTAAGACCAAACTTTGCAAAAAGGGGTATTATAAAATCTCAGATTATATAAAAGACAATAAAGCTTGGGATTGAGGTGCTCACTCTGCTAATCAATGTCATTAAGTAATATGCGTAATTATGTTACAATTATTACATTATATTATATATATATTAATCACTGTTTTTTTTTTTTAAATCAAGTGAATTGATTGTTATGTACAAAGCAAACACATATTGTTATTGTAAACATTGCCATGTTTTATGTCTGGACTTGGAAAAGACGATGATTGATTTCATTTCATTTTTGCAAGTAGCTTGAGGCGTGAGCAGCTTTTTGTAGACTTTTAGGCTCATAACAGGGGCTTACCATTAGCTCAATAGCAGGTCAGAAATAGAACTGCATTGCTTTTTTGATTTACGGCTAAATAGAAAAAAAACAGTGCACTGCCTACATATGCATACATAACTGTGACTTAATACGGTTCCCAAATATTTTCCTTCACTGACGAACATAATATTCAGCTCCAGCATTATCTTGACTTAATTAAAAATATAATTCTACCTGTGTTAATTAGGGCCTAGCCTTAATCTCTTAGCTAATGTACTTTTTATACCGGTCCCGCTTCGCTTCTAGGAAAAGTTTAGTCGTATCAGATTTACTAAAGCTTTGCTGAAGAATATTATTTTTAATATGCTTCAGAAAAGGAATTAACGTCTTAATCCAGCCGGATACTATTTCTGTTTTTGTTTTTTTTTTTTTTTTAAGCTGCTCTCGTAATCATGGTGATGTTTTCTAAGTACATCTTGGACACCAATGACTGATTAAAAGGTGAAGCAATTCACCTTGAGGAAACCTGGATTTTTTTATTCTGATATTGCCAACCCGCATTGGGCGAACGTGGTGTTTACGTTCAATCTCTTAGCTGCCATGGCGTATTTTAATTTCTGAATTGATTTTTGTGTGTTTTCCATGATGGACGCTCTCGGCGTACAATTTATTTCTGAGACCTGTGCCCAGCAGTGGGACGAAAAGGTTGATGATGAATCATGGTGTAGATATTTACATCAGGAGTTTTTATGGTAATCAACTTACTGATTTTTATAAAAAAGTTTATTGCAATTAGGTACATCTCAGTTGGAATTTCTACAGGGTAATGTGGAAACGGTGCACATCCTTGGTCCGTAGGGTAGCGTCAACAACATCCTGGCTGCAGCTGGACTGATGGGCTGTCAGTTTGTGAACCACTGCTGAAAGGTTTCAGCTTGGCATGTCACCTAGCAGCAGTGATGCCACAATCTGTTTATTTTTATTTTCTATCAGCCTTTGTATATGTATTGCTTACATAGTTCGTAGGTAAAATCAGCTGTAGAAGTCTATTCCCACCTTAAAGACTACTGTCGCCTGCGCTAAACCGGCCACGCACACTAACGCATTATTTTTATTACCGCAGTCTTGATCTTTCTTTAAAGTAATGCAAAATTTCGTTACTTCATTTGAAGTTAAGTTAGCGGCCGCACTTAACAATGGTCTATCATAAGCGAGCGATTGTGGGTTCGATCCTTAATAATGGCAAATCTTTTTGTTGTTTCATATAATTTAAAATTATGATAACTGATTTGTATTTTAAAGTTAAAATGTTTGCAAATAATATTTAAATGAATAGGAAAATTTACTGAATATTTATACCAAAATAGGTTTTTATTATATGTTTTAGTTTACTATAGATGTAATATAATAAAAAAATATATAAAAATAAAACAATAAGCATATTATAATGCAATATATTATAAAGTTATATATTATTCGGTATAGATATACTTATACTAATAAATGAAACAAACGTTGAAATGGCAGCATTGTAATATTTTATATAAAAGTAATCCTTGACAAACTTATGATATGATTATGGTAAAAAATATAAAAGACATTTTTGGTTTTTAGATATGAAAGCTATAGTGTTACATGTTATCATTAAAGAGGTTATAGCTTAATTATTCATTTTCTTAAAGAAAAGAGGATTGAAGCTTAACCTGAATATTATTACAATCATATAATAATCTATACTTAGAACACAAAACAGTGCTTATAGCATTTACATTTTTTTTGCGTGTAAAGCATGGTACTAGTGCTGCCATCCTGCAGTGCCTTTTTTCTGAGTTTGAAGGCATGAGATTATAATCTTCAAGCGCTTTCTTAGTTCAAAAGTAAACGAACTTATTTCTTATTGAATTCCGAAATTATTGTTTTTATAATTTACCAAAAGTAATTTGTATTGAAAATGCAAAAGGCGACATCTGTTAGCCATTAAGCCAACCGAAAATATTACTGTCACTTAGCTAAATTACTTTACGAGTTGGTTTAGAGTCCGTTATTAGGATATATAATTTTATTTAAAACACTCTGTAGGACACTTCTGCACTGTGATTGTTATAAATTGTTTTTTTTTTATGTTTAGCTCGATAAGTGTCCACCAGTCTCGCCAGTTTATTTTTAAACCACAAATGCAACCTCCCTTCTTCGCATGATTTAAAAGTTTATTCAACGGTAAATATTGTTGTATCGTTCCACTTGTCTCGACACATAAGCCACCTTCGTCTTCCAACCTCTTGACTTTGGCTTACAGTATTTCTCTAAAACAATAACAATTTTATTACACACTTGCAACAAGCGATTGGTTTGCACCTTGCCCAAATAATAATAAAAACAACTTACACAAAAGCCGGTTTCATATATGATATTTGAGATATATTGCTGCATATGCCTGCATATTGATTAAAAAAGTAAAACTAATAACACGAACTCGTAACTACATATATGTTCACCAACCAATAACAGCTAAGTAATATTATTTGAGTTATTGTAGTTAATAATAGTTATTGTAGGTAGTGGAATATTTTTTGTTCAGTTTGTTTCAAATCTACCGTTAACTTTTTATAATGACTCTAATATAGAAAAAATCTTAAAATAAAGTATCATCGTTAAGTTGCGGATCGGTATTTTTACATATTTTTGTTGTCAGCATTCATAATTCATCAATAAACATTTCAAAAATATTTTGTAAGTTATTAGATTTGAACTCGAACCACCTTGAATGCCTATCAAGGCGAGGACCACTAGGCTATTGGAACACTTACTGTGAACGTTGAAATTAGTAAGTAGTACCTAACAATCATAAGCGGGCAGTAAGTTGTCAATATGTATCAAACTTTATTATAGAAGAAGGTCGTAACTACAACTAGTATTGCTTGGGCATAGTTTTATGAGATTGTAACTTGACTTTTGGTCTTGACTGTACATCGACACTAAGACCTTTGAGTCTCATTTTTCAAACTTAAGTGAATGTCAATATTTAAATGTTTGAGACCTAAATATTTTATGTAAAATAAATGTCTATTCTATTTATAATACAAATATCTGACAGACTCTTTTACATACATCCAAGCAACGAACCACAAAAACTCCCATATTGGTATCGATAAGAAAAATCGACTCCAATCGACTGTTCCAACAGAAATCGAGCACTCATAACTCAAGTTGTTACTCAAACATCGAACCGAGAAAAAAATCATTTCCTAAAATCATCGAGGTCCAAAGAAAATGTATCGCTCAGAGGAAATAAAAAACACATGGGCAATAGGGGTGGCTGCTGAAATTATAAATCATACTACACCGAAAACCTAAACATGTCCAGTTGACAAAAAGGGTGATTTCTCAAAATTTATGGGCAGCCCTAGCGACGGAGAGACGTGTGCACATTGAGAGTTATATCGCGCTGGTGACGTTTGTTTGCCCATGAAGGGTCAGCACATATGCATGAAGGCTGGTTGTGAATTTGGTTTGTGTTTGAAAATATTATACCTGCAATGGCTGGTGACCATCATTCTGCTCTGTTGGAAAATGCTTGCTCCAGATATGTTTTGCTTTTTGTGCGTAGAATAATCAGCGTATAATGTTGTAGTGGGCTATAATCTACCTTGTGTTGATGATTTCTCAATGAATGATAAATTCCCCAACTCCGTCGGACCATAATTTAAGCGTCTTCAAGGTTAGAGTGAATAGGCTTTCAATAAACTAGCGCGCTTTACCATCAACGTTTGCATCACTGCTTACCATCAGCCAGTATTGCGGCCAAGCACTAGTTTACAATTCAAAAAAAAAAAAATGCCTGCACCCTAATTGCGTCAATACTCGCAGATTGCTAGCAATTTTAATCATTTTAAAGCATATTTTTATTCCATTAAAAATAAAAAAAATAAATAAAAAATGTTTTATCGAAAAGAAATTACAAATCCATACTAATATTATAAATGCGAAAGTAACTCTGTCTGTCTGTCTGTCTGTTACGCTTTGCCGCTTAAACCTCTCAACCGATTTTGATGAAATTTGGCACAGACAATGTTTAGAGCCTGAGAAAGAAAATAGGCTACATTTTATCCCGAAAAAATTTGATATTCCCGAGGGAAATCTAAAAAGCAGGATATAACCAAACTCTAGTCTAGTTAAATATGAACAAAAGAACATGTGCGCTAAAAGCTCCATAAGTACCAAAAATTTGTCGGCTCAACAACATACAACGCAATGTCAATGAACTGTCAACAATGAAACCCATTGCTACTGATAGTGCGTTACGTAATTACCCTGCTGGTCTTTTATCTTGATTTATTTATTTATTTGGTCGTTTCCAATGTAACTTTAATTGCTTTAAGTGCTCCTTTATTTAGTGTTTGTATTTCCTGAGCGTCCCAAATAAAATATTTTTCTCTCTTTCTGTACAACTTCCTTTTATTATCCTTTATTGTGCCCCACTGCTGGGCAAAGACCTTTCCTTTTTTTATAATCATAAACTAATGCTTGATCGCAATCCCACCTGGTGGTAAGCAGTGATGCAATCGTTGATGGTAAAGCGCGCTAGTTTATTAAGAGCCTATTGACTCAAAAAAACTCGGTGAACGGAAGAAAGACGGCAGTTGAGCGAGGTGATGCATTGTTAAACCAACTACACGACTAACGATGCTGCGCCTGAGGGAGACTGATCTGGAGACCCTCCACGTCCAAACTCCCGACACAACAACATTTGGCGCATCGTACCCGGCACACATCGCATCTCTACTGTGTCGCAACACAACTGCTCAGACCCGTCCTCCGTACGTAATAACCAGACATCATGCCGTCACAAATGTTGGCCCTTTTTTTTTTTTTGTTGGGATGGGAAATCATCAAATGACTTCTCCCGCTCGTTGGCGGAGCGGAAGGGCGTGTCAGACTTTTACTGACTAAAACCCACCCGTGTTTATTCACTTGCCTGTGCGACGGCCAGGGCCACGGTTTCTTGTTTAACCAACCCGCAACCCTGACCCCGTCACAATATGCTGACATCTCTTTGAGGCGCGCGTGAAAAACGACGCGCCGTACGCGTCGACTCGGGCCTGATCCTTACCGAGCGGCGAGCTGCAAATGTTGGCCCTGCATATGATATAAGAGTCATACCACCTTCACCTTTGTCTACCTCTTTCTTTACCTCTGATAAATAAAGTTAAGCTTACATCTTCCATCGACGGTACTTCAATCAGGAATGCATGAAAATCATGTTCCAGATGCAAAAATACCGCCGCCTTATACTCGCTTCTTGAAACGCTCTTTGTTTTCGCTAAGCTCATTCCTTTTTATATTGAAGCTCCACGTTAGCACTAAAAACAAGGGAAAAACAACTTCGAGAAGGAGGCAAATAGAAGGATCCAGCTGGGATGGGCAGCGTTTGGTAAATTTCGTCGGGTATTTTCGTCGCCCATACCCCAATGTTTGAAGACAAAAATCTTCTACCAATGCGTCCTACCTGTCATGACTTACGGAGCCGAGACGTGGACACTAACTGTCAGACTAGTCCATAAGTTTAAAGTCGCTCAGCGGGCTATGGAGCGGGCTATGTTGGGCGTCTCTCTGAAGGACCGCATCATAATGAGGTGATCCGACAGAGGACCAGAGTCACCGACATAGCTGAGAGGATTAGCAAGCTGAAGTGGCAATGGGCTGGTCACATATGCCGCAGGACCGACAACCGTTGGGGTAAACGAGTCCTCGAGTGGAGACCGCGTCTCGGCAAACGTAGCGTGGGACGCCCTTGGGCGAGATGGAGCGACGACATCAAAAAGGTGGCTGGTAGTGACTGGCGGAGAACTGCTCAGGATCGAGCTTGTTGGCGTGCCATGAAGGAGGCCTATGTCCAGCAGTGGACGAGTAGGGGCTGATGATGATGATGATGACGTTAGCACTACGAAGGAGATTGATTGGCTATGCAGTTTATTTTTTGTTACTTTCTTTACTTGTCTATTAAGATTTTACCCTATCCTAGTAATATCATAGATGCGAAAGTTAGTGATGATGTATGAATATAGTCGTGGTTGCCTAGTGGTTAAAGCACCAGCCTCTCAAGTATAAGTGTCATCATCATCATCTCAGCGTTAATACCAGTCGTATACGTAACTATCAGAATTGGAGTCTGGGGTCCGCTTTACCAGTCTAACTGCTGATTTTAGCTAAACTTCGATATTTTCCTTGAAGCGACTGCCGTCTGACCTCCACAATGCGAGGGCGATATCTAAGCATTGCAGATAAAAATGTTGAGAAAACGTGCGCAAACTTGAACGTACATATTGCTCCCATTATTTTAACATTTTAACATGGCGCTTATTTTATATCAACACGCGGACGGAGTCGTGGGCAACAGCTAGTTGAATATAAAGTTAATCGTACACCACTAACGACCTGCAGTATTATATCTCCACCCTTTAATCCATTCAAAGGTTGTCTGTAAAATATCGTTTTTACCGATAAGACCGCCCATTATATCACCCTTTTAAAATTACTTCATTCATATATCTGTAATTTATATGGTGTACTTAACAAAGAGTGCTCTAGATATGAGAATTTATTTTATTTATTTATTTTATCATTTATGTAATCATTACAACAGTACAATTTGAAAAACAGTATGAAAAGTTAAAACAAAAAAATGTCAATTGAAAACTTGTGACAGCATCGTGCCTAAGACGCACCGGGCGCCGAAGAAGGGCGAATAACACCCTCTTCCGCCCCCCATGAATAGGTCCAGGGGCGCGGAACATGGGGAAGTCCCCGGCCCCTATTCGATGGACCCCGAGGCGGAGGCGCGCGCGAGTGTCGGCGCACTTCTGAGGCGATGCACGGGGTAGTTTGGCACCCCACTACCCCGTGCAGAAGACGAGACCCGGACAGACCAAGCCAGCACGAGGGTGTAGGGCCGTGGAAGAATTTAGACTCCCGCGGCCCCACGCGCGCTCGTGATAGAAGAAACACCGGGGTGGTTTTAGTCAGTAAGAGTCGGACCCTGTCGCTCACCCCAGGGCGGCGGACATCCATTGAGGATTTCCACCCCGGAAAAAAAAGCATCGTGCCTACCACGAAAGATTTTAAACAAGACTCAAGTGGACTGTATCTAGGATAGATATATTAGAAATGACAAGTATATGTAATATTTGTAGCTAATATGTAGCCAGCCTTTCGGTCTTGTATAGGATGCAATCTGGTGAGCGTGCAAGGAAATTGGATGATTTAATTTCCCCATCTCCGTTCCACCATCGGACGACCCGTCGTACGGTGACTTTCTACCCTTACGTTGTTAACACCACTACAATCCGGGCGAAGCGTTTCGCTTCTTCTTTAATACCGCATACATCGAGGGGCTGGAGCAATTTGCAAAGGTGTATCCATCAGCCACACTATAATTTGAGTGTCTTCAAGGCTAGAGTGAATAGGCTTTTAATAAACTAGCGCGTTTTACGCATCAACGATCGCATTACTGCTTACTATCAGGCGGGATTGCGGTCAAGCGCTAGTTTATAATTTATAAAAAAAAAAGTAAACAGAACGCGACCATAGTGTGCAGCCTTCCGGTGACCACCGCACGACGTGGCAAGTAGCATAAGTTTTGAACTCTCAAGCTAACGAGTCATGGCCGCGATCTTTTGACGGTTACAAAATTTAATTAGTTTTGAGTATTTGAAGTAACCCCCGGGGGGATAGGGAGTCTGCCAGTGAATTGTGTAGACGTGACTGATCAGGTCTGGTGGTCTACCAACTCCGCATTTGAGGGTTGAAGGTAAGTGGTTGCCGCCTTTTGTGCCTTAATCAGAGAGATAAATATCTAATAATATCTATATAAATATCTAATATCTATACAGGATAAAATTTTATCCAGTGCGCAAACTTTGTCAACTTATAGCTAAATAAGTTTTATAGATAAAAATATTATTACTTTGATATGTTTTAGTACAAAAAAATAGTTATTGATAACGAAAGATGTTTATTATGAAATCGATGTTATGGTCACCGCACGCGGTCCCATTCATGTTCGGCGGAGTGGGGACGGCGGGAACATCACAGGACCCCCGCGCGCCCGCGCCGCCCGCATGTTCACTGCGCGGCCATATGCTAATACTATGATATTAATATGAATAATTGGTGTCTCTCATTTGCTGATTTTAGGGCGGACAAAAACTTGATTTTTTTATTTTAAACTAATAATGCAGATTTGTTCTGTCATTGATTCTGAGCCACCCATTTTATTAATATCTTTTATGTCATCAAAAAGAGTTCGAAGGTTTCCAAGCAGACGTATCTGATATATAAGTCATCTTATTTTATTTTCTGTGATCGGTGGGGAGGGGGTATTTTCTGTTTTCCGGATGTATTTATTTAATTTTAAAGTTTTTAGGTATTTATTTAGGTAAACCACCGCCGATAAACACAAAAATCAGAAGAGACATTTAACAAAAGTAATACATATACCAGTTGATTCTTTGATATGATCTCATTTATACCTAAGAGTTATAGGGTATACAAAACACCTTGTAAAAACATCCAAATGGAGAACCTCTTTTTTAAATCGGTTAAAAATAATTGACTTAATTAATAAAGAAGCCAATTTTAGCAAAAAGAAATATCTTTATAGTGAAAACTTGTAGAATATTAACTCAAGAAATTACCCACAAATTTATAGAACCACATCCATACTAATATTATAAATGCGAAAGTAACTCTGTCTGTCTGTCTGTCTGTCTGTTACGCTTTCCCGCTTAAACCTCTCAACCAATTTTGATGAAATTTGGCACAGACAATCTTTAGACCCTGAGAAAGAACATAGGCTACCTTTTGTCCCGGAAAAATTTGATGTTCCCGAGGGAAATCTAAAAAGCGCGATATAACCGAACTCCACGCGGGCGAAGCCGCGGGCGGAAAGCTAGTTACTAATAAAATATAAGTGATTTTAATTAACACAACTGGTAAACTTATATGTAACACACACTCTAGGTAACACGTCTAGGGACATACGGTTTCGTCTGAGTAACGAACACCTCATTTTATCATAACTTCTTTACTTTGAACATCAATTACATTATTAGTCAGTCTTGCCGAGAGGATGGCGAGTGACCTAGAAAATATTATATGACCATTTATGCAAAAGCAATTTTGTAAAATATCACCCTGGGAAGTTGGGTAAACTGAGCCTAGAGGCAGGAGAACACGAAGAGTCCTGGGATGCCGTGGATTCCTTCTGCGAAACAGTCGTCTCACAGAAGAAGGAGGTCGCGGAAAGGGAGAGGGAAATCTCGTCCACTAGGCACACTGGGCGTCGAAGGAGGGCAGATATTGCCCTCTTCCAGCTCCTCTGAATAGATCCAGAGGCGACAGACTCGGGGATGTCTTTCGCCCCCCAATCAAACATTAGGTTCCACGCGCGCCACTCTTAGACGTCACAGGAGGAGTCAAAGACTTCACCCCCCCTCCTGACCCGAGGAAGCCCACAGTGGCGGCGCGGCACCAATCGGGGATGGTGGAAGCAGTGTTCGTTCTCGCAACCCCCGGCGTAGATGTAAGATAGAATATCGGGGTGGTTTTTAGTCAGTAAGAGTCTGACAGACACCACCGCCCACCAATCATATATCCATGAGGATTTTTCACCCCGAGAGAGAAAAAAAAGTGAGCTGTCAACAGTTTGTTGGAATGATAACTCACTGCAGGCTCACTTAAGGTTTCCATGTGAGATGCGGAGAGATACCTGCCGGGTGCCTGGGCTAGTAAGGAAACAATCTAGTCCGAAAGAGAGGCTATGGGAGAGCATATGAATGTTGCACTACAATCAGCCTCCGAATGGGGTGAAGCCAATCCTAGCATAGCATTAGCATTGAATTGTTATAAATGTTTTATTATTGATTAATAATTGTATAAACTGTTCCAAAATATAAGTCTTGATTTATTTGGTGTAAAATTCAATTTTATTTTTTATGTTGTGGCCTTATTTCTCACGTGAAACGAAACTATAATTTAAAAAGTTAGAGGGCGGTCAGTGCGGGGTTTTGACGACGGTTGTTTGAGGGATTTTGAAAAAAACTAAAGTACTGAAAATTTGGAAAATATAAAAAAAAGGAAAAGTAAAAGTGGGTAAAGGGAGATTTTCTGGTGTGTTATTGTGTAGTGGCCACGTTGTAGGTTATTGGAAGTTAAGTATAATGTTTTGTTTGCATTTTTATGTACAGTCAGCTGTAGAAGTCCATTTCCACCTTAAAGACTACTGTCGCCTGCGCTAAACCGGCCACGCACACTACCGCATTATTTTTTTATCGCAGTCTTCGTCTTTCTTTAAAGTAATGCAAAATTTCGTTACTTCATTTGAAGTTGAGTTAGCGGCCGCACTTAACAATGGTGCTATCAAAAGCGAGCGATTGTGGGTTCGATCCTTATTATAGGCAACTCTTTTTGTTGTTTCATATAATTTAAAATTATGATAATTGATTTGTATTTTAAAGTAAAAATGTTTGTAAATAATATTTAAACAAATAGGAAAATTTATTGAATATTTATCCCAAAAAAGGGTTTTATTATATGTTTTAGTTTACTATAGGGGTAATATAATAAAAAATATAAAAATAAAACAATAAGCATATTATAATGCAATATATTATAAAGTTATATATTATTCGGTATAGATATACTTATACTAACAAATGAAACAAACGTTGAAACGGCAGCATTGTAATATTTTATATAAAATAATCCTTGACAAACTTATGATATTTGCTTAGTACCTAGGGTTCAATTTTGTAGATGAATGGGTCGGTGTGATTTTAGAAACAAAACAAACGTGTGCCTTCGTAGATGAGTTTATTACGACTGGTTGTAACACAGACAAACAATATTATTTAAAGGATTGGACATTCCGCCCACCAAAAACATTAGTTTTTCAATCACAAAATAAATGAAATACATGCAATTTTAAACAGTGGACTGTAAATTATTATACATTACTAACACAAATAGCAAAGTACTCCATTCTAATTAATTTTAACACAAAACTTAAATCAATCGGCAAACTTAATGTAAAATTGTAGGTACACCGCCCACCGTAGCTCACTCATTTTTATCTTTAGGCAGTGCTATCAATTTGTACAGTGGTCTTTTAAATTCGCGGTTTCCAGCAGTTTCAACTGTTACTACTCTTACAAGATTGTCTTGCCCAGGATGTACTTGTTTTACTCTGCCTAGTAACCACTTTGTAGGCGGCAGGTTATCCTCTTTGATGATAACTATATCTCCAATAGTTGGCTCTGAAACCTTGACTTGCCACTTGTACCTTTGTTGGAGTGTATTAAGATACTCGGTACGCCATTGATGCCAGAATTGCTGCGTCAGTCTTTGAATTAATTGCCATCTCGTTAAAAGACCAATTTTTTGTTGTTGATAGCAAGTGTCAGGGACAGAAATTAAAGGCTCACCAACTAAAAAATGACCAGGTGTAAGTGGTGTCAATGTATCCGTGTCCATCTGACAAATGGGACGCGAGTTGAGGCACGCCTCGATTTGAGCTAATAGTGTGCTCATTTCTTCATACGTCAATCGAGTATCTTTGTTTATCCTGTGGAGAAGTCGTTTAGCAGATTGAACACCAGCTTCCCACAGGCCTCCATAAGTTGGCATCCTGGGTGGTATGAAGTGCCAGTTTGTACCATCATTAGCCAGTAGCTCAGCCACTTCTCGTGCTTGGTTGTTTTTTCCTTCCTGGAACATCGTTTTTAGTTCTTTGGCGGCGCCTACAAAATTGGTGCCGTTGTCGCTCCATATGTCAGAACAGCGGCCTCGGCGCGCCACAAATCTCCGAAAAGCGGCTATAAAGGCTTGTGCACTCAGGTCTGTGACTGCCTCTAAATGAATAGCACGAGTAGTCATGCATATAAATAGACAAATATAGCCCTTCCTTGCGATATGTCCACGGCCCTTAGAGGTTCTAATAAGTACAGGTCCTGCATAGTCTACCCCACTATTGATGAACGGTCGATGAGGATTGACTCGAACAGCAGGTAACTGCCCCATAAATTGGGTTTTTATCTTGGCCTTATCTACAATGCAGACCTTACAGTTATGAATAAATTTTCGTACTGCAGACTTCAGCCCTATAATCCAATATCTTGTTCTAAGAAAAACCATCATAGCTTGAATTCCGCCATGAAGTGTTCTAATGTGGGCCTCCTTTACTAATAGCGTAGTGATATGTTGATTAGAAGGAATTATAATTGGATGTTTAGTCATTTCAGGAATATCAGAATTTTGTAATCTTCCTCCCACTCGTATGATTCCATTTTTATCTAAAAATGGCGAGAGTGTGATGAGCGAACTTCCTTTCTTTACTTCTCCATTTTCTTCTAAGTCTTTGATTTCTCTTTGGTAAACTAAGTTTTGATAATATTTTATGCACGAATTTAAAACTTCATCTAATTCCTTCACTGTTAAGTACTTTCCTGTAGTTTCTGATTTTATCTTCATAAACCTTCTACAATACGCCAAGACTCTTTTCATCCTTAAGAGTGATGAAAAACGTTCCCAAATTGGTTTTGCTTCATCTACATTGCTATGAAACGATGTACTCTTCAATTCTAAGTCCGTTTGTGTAATTTCACATCTACTCAATGTTAGGTTTCTCAGTTGTAGCCACACAGGTCCAGCCCACCATAAGTCTAAAGAAGCCAGATTGCTTGCTTGAGTGCCTCTTGTCGCAATATCGGCTGGATTATCAGTAGACTGAACGTGTCTCCATTGGTCAGTGTCTAGAACTCGTGTGATATCTGTCACGCGGTTTGCGACGAAGGTGCGCCAACGACTTGGTTGAGATTGCAGCCAGGAAAGCACCACCATCGAATCGGTCCATACATAGATGCTATTTTTTGGCACCTTTATAATGTCCTGAAGATCATTGACTAGTTCTGCTAATAATGCAGCGGCACACAATTCTAATTTAGGAATTGAAAGTTGCTTCAGTGGTGCGACCTTTGTACGAGAAGCTAGGATTCTGACATGTACTGCGTCTTCTTCAATAATCTTAAGGTAAGTTACAGCAGCATACGCCTGAGAAGATGCATCTGCAAAACCGTGTAACTCAATATTTGCGTAATTAGTCGGCGTAGTCTTCAACCATCGTGGTACTTCAATGTTTTGCAGGTGTATCAACCCCTCTCTATATCTCATCCATTCATCAATCAATTCCGAAGGCAGTTCGTCATCCCATCCCAAGTTACACAGCCACAGTTTTTGTATCAGCACCTTTGCATTGATGATCACTGGTGACAGCCATCCAAAAGGATCAAACAGGCGGGCTAAGTCTGATAAGATGGATCTCTTCGTAACGGGACGTCGAGCTTCTGGTAAGTTGACAGTAAATTTAAATGTGTCATTGTTTCTGTCCCAGGTAAGTCCTAGAATTTTTATTACTTTATCTAGCTTTATCTCAATTCCATCCTTTGTACTGTTTTCTCCTTCTTTCAAATAATTTAAGACTTCCTCAGAATTGCTACACCATTTTTGCATCTTAAAACCTCCTTTATCTAGTATAATCCTTATTTCCTCACAAATTTTCTTTGTTTTCTCTACATTTTCACTTCCATGCATGAAATCATCCATGTAAAATGAATTCTTTATTACAGGAGCTGTTTCTGGATAAGTTATTTCTTCATCGTCAGCAAGTTGATTTAATGTTCGTACAGCTAAATAAGGTGCTGCAGCTGTGCCAAAAGTTACCGTCGTCAAATCATAGTCTTCTAGTTTGTCTTCAGGATTATCTCGCCAGACGATGCGTTGCAATTTTGTATGTTCAGATGTCATATTAATCATGCGGTACATCTTTACTATGTCTCCCACTACACATATCTTATGGGTTCGCCATGTGATGATTAAGGCTCTCAAATCAGGCTGTAAGACAGGTCCAACCATCATAGTATCATTCAGCGAATGACCGTTAGAACCCTTAGCAGATGCGTCATAAACTACACGAACCTTAGATGTATCCTTATCTTCACGTATCACGGCGTGGTGAGGCAAATAGATTGATTTGTTGTCGTCAGCTGAGTCAGAGTTTTTCAGATGACCCATCTCCATATATTCATGTATTACCTTAGTATATTCTGACTGTATCATCTTTGACTTTTGAAATTTCCTTTCTAATCCCTTGAATCTACTTATAGCTGTTTGTTTTGTATCTCCGCATAATTTTACTATTTCTTCTACAGCTTGCTTCAAAGGTAGATGCACTATGTATCTTCCATTAACTCTCTTAGTTGTATTTTTGTAAATATCTTCACACATTTGTTCTTCTTTTGTAAATAGTTTTCTATTCTTGTATGTATCTGTTTCTATTTCCCAGAATCTTCTCAAAATATCATTGTCTTCTGATACCATACTTGTAACATGTAGTGTAGTTATTTTGTGTTCTTCCAATTTGTCTTTCTTGTGACCTGACAGGATCCAACCTAATCGCGTTTTTTGAGCCACTATACCATCGGATAATTTTTGCAGTCCAACTTCTATAATTTGACAGAAAATGTCTGAACCCAGTAAAATGTCTATTTTACCCGGGGTGTTAAACGAAGGATCAGCCAATATTAATGTTTGAAGCTCAGGCCAGTTCATCGATATGTGTTTCGAAGGTAATGTTGTAGAAACTGATTTTAAAACATAAGCCTTTACATGAATAACCTCTTTTTGGTTATGTCGCGATGTGATTGCCAAATCAACTACATGTTTGATAGGCACCAGGTTTTCTTCTCCAACTCCTGAGACTACACCGTTGATACAAGTCTTCTTCAATCGCAAGAGTTCGACTACTCTTGAGGATACGAATGAAGCCTCCGAGCCTTGGTCAATCAATGCACGAAGTAGATGTGTTTTACCGTCGCGTGATGTGACATTTACTTGTGCTGTAGCCAATAACACTTGACGACCAGACTGTTCTTTAGAGAAGTGTGCGCTTGTGATCTTTTGTTCTGAATGTTCTTGTTTCTTTGGTTCTTCTTCTTGTTTCTTCTCCTCTTGTGCTGTTTCCTTGACTTGATGTAGAAGAGAATGATGTTTTCTTCCGCAGACTCGGCACGTTCTTTTTTGTTTACATTTGTAGACATTGTGATTCGGCACTAAACAGTTGAAGCAAAGGTTTTTATTTTTCACGAATTCATGACGCTGCTGCACAGTTTGTTTGGCAAACTCTTTGCAACTAAATATGTAGTGATCACCTTTGCAGAATGAACATGAAGGCGTGGAATTCACGTTAGCGTGTGCAGCTTGCAAAATATCGCCATCACTATCCTTTGCTGTAGAATGATATACTTTATGACCTTGCGTCTTCTCTTTAAGGGTCGTGGAGGTGATGGGCGAAACTAGTTCGAGTGTACGGAACTTAGTCTCGAGAAACTTTCTCATCTCCGCCCAAGAAGACAACTCATCGCTTTTTTCTCTATAAGCCTGCTCTTCCCAATGTTTCACGGTCTCTTGGTCAAGTTTCTGTCCAACCAGAAAAACTATTATTGGGTCCCATGAATCTGTACATATTTTTATATTATTTAAGCTGTTGATACATTCTACGGTAGTGTCTAGCAAGGCTTTGATTTGTCCAGCTGATGGGTTACTAACCTTTTTTTGGTTAAATAATCTTTTCAGAATAGATGATACAATCATTTTCTTGTTGCCGAATCGTCCCTTAAGAAGTTCCCATGCCTGTGTATAATTATTGTCTGTCACTTGAATATGGCGCAGTAACATTTTTGCTTCTCCCGAAACACTCGTCTTCAAATAGTGCAACTTCTGCACGTCACTAATAGCAGAGTTGTGAACTAAGGCAGTAAACAAATCTTCATACGTAGTCCATTCTTCATATTTGCCTGAGAAGGTTGGCAACTGTATCCTTGGAAGCTTGGCAAACGGTAATTGAGCATTTTGTGAACAAGCGGACACATCGGTAGCTTCTGCTAATCTCTTTTGTGACGTCATACAAGATAGGAGATCAGTTAAGTCCGCCTGTATAGAAATGTACATATCTTCATACGTATAAAACTCCTCGTTTAAAAAGTACGGCAATATTCCTCGTTGTTCTCGTGGAGTACATTTCATAAGGTTGATATTTGCTTGTTTAAACGACTCCCAATACTCTTCAATGCATTTCAATCTCGCCTTAATGTAACCTTCTGTTAGTCGCTGCTTCGGGCACTTTTTCAAGTTAATTTGTGTCTTCTGTATCATACTCGCTATATCTTCCAATGTAGATAAATGTCTGGACTGTTCCGACGTAGGAGAAGTCATTTTTCAGTATTAAATTGTTCGAAATTATACACAAAAACACGTTCACTCAATGTTCAAGTTCAAATCAATGTCTTTATTCACTTAATTTTTAACTTTGTATAGTCTTCGCACTAATAACTCGTAAACAACTTTTTTCTACGAATCCTTATCTAAGGAATGCGGTTCCCTATTGTATTCGCGCACCGAGCTCGCTGATCGACCCATTCATAACAATTCGGCGCGTTTGGACCATATGCTCAGTACCTAGGGTTCAATTTTGTAGATGAATGGGTCGGTGTGATTTTAGAAACAAAACAAACGTGTGCCTTCGTAGATGAGTTTATTACGACTGGTTGTAACACAGACAAACAATATTATTTAAAGGATTGGACAATATTGTTATGGTAAAAAATACAAAAAACATTTTTGGTTGTTAGATATGAAAATTATAATATTATACGTATATTATGATTAAAGAGGTTATAGCTTAATTATTCATTTTCTTAAAGGAAAGAGGATTGAAGCTTAACCTGAATATTATTGCAATCATAAAATAATCTATACTTAGAACACATAATAGTGCTTATTACATTTATATTTTTTTGCGTGTATAGCATAGTACTAGTGCTGCCATCCTGCAATGCCTTTTTTCGGAGTTTGAAGGCATGAGATTATAATCTTCAAGCGCTTTCTTAGTTCAAAAGTAAACGAACTTATTTCTTATCGAATTCCGAAATTATTGTTTTTATAATTTAACAAAAGTAATTTGTATTGAAATTGCAGAAGGCGACATCTGTTAGCCATTAAGCCAACCGAACATATTACTGTCACTTAGCTAAATTACTTTAGAGATGGTTTAGAGTCCGTTATTAAGATATTTATTGGTATATATTTAAAACACTCTGTAGGACACTTCTGCACTGTTTTTGTTATAAATAGTTTTTTTTTGTTTAGCTCGATAACACTCCACCAGCCTCGCTAATTTATTTTTAAACCACAAATGCAACCTATCTTCTTCGCACGATTTAAAAGTTTATTCAACGGTAAATATTGTCGTTTCGTTTCACTTGTCTCGACAGCTACCTTCGTCCTCCAACCTCTTGACCTTTACCTCCAACGGCTTACAGTATTTCTCTAAAACAATAACAATTTTATTACGCACTTGCTACAAGCGATTGGTTTGCACCTTACATAAATAATAATAAAAACAACTTACACAAAAGCCGGTTTCATATGATAGTTGAGATATATTGCTGCATATGCCTGCATATTGATTAAAAAGTAAAACTAATAACACAAACTGGTAACTATATGTTCACCAACCAACAACAGCTAAGTAATATTATTTGAGTTATTGTAGCTAATAATAGTTATTGCAGGTAGCGGAATATTTTTTGTGAAGTAGTGATTCAGATTCTTTTAAGTCTACCGTCATCTTTTTATAATGACTCTAATATAGAAAAAATCTTAAAAGAAAGTATCATCTTTAAGTTGCAGATCGATATTTTAGATATTTTTGTTGTAAGCATTCATAACTCACCAATAAACATTTAAAAAATATTTTTGTAAGTTATTAGATTCGAACTCGAACCACCTTGAACGCCTATCAAGGCGAAAACCGTTACGCCATTGAAACACTTACTGTAGACGTTGAAATTAATAAATAGTACCTAACAATCATAAGCGGGCAGCAAGTGTATGAGCGTGTATCAAACTTTATTATAGAAGAAGGTCGTAACTACAACTAGTATTGCTTGGCCATAGTTTTGTGAGATTGCAACTCGACTTTTGGTCTTGACTGTACCTATCCTTGCTAAAAAATGTAGCTCCACTACCGAGTGCAATTTCTTTGTAAGAAAAACTTATTCTATTACTGTTAGAAAGTTGCTAAATAGTCTTTAATATGATAAAACCTTGTGATAGTACCTAATAACATAATGGTTGTGAGATTTTATAAATGTAACCTGACTGTCAATCATTATCATGAGTTTTATTTACTAGTTTACTATTTCCAGGTATCTAATATGGTTAATTTTTATCAAAATGCTGTCAAAACACAAGCGTGTCTATTTACCGCCAAAAGAAGCCCGTTCACCTTGACTCCTATTTTTAGGAATATGTCCTTGGAGTGCACCGACCGCCTTCAGCTTATATTTTTACTACCACGTAAACAAATTTTTATTTCTAAAATAATTCTATTCAACGCAGACATCCGCTTGACTATTGGAGCTAAATAATCTGACCTGGGTACATGCACCCCACTCACATAAGCCCCGGTTGGGAGCTACAACTACCAGAGCGATGAGAACAGAGCTCTCTGGATAATCGAAACATTGGACCCCGTACGGACAAGATATGCTTAGAAACTGTCTCGTATGCCGTCACGTTGACTTGTGTACCGATATTTTGAAACTAGTTCGTTATTTATAATCTTGTTTAAACTGCAAACCGTTTTTATGTTGTGTTATATCCAACACTGTACACAATTATTAAAATAGCCTGATGTCAGCAAGAGACACCTTCTCCGACATATATTTTGTACTACCTGCGTCCCGTGGTTTCACTCGCAAAAATTTCGATCCCGTGGGAACCATCATCATCATCAACCTTTCTATCGTCCCACTGCTGGGCACAGGTCTCCTCTCATACAGAGAAGGATTGAGCATATTCACCACGCTTGCTCAATGCGGGTTAGTGATTTTAGACTTAAAGTCCAGGTTTTCTCAAGATGTTTTCCTTCACCTTGTAATCAGTCATTGGTGTCCAAGATATTCTTAGAAAGTACATATAACTTTAGAAAAGTTACATTGGTACTTGCCTGACCTGAAATCGAACCCGCACTCTCATACTTGAGAGGCTGGTGTTTTTGTCGCCATGTGGGAATATCGGAATTAAAAGTCTAAAGTTGACTATATGTTTAGGATGTTTCTTACTCTTTCATGCGAAAACTACTGAACGGATTTAAATGAAATTTGACACACAGTTTATAACCACAATTAATAAATATGATACTTTTATCTTATAAGAAAACTCAAAGTCACCCAAATGGCAATGGAGAAGGCTTTGCTTGGGGTTTCACTGCGTGATCAAATCAGAAATGAGGACATCCGCAAAACGAGAGTAACCGACATAGCCCGAAGAATTACAACACTTAAGTGGCAGTGGGCCGGGCACATTGTCCGTAGCACCGATGCTCGATGGGGCCGACGGATTCTCGAGTGACGACCACGACAACGTGGACCTGGTAAAGGTAGTGGGAAACCCCTCGATGCGGGAGGCGCAGGACCGTTCGTCGTGGAGATCCTTGAGGAAGGCCACTGTCCACCAGTGGGCGTCTTTCGACTAAAATAATGATGATGAATGTTGATGATACTTTTAATCGAGATATTCCCATGCTATTAAAACTTATGGGGGGAAACCATGGAGCACAGGGATTGTGGTGGATAACGATATCATATTGATAAAAGACGCTCATTTGATTTATATAGTAGTGGGGCAAACACTGTGACGTTATTTGGTAATGGCGGTTCGTGGGTAGAGTCGTTTTGGAAAGTGGGAATAATAAAACAGTCACTTCAAATTAAGACGCGGACCAGGGCACTTCTCTGGGGCGAAACTGTCGGTTTGCCTATTTAAATTCCTACTTTCAAGATTGGAGGGTATATTGGCACTTCGTGCTTTAATTCAAAACTTCACCTATGAAATGTAGCCTTTACCATCACACCAAGATGACGACCCTATCGCTCCGCTGTCGTTGTCGCTTTCATACATATAATCGTGAATAGGTACGTCATTCGCCAGATACCTGCAATCCTACCTGGCTGTCGATATAGCAGTGTTGTCAACTCAATCAGATTAGGAACGCATCAAGTCGGCACTAAGTCCTGATTAATATACAACGTACGCGGCGTACGTAGAGCAGAAGACATGGAAAAGTATGCGGATGGAGGAATATCGTGTGAGCGAAAGTCGTCGCGATAGCCAGCTCAAAACCTTAGCTACGTATATACTGTGTATCGCTATGACTTTCGCTCGTCTCCCCTTTTATACTTCCACGACTAAGTTATATAGTTAGATATATAACTTTCTCTTTGTGTTTCAGCGTAAGACAGGACATTACTGTTTGCCATTGTAAACCACATTGAATTCGGTTAAATGTTTCCTGGCTAATTTGAAAATGTTCCACCTTCCTACCTGCCTAACGTTCTGTTATTTATTATATTTATTTCTTTTTTATCTCGATCTCACGCTTTTTTTTTTCTCTGACAGACTTGACAACCTCGTATGATAAATCGCGGTTTTATGTCCTCTTATTTGCTGCAGAAACACAAGTGTGGGTTTGAACATTCCATCAACTCATTACCGATGGCACACTTCGTATAACAAGCGAGTTCCGTCAATTACTGACCAATGCACCAGTTCATCTGTATTTATGAGTTAAAACTATGTCGGTTCAAAGCGCTCTACATCACTAATGTCTATGCTTTTGAATGTGATATACCAATGAGGATTCAGCTACCCGAAATATTTCTACTTCTACTAAAAGCCTGAGAACAGCTGTGGCCTAGTGGTCGCGACTGCGATTTACAATACAACTTGTAAGTGGCGGTCGATACCACTTCCTTCTTCTTCTTCTTCCTTAGCCTAAAGAGGTCCACTGCTGGACAAAGGCCTCCCCCAAGACTCTCCACGATGACCGGTCTTGTGCTGCCCGCATCTATCGGCTTCCCGCGACCTTCACCATGTTATCGGTCCACCTTGTTGGTGGCCTCCCTACGCTGCGTCTTCCGATACGTTCCGATACGTTGCATCACCTCGCTCAACTGCCGCCTCCCTTCGTATTTATTAGTTGTTTTGAATGAATAGGCTCTTAATAAACTAGTGCACTTAACCATCAACGATTGCACCACTGCTTACCATCAGGCGGGATTGCGGTCAAGCAGTAGTTTATAATTATTTTTAAAAAATGTGAAAAATAGCAGCAAAGTGTGCCTTGCGGCTGCACCATAAAGGTCCAGTTTAACAAAAATGGCAGATAACTGGTGCCTGACGCTGGTTGTCAACTGAACCTGATGTGATGTGACGGAAGCAAATCAGTTTCACACATATACAATATGTAAAAATACCCCGTCCGACCCAAAAGGGTAATAAATGTTAGGTATACACATGACCAAATAAAATAAGAAATTTTACATAATCATCATAGTGACAATACTAATGAATTTTGAAATAATCTTTTTTTCCGCAAATTAATTCCAATTTTCCCAAAATTTGGTATTTTTTTAAAAAGTGACAACACCGTTTGCGGCGGAGCGAATAGCGATGCGACCACATCGCACCTTTAGAATGAAAGAGACCTAACTCAAAAAAGCAAGTTTTTGGGAAATGATGAATAAAGTTTCATAATGTGACAATATTTTTAGAAAAGGGAGATTATTTGGTTGCAATTTCATTAAAGTCATATTATTTTAACTTTATATCCTACTTTACTTATCTACCAACACGAATTTAATTTAAAAAAATAATTAAAACAATTAATAATATTTTTTTCTTAATTTATACAAAAACAGTGTTTATTTAGGTCTTTGTTTGTCTGAAACCATTGTTTTTTAAAAGACCTTTTATTATTTGGGTCTCTCTAGTTCTGAATCTCTGGAATAAAGTCTGGTTTCATTCCCAAATAAGTCACTGTATTAATAATTTTTAGATAGTTTTAAGGAAACTTTTATGTTCAGTACACAAAAAAAACTACATACTAAGGTAATAAAAAGTTTTACTATAAAAGTAAACCGACAAAAGACTGTACTGCTTACAAATTGTACAACTGTATGTCGTAAAGAAAAGTAAACCTAAATAAAAAATGTAAAAATAAATGAATAACCAAATGATATTCAGTCTTCTTTGATAGTATTTCAAACAATGAAGTCACATTATTTAAAACTATTGAAATATAAAATTTAAAGAAAAAAAAAAAGTATATAATTATACAAATCTGCATAATAACCAGGTATGTATTAAGTTTTTATCAACAAAATCGTGTAAGTCTTTTTTCTTATGTTCGCTTAGCTCTAGTCTTTGTAAATATTCTTTGGTTAGCCTTTTCTTTATTATATCTTCTGGTTTGACTATTTTCTTCCGTTTATTTCTCATATTGATCATGGTGAACTTACTTTGAGTGTACGAGGTTTTACAGTAAAATTCAAACTTTTCTGCTTTACAAAATTCCAAAACCTTGACATTGGTCCATATCATTTTGGTTGTATGTTCATATTTATTGTATTTATATCCCCATTTTTCTTGTAGGACCTTTAAATCGCTGAAAAACTCGTATATCAACGGTTTCACATAAATAGTTTTACCATTTTTAGGCGAGTTCTTAATTAAGGTAACATAGGTATTGGTAGAGGGTGTTTATTTATTAGCCCAGACATTTTATTTCTCTTAATCTCCTTTTCAATAGGGCTATGATGAATATTATCCCCTTCATTCTGGATATGCCCTTTAATTAGATATTCTTGAGTAATTGTATGAATAATTTCAAAAATAGATAACGAAGCAATGTATTTATTTTTATTTTATCCGGAATATTTATCCTGATTGAACGGTGCTTTCGAGTTGTTGTTGACGTATGTACATCGGAGCTCATGTGGACTAATGTGTTCCTCAGGGGTCTGTTCTCTCTGTAAATCTGTTCCCGCTGCATATTAACGATCTGCTGATGCGCGGTATCTATGGGTATGCAGATGACACCACAGTTGTGGAGAGATACTTGTCGGATGCTCGGGCTAGTAAGGAATCAATCCGGTCGAGCATTCATGCCGCCAAAACACTAGCGTGTCTATTCACCGCCATAAGAAACCCGTTCACCTTGGCTCCTACTTTTCGGAGTGTATCCTTGGAGTGAACCGACCACCTTCAGCTTTTGGGAGTTGAAAAAGGAAACATTGGAGAGTTTTGTTTGGGTTCTGCTCATTTAAACGGTGTAAATTATCTAAAACACATGTCCCAATCTCGTTAGCTCTTCGTTTTCCCTGAACTTCGTCCCAAAAATAACTATATACTACAAATATAACTATTACCTACGTTACGGTATGTCCATGATTCATTATCGTTATCTTTATTTTTTACGCTTTTGAACTGTTGCTTTTTTAACATTTTTACTATTGTAAAATTAAGACAATTTAGTTTGGATAAATAAAATAGATGATATTGGAGAAATATCATGTGGGACACTGTATAACAGCCTGCAAATCGTCCATGTTATCGACATCGACTGCGCAAATGATAGTTTCATTTATATCCGACGATCTAGACGTTTTTCTTCACGACACAGAACCTTTTCTTTCTGATGATAATCATAATTATATTTCTTTAACTGCCACCTTGCGAATAGAGTAGCTAGTTCATAATCTAAGCAGAAGTCGCACTTCTTCTATCTTTTTTGGTTGCAAAAAACCTATATTAAATTGCTTTGTAAAGATTCCGTAATAGGTACAACCAACAGTCACAGGTTTTCCTTCTTCTTTCTGAGATTTATCGAAATCTCTCCATAGGTCCATAATCGTCTGTCCCTGGAAGTTGTAGCTCACAAATAATGAGACTCTATTCTTCTTCTCTCTTCTCTCTATCCGGAGTTTTCTTCCAAAGTGCTTACCTCTTAAAGTCTTTACCTACGAAACCTTCGGGTCAGTTTTCTTTTTAACGGTTCTGATTTGACGGTCACATATCAATTGCATATTACTAAAGAACGTCTTACAGGTATAATTTATTATGAAATAGAATGCATTATTTATTAATCTGGATTTAGCGGCGTTAGTATACTTGCATCTAGGCTTAATTATGTAAAGTCTATGCAGTTCGATGTTGCAAAGAGAGCAATATGTTTCAAATAATTTATTTCTATCGGAACCGTCTACATTCTCAGAACATTGGTGTCTACATTTACATGCATCTTTAACTATACGGGCCTGTGCTTCCTTTTTGGTCATCATAGAAATGTCAGCTTTCCAGGATTCCTTAAACTTTTGTTACAATTAGCTTCCATTTTGATGGATTTCGAGTGGGCTTTCTTCAAATCTTCTGGGAACTTCCACGACAGAATTAGGCGAACAGGTGTTATTAGATGCTACGGTGTTGGACGAAGGTGAAGAACTGGAGCTAGTGCTTGATAAATAAGTAGTATTTCTAAGATTGGACCTAGACGTATCTACAGTATAGATTGGGTCTGAGTCACTTATATCCACATCGCTTTCATCTGAGTTCATAGGTGACTGGTGGTAACTTTTTTCAACAGATGTAGTTCTGCTTGCAATATGACCGGCTAAATTAGATGTTGATGGCCCATCTATGAAATGGTCATTTGCTTTACATAAACAAGAACTGCTGCTGGAACTGGAAGAGGATGTTGATGGTAATCTACTAGAATTATAAGATGAGCTACTGGTATTAGAGGAAAAATTTACAAATGTTATATGACACATTTAACAAGACAACAAAACGATTTGGTATCTAGGAAGACCCATGTCTAAAATAGTCTGTGAAAATATAATCATATTTATTACAAGAGGAGCATAATCATAAATCAGCTTTTATCATAAACACTAGTTTCGTAATGACATAGACCAAATGATGATTGCGTCTTTAATTCGTATTTTTTTTTAATCAAAGAGTGACTCAATGACAAATAAGTCATTGCTGTTTATAGACAATTTATTATGAAATAGACTCAATAACAAATAGGTCTCTACTTTACCAAAAATAGTTACATCCACATACCTTAATTTTTAGTCTTGTAGCGTTCTAATCAGGCCTAGGTCTCCACAGTAATAAAAAAGTAACGACCTGCGCATGACACTCGCGGCACATTACTGCTTGTGACTCTCTCGAATTGAACAGGAGCGGATGGAGAGGACAGAGTGAAAGAGACCGAAGTATAAGTTTGTGCCTTTCTACGCCATATTAAGTCTCTGTTTTATTTACAGCCGATGAAGAGGGTCATGCAAGGTAATTTTATGAGTCAACATTGAAATCTCCAAATTTCGAATTAGGTCTGTATTGTTCTAAAGGTGCGACATGCCGCCTGCCCTGCCCCCCTTCACCCACTCATGTATGCCTAACGTGTTGCCTATCGCACATGCATTCAGTTACCTCGGTTTTTCGAAATAATATTTATTTTTTTACAGGGATTTCTTTAAGTTTGCCCGGCTTTGTAGGCATTATTAGAATCAGTTAACGATACCTAACAATACATTCACGGATCGGACAGAGTTTTCTTTACATGATGTATATGTATATATTGTATATACATCATACATCCCTCATTACACTCATTATTTAATTTTTATTTAATGTACTAGCTGTTGCCCGCGAATCCGTCTGCGTGTTGATATAAAATAAGCGCCTGTTAAAATAATGTGAGCAATATGTTACGTCCGCGTTAGCTCCCGTTTTCGCAACATTTTTTGTTACTGCTCTGCTCTTATTGGTCATAGCGGGATGATATATAGCCTATGTCCTTTCTCAGGCTCTAGACTATCTGTGTACCAAATATCATTACAATCGGTCCAGTAGTTTTGGCGTGAAAGCCGGACAGACAGACAGACAGACAGAGATACTTTCGCATTTATAATATTAGTATGGATTTGGCACGTCTCTTAGTCTTTGCTAACTAAATATAGGTTTTCTTTTTATTCGCCTTATTCTCTGTATGCTAAGGATTGGCATTATGTCGGATTCATTTAAATCTCACTTCATCTGAGTTTTTACGAAGAGATTTTTCAAAATAGATCGACAGATAGGTACTTGGCTCAAAAGGTCAAAAGTTTTATGAATCAAAACACACCCAATCCAAATAATACAGATACATGTATATAAATAATTACACTCATTGTACAAATGCGAAATTGCTTATTTCGTATCAGATCGCATGTCACATATGTTAGGGTTGTCAGTGCACTGATAAATTATTGTTTGTGGTCTGTTTTTGGCTCGTAAAATAAATATGAACATTTAAGGCTGGATTCTGTGAGGTGTTGATTCGGATTTGGATAGATTAATTACATTTGTTGGCTTTTCGTGTTAATTTAGTGGTTGATTACGTATAATTATTAGTTTTAATTTGGTAATATTTAAATATAATGAGTATATTCTGTTCTATATTTATTTATGGCAAGTGAAGCCGATGCCGACTATTCTGCCAATGTTAAGAGGGAACTCTAGTGGTGCTTTCTCTATAGAAACGTATTCCGCTGTTTTCTTAATGGATAATTAATGCTTTTAAAGTAATTATTATTTTTTTCTACAATTTTACACCGTGATTATACGTGCCCCTATCGTTTATTTTTTTCATAGACTTAATTATTAAAAGTACCTGAAGAACCTAGAGAACCTTGGGGGAGGCCTATGTCCAGCAGTGGACGTCTTTCGGCTGAAATGATGATGATGAATTAATAAAAGAAATATGCTACGTAAGTCTTGCCGCCAAGCGATTCGTCGTATTCCGGCATGATGTCTGGTGAAGCCGTACGGAGGACGGGTCTGAACAGTTGTGTTGCAATGTGTGGCGGGTACAATGCGCCAAATGTTGTTGTCTCGGGAATTTGGTCGTGGAGAGTCTCCAGATCAATCTCCCTCTAGCGCAGCATCGTTTGGTCGTGTTGGTCTTGGGTTTAACATTGCATCACCTCGCTCAACTGCCGTCATCCTTCCTATTCCTAAGTTTTCTAAGTGACTAATGCGCTTTACACTCAACGATTGCATCACTGCTTACCATCAGGCGGGATTGCAGTCAAGTACTAGTTTATAATTATTAAAAAAAAAACTTCTAAATCGCGAAAAATAACCCATTTTTACGGTGATGTTCAGATGACTATATAAACAAACATGATAAGTTATATAAAAAAGAAAGTTATAGAAGCATAGGTATACTTTTCCTCTAAATTTTGTTATAAAAATAATTGAGATCTGTCGTGTTTTGAAAAAGGAAACAGCGGAATACGAAACGTCTTTTGGTCAACCTTTTTGTAGGTAAAATCAGCCTGAGCTGCAACTGTCCTTTTCGCACTTTACCGGGAGAGGTTAAAAGCAGCGCTACGGCAATAGTTTCTTCAAATACCTATTTTCCAAATTCCTCGACACTAGAGTCCCCTCTTAAAAGTAGATTGGAGAAGAAAAATACCCCCCTTATATTTTTTTCTTCTCCAATCTACTTTTAAGAGGAAGGTTGGAGAAGAAAAAAATATAAGGGGGGTATATTTTCAATGATAGGTGATGTGATGGTGGTAGCTAACTTAAGTTACCCCCCCATCCCCCTAATACCCCCAAAAACCCCCTAAAAATACCCCTTAAATTACCTCCAAATATACCCCTTATATTTTTTCTTCTCCAATCTACTTTTAAGAGGGACTCTAGTGCCGAGGAATCTTTTAACTTAAGCTAGTTACCACCATCACATCACCTATCATTGAAAATATACCCCCCTTATATTTTTTTCTTCTCTAATCTACTTTTAAGAGGGGACTCTAGTGTCGAGGAATCTTTTAACTTAAGTTAGTTACCACCATCACATCACCTATCATTGAAAATATACCCCCCTTATATTTTTTTCTTCTCTAATCTACTTTTAAGAGGGGACTCTAGTGTCGAGGAATCTTTTAACTTAAGTTAGTTACCACCATCACATCACCTATCATTGAAAATATACCCCCCTTATATTTTTTTCTTCTCCAATCTACTTTTAAGAGGGGACTCTAGTGCCGAGGAATCTTTTATTAATTAGCGCGTTTCTTAATTCTCAAAGCTCTAATTTGTTTTTGTTTATATTTATGTAGACACTTATAAATAGTTAAAAGCAAAGGAACAGTATATAATACAAAAACGATATTCATTCTTCAGCCTAGAGAGGTCTACTGCTGGACAAAGGCCTCTTCCAAGGCTTTCCACGATGACCGATCTTTGCTGCTCGCATCCTTCACCAGGTCATCGATCCACCTAATTGTGGGTCTCCCTACGCTGCGTGTTCCGGTAGATAGCCGCCACTCCAGAACATTTCTACTTCATCAGTCATCGGTCATCAAAGATGATATTTATCAATTCAAGAATTCGCTTTACACCGTGCAACAAAATTTAAATAAGGTTGTCATTTTTTCAGATAGTAGGAGCGCACTACAGCATATCGCTCGGTACGCCTCTGGTTACAGCAGAGGTGCATCGATAGCGTATGATATTTTAAAATGTTTAATTTTTTTAGATAATAATAATATAAAACTTAGATTGCAATGGGTTCCAGCACATATTGGTTTAAGGGGAAACGAGAGGGCTGATCGCATATCAAAATCAGCGGTAGTGGATGGTACTCCTTTATGTTACGTCCCTGATTATTGGGAATATATATCGAAATATAAATTAATGAACTTTAAATGTTGGAGACAAATTTTTTTCAAAATTTCACTTGATAAAGGCATTTGGTATAAAAGCATTCAAGGACAGCCGTCTCTTGCACCCTGGTTCGATGATAGTACGTTAAGTAGAAGCGACATTAAGTTAATTTTAAGACTTCGTTCGGGAAACTACCCGTCAGCAAAATTTGCATTTATCATGAAAAAGACCGAGTCTCCTAACTGTTCGGCTTGCAATCAAATTGAGGATGTGCAACATTTGTTGATGGAGTGTACAAGGAATAAAGATGAACGGGAGCTATACATAAGGGAATTTAACATAAATAAATTAGATATAGGTTTAATACAATCCATTTTGTCAGTACCATTATCGGAGATGACGACAAAGTTGTGTTGTTTAATTAAGGTTCTATAAGAATAGCTCTAGTCTTTTTTTTTAACTTATTTGTTTAAATTTATATTATTGGAGTTTATACTGTATTTAGTAAGTAAGATCAATGTAAAGGGAACGATGGGGCTGACATATCCCCATAAAAGCCCCAAAATAGAAACAGATTAAAAAAAAAGAATTCGCTTATGCGACATCCCTTCTAACATATCTACCTGCAAGGGGAGAGTACGAGAAAAGAGAAGTAGACAGCGTGTGACAGAGTAGAAGGGAAAACAAACTTTTATTTATAGAACACGTTGCTTCACACTAGGAATTTCTCGTGAGTCGTTCGTGGGTGCGCACGCACAAACACAAACAGCCAGACAAGGAACAACTACTTGTAGTTCATACAAATATTTGTTCCGTGCGGGAATCGAACTGCGATATGCAATCGCTTACACCGATGCGCCAACCATACCATCAAACTATATAAACACAAAACAATTCTCTGAATTAAATAAAACATACACTATGGTAATCTAGTCATTTGCTTAATAACAGCATTTTGAGATGAACTAAAATGTGCACACCCTACCCTAAATTATTACGGGGTCTTTCCATTCTTCCATTACATATGGTAGAATGGAAAGTCGCCATAATAATTTAATGATGATTTTCTAATTTTACTACTTAACTTTTAATCGTTGCTTTCTAATCGATACTAATATAAAAAGATGAAGAGTTTGTTTGTTTGTTTGTTTGAACGCACTTATCTCAGGAACTACTGATCCGATTTGGAAAATTCTTTTTGCGTTGGATAGCCCATTAAACCAGGAAGGTTTTAAGTTATATAACATCACGCTGCGACCAATATGAGCAGAGCATAACTAACTCCACGCGAACGAAGTCGCTGGCGGGCCGCTAGTATTTGATATTTTAAACTTTCTCAATACCGAAATCATCATAAAAGATCCAGATTCAAATTCAGATAGTTATCAAAGCTATTCTTATTTCAGGATTATTTAAATTTGAAATATCTGCAAAACTATGACCAGTTCTGGCTACATTTCTGAATCAATGAAATTTCGCTGTAATTACTAAACAGCTCTTTACCTTACCATCTCTGCTCTCCAGGCTCTGTCTAGCTCCATCACCGTCATACATACATAATATATATAATTATATATTCACTATTAGTTCGTATAATACAGAATAACTTTCATTCGTCCTGAATATCCTGTTAAAAATCGCCCAAATTTTACTTTTCCAACTCGCCAGATTTGGGTAAAGCTCACAGTTTCTTCGTTAGACTTATGTGTTTAAATCATTAGTCACACGAGTGTGACCTCATCCATAATAGCAAAGTGATCTTCAGAATCATTATACAATATGTAAAGAAAACCCTGTCCGACCCATAAGGATAACAAAGGTTAGGCAATCACATGACCAAATAAAATTTAAAATTTTGCATAATCATCATAGTAACAATACTAATCAATTTTAAAACTATCTTTTTTCCCCGCGAATTTACGCTAACTTCCCCAAAATTTGGTGTTTTTAAAAAAATGACAACACCATTTTAGGCGGTATAATTGTCGGCTTTCCTTTTATTGTTTTGTTAGATTATTTATTTCTTTGGCGGCGTCGCGCGTGAGCTTTGTCGGCGACGTAAAAGAAATAACTAGTGATGCACTAATTTTTGCGTAATAACGTTTTTTTATCGCTATTAATCGAAACTTGTATCTGGTTGAATGATTTGTTAAAAACACAGATTACCCAATGGTAAAAGTACTTTTGTTTGTTTATCGATTAATTACCTACTAATAACATTATTATAACACAAGTATTAGTAAACAGAAACGAGAAGGACTTATGAAACACAATTTTAGTAAAATTTTACAAATATTTTAACGGTCAATATCATCGATTTTGAGACAGAAACTGAAATTAAAAATTTGGCATGATTTTCATTTACAGCAGTGTATCTAACTAATTTAAGTTTTGTAAAAGTTCTAAACAATTCCATGCGATGTTGAATCTAGAATGAGAATGAGAAACTACAATACTAAATCGATAACAAAAATAGACGAGTAAATTGTTTCCATCGAAAATCAATATTTTGATTACTTACACATCCTTACTCAAAGGATGCCGCGAGGCCGAGCCGCGTAGGTACAATTTTTAAAATAAAAATCATTTTTACTTTAAATTATCAGTTACGCGTAAACATCGCTCTAGTGAAGACTATTCGTGTATTGTGTGATCATGTCGTTTCCTAATGTAGTGTAATGTAATATGCTGATGGAAGGTAGCAGCAACTGCTGTGTTGTGATCAGGTGATTGTGGTCAATGTGGTTCCAGTATGACGGTGCGTCACCATATCTTTGTCCTGTACGTGAGAACCTCCATTATCAGTTCGGCGAGCAGTGGATTGGTAAGGGCGGACCAACTGTGGTCAGCGCGGATTTGACACCACTTGATTTTTATTTGTGTGCATGTCCGTGCTAATCTCGTGCGACGGTACCAGCTGGACCTGTATCGTTATTAGTGAACGAAATTTATAAATTAATTTTTTAAATTAATATGGAACAACATCTCCGCCTCAGCGATTATGCTCATCGAATGAAATGATACATTTGGAGAGTCAGAAGACCTTCCTACTTAAAAAAAAAAAGTTCTTTTCACGAGCTGCCTAAGTATCATCATTTGTTTCGAGACTCGATAAACGTGGATAAATTACCTATACCTACATGCATGAGGTCAACTGAGGTTATGAACTGTGCCTGTGTTGCCATGAAATTACCTATTTATTTTATTTAAGTTAATAATTTTTTAGGGGGAATTTTTTTTTAAGTTTAGCCAGGTTTTGTAGGCATTAGTAGAATCAGTTATCGATACCTAATAATACCTTCACGGGTCGGACAGGGTTTTCTTAACATATTGTATATCATCATCTTAGCCATATGAATTCCAATCCTGGACATAGGTCCTTGGGGGAGGCCCAAGGATTGCCAACAAGAACGATTGGACGCGACCTGAATCCAGCGATTCCCTGCGATTTTTTTTTTTTTATATATAAATTACAAACTAGCGCTTGACTGCAATCCCGTCTGATGGTAAGCAGTGATGCAATCGTTGATGGTAAAGCGCGCTAGTTTATTGAGCCTACTCACTCAAAAGAACTGAGTAAATAGGAAGGAAGACGGCAGTTGAGCGCGGTGATGCAATGTTAAACCCAACAACACGACCAACGATGCTGCACCAGAGGGATATTGATCTGGAGGCCCTCCACAACCAAACTCCCGACACAACAACATTTCGCGCATCGTACCCGGCACGTACATCGCAACACAACTGCTCAGACCCGTCCTCCGTACGGCTTCACCAGACATCATGCCGGAACACGATGAATCACTTGGCGGCATGACTTTGTCTGGTGGGTGGTAACTTACGGCGGCGGCTGATGTTGTGGCCTACCACAGATTTTGGTCAGGTCGTTCGACCACCTAGTCGGTGTGTGTCCGAAACTGCGCTTGCCGGTATGTGGTCGCCATTCAAGAGCCTTTCTGCCCTATCAGTCATCACTATATATGCTATGTCCCCGCCCACTGCCACTTCAAAGAGCTAATCCACTGGGATATGTCAGCGACTTCCGTTCTTCTACGAATCAGCTCATTCCTGATTCGATCACGTAGAGAAACCTAGCATAGCCCTCTCCTTAGCACTCTGTGCGACCTTGAGCTTTCTTATGAGGACCATAGTGAGGGACCACGTTTCTGATCCATATGTCATCACCGGTGTATGATCGTTCATATAAAGATTCTGAAGATCACTTTATTTTTGGCCTTGTTGAGATCTGATTGTGGGCCCTGGGCTTCATCTGAAAATTTTCAGATATATATTTTAAGTTCTCTTTCATGTCACACCTATCAACAAACAAATACCCCTCTAGGCAACCCTAACAGAAGCAAATAAATAGACTCAATAGTATTTTACTTTTATTTTTCTTTTATTTTTCTTTTTAGTCAACCCTCAAAATAAAACTTCACATTTAGAAATAAGTAATCATATTTAAATATTGTACCGAAAATATACGGGGTCGGTCGAATGTCAGACGTTAGGTAAATAGGTATATGTTTTTTTCAGCGACTTTTTTCTTCAAAATTTGCACTACGATTATATAGATTTGTTAGTAATAGGGTTAATTTCGGCTAACGTAGCGTGGGACGCCCTTGGGCGAGATGGAGCGACGACATCAAAAAGGTGGCTGGTAGTGGCTGGCGGAGAACTTCTCAGGATCGAGCTTGTTGGCGTGCCATGAAGGCCTATGTCCAGCAGTGGACGAGTAAAGGCTGATGATGATGATGATGATGAGGGTTAATTTCGTTTAATAAAATTGATGTCTGTTAGATTTAGTATTGAAACTCTCAATAATTCAAATTATTCCTCGGATTAAATTATCTGGTGTTAGAACAGTCCGTTGTTCCGGTAAATATTTCATTAAATATTTTTTTTTTTTTAATATTTGTTGCTTGTCCGTCACTTTCAGTCAGAAGTCAAATATATAGCATATAATGATGATGAATGAATATTTTTTTATACTGACGATAAGTCATTAATACTAATTAAAAAAACTTTTTACAAAAAAATAGAAACCGACTTCAAAATTTCTTTTATTTCATGCTTTTCAGTGTCTTAGTCGAAATTCGAAAATTACTTTTTCACCTCATTACAATAGTGGCAGCCATAACCCATGTTAGGATAAGTTCTCATAAATACGAAAAACAACCATATCTCAAAAACTACTAAACCGATTTTGATGAATCTTATAGTATTCCATAAGTTGAACAACAAAAAAAGAATTACTTAAATCGGACTTGTAGTTCCGGAAATACGCGCGCACAAACATAAAAACATACATACACTTGAAAGGCTTACATACACACGGGTCGAATTGATAACCTCCTCTTTTTTGAAGTCGGTTAAAAACTGAGTACCTACGTGTTGGAGATTTTTTTTTGGCAAACCTTAACCTCGTTATAATTTTAGTTTACATCGGCCTTAATTTCTTTCTTCTTTGGTCATTCTTGACGGTAAAAAAACCTTTCTGCATTAATGGGCTATCTAACGCAAAAAGATTTTTTCGAATCGAACCAGCAGTCCCTGAGATTAGCGCGTTCAAACAAACAAATAAACTCTTCAGCTTTATATATTAGTATAGAGTATAGATTATTTCGTCGCATGCCATAGTTTGATACACCCTTGATGCGAGTGCGGTCCGAGCCTTGCGTTCCAAAGACACGCAGAATGGAGCAACAACTATTTACTCAGTTCATACACCCTAGCTCCAATGACTACTGATATTTCTTCTTCTTTTCAAGGGAAGATTCAACCTCAACTCTTGATCAATGGCCTCTGTGGAATAGAAACCACAATATAAACAAACAAATTATAGGAATTCTTTGAAAATTTTATTTCACAATATTGGCGGATATCGCCAATGACATTTGAAAAAGACGGCCGCGTGAACCGTCTATGATCCCGGTTTGAGGCAAAATCATGATGTGGCCACTATGCTGCGATATTTCAATGTTCTTTATGAATTATTTACTGAATTCATTTTTTACTACATAAATCACGCGCTTTTATTTAGTAAACGACACTACAAATAATTTTAAAAGTCCAATGAAAAATGCGCGTGACACTCATCTTAGCTTTCCCGTATAAAAACGACTACCTAGTACCTACTGATATTTAGTACCCATTGGATAGATGACATGGGCTGTCAACGACGGTTAATATTGCACGGTACATATAGCTAATTTGTATGTTTATTTGAATCAGTTAAATCTCTTGAACGACCAGTCATAACAGCAATATTATTTTTGAATTTCATAGCCCAATGTTTGCGGAAGGCTATAAGGCTATTTCATATCTCGCTAGGGTTTTAAGAAGAAGAGAAAAATAAAAAGAGAGATAAAGAATTAAAAAAGTCGGTGATGCGATGCCCGTCGCATCGCATCGCCTGCCTGATTTTTTTAGTTCTGTGGGTCGAGAGAACAACGGTTTCACTCCGGCAAAGCTGCTAGCAGATGCTAGTGTTTTATATATGACATGCATGACATACGCATGACTGGTTAATTTTGAATATTGTGATCTGTTTTCTATCAGTATCGATCCATACTAATATTATAAATGCGAAAGTATCTCTGTCTGTCTGTCTGTCCGGCTTTCACGCCAAAACTACTGAACCAATTTTGATGAAATTTGGCACAGACAATCTTTAGACCCTGAGAAAGGGCAAAGGCTACCTTTTATCGCGGAAAAATTTGATGTTTCCGAGGGAAATCTAAAAAGCGCGATATAACCGAACTTCACGCAGGCGAAGCCGCGGGCGGAAAGCTAGTTGTCCATAAATTACTCTACTATTTCTTTGAAGTCGATTAATCGATCGGTATTCTGATAAATTATGATTTTTATTAAGAGCGGGTAAAACCATGGAGCTGTTATACGAGAACCCGAGAAACAGTTTTTAAAAAAAACACTTTGTTGGTTACACGGAAGTAGTAATCTATTAAGGTCTTTAGCCTTGACACAATTCGGGTTTGAACTTGAATAAAAAAATGAACTGGCAGACACGCGACAGAATATGATGTAGCCGGCTTAACGGTTGCGCTCGGACTGGCTCCACCGGGCCGCGGGACGCAAAGTTAGCCTAAAGATGATGATAATGCATTTTATACAGAAATCTATATAATCAATATATTACTGTTAATTAAGGGTTTTCCCTAACATTGGGAAACCATAACAGCCCCCCGATTTAGAGTAAACTACGCCTTTAAAAGTGGAGTTTACGTTTAATCTAATGAGATGCATGTTAGCCGATTCGAATGGAAGGTCCCATACTAATACTTGAGGGGTTAACGTCTAATTCATGATCATTATTTTCAGGGTCTTTATTTTCTCTGAATTTCATTATTCTTTTGTGTATGCCAGTTCTATACAGTTTATAAATAACAAAAGACATTACAGAAATTGTAATTACAGTCATAATACCTGAATAGTACTTTTGATACAAAACAATATGAGGTGTCTCAACTATATTGTTAAGACTTTTCAATATCTCTGGGTTATCATAAGCTAAAGAATCTAAGTTTATATTCTTAAGATTAACTACAGGTAAGTTCGTAACAATATTATTAAAGGTTTCAATATTACAACAAGAATCATTTAAAATATTATAATTAGAGATAATAGGTTTCATTACGATTTCACGAGTTTCTTGTGGCATTAACCTGGTGTCTTTACAATAGGCAATACATTCAGAAGGTAAGTACAATATACCATTACCACTAAATTCTATTTCTATAGATTGGGGGTTATTACATTCAATACTTATTCTAGTTCTTTCTGACATTACAAATAACCATCTGTTATGGCGTAGTGGTTGCAAAATGCTAACGTGACCATGAATAAACTTAGTTTCACAAATCGAAGGGATTGAAGTAAGTACTTTTGTAATGATTTCTGTCTCACAAGAAGGTGTCGCAGAAGAGGAATACAAGATTGACGTTTCGCAAAGGTGACGATCATTATTAACTATTTTGCAATAATCAAGATTATCTAATTTACAGTACATCGACCTGTCTCTGCTTATACCAATATACTTTGAAGATGGAATAATAGTCGAATATGATTTTGGATTATTTTTATCATGAGGAACCAGTGAAGGTAAGTTATGATATACATTTAATTGTATAGGATTAATGAGAGATATTTTTACTACAAAAACTACTTTTCCTTTATTGAAGTAACTAGATATCTCTGATATATTTAGAATAGTATGTATATTATCTAGGTTTAGAGGAACCGGAAGTTGCTTAGATTCGGGTAAGAATCTGTAATTATCAACCAATTCGGTGTAGAGTTCTTTAGGTGTTAGGATAGTGGGATATAAGACATTAGATTTGCTAAACATAACGGAGTTAATTATATCTTCGACCTTGAAGGACAGGGCTAGAAGGCTATTTTCTATCATGGAAGTTACTTCTAGCATACGGGACTTAATACCTAATTCTCTTGAAACGTAAGTTAGATTTAGAATATCTTGAGACATTTCTTCGATTGCATTTTCCAGATGTTTTTCATTTACACACATCAAAAGTGTCTAGGGATCAACATATATTTTTGCAATAACTTTTCTCCTGATTGATATTAATTAAAATTTTCTTTAAGGATTCATCAAATAAAGTGTTTTCGTTTGTCACAGTAACGATAAACCAAGTCACCTTTGCATTAATAAAGAAATTTGCCATTTTCCTAATAAAGGGATATTTGACATTTGAACCACTAACACAAAAGTTCGGAAAAAAGACTGAAATAACAGTTTTCTCTAAAATTTTATTGGGTAACTTAAACAATTAATAATCCGTGTTTCTACCGCGAACACTAACAACACAAGAACATCGGTTTGGCATACTCAAAATGAGTTCATCCAAATCACGCTGTGGAATGGCTGCCCATGTTCGTTGCAACAACAAAAAAAGGTCTTCTTGCGACTGGATACCCTCCATATTCGGCAGAGCTCTTCTCTGTAGCATATCCCATGCATGCTCAATCGGGTTCAAGTCTGGCGACTGGGCAGGCCAGGGCAGGACATTGATGTTAGCTGCGGCGAGAGTCTGTCTTACAACTCTTGCGGTGGGCGGTCGTGCATTATCATGCATTAACTGAAATAAGGGACCGATTTGCACTTGTAGAGGAACGATGACGTCTGATACAATCGTTTCAGCATAAATTTGAGCGTTGAGGTTGCCTCTGATCCAAATCAACTCAGTTCTTCCGCCGATCCAAATACCCGCCCATACCCTGATGGTTCCACCACTATAAGGATGGACTTCCTGGCAGGATTTTAATCGCTGTTGGCGTCCAGGGGTTCTCCAGTGTCGTATACGTCTTGTATCCGGTCTCATACCAAAACGAGACTCATCAGAAAAGCACACGAAAAGCCATTGTTCTTCTGCCCAATTTCTGTGTTCAAGAGCCCATTGATATCGAATCCTACGATTGTGCATTGCTATAGGTGGTACCCGTAGCGGTCTTCGGGAATGAAGGTTCACTTCATGCAAGCGGTTTCTGACTGTTTGGTCGCTAATTGAGTTCCCTGAAGAGTGATGAAGCCTCACGGCTAACATCATGGCGGTTATTGTTGGAGCTCTTCGAGTTAAGATTTGAATGTATCGGTCTTGTCTCCGTGTGGTGCAGCGATACTGTCCTCCATGGCGCTCAGCCACGGTACCAGTGCTTCGGTAACGTGTCCAAAGTCGACTGATAACACTCTGACTTGTATTCAGAGCTAAAGCCACAGTACGTTGCCGGGAACCAGCTTCCATCATTCCCACGGCTCTGAGCATTTCTTCCCTGCTTAAATGACGTCGCCGCTCCATAATAACGTTGGTTTTAATCAGTAGTAGGGAAACAGTAGCACTAATAATGTCTTCAATGCGTTGTATGTTTTTATAGGAAAATATTGACAGCTGATTTTCATCTTTTACTCGAATTTGATTCACAGTTCCTGATTCAAATTATGAAATGCACCAAAAAGGATCCATATAAATTTATAAAATCATAAATTTATTACAAAGCCACATCTCAATCTCAAGAAATCCGCATAAAAATGCTTGATCCCTAGACACTTTTGATGTGTGTATAAAGCTGAAGAGTTTGTTTCTTTCTTTATTTGTTTATATGAACGCGCTAATCTCAAATTATTTTTGCGTTGGATAGCTCATTAATTCAGGAAGGGTTTAGGCTATATAACATCACGCTGCGACTAATAGGAGCGGAGAATAACCAACTCCACCCGAAGGAAGTCGCTGGCGGCCGCTAGTGTTGGTATATAGTAACATCTGTCTATAAAGTCACATCTAAAACATAAAATCTCCATAAGTGCTACTGTGATTATAAGTAGCCTATGTTCTTTCCAAAATGCCACCTCTTTTGCAAACATTATAGATATCCATTTTTTTTATAAATAGTGCTTGACCGCAATCCCGCCTGATGGTAAGCAGTGAGGCAATCGTTGATGGTAAAGCGCGCTAGTTTATATAGGAATAGGCATATAGGCAGACGGCAGTTGAGCGAGGTGATGCAATGTTAAACGGAGTTATACAAAATACGACCAATGATGTTGCGCCAAAGGGAGATTGATCTGGAGACCCTCCACGACCAAACTCCGCTGTCTGGTGCAGCCGCACGGAGAACGGGTGTGAGCAGTTGCGATGTGTGCTGAGTACGATGCGCCAAATGTTGTTGTGTCGGGAGTTTTAATAACGATACGTGACGTTACGTGACTTTAAATGAAGAAAAGTGATGCTTTTCAAATTGATAACCTTAAAACATATCTACCAACTAACTAACTATCAACTAAACTTAGAGAACCTACAGGGTCGAAGTAGATGCCAGGACTGTTCGTCAAGGGCGTAATGAACTCTTGACCCAGCGCAGAATTACTGCAATAGAATAAAATTAAAATTATAATACACTTAAAACTAGTTCTTAACATATACATAACTAGGGTTACTATGTACTTAACTACGTTTCAGATCTAGGGGCTAATTTGATTTCATCGTAATGGTGCGTCACATGACGTCTATTTATAAGCAAGGTCAAGGTGCTTCTACCATTGACTTTTACAACCTTATACGGTCCTTTCCAAATCGGTGAGAGAGCTTTACGCAGGCGTACATGATTTTTGAGATACACGTAATCTCCAACCTTATATTGAACAAGTCGCGAACGGGTGTCGTAATATTGTTTAGATCTTTCCTTAGATCTCTGTATATTTTCAATGGCTTTTTCACGCGAAAGTTTCAGACGATGATGTAGAGACTTAAGATATTCCGGATACGTAAGGTCTGGTTGCAATCTTGCAATTCGTAGACAGAATCCGGGATAAAAGGCTTTTGACCAAAGAGGAGCTCGTATGGTGTGAAATTAGTAGTCGAGTGGGTAGAGGTATTATATGCCAACATAGCTGTATAGACATACTTATGCCAATCAGAATGATTTTCATTGACATAAGATTTAAGGCATTCTTTGAGTGTAGAGTGACTGCGTTCAAGTGCACCTTGAGTTTGAGGATGGTATGGGGAAGACCATATTTGTTTTATTTTTAGAAAACTACAGGTTCTTTTAAAAAGTTCTGCAGTAAAGTTTGTGCCTTGGTCAGTTAAGATAGTTTTCGGGATACCGAAAACAGAAATAAAGTGTACTAGACACTCACATGTTTCTTCCGCAGTCGCATTACCGATAGGGTAAGCGAGGGAGTATTTAGTGAGGTCGTCTTGTAATGTAACAATGAATTTAAGCTTTGTGAGGCCAGCTTCCGGAAGAGGGCCCACAAGGTCAAGACTAAGTCGTTCAAATGGTTTGGTGGAAGTAGTAGTTATTTGCATTGGTGATCTATTAATTTGTCTTAGGGCCTTATTACTTTGGCATTGGGAACAATCCCTTACGTAAGTTTCGATATCTGTTCGCATGTTTTTCCAGAAATATCTTTCTTTAACTCGATTAAACATTCGCGTTGGCCCTAGATGTCCAGCAATAGGAATATCATGGTTTTCGCGAAGTATTTTGGGTATCTCTGAAGGTGTAGGGTAAATTATTGTATTGTGGTAAATATGAACTAGTGTTTGGGTATCGTTAAAGATGTAGCAGAACATGTTGTATATTTTTGCCCAGATGTGTTTGTCGAAAGGATTTTTAAAATCAGTGATGGCTAAATTTAAGTCAGCATCGCTAGACTCGCGTAATATATCGGATCGAAGATTTAGTAAACTTTTATAGATTTCGTCATATGAACTGCTATCAAAATGGTATACTTTAGTGAACAGAAAATATATTGATTTTCCTTTATGATCTATTGAAATAAAGGAATAAAGAGATCTTTCTTTTTCTAAGAAGTCTTTAGAGTTTTCGAGGCTACTTAGTATTTCTTCTATGTAAGGATTGGATGCATCGAGGTCGATGGAAGTAGGTATGACAAGGATGTCACAGTTACTTTTTAGGATGCTTTCATTGTGTTCTATGATTTTAGCGTTACTATTAAAGTTTTTATTGTTCATTGCTTTTAAGAATTTGCTGTAATTGTCGTCACGAAGAGGATTTGTCGTGGTATTCGGGGATTTGTTAGATGTAGATGGCGTAGAAAGATTATCGATTCCTGGCAGTGAATCATCATTTTCTAAGAGCTCTACTGACGGTAGTTTATTGTCAAGGTTTAGGGCATCAGGAGGTAGTTGGATATCGAGATCCTCGAGAGTTAGAGGGCTAAATCGAGATGAGGGGTCCTCTGTGTTTTGATTAGAAGTAGACGGGACAGGATCACTTTCTGATGTTTGAAATGGGTTTACAGGATATCGCGATAAGGCGTCAGCAGCGGCATTTAGTTTTCCTTTTTGATACTCAATTTCATATTCATATTCCATTAATTTCAAGCGCCATCTCTGTAATTTACTACTAGGATCCTTGTGATTAAATAACCACTTTAATGGCCTATGATCTGTAATGATTAGGAATTTTCGCCCATAGAGATAAGGGCGAAAGGTTTTACAACCGAACAGGATGGCGACGAGTTCTTTTTCAGTGGTACTATAGTTACATTCGCTCTTGTTGAGGGTTCGAGAGGCATAGGCTATTGGTTTATCTTTACCGACTGAGCCTTGACTGAGAACTGCACCAATGGCATAATTAGAGGCGTCACAAGTTAAGATGAAAGGGGCAGAAAAGTCCGGATAAATAAGAACAGGAGCAGAGGTAAGTTTATGTTTGAGTTCATCGAAAGCGACTTGTTGTTGATTTTCCCATAGGAAAGGGACGTCCTTTTTTAACAGTTGCGTTATAGGTTTTGCAATTTTCGCGAAGTTATCAATGAAACGACGATAATAAGACACAAGTCCGAGGAAGGACTTAATGTCCTTGGGAGATTTGGGAGTAGGAAATTGAGTTACCGATCTTATCTTATCAGGGTTAGGTTTTACACCGTCCTTAGTTATTAAATGGCCGAGATATGCGACTTCACGTCGGAGAAACTCGCATTTATCGGGTTGAAGTTTTAGATTGTAATCTCTAAGCCTTTGGAATATTGACGCAAGGTTTTCGATGTGAGAATTCAAGTCATGACTATATATAACTATGTCATCTAGGTACACAAAGCACCTTATGCCTTGAAGGCCTGTGAGAGCTGTATTCATTAAACGTTGGAAGGTAGCGGGTGCGTTTTTTAAGCCGAATAGCATTCTTGTGAACTGGTAATGTCCCTGAGGTACACTAAATGCCGTTTTAGAAGCATCTTCTTCATTAATTAAAATTTGATGAAATCCAGATGCAAGGTCAAGGGTAGAGAAGTATTTACTCTGACCCAGCTGATCTAGGATTTCGGATATCTGCGGAATAGGGTAGCTGTCACCAATGGTGATATCGTTCAGTTTTCGGTAATCGATAACTATGCGCCATTTTTGCTGACCGGATGCATCAATCTTTTTTGGTACAACCCATATTGGCGAGGACCATGGAGACTCTGAGTGTTTTATGATTCCTTGTTCCAGCATTTGGTCAATTTGTCTTTTGACTTCTTGTTTGTGTACCTCTGGGAACCGATAAGATTTTGTGTTTATTGGATTTTGATCGCTTGTTTTTATATTATGTTTAAGTGCATTTGTATGAGATGGTCTATCACCAGGGATAAAGAATATGTCTGAGTATTCAGAGCAAACATCATGAAGAGTATTTGCTTCTTCAGAGTTAAGGTGAGATATTCTAAGGAGGTTTAATACTTCCTGGGTTCGGAGATAAGAGTCTACGTTTTCAATATGACTAACTGCACGCGTGTCTACTGGATTAATAAGTTCGCTTAAGGAACTTAAAGGAGTAAGTGTGATATCTAAATTAGACTTCAAGGTAATAGGGGTTTCAGAGGTATTGATCACTGATAAATTGATTCTTTTATTTTCCTTGACTGCAACTAAGCAATTAGCGATCAACAAGTCTTCGTGATAACACTGGTCTAGTACGAGCCCTTCTTTCACCTCTGGGTTTGACACGGAGCATTCTATGATAGTTTCAGACCTGGGAGGAATTGTGTAAATTGGTTCATTGAAATGTAACTTTATTTCATTTTCACCTATTTTCAAGATTTCACGAGTGTAGTCAATTGTACAGCCAAAGGCGAGTAGCATATCAGTGCCGAGTATACCGTCATAAGGTAAGTATATTCGGGGTATTATATGGAATTTATGTATAACAGTAATTTCATCGTCTATTTTTAATTTAAGCGGAAAGTGGCCCATTGTGGGTGTAGGTTGATTAGTGGGGTCGATACCTTTCTATAGGATTACTTCTGTTGAGATATCGACTGGTATTTGTATGGAAGATTTTTTCAGTACACTCACAGTGGCACCAGAGTCTACGAGGAGAGATATGGTAGTATTCGACACTGAGGAATGGACAAGGATATGAGGTAAGCGTTTCCTAAATGAACCAATATTAATTTCAAAAATTTTTGTTTCAGGTATTGGGTGAGGAGCAGTTGAGTTCGAGGCGATATTAGTGGATACAGAGGGTGCAGAGGATACAGTGCAATGAGTTTGCGGGTCCCTGTCATTAGGGGATACAGAGGATACAGAGGATACAGTGGTGTTGCGATTAATTCGCAAGTCCCTATTTTTTGGGGATACAGAGGATACAGAGGATACAGTGGTGTTGCGATTAATTCGCGAGTCCCTATTTTTAGGGGATACAGAGGATACAGAGGATACAGTGGTGTTGCGATTAATTCGCGAGTCCCTATTTTTAGGGGATACAGAGGATACAGAGGATACAGTGGTGTTGCGATTAATTCGCAAGTCCCTATTTTTAGGGGATACAGAGGATACAGAGGATACAGTGGTGTTGCGATTAATTCGCGAGTCCCTATTTTTAGGGGATACAGAGGATATAGCATTGGTACCTTTGTTACGGCGATATTTTAAAATTTGATGTTTGGGTCTCACGAGGTACCACCGTGAGCCCTTTACTCGTTTAAATCGTCCACTTCGACATTTTCACCTTCGTTACTATTCATCGCGTGAATTTGAGCTTGATTATTTTGGTAACGCTTTGGAAATGGTCTTTGATTATTTAAATCCCTGAAGCGATTATTGAATTCCCGCTTCTTACATTCCTCAATAGTGTGGCCCGTGTTTTTGCAATAGCGGCACACTGGAGGGCCTGATGTTGATGGTTTATTATTATTAAATTCATTTGGATAACTTTGCTGTGTATGATTTCGGTTTTGTTGGAAGCGGCGTTGAGGCCAGCGTCCGTGATTAAGTGAATGGCTGTTAGTTGTTGACGGATTTCGTTTGGAAATAGTATGTAAAATCTTCTCTTCGGACACAGTGAAGCCAATGGCTTCATTTAAAGTTTCAGGGTCACGGCATCTGACTACGGTAGACAATCGAGAATTCAAGCCACTAATAAATGAATATAATGCTAAGTCTTGCATTGCGGCGACACGGCCAGCCAATTCGCCTTTCTTTTTAGTGGGTATTGATATATTAATTTCAGTTAATAGTTTGGCTAGACACGTCTCTACTCGAAGTGCGAACTGGTTAACTGTCTCGCTATTAGACTGACAGCAGTCCTGAAGATCCGAGAGTAGTGCAGCGTAGTGTTTTTTCTCGCCAAATTGATCTTTGAGAAAATCTTCCAGTTGCTGCCAGTTTTCGAACTCTTTAATTGAGCACGCACTCTCAGCACGGCCTTCTAATTGGCTTAAAATATATTTTAAAACTATGTCTTGCTGATGTGATGACGTAAGGCCGATTGCATTTCTGCAATTATTTAGAAATGCGCCCAATTTCTCCCGGTTACCATCGAATTTATTTATGAATTTGCTGATGAAATTTATATCTAATTCCTTAGACATGACGACAGGCTCGTCTTTGGGCATTATCGTAGACAAAACAAAGATAAGGCAGAGTGCAAGTGCGCTATTGAAATGGAATGCAGCACTATTCTCGGAACAGTATGATAAGGGCTTAATACACTGGAATTATTTTATCTCCTAAATATTATTAAAAGTACTTATATAGAGTTCAATTATAAGTTTCAATTTAGTTTAGAATTACGATGAAATTTGTAAACGAGTATGATCACCAGCACTAATTTTGCAACACGGAATACTGTATTTTTTTTTTATGTAGAATAGATGTACTCACATGAACACGAAATAACACTTTTTTATAGAATAGATGTACTCACAGGAGCAATGCAACTGTGACGGCGACACGAATCATTTCGGAGCTCGGAGAACTCACTCGAGGTGAGTGGTTGGAATTCGGAGTATGCCCGATTGACAGGCACGTGACGATCTGGTTCAACCCGCAGGATACAGCGATGTTGAATGAAAGGACACAGCGATTTGGAAATTAAGATTTCGGCACTTTTCACGGTCACGGTCACAACACAAAAGTTCACTGAACTGAGGCGTTCCGAGGATTTCCTTTTACTAAAATCCCTTAAGCTGCCACCAATGTTATACGAGAACCCGAGAAACAGTTTTAAAAAAAAAACACTTTGTTGGTTACACGGAAGTAGTAATTTATTAAGGGCTTTAGCCTTGACACAATTCGGGTTTGAACTTGAATAAAAAAATGAACTGGCAGACACGCGACAGAATATGATGTAGCCGGCTTAACGGTTGCGCTCGGACTGGCTCCACAGGACCGCGGGACGCAAAGTTAGCCTAAAAATGATGATAATGCATTTTATACAGAAATCTATATAATCAATATATTACTGTTAATTAAGGGTTTTCCCTAACATTGGGAAACCATAACAGAGCGAAAGGTTATACCGACTGAAGTTGCGTTTGCCATAGTGAGCGATCGTTAGCGCGGGTATTTCTGAGCTCAAGCTTCGATCGAGTGTGTTGGTCATAATCAAACCCAGTGGCACCTAACTGTTTTAATCCGAGAATATCATTGTAATCCCTTAATATTAAATTAATCTATGTGTCTGTATAGTTAAAATAACAAGAATCGAACATCACACTATATGTAGTTATTGTTCAACGTTTTCTCGAAATACCGCCCACGATGGATGCTGGATGATGGATGAGAATACACCAAGTACCACAAGTATCCGGAAATTCTGCCCCGCCTCCTGACGTTCCCCGTTATACATACAATCCCAATTCAATTTCTTACTTTTGGTACCTTAAAATTATCAGTTATGTCAGTTTTAGCCATCAAATTTAAAAATGCACATGTCAATTTCATCACGAACACTCCACGTCTTACCAGCCAACCACACGCCTTCTCCATGTCGCATACAACTCAAGAGCTCTACCCACCCTATACAATTAACAGAGCATGAAGGTAAGGAAGGAAGGAGCAATATTTCATGTAAACATAGCCCTGTCTCCTTTGCTGTGCAAAAACTTCACAGGATATGCTCTAGTGGGGGGAGGGGGCTGCAAACAATGCTAATCAACACTTTTTTACATGTTAATAGCGGAAGACCCTATTGTCCTATTTCGGGTCGCTGATTTATTTAAGAAATATTTGTATAATTAAAGCATAATTAAAATGACGAGTTCGCCAAATGTAAAGCGATAAACGCAGGGTTATTTTTTGTAAAATATCTAAACGTAATAATTATTTTCATTCAAAAGCCAAAGCAGGCAAATGAGAGTAGCGGTGGACGGTAGCCTAGTGGTATCGGCCACGATTTATAAATCTTAGGTTTGAACCCAAATAGGCAGTTTAATTTGTACAAATTATTTTATCACCACTGCTCTCAAAATGGTGAAGGAAAACTTCGTGAGGACCGGCTTCTTAGAACTATCTTAGAAACAAAACATGTGAACTCTACCAACCTGCATTGAGCTCGCGTGGTAGATTACGGCCCGTTCCCTCTCATCGATAAGAGACCTGTGTCTCAGGAGTGGGAACATGATAGAATAATTATGATGGTTCGAAAGCCAAATACAATATTACCATCAAATCAAATCAAAGCATTTATTTCAAATAAACCAGTTACAGGCACTTTTGAATTGTCAGAAGGTCGGTCAGTCAGTAAGGTGAAGCTAGTCGCCCATTCCAAAGGTACCTATGGAGAAGAACGGGCAAGAAACTCCATGGACACTCTTTTTAATTGTCAAGCTATTGATACAAATATTTGATTATAACATTCGTTTTAAATCTGAATCAAAAATAAAAAGGAAAGAAAACAATTAAATAAAAAGCTACGCATTTTGAGACAGAACGAAGGTCTGTATCTGTATTTATGTAGTACACAGTTTATTTAAGAGCTGTACTAAATAAACTGCGTTACAGACACAGTAGGTTATTATATTTTGAAACAAGATACAATAAAAATACGGCCTGCTTTACTATATGAAAGGTATCAGGAACATTGACACGCAAAACGAAATCATGATTCTGAACAGAAGTTAATATTGTGAAGTAAACTTACAGTGAACTCTCAATAGTTCATTTCACCTAAGTTTTTACAATGTGATCGTTACTGAATCACATTGCTGATCCAAACTAAAACAGTTCTCAGTGGTAGGCCATAACATCGGCTGCCGGCTGAAGTTACCACCCACCAGACAAAGTCTTGCCGCCAAGCGATTCGTCGTATTCCGGCATGATGTCTGGTGAAGCCGTACGGAGGACGGGTCTGAGCAGTTGTGTTGCGATGTGTGCCGGGTACGATGCGCCAAATGTTTTTGTGTCGGGAGTTTGGTCGTGGAGGGTCTCCAGATCAATCTCCCTCTGGTACTGCATCGTTGGTTTGCAGCATTATGACGCATTGTTATATTTTTGGCATTGATACCGCTACATCACTCCCCTCCGGAGACCGGAGGTCGATAGTAGGCTCAGTCTTGTATCTTGCGATGCTTGCCAGGCCAGCATAGGTTCCAGTGAGTCGGAACCAGTTGTCGCGTAATTTTCGGTGAATCGGAACTGTCTATGGAGATTCCCAGTGCGTTGGATGTCATACAGCGCCGGGTTGAATCTGGCTCTTCGTCGACCAGGAGAGAGGGCTCTACTTGTTGAACAGCCGACAGTGCAGTTTGCTGTGTCGAGGTTGCTGATGAGGCTGAGGGTGATGACCAGGTATGTACGATCACTGCATGCTTGTAGTCAGGATACCCATTGTAGCCGTGGATGTTGGCTGGATGGGTGACTCGCCGCTAAAGCTTTCAAGAGTGGTGATGATGACGTAACGCTGAAGTTGCTGCACGAAGGCTGCGCTGATGCTCATGCTCGGGTTCACCAGTGTGAAGGTATGAGAAACAGAGAGTGAAGTTCACTCATCCTCCATAGAAGAGGCAGGATCCTCTGACCAGACAAGCGTTGAGTCTGGTAGGCACTTGCCTACCAGTTGAAATTTGAAAGTTGTACCTATGGTAATTGCACGGTATACTCTGTTTGCGAGATGTAGAATTCTTGTGACGTCAGTATGACTTGTCGTTTCATTTGTGACGTTTGTAGGTACCGCTACAAACTAAAACAACAAAAGCTACTTTATAGGTACATATTATAAATACTTCTATTGAAAAGTACAAACTGAACCTTATTATGTAAGAGTTAAAGTCGTTTTTCAATAAATTTATATGTGTTTATATTTTGGCAAATAAGTCGCCTTTGACAGTGTTTTAATGCGCATTGTACATTAGGTATCTTTGAGTCTGGCTCCGGATTAAATCTTTGTGAACCTTCTTCACTTGTACATTTCACCAGTTATTTAAATAGAAACTTTTAATAGTGGACAAGCTTGTTGCATATTTAATAAACACGGTATAATAATGCAGAACCGCACATACAAACATTTTTAATTTTATCGTTTGGTTTGCATACATCTGGCGCCCACATGTGATTCAGGTCAATAAATCCTTTTCGTGAAAATCATTTTGATATTGTAAAATCCCGACTTCCAATTTCCCAATTTGACCAACATGACAAAAGTGGACACAAGCCTCCTCTCAGTGAGAGGGAATGGGCCGTAATCTATCACGCCCAATGCAGGTTAGTAGATATCACATGCCATGCATTTTATAGAAAAAAATCTTGTAAAAATAATATTATAACATTTTGAAGTGGGTAAAGCAAAAATATTTTTTGTTTTTTTTTTTCAATTTTGGTATAAATAGATCGTCCATTTTTTTAAAGAGTTAACGTACATACCAAGGCCATGGCATATTTATATGATATCAAACTATATCGGAAAGGCCTTAACTTAAATAAAACAATATTCGAAAAAGGAGATATTTCATTTTGGGCCACCACCATGTACGCTACATAGATAACAAGGAAAAAAATAAAAAAAATTCATAAAATTACTACTAAATCAATTTAAACAAAAATACAGGTAAATATAATTAATTATTTGAAGCGTTTTTTAGTGATATAACCCTTTATTAAGGTAGCCATGACAGTGATTATGACGTTTGATTGGCGACTTTGACAGTTCTATTTATCAAAATGCCACCTGGCTACTTTGGCTTCCGTAGAGAGGCGTGCGAAGAGGCTATTTGGCGACCCAGAGTTGGTTCAAAACGGTTTCCAAAGCCTTATTATGTTTGACACCTGACAGTAGCTTTGACGTAAGCGTTAGAACGTTTCGTTTCATTCATTAGTTCATATAACTGTACTTTACAACGACTATCGAACTCATATCAAAGGAATGTTTCATTTTGGGCCACCACTATGTACCTACGCTATATAGATAAAAAAAAAATAGAAGATTTTCATAGAAATACAATTAAATGAATTTGAATAAAAATACAAGTATATATAATTAATTATTTGAAACATTTTTTTAGTGAGATAACGCTTTATTAAGGTAGCCACGACACTTTTTATGACGTTTGATTGGCGACTTTGACAGTTCTATTTTCCCGTTGTGTTCGTGTCGAGTGTTGATTTGAGTTGATTGTTTATTTAATGGGCCGTATGTTCAAACTCATGTTTTTTTCGCAGTCATATGGTAGATAATATAGATACGATAAGCCTTAGATACATGACACATCAATCAAATGTCACTGTCAAAATTTTATTTCGCTTATTGTTGACCACCATATTTATTAGTAGTTGTGTTGCACTTCTTGGCCAAGTTAAATTGAATCTGTATAAAAACTAAGCCAAAATATAAGGAATTAACATTAAAAACAGTTAACTATAGCGTAACTATACCTAGCATTAAATGTACAATGTGCTGGCCCAGGCTCCATATATTTCTGAAACGTCTCCTTTATACCAATTTTCGGTTTCGGCACCACACTACATACGTTAATAACTACTCTCTGCACGATACGTTACTTGCCAAAATCACGATAATAGTCTTCAATAATTCTATGTGCCTAGTATGGTAGTAACGTATCATAAAGGCGGTGTTTTTTCTCATAACTTCCTTACACAAAGAGATAGGATTAAAAACTTCCTCCGATATCGTTTGATGTCATGTATTGTTCTGTTCGTTTTCGAAAAAAGGTGTTTTAGAAACCACGATATCATTTTTGAAGACCTATCCAAAGATACCCCACACGTATGTGTTTGATGAAAAAAAAAATTGAGTTTCATTTCTAAGTATGGGGAGCCCCCAATATTTATTATTATTTTTTATTTTTGCAACAAAATATTAATGCGGTTCACAGAATACATCTACCTGTAAAGTTTCAACAGTATAGCTCTTACAGTTTCGAAAAAAATGGCTGTGACATACGGACGGACAGACGGACAGACAGACATGACGAATCTATAAGGGTTCCGTTTTTTGCCATTTGGCAACGGAACCCTAAAAATAACGTAGTATACAATACTAAACACTGTACTAACCATTTTGCAGTGCTTCTATTACAAACTGATTCGTTCTCCTGTTTTATTTGAACTAACAGTCTGATTCACGTTAATTTGAACAAATACAACAATGGCGCTCGCTTTACTGCAACCTCTCTGTATTTCAACTATTTAATCATTGCGTCGAAATTGTGTCTAAACGCTCATAACGGAATAGATGTATGGGCTCACTGACAGTGAGGCGCTGCAGTATTTGATTTCCTGTAGACAAAATGCATTTAAATGTCGTAGGCATTTAAATGTCGTAGGCATTTAAGTGCCATATGCGTTTAAGAATTTACAAATAACGTCCATTGGCTGGTTTAAATTATAACAGCTTCATAGTTCGATCGATTTGGGTTCCATCTTTATATACCGAGACCTCTCTGCGCCTCGAAAAGTACGTTAAACCGTTGATCCCGGCTGCTATTCGTACATAACGGCGCGTGTCTGGTTTATTTGAATATTGTGATCTGTTTTGTATCAGTATCAATTGTCCGTAAATTACTCTACTATTTTTTGAAGTCGATTAATCAATCGGTATTATTTATAAATTATGATTTTTATTAAGAGCGGGTAACACCATGGAGCGTATGGTAACACCGGCTGGAGTTGCGTTTGACATAAATCAAGCGACCGTTAGCCCAGGCATTCACTTCTTTGCTCAAGCTTCGATCAAGTGTGTTGGTCTGACTCAAACCCTGTGGCTCTTATCTATTTTAATCTGAGATTATCATTCATCATCATTCCAGCGTTAATCCCAGTCGCATCCGAAGCCTTTTCAGCTTTGGAGTCTGGGGTCCGCTTTACCAGTCCAACTGCTGATATGGCTAAACTTCGACATTTTCCGTGAAGCGACTGCCGTCTGACCTCCACAACCCGAAGGCGACATCGAAGCATTGCAGTTAGACCAATTGTTGGATTTTTAAGGGCTCCAACAACCCGTAACGACTGCCACTAGATGTTCGTATGGCAACCGGGACCAACGGCTTAACGTGCTTTCCGAGGCACGACCAGACCAGTGCAAATATTCATATTCATGCATACAAATATTTGCACTGTGCGGGGATCGAACCCGCGCCAACCTGCGCAGCGGCCGCATCCGCTACCGCTACGCCACGGAGGCTGTCATCTGAGATTATCATTATAATCCCTTAATATTAAATTGATCTAAGTGTCTGTACAGTTAAAATAATGAGAATCGAACAAAACACTATAGATATTTGTCAACTTTTCCTTGAAATACTGCCCACGATGGATGCTCTTGGGATGAGAAGACACCTCAACTATTCGGAACATCAGCCCCGCTTACCTGACGTTTTCCCCGTTATACATATAAGACAGTTATTTAATAGCCCTTAATGCTCAGGGGTACATTGCCTTACTAGTAGGTATATTGACGTGGCTACCTGGAATATGATAAATAATTTAATTTAATGTTCCGTATTTTATTATGTTAGTTTACATACGTATATAGAGGATTTTATAAAGTCATGCGTTTTAGTTAAAAAACACTGTTGTTCCGCCACTTCTTCTTCCCAGCAAAAGCACTAGGAAGCGGTGAAGGGTGGGCGTATTGAGGGAGTGCCTTATGTAATACTAGATTTCCGCCCGCGGCTTCGCCCGCGTGAAATTCGGTTATATCGCGATTTTAGATTTCCCTCGGGAATATCAAAATAAAAGGTAGCCTGTGTCCTTTCTCAGGGTCTAAAGATAGTCTGTGCTAAATTTCATCAAAATCGGTTGAGAGGTTTAAGCGGGAAAGCGTAACAGACAGACAGAGTTTCTTTCGCATTTATAATATTAGTATGGATCGATGTTTAAAAAGTACTGAATCTTGTTGATAAATATCTTTTGTTTTATAAGGAGACCCATAGAACCTTTATACAAGTTTCCACTTGGACCAGACCCCAGCTTCAGTCAAAGAGACCAACTCAAAGCAACCGGATGCAACCAAAATTCATAATCACAAGATACGGAGAGACGCAATGAAATTCTACTTACTGTTTAAATATTAACAGGAGGATTACATCGAAAATTCCTCGTTGTAACGGTATTAGAAACGATTAACTAATGAAAGTGATGAAAATCTATGTATTCGCCAACAATTAGAAGTCCCGCGGGAGAAATCTTCATTAAAGATCCAATGACTATCTATTACTCATTTGCAGTCCATTTAGAATTATTTTATTTCTGATTATAAATCCATGCTAAATGAAAATGGTCTTTAGACGCCTTATAATAAAGTTGTAGTTGGACTGATGCTACTGACAAGTCTGTCAAAATCACAATGATCTTGATTTTCGCTACAATAAGTTTGCTATAGCTGCAGCTGTCAAAGGTAAAATTAGAAAGAACTAAGGCTCTACTACGATGGGTCAGGGTTGCGGGTTGGTTAAATAAGAAACCGTGGTCCTGGCCGTCGCACAGGCAAGTGGAGAAACACGGGTGGGTTTTAGTCAGTAAAAGTCTGACACGCCCTTCCGCTCCGCCCAGAGCGGGAAAAGCCATTTGATGATTACACATACAAAAAAAAAAAAAAAGAAAAGGCTCTACTATGATCTGTTAAGAGTGAACTGTAGTTCTGAGGAATTTGAGAAATAGGTATTTCAAGAAACTATAGCCGTCGCGCCGCTTTCAACCTTTCCCCGTAAAGTGCGAAAGGGACAGTTACAAATCAGGCTGATTTTACCTACAAAAACATTGACCGAAAGATCTTTCGTATTCCGCTGTTTTCTTTTCAAAACACGACAGATTTCAATTATTTTTATATAAAAATTTAGAGGATGAGTATACCTATGCTGCTATTATTTTATTTTTTGTCAAAATATTTTTTTTTTTATTATTTTATAAACAAGCGCTTGACCGCAATCCTGCCTGATGGTAAGCAGCGACGCAGTCGTTGATGGTAAAGCGCACTAGTTTATTAAGAGCCTATTCACTCTAGCCTTGAAGACACTCAAATTGTAGTCCGACGGAAACACCGCCGCTGGTAAACCATTCCAGTCCCTCGATGTACGCGGTATAAAGGAGGAGGCGAAACGCTTCGTCCGGATCGTAGTGGTGTTAACAACGTAAGGGTGGAAACCAGCCGTACGTTATCACATTTGTGTAATGGTTGTCTGAACACCGCGGTAAAAATGGGTTATTTTTCGGGATTTTGAAACATCATGTTTCTTTTATTAATTTAGTTTTCGAAAAAATAATATAATGGGGGCGCGTATAATCAAGGTGTGAAATTGTAGAAAAAAAAATCATTGCTTTAAAAGCGTTACCCACGAAGAAAACAGCGGAATACGTTTGTATGGAGAAAACGCCGCTAGAGTCCCCTCTTAAAATCATCATTAGACCTTTGTGAAAAGAGGATAGCTATTCATCCTGTATAGCTTCATCTTTGTCTGACACTGGAGCCATGATGGTTTCTGCACGTCATAGTAACCCTCTACGTATTTGCATAACATCATTTGTCACAGTTTCTATGGGCACTCAAGTCGGACACAACCTTCCGCTCAGTGCGGAGCGCGAATGGTCGTTTGTAGATATTCCACCAAAAAAAAAAAAGGATTAAAAAAAGGCAATCAATACGGGTACGTCAGGTGTGATATGTTGATCACTATATTATTACCTACACCTATATAATTGTATCCTATTAAAATAAAACATTTACATACACAATATGTAAAGAAAACCCTGTCCGATCCATGAAGGTATTGTTAGGTATCGATAACTGATTGTACTGACTTTTTTTCAAGTTTAGCCCGGCTTTGTAGGCATTCTACAAAGGCGGGCTAAACTTGAAAAAAGTTCAAGGTAACTTAATACATGTGCGGTAGGCAACACGGTAGGCATACATGTGTGGGTGAAAGGGGATAGGGCACCTGGTACGTGATCGCATCACTCATAATAATATTGTCTAAAATGGTGTTGTCACTTTTTTAAAACATACCAAGTTTTGGGGAATTTGGAATTAATTCGCGAAAAAAAAAGATTATTTCAAAATTCATTAGTATTGTTACTATGATGATTATATAAAATTTCATGTTTTATTTGGTTTTGTGTATACCTAACCTTTATTATCCTTTTGGGTCGGACGGGGTTTTCTTTACATATTGCATATCTTGAAGTTTGAAAGCACGTTTGAAGCCATGCTTGAAGCAGTTGTTAAGCGAGGGACTGCTGCGCTGTGTGTCGTGTTTTCGATTTCCAAACGGAAGAAGTATATTTATGACCCCTATAATTAGTTATAACGGCAGTGTAATTACTTAACACACTATCAGTAGCAATGGGTTTTACTTTGACAGTTCAACAACGTTCATTGCGTTAATTAATTCATTGGGCAGATACTTTTTTTCGAACATTTGGAGCAATGGATTCGGAATATGCTTCAAAATGATTCCAATTGATAGTAATAGCGAGTTATGCAATAAGGGTGCAGCCCCCTAATCGGCGAACACATTTTTGTCAAATGATTGCGACTACCTAGTTGGAATCAGTTGGGATCGTTCGGACCGCCCATTGGTCCGTTCGGTCCAAACGATCCCAACTAGTCGCAATAATTTGACAAAAATGTGTTCGCTGATTAGGGTGCTGGTCTGGCGGTTGTGTACGTAAGTTTCAATGTTTGTAACGTCACCCACGATACAGGAGAAAATCCAAGTGGTGAGTCCAGGTCTGAAAAAAATATAGTCCGCTACATTCAGTTTTTGTTACGTTTCTTACAATTTTCAGGTCAGTCAGGCTGTATCTTGATCAAAATTTTGAATAGCCACTATACTAAGTACATACACACATCAAAAGTGTCTAGGGATCAACATATATTTTTGCAATAACTTTTCTCCTGATTGATATTAATTAAAATTTTCTTTAAGGATTCATCAAATAAAGTGTTTTCGTTTGTCACAGTAACGATAAACCAAGTCACCTTTGCATTAATAAAGAAATTTGCCATTTTCCTAATAAAGGGATATTTGACATTTGAACCACTAACACAAAAGTTCGAAAAAAAGACTGAAATAACAGTTTTCTCTAAAATTTTATTGGGTAACTTAAACAATTAATAATCCGTGTTTCTACCGCGAACACTAACAACACAAGAACATCGGTTTGGCATACTCAAAATGAGTTCATCCAAATCACGCTGTGGAATGGCCGCCCATGTTCGTTGCAACAACAAAAAAAGGTCTTCTTGCGACTGGATACCCTCCATATTCGGCAGAGCTCTTCTCTGTAGCATATCCCATGCATGCTCAATCGGGTTCAAGTCTGGCGACTGAGCAGGCCAGGGCAGGACATTGATGTTAGCTGCGGCGAGAGTCTGTCTTACAACTCTTGCGGTGTGCGGTCGTGCATTATCATGCATTAACTGAAATAAGGGACCGATTTGCACTTGTAGAGGAACGATGACGTCTGATACAATCGTTTCAGCATAAATTTGAGCGTTGAGGTTGCCTCTGATCCAAATCAACTCAGTTCTTCCGCCGATCCAAATACCCGCCCATACCATGATGGTTCCACCACTATAAGGATGGACTTCCTGGCAGGATTTTAATCGCTGTTGGCGTCCAGGGGTTCTCCAGTGTCGTATACGTCTTGTATCCGGTCTCATACCAAAACGAGACTCATCAGAAAAGCACACGAAACGCCATTGTTCTTCTGCCCAATTTCTGTGTTCAAGAGCCCATTGATATCGAATCCTACGATTGTGCATTGCTATAGGTGGTACCCGTAGCGGTCTTCGGGAATGAAGGTTCACTTCATGCAAGCGGTTTCTGACTGTTTGGTCGCTAATTAAGTTCCCTGAAGAGTGATGAAGCCTCACGGCTAACATCATGGCGGTTATTGTTGGAGCTCTTCGAGTTAAGATTTGAATGTATCGGTCTTGTCTCCGTGTGGTGCAGCGATACCGTCCTCCATGGCGCTCAGCCACGGTACCAGTGCTTCGGTAACGTGTCCAAAGTCGACTGATAACACTCTGACTTGTATTCAGAGCTAAAGCCACAGTACGTTGCCGGGAACCAGCTTCTATCATTCCCACGGCTCTGAGCATTTCTTCCCTGCTTAAATGACGTCGCCGCTCCATAATAACGTTGGTTTTAATCAGTAGTAGGGAAACAGTAGCACTAATAATGTCTTCAATGCGTTGTATGTTTTTATAGGGAAAATATTGACAGCTGATTTTCATCTTTTGCTCGAATTTGATTCACAGTTCCTGATTCAAATTATGAAATGCACCAAAAAGGATCCATATAAATTTATAAAATCATAAATTTATTACAAAGCCACATCTCAATCTCAAGAAATCCGCATAAAAATGCTTGATCCCTAGACACTTTTGATGTGTGTATTTACAGAATTTTAATCAGTATAATCATTAATAAGTACATCTTTCCAAGTTAGATTTGTACAGATGACAACACATCAAGCTAATAGGTACAATCTGACAAATTAACTTTATCGCTAAAGCATTAAGGTTCAAGGTTGAATGGGATTACTTGGCAAGTTCGGGTAGCTTGACCTGCTGTCTGTAGCAAAGAACAAATCACGGAATCTTTTTTCTTTCCGAGTATTTTTCTTTTTTATTATAGTAAATTTCAAAAAAACATTAGAATAATTAAATTTCGCAGACACGGTACAACTGCACATTTACCTTAAGTCTATTTATTTATGTTTTACATTTCTTTTTCTTTTGTATTTCCGTATCAATGCCAATATCGCTGCGACATTTATTTTTAAAAGTTGGAATCTCTGGAAGAATAAAATGCGTTGCGACGACCTCCAAGTTAAAAGGGAAAAGGACGGAGATTGACTGAATTTTTTTGACAAGCCTGTTCTTTGGGTTTTTTGTGGTGTTGTTTTTTCCTCTTTGCAACTTTCTGTGCGATACCAAATAATTACTTCTACTATCTTTCTTAATATAGATCGTGCCGATAAGAGATAAAAACTAAACAACAATTTTTTCATTTGATGATTTTCCATCCAGAACAAAAAAGGCGTTGTATGTTTTCTTATGTGTGGCTGGTGGCAGCTAGATGAGAGTTGCCAAAAATCTATTTGAATGGCGTGAATACAACAGGGGCCCTAGCCAATGTAACATCGCTTCGTAGCGAAGCGAAAGCGAATGCCAAACCAACCATTAACGAAAACGATTGACCACGCGACGCGTTAAATCACGTGGTCAATCGTTCCCGCCATTGGTTGGTTTGGTATTCGATTTCGCTTCGCTACGAAGCGATGTTACATTGTCTACAGGCCCAGGAAAGGCCTATAGAAAAGTGGTTTAACTGCAATGCTTAGATATCGCCTTCGGGTTGTGGAGGTCAGACGGCAGTCGATTCACGGAAAATATCGAAGTTTAGCCAAAATCAGCAGTTAGACTGGTAAAGCGGACCCTAGACTCCAAAGCTGAAACTAGCTTCATCTTATTGACTGACCGACCTTCTGACAATTCAAAAGTGCCTGTAACTGGTTTATTTGAAATAAATGATTTGATTTGAAAAGCTGCGGATGCAACTGGGGTTAACGCTGAGATGATGATGATGTGGCCTATAGAAAAGTTCAGCAGTGGGATGCTGGACAAAGACTGATCCCTTCAAATTAATCAACGCCTGACGTAATTTAACATCTAAAGAGTGGCCCCGATTCCCACCTTCACAAACTAAATTAAAGTCGAGTGCATTTTTTTTTCCATACTAATATTATAAATGCCAAAGTAACTCTGTCTGTCTGTCTGTCTATCTGTCTGTCTGTCTGTCTGTCTGTCTGTCTGTTACGCTTTCCCGCTTAAACTTCTCAACCGATTTTGAGGAAATTTGGCACAGACAATCTTTAGACCCTGACAAAGAACATAGGCTTCCTTTTATACCGGAAAAATTTGATGTTCCTGAGGGAAATCAAAAAAGCGCGATATAACCGAACTCCACGCGGGCGAAGCCGCGGGCGGAAAGCTAGTAGGTATTATAAATGCGAAAGTATCTCTGTCTGTCTGTCTGTTACGCTTTCCCGATTAGGTAAACCTCTCTACCGATTTTGATGAAATTTGGCACAAACAATCTTTAGACCCTGAGAAAGGACATAGGCTACCTTTTATTGAAAAAAAAATGTTCTTGAGGGAAATCTAAAAAGCGCGATATAACCGAATTCCACGCGGGCAAAGCCGCGGGCGGAAAGCTAGTTTTACTATAAAAAGGATACCTATACGATAAATTTTGGCTTAACATAATCTATAATGATTTTTTATTTTTTATTATCCATACTTAATAATATAAATGCGAACGTAACTCTGTCTGTCTGTCTGTCTGCTACGCTTTCCCGCCTAAACCTCTCAACCGATTTTGATGAAATTTGGCACAGACAATCTTTGGACCCTGAGAAAAAACATAGGCTACCTGTTATCCCGGAAAAATTTGATATTCCCGAGGGAAATCTAAAAAGCGCGATATAACCGAACACCACGCGAGTGAAGACGCGGGCGGAAAGCACACAATCTTTAGACCCTGAGAAAGCACATAGGTTACCTTTTATCCCGGAAAAATTTGATGTTCCCGAGGGAAATCTAAAAAGTGCGATATAACCGAAATTTACGCGGGCGAAGCCGCGGGCGGAAAGCTAGTTAGTTATAAACTAGTGCTTGACTGCTGTCCCGCCTGATGGTAAGCAGTGATGCAATCGTTGGTGGTAAAACGCACTAACTTATTAAGCCTATTCACTTAAAAAAAACTGAGTGAATAGGAAGGAAGACGGCAGTTGAGCGAGGTGATGCAATGTTTAACCCAACAACACGACCAACGATACTGCGCCAGAGGATGATCTGGAGACCCTCCACGACCAAACTGCCGCCACAACAACATTAGGCACATCGTACCCGGTACACATCGCAACACAACTGCTCAGTCCCGTCCTCCGTACGGCTTCACCAGACATCATGCCGGAACACGACGAATCGCTTGGCGGCAAGACTTTGTCTGGTGGGTAGTAACTTATGCCGCCGGCTGACGTTGTTGCCTACCACCGAGTTTATCTTCTATCCTTTTAAAAATGAAATAGACAGAACATTATAAAACTGTACTTGGTTAGAATATAAATGGAACAACTAATTAAATACATAATGAGCGGTCTGATTATTTTTTTAATAACAGATGAAAAATTTCTACGCTCACGAAAATCTAGAATCAGTTTGCGCACAGCAGAATAATTGCGTAACAAACAATCATTAGCAAAGGTCATATTTGCAGTACAACAACATTCATTACGTTATTTACGTCTTAAACCGACACATTCTTCAAACTTACCAATCAACGTAATAGCAATATCCTTCAGAAGTACGCAATTAGGGTGCTAGTTTAAAATTGTATTCTATATACACACATCAAAACATAATAGCTACCCACACATCAATAACAATGTCGGATATCCGATGCCTTGTAATTACTGACAGATATCCCAGGTAACCGGCTTGTGTTAGATCTTAATTAATAGCCCACTAATAACCACGCTAAATGCAACTCCAAGCATTTGCACGGATTTAGCTAATTATTACTGGATACGAAATTAGAAATTCTGAATTTCGAATTCTGGTTTCGAAAGGGGAATGCCAAGTCGCCATAGTAATTTAGGCCTACTGTGCACACAAATATAAAATAATGATAATAATAGGTGGCAATTTTAACAATTAATTAGTAAAAGAAATGGTCTACAAAAAACTTAGCATTTCGAAGTTATTTAAGATTCTTATATTCCATCAATACTGTTTATGTCAATACACTTGGAGTCAAATAATACAAAATTCACTGTAGTTTCACATCTTTATTCATTTTGTTAGTCTTCATATTATATCACTAAAATATCATCCAAAAATTGGGCCGGTAGAAAAATATAATTCTGATGCCGTGCCGATCCTAAGTACCATATCACCGTCATAACATGGGCACAATATCCTACAGTGCGGCGGTGGACTATACAGTTACAGTAGTACTGCTGTATTGCTGCGTGGCCTGTGTTATCAGTGCTGACTAAAACATACACGAAGCGACTAACATAACGACTAGCGATTCTGACCCTCACCAGTGAACAGTTATGTCCAAATATATTGCCATTTATGGTTCTATTTCTAGCATTAGTGCACACTTCAATAATAATAATATATTTAAATAGTATAATATAATTAAATAGGCTGCAAGTGCAAATCTTCCTCTATGATTGCCTGATAATCTCGGTACTTCTGCAAGAATTTGCTCAAATTGCTGTTTGGGAAATCCTAAATAATAATGAACAATATGATCTGCCATAGTCTGAATGTTGTCAAAATCTAAATGCATTATTATTATTATCTTTCAGTAAAGAGAGTAGTTCTTCCATTTGTTCAGAGCTAAATGTTCTATTAGGATTTAATATTGATTGCAACAATAAGTCCCGGTCAAGTGGTATGAGCAGATTCTACAATCTGAAGGCACATAGTAATTATATATAGTCGCAAAGTAAACTTACACGTAGTGATGCTGGGACTCAAAGTAATTCAACACCGCCACAATAAGGGAAAAAACAATGCTGTTGTGTACTTGGGGCCCGTATGTAATTCGGCAGTATTATTTGATCACTGGCAGGTATATCTGCATTTCTTTCTTCTGCTTGGGTAGAAGTCACAGTGCCTGCCTCAGCTTCTAGAGAAGGACTATGTCTTGTTGCTTCAGGTTCACGTTCTAAAGCAGAAAGTGATGCTGCCCTGTCAAGCCTTTGCCAACATATATGACAGAGAAATGTTGTCCTTGTTAACTGCAACAAAAGTAAACAGCTGATGTAAAGAAATATTATACCAAATTATTTTGTGTTTTTAGTTACACATAAACATAAAAAATATTCAATGCCTTCAGATTTAGTGTATCTAGTAGTCACTTATTTATTTGGATTATTACCAAAAGATATAACATAACAAAAAAAAAAGATTTACCTGACAAGGCGCTATCTGTTGGGCAACCATATTTCTAATAGTAGCTTCACGTGTTGTGTTTGCATTCAATGTATATGCTAGTTTCCATAAAAGTGATGTGCCACAGCTGATACACACATTTACATGACCAACCATGCTCAGATCTTGTGGGATATACATAAAAGAAAAGATGAGTGAAGTTTTAAAGCCAGCTCTTAAAATACGTCCAGAATAGTTTTTTTTTTTTTTTTTATATATTATAAACTAGCGCTTGACCGCAATCCCGCCTGATGGTAAGCAGTGACGCAATCGTTGATGGCAAAGCGCACTAGTTTATTAAGAGCCTATTCACTCTAGCCTTGAAGACACTCAAATTGTAGTCTGACGGAAACACCGCCGCGGGCAAATTATTCCAATCCCTCGATGTACGCGGTATAAAGGAGGAGGCGATTTCTAATAAATACGGGTAAGTATATTATTATTTACCTGCCCAATCCATCGTTGTATAAGACATCGAACTTCAGCGATTTCCAAAGTTATTTATTATCGTTAGTTAATATTATTTCGAATTATTATATAAGTTAGCTATTTATTATTTTTTATAATCGATTTCTTCGCATTCTGGATATATTTAAACTGCCGTTAACACAACTTAGGTCCGTATTACAGAACGTCACTCATAACTCAAGCTCTACTTAAGTCTCGTTTCAAGCCTTTTGATTGGTTGAAACTAGTTTTAAGTAATGTAAATAGAGATCAATGCTTGAGTGACGTTCTGTAATACGCACCGTAGAGTCGTAGATTATGTTTTTCGCCAGCTGACAGTGACAAGTAAGACTTTGACATAACAAGAGCAAGTTGCCATAAAAAGTATTGATATATTTTTCGAAAAGGTCGATTTATAGATATATTTCTTTATTAATAGTAATTGGAATAATAATTATTATTACAGGAGATTTTTGAAAATTAATGAATGTTTGCTTAGAAGAAAACGAACTGTTATTAAAAATAAACGAAAACTGTTTAAAACTGATTTATTCAGATTAACACCTGGCTTTTTTTTATGTAAAGGCAACATTTTGAGCACAAGTTTTATTCAAGTCAGTTCAAGTTCCATTAGTTTAGTCGTTTTAATGCTTAATATTTTTGAAAAAATGTTTCTTTCGTTCACAGACTAATGAGTACGTGGGAGATATTTGAAAAATAATAACATATTTTTTTTGTAAAACCAAACCCCTGTGCACCTCTGGGCCTAAATCTGGCATTCCCCTTTAAATCCGTCCCTCGGAGAACACGTTAAAACATTGATCCTAACTGTCATTTGTAGATCCTTGACAATCGTTACGAGTCGTCTTCTTCTTTTTTCTTCTTCTTTTTCTTCAGAGCCTTTGTCCACCGCTGGACAAAGGCCTCCCCCAAGGCTTTCATTGCTTTGCAGGCGGGTTGGGTATCGCAGTAATTTGATATTTCACAGAAGCGCTGCTGCCCGCTTCCCTAGTGAGATTTCCAGTTACAGGTCGTCAGATGGCCGAAAGTCTGACCAGCAATCTTACCAAGGGGTATCGTATTACCCAGATGGATTGTGAAGGTAAGATAGGCTGTCGCTATATGTAAAATACTGGTAAATACGGTAAGATTGAATGCTGACCCCGACATACTTGGGAAGACTAATAAAAAAAGATGACGATTTCATTTTTCATTTAAGTATGCATACACACGTTACGATGTAGTGTAAAACTGATTTACATCCGTTACCTTTATTTTTTTTTGTTGGGATGGGAATTCATTAAATGACTTCTCTCGCTCTGGGCGGAGCGGAAGGGCGTGTCAGACTTTTACTGACTAAAACCCACCCGTGTTTCTTCACTTACCTGTACGATGGCCAGGGTTACGGTTTCTCTTTTGGCCAACCCGCAACCCTGTATTTGATCCTTGCGGGAATTGAACCCGCCACATGCAGCGCAGCAGCCACTGCACCAAAAATGTCGTCTCATATTATATTATAATATTTTTGTTAATTCCCGAATAAACACAATTTCCCTAACAAATTTACTATTTCCTATATACATAGTCTAATTTCACATAGAATTACCAAAGTGATGCACAGCGCACATGCTAACCGCTGCACGACAGCACCAACCTGCGGTCTGCCGCTAAATGTCAGCGAAATTAACGTCTCACTTGAGATTGGCGCAGCGCTGCATCAAGCGCTTCATATTGCTATCATAATTCACATATACGGTAAACATAATGCTTTGTGGTGAAAAATTAAGCGCTATTATTCGGTATGTTTTCAAATTGTGAATGCGTTCGAAAAGAAAGTTGTTCGATGTTTGAATAATGTGTTTTCAATTTGAATAATGCGTTCGAGAACAAAAAGGTTTTATGGAAGTGCAGTTTTGCTCTATTTTTGAATTTTAAAAAATGTATGACTCTTTTTGTGTGAGTTTTTTTTTTAAGCATAGTGCATTTATAGTTTAATTTCGTTCCAGAAACGGATGATAATGCAAATAACAGCATTCTTTAACAAATTTTGAACATTTTACTTCTTAGTATTACACAATACAGCTAAAACCACAGACCGATACATTTTCCCCACCCTCAGCAGGAAACATCTTTAACAAACGGCCCAGCGAATTCCCGCTAATTCCCGTGGTCAACGCTTAACGCAAAACGCTAAAGTAATTTACGTTTACAAATGAAACTTTTAGCGTGGTCGTAAATTTTAAAAAGAGGGTCTCATAAAAAAACATGTCGCTATCTCAGTAACTGCGGGACTTCTTAACGTTATCTTGTTAAGATTAAATATTGTGATGCTTAGCGAAAGTAATGAAATGTCTCTTAAACATACCTACTAAGTGCAAAGTGGGGCAAAAGTAAAGCCATTATGTGGATGTGCCATAATTTTTGCTAATGGCATTATAATGTCATTTTGATTTGACACATATGTTGCAGACAGTTATAGAATTAGTTGACAATGCAATGTGGCAATACTTACAGTCACTAAGCTCACACAATGTTGTAGTTACCTTCCGTTTTGGCGATTTAAAAATAGCGCCAAAGGAGATGTTTCATTTTGGGCCACCACTATGTACGCTATATAGATAAAAAGGAAAAAAATAGAAGATTGTCATAAAAATACTACTAAATTAATTTGAATAAAAATACAAGTATATATAATTATTTGAAACGATTTTTAGTGAGATAAGGATAACCCTTTATTAAGGTAGCCATGATACTTTTTATGACGTTTGATTGGCGACTTTGACAGTTCTATTTTCCCGTTGTGTTCGTGTCGAGTGTTGATTTGAGTTGATTGTGTTTATTTAATGGGCCGTAAGTTCGAAATTCGTGTTTTGTTTTTTTCGCAGTCATATGCTAGATAATATAGATACGATAACCTTAGTTACATGACACATCAATCAAATGTCACTGTCAAAGTCTTATTTTGCTTATTGCTGACCACCATATTTATTAGTAGTTGTGTTGCACTCCTTAGCCGAGTTAAATTGAATCTGTATAAAAACTAAGCCAAAATATAGGAAATAAACATTGAAAACAGTTAACCATAGCGTAACTATACCTAGCATTAAGTGTACAATGTGCTGGCCCAGGCTACACACATTTTTTTTTAATATCTATAAACTAGTGCTTGACCGCAATCCCGCCTGATGGTAAGCAGTGATGCAAACGTTGACGGTAAAGCGCGTTAGTTTATTAAACCTATACACTCAAATAAACCAGAGAAACATCACGATTCATCAAGATTTCTGTAAGATCTCCTTTATTTCTTAGTTTTTTTTTTTTTTTTTTTTTAATACACATATTTACACTAACACACCTACGTGGATTTTTGAACTATTCAATATGCCGTTAAACGAGCACAAATGTGCAACAACTCAGGAGGTGGGCGGTTAACCGATGTATTTCTTGTACACCTTTGTTCTAGTAAACAGAGCCCGTACTTTTGTCCCACATTGTATACAGTCAAAATTATAATAAAGTCCTTACTGTTATCAGAAAAATCATTTAACTGTATAAAGTTACATTTCTCGGTGGTAGGCAACAACATCAGCCGCCGGCATAAGTTACCACCCACCATACAAAGTCTTGCCGCCAAGCGATTCGTCGTGTTCCGGCATGATGTCTGGTGAGGTTGAGCAGTCACATTTTCGAACATAGGGAGCAATGGAATAGCAATAAGCTTCAAAATGACTCCAACTGACAGTAATAGTGTTTTGCGCAATTAGGGGGCTGGAGTCACTGCAACTCATGATCAAATCTACAGAACTTTTAATTTTGTTCATTCGAATGTTTGGACTTTTCCATAATAATAAGAATTTATTTATGTCACGTTGCCCAGAATGTTCACATCATATTCACATCACGTCAATGTCATATGCTCAACATAACTTTCTACTTATCCCCATTCTTACTACAAGCGTTCGGTTTTATTGTAACAGCATGGGTTTTCTTCCCGTCGGCATCCGGCAAGGGTAACAAATGCGATAGAAAGTATCGAATTGATTTTGTGTAGCAGCTGGTGGTTGATATTAAACGGGTAATATCTCTAAAGTCCATAAATTCTATAATAAAAGTTTCTATGCGGGTGTTTTTGAAGAGAAACCTCTTTACTGACTTTCGGCAAAGTGAACGAAAATGAACCGTTGCGTCGCCCGCACTCAGGTACGCTGCATCGTATATTCTCGGCACTGAATCGTGCGTACTCGGCTCCAACCGTCATCAGAGGTTTTTTTTTTTTGTAGTGTTGCACAAGTTATGACTTTGTGCCAATTTCAAGTAAAATAAAATCTTCAAAAGTTCTTCTTTCTTTCTTTTATGGCTTCGCACGGTTTGTGCATTTAGCCAATGTCACGTACTTAATTTTATTTTTTTTTAATGTTATAAACTAGCGCTTGACCGCAATCCCGTCTGATAGTAAACAGTGATGCGATCGTGGATAACCCGCGCTAGTTTATTAAGAGCCTATTCACTCTAGCTTTGAAGACACTCAAATTGTAGTATGACGGAAACACCGTAGCTGGCAAATTGTTCCAGTCCTCCAGTTGGGGGAATTAAATCATACAATTCCCTTGCACACTCACCAGAATGCATCCTATAGAAGACCGAAAGGCTGGCTACTCTACGCCTGTGCTCCAGGCTTTGGAGACCGTTTCGAGTTAAGTCTGGGTAGCCAATCAGCCTCTTCCCACGCCTCTCCACTGAATCCAAAGTAGCCAGGTGACATTTCGCAGCACCAGCCCAAATGTGGCTGCAGTACTCCACAGATTAGAAGCTGCCCTGGTGTGAAGTACCGCCGGACCTTTGCGATAACGCCAAGTTTTCTGGCAACCACCTTGGCCTTGGACTCAACGAACCGCCCAAAGTTAAGGTTCGAGGAAATCTCAACTCCCAAAAGCTGAAGGCGGTCGGTGCACTCCAAGGATACATTCTGAGTAGGAGCCAAGGTGAACGGGCTCCTGTTGGCGGTAAAAAGATACGCCTGTGTTTTGTCGGCATTGAATGCTACAAGATTGGCTTTGCCCCATTCGGAGACTGCCTGTAATGCAGCACTCGTACGCTCTATCATAGCCTCTCTTTCGGACCAGATTGATTCCTTACTAGCCCGAGCTTCCGGCAGGTATCTCTCCACAACTGTGCTGTCATGTGCATACCCATAGATACCGGGCATCAGCACATCGTTAATATGCAGCAGGAACAGAGTTGCAGAGAGAACAGACCCCTGAGGAACCCCGGCATTGTTCGACATGGGCTACGATGAGCATCCGTCGACAACAACTTGGAGGGACCGTTCAGTCAGGAAGTCTTTTACCCAGCCAGTCAGGCCAGCGGAAATGCCGTACGCTGGAAGCTTACTCAAAAGGCCAGCGTGCCATACCGGCGGATGTCGAAAAAGACAGCCACGTGAACCGTCTTACGAGGGACGTTTGAGAGAAAGTCATGATGTGGCCACTATGCTGCGATATTCCACTGTTCTTTATGAATTATTTAATGAATGCGCTTTTTACTGCATAAATCACGCACTTTTATTTAGTAAACAACACTATACATAATTTTAAAAGTCCATTGAAAAATGAGCGTGACACTCAGTTTGACTTTCCCGCCAAAACTCCATCAGGGGGCTTACTATGACGTGTTCAAGCCACTACTATTTCAATATCAGACAAAGAAAGAGCTATATAGGATAAATAGCGCTATCCCTTTTTCACAACGGAACCATGATGGTTTTAACTCGTCATAGTAAGGCTCGAGCACTTAATTGTATAAACGTCATTATCACTCACTTTATATGGTATTATAGGTCCTTACTTAAGAAATTGGTGTTTTGTCGTTTTGGCCACTTTGATCTCAAATTTAAGCTCTTTGGTTTAGAATTCCAAATTCAAATTTATAGAGCTATTTACTCATCAATTTGTGTCTCGAAAACCGTTTATGGCTTTTGGTTCTTTCTCTGCGTCATTGAGTTAACTAAAATTTTAAAATTTCGCGTTATTTACGAAATGAGTTCCGCCGTGGCATCAGAGCTGCAGAAACGGTTCGAAGAATTAATGATGTGTATGGCAGTGGTGTCGCTAGAGAAAGCACAGTGCGTTTTTGGTTCCAACGTTATCGTTCTGGAAATTCCAACCTACAGAATAATCCCCATGGACGGCCGGAGACCAAAGTCGACAATGAAGAATTGAGGGCTATTGTGGAAGCGGATCCATCGCAAACTACGTCCGAGTTAGCTGCAGGCTACGGTGTTAGTGATAAAAATGTTTTAATCCACTTAAAATCCGAATGAAGCCTAGAGCATAGGCGTAGAGTAGCCAGCCTTTCGGTGTTCTATAGGATGCATTTTGGGGAGTGTGCGAGGGAATTGCATGATTTAATTCCCCTGTCTCCGTTCCACCATCGGACGACCCGTCGTACGGCTAGTTTCCACCCTTACGTTGTTAACACCACTACGATCCGGACGAAGCGTTTCGCCTCCTCCTTTATACCGCATACATCGCGGGACTGGAACAATTTGCCAGCGGCGGTGTTTCCGTCGGACTACAATTTCTGTGTCTTCAAGGCTAGAGTGAATAGGCTCTTAATAAACTAGTGCGCTTTGCCATCAACGATTGCGTCACTGATGCCATCAGGCGGGATTGCGATCAAACGCTAGTTTATAATAGATAAAAAAAAAGGGAAGATAAGAAAACTCGAAAAGTGGATACCTCATGAATTGAGTAAAGCAAACCGACAACCGTGCATCGACTGCTGCGTTGCATTACTGAATCGGCATAATAATGAAAGGATTTTAAATCGAATCATTACCTGTGATAAAAAGTGGATACTTTACAGCAATAGGAAGCACACATCGCAATGGCTGAAGCCCGGTAAACCATCCAAATTCTGCCCCAAGAGAAAATTAACTAGAAAAAAGTTATTGGACAGCGTTTGGTGGACTAATGCCGGTGTGGTGCACTACAGCTTCCTTAAATCTGGCCAGACGATTACTGCAGATCTCTACTGTGAGCACTAGTTTATAAGTTCAAAATTGTACTCTTAAATCTGGCCAGATGATTACTGCAGATCTCTACTGTGAGCACTAGTTTATAAGTTCAAAATTGTACTCTTAAATCTGGCCAGATGATTACTGCAGATCTCTACTGTGAGCACTAGTTTATAAGTTCAAAATTGTACTCTTAAATCTGGCCAGATGATTACTGCAGATCTCTACTGTGAGCACTAGTTTATAAGTTCAAAATTGTACTCTTAAATCTGGCCAGATGATTACTGCAGATCTCTACTGTGAGCACTAGTTTATAAGTTCAAAATTGTACTCTTAAATCTGGCCAGATGATTACTGCAGATCTCTACTGTGAGCACTAGTTTATAAGTTCAAAATTGTACTCTTAAATCTGGCCAGATGATTACTGCAGATCTCTACTGTGAGCACTAGTTTATAAGTTCAAAATTGTACTCTTAAATCTGGCCAGATGATTACTGCAGATCTCTACTGTGAGCACTAGTTTATAAGTTCAAAATTGTACTCTTAAATCTGGCCAGATGATTACTGCAGATCTCTACTGTGAGCACTAGTTTATAAGTTCAAAATTGTACTCTTAAATCTGGCCAGATGATTACTGCAGATCTCTACTGTGAGCACTAGTTTATAAGTTCAAAATTGTACTAACAAATATGGAATAATCCGAAATAAATGAATTATTATTATTATTATAATAATGGATAAACTAGGCGCTAAACAACCGAGACTGGTCAATCGCACAAGGCCACTGCTGCTTCAGGACAACGCGAGACCACACACTGCACAACAGACTGCTACCAAATTAGAGAATGAATGTATAAGAAATCCACCTTACTCCCCGGACCTCGCTCCAATAGACTACTATTTTTTTTAAATTTGGTTAACTTTTTGTAGGAGAAATAATTCAACTACGATGCGGCAGTCCAAACCGCCTTCAAAGATTTTATTGATTCCCGTCCTAATGTTTTTTTTAGTAAATGTATAAAAAAATCTACCTATGAGATGGTAGAAGTGCATAGATAGCAATGGATCATACTTTGATTAAATAAATATATTAAACTAGCGCCCGCCAGCGACTTCGTTCGCGGGAAGTTAGTTATGCTCCGCTCCTATTGGTCGCAGCGTGATGTTATATAGCCTAAAGCCTTCCTGGATTAATGGGCTATCCAATGCAAAAAGATTTTTTCAAATCAGACCCGTAGTTCCTGTGAGTAGCGTGTTCAAACAAACAAACAAACTCTTCAGTTTTATATATTAAGTATAGATTAAAAAAATAAATGACTTTTATTTCTTCCATACAAAACGCCAATTACATATGTAAGGACCTAATATTACCCAATAACTGCGTTGTGGAAGATAGGCAGTCACTCCATATAAATTACTGATATGCAGCTGAATCCGGTTGACTGGAAGACGACCCCAACATGGTTTAATTAAAAGGCTAGGCGGATGATGATGTATGACTGACTCGAGGCGTAGGCGATCAAGCACCACATCATCCAGCATATGGTGACGCTGGATGACTCGCACCTGATCCGACAGTCGTTGCGCCGACACGTTGACAGCTGGCTCAAGCGCCTGAAACAGTGAGAGCATTCCAACACGCTACGCGGTCAGGTTGTTTCCTCCCTCTGTAGCCCCATGGTATGAGCGTGTTATATAAATATAACGACTCATAATTCTAATAAAAGTATTGTATTGTGGATTGCTTAAGTTTAGTTGATTCCGAGGGTAGAATAACTTTTATAAAATTATAAAAACGGCTCGGTGGTACTCTGAGGGTGGCATTTCTTATAACTACGGTGACTCGTCCCGTAGTAGACAGTCTTCATCGAGCCGTCGGACCGAGCACACTACCAGTTAAGTATTCTGAATATTCGTTATAGGAACATAATTCTTATGTGCCTGGTCTTATGTAATTTATATTGCTGATGATTCGAAATATGTCCAGTGTGTAATGTTTTAAGTACTATGTACATAATGTTTCTCCTATAATGTTTGCTTTAATATTATTTAATTACCCACACTCTGCTATCCTAACATCAGAAGTAGGGATCAGGGCTCTGGTTTTATAAAACTATTTTTTTTTTTCATAACCGCCGTTGGAGCTTGTGACGATATTTTGGAAGCCGTTGTTCAGCGGGTCGCTGACTTCACTCGCACCGTAATGATGACATCAGGCCGTCTTCTCTGACGTTGGAACTGCTACGCTGCATAAGCAGCAATAATCCGGTACCGGGTGTCCTATACAGGAATAATCCTGTATGTACTTCGAAAATACAGAACCTCAACCAACAGTGAGAACCTCCAGAAGTTATTCGTAAGTAAAGAATTATCTGAATTGAGTAAATAACGACAATATAAAACAGTATTGCTTAAAAATAACATTTGGAAAACTTATTATGGGTCAGTATCTGTATCGATTGTATTTTCAATTTGCAACTGTGATAATTTGTTTGGTTGTGTATAATACTGTGTGTGGGTACATGGCTTGGGCTACTCTCTAGTGGTACCTTACCGCACATTATTGCAAATACTAACTACACAAAGGACATTGCTAAAATCCCATACATTGAATGCCCCAGAATTGACAGCAATAAGAAAATGCTAATTGTGTTTGGAATGATTCATGTAATCATATCAGGTATTTGTTGATACACGGACAAGCTTAGGAACCGAGTATCAAACTAAAATGTGTTTGATTTGAGGTTATATAATCGTAAAGAAAACTGAATAGATTTATTATTTCTTTTACGTTTAGTAAGAAAATGAATGTAATCATCAAATGCGTAAATAATACAAGTTATTTATAGTCTAGCCTTTTACCAATTATTTTGGGGTCAGCGTCCAGTCTAACCGGACGCCGCTGAATATCAATGTTTTACATGGAGCGACTGCCATCTGACCTTCACAACTGTTACTCGTGTAATCCAGTAACAAAAGTGAACACTCACTACTCTGCACAAAGGCAAGGAAGCGAGTAACAATTTTTTTTTTTGGTTTTATTCTTTCCGTTCTTCTGAACGGAAAAGGCAAAGGCATAGTACGCCATACAGCCTAGTCTTTAGTAATTTTTTTCTTGAGTAAGTTTCTATCCTAATCTCCTTTCTTTTCCTGCGTGAGGCCGACAAGAAAGAATTTGGAGTAAGGACATGATGTGGCCACTGTGCTACATTATTTCACTGTTCTTTATAAATTATTCACTGAATGCACTTTTTACTACATAAATCACGCGATTTTATTTAGTAAACAACACTATAAATAATTTTAAAAGTCCAATGAAAAATGAACGTGACACTCATGCCGCCAAAAAAAAAAAAAAAATCGCGAGTAACAAACATAGCAAAACAATTGGAGATGTCACTCATTTCCGCATCTGTAGAATCGATACCGCTATTTGAACTAACGATTTGAGAATCGATTTTGTTTAATATCGATAAAAACACTATTATTACGCTATTTTACAGATTGCGTTTAATGTATTTTGATAACAAATGTAGTCATAATAATAAAAAAAATGCATACATTAAATAAAACTTCATGTTTTTTAATTCATAAATACAATTATTAAACTATCGATTTCGTAAAAACAAGAAGCAACATCTCTAAACATGGCAGCAATTTATATGACAGACAAATTGTTTACAAGGCTTTTAATTATTCGTTTTAAACCCACGCTTGTCCGTTAACTATGGATATTTGCATATAATATAAAAAAATGAAAGAAAAATTATAATGCAGGACATTTATTTGTCCATGCTGGGGCGAATTTCGGCGATCTCCTTTTTGGTGCGGGTATGTGCCCAGGGCTACCCTCTGGTAGTACCATAGCATTAAATATTGTACATTGTAACTGGACTTATCTTGTGCTTGGTCAGAGCTACTCTCTGATAGCACGGGATTTGTTAGTTACTTTAATTGCATGGTAAAGAAAGGAGGTTTTGAAACCTCTTAATAATTAAATTCACAAACAATCTGACACAACATCGCTAAAGCTTTAAGGCTCAAGCTTTTATTGGGAATATTTGGCAGTTTCGGGTGGCTTGACCTGCTGTCGTCCGTACCTTGTATAAAAGTTGAATAAGACGAAGTAACTGAATGCTGATACTTAATAGACTTGATTGAATAACTGACTGTTAACTTGATTGACAGACTTGACAGATTATAATTTTTACTGATACTGTTGTTTGATGAGCCAGGTCTATCCGCATAGGCTGACTGACAAAGTACAGTGTCCAGAATTAATAATAATAATAATAAAAAGGTGCCTGTGGCTGTTGTGCCTGTGGCTGTTGTGCCTGTGGCAAGGGCTGTATCCCTGACGGGTGATGCCATGAAGTATGGTAGATTGAGATAGACTATACTAAAGAGATATAAGATAGAGAGGACTTGTGTCAAAATGGCGTAGAAAAACTGTGATTAACAACTAGTACAATTAGAGTAGTAGTAGATTAGTAACTAGTACAATATAGCAAAATTAGATCGACAATTGCAGACATTAAATAGTAAAAATGAAATAAGTTTATATGAATTATATTAAGCTATTGCTCTGTAGATGGCCAGTGTGGTCTATGTTGCCAAGTCCGATTTAATACCCCTAGTATAGACTAAATCGGGTAAATAAATATCGGTAAAAAAAAAAAAAACAATAAATATCGGGTAATAAGTGAATCTTGTCTGCTACAAACAGCAACACCTATTTTAGCATTATATTCGCTACATATGCAGGGTGACGCTAAGTAGAAACATAAAAACTGTGGTAGGGATCTTGGTTATTTCGATATAAAATTATCGATAATATTCAAAGAACTTATTGCGACGACATTTTTTCGTATTTTGGTAGTATAAAACAAAAAATTAGGATGCAGAAAAATTATTACCAGTTGTAATATTTACAAGTTATATCAATAATTATTATGATCTAGTAATCCATGAGTCGACTGCTAAACATCCGGTTTTGAGTATGACTTCCACAGGAGACAATTATTTATGTGATGAATATATGTAAAGTGTTTACCTAAGTCATAATATAACCAAGGTAATGTCTGGACTTTTGATGGACTGTGATGTCAATTGCAACACAAATCCTATCTAATTTTCTAGTGCTACATTATTTTTATCCGGAAACCTAAAATAACAAAAGCTTAGGTGAATGGATAGCACTTGTTCATTAAGTATGATTACGTTCAGAGTTAATAGATAATAAATAAACTTAAAACATAGCAATACTTAAACCAAGTATGTAGATACTTACTAAAATCACCATGAGATGACCGAAACCATGTTAACAGAAAATCCTTGTCGAATAGTTTTAATATTGAGACTGAGCGATGGTTTGAATTACCCGTAACATATTTATTAATACGTTAACAGAAAATGTTTGGAAAGTTTTAATGATATTGTCAGAATTGACCGAGCGATGAGTTATTTTAACTGTTAGATATTTGTTAATCTAACAGAGAGTGTTTGATAAATAGTAGATTTGAATAATATCGACAGGTTGACAACACTGGAACTTGTTTGAATTTCATAATCTCTGCTTATTGTTTCGAATCAGGAACTGTTCAGTCGGCGGTCGATGTCAAACGTTATTTTTTGTGAGACTGTAGACATATTTGTAGGTACTTCGAGAACGAAGTACATGTCAGTATGGCAGTGTTATATATGAAGGATATTATAGATTTATAAAGTAATTATAATGTGTTATATAATTGTCACTACAATGTGTATTGGGTAATGGCATATGCCATATTTGCTACTAGAAGTACCTGATTTGACTAGATATTGTGATTTCATAAGACGAGGCTTAAATTATAAAAATCACCTTTAAATTATGAAATGTTGGTTATTTAAGCATTGCGAATAAACAATTGTTATATTGATAAATTACCTTAAAGTGTTTACAAATGGATTTAACACATAGGGTGTACTTTATTATGATTATGTTGTGGTACAGTGTGTTTTTATCCTAGCAATTGATATTAGATATGTTACTATAATTTTGAGTTCTCTTGAACTGTTACGTTATTGTTAATAAGAAACTTATTGATGGAATACGTTGATACCATTTCCAGGGAGTTTCTTGTCATTTCTGTAGTGTCAAAACTAATTGCATTATTTATTATGTTAATCGAAAAGTGTACTTCGAGAACGAAGTAACTATCAGAATGGCCGTGTTATATCTATAACGAGTCATAATTCTAATAAAAGTATTGTATTGTGGATTGCTTAAGTTTAGTTGATTCCGAGGGTAGAATAACTTTTATAAAATTATAAAAACGGCTCGATGGTACTCTGAGAGTGGCATTTCCTATAAATACGGTGACTCGTCCCTTAGTAGGCAGTCTCCATCGAGCCGTCGGACCGAGCACACTACCAGTTAAGTATTCTGAATATTCGTTATAGGCACATAATTCTTATGTGCCTGGTCTTATGTAATTTATATTGCTGATGATTCTAAATATGTCCAGTGTGTAATGTTATAAGTAACTATGTACATAATGTTTCTCCTATAATGTTTGCTTTAATATTATTTAATTACCCCCACACTCTGCTATCCTAACAAGCGCATGACGTTTTCATTGATGGATTGTGTCTATTTCATGCCCTGCACACTTCCGCCGGGAGCTGGGACCCTGTCAGAAGCCGATGGGCCTCGAGGTCATAACAACACATCCAATAGGTTAAATGTTTTTCTTATTCAAAGCGCTTATCATATCAGGACAGCTTCTAATGTTACACAAAGCATAGGTCCGTTCGTGTGTGGAGTACTGCAGCCACATTTGGGCTGGTGCTTTATAATGCCACCTGGCTACTTTGGCTTCCGTAGAGAAGCTCCTTTTCTTTCGGTATCTCGGTTCACTCGTGCAAAGCGATGGCGAAATAGATCGGACGGTTAAGCACAGAATTAACACTGGGTGGATGAAATGGCGGCAGGTCACGGGAACAATCAGCGACTCCCGCATTCCCCTTAAACTTAAGGGGAAAATATATAAAACCATGATCCGACCTGTTGTCTTGTATGGATCAGAATGTTGGGCTACGAAAGGGATGAATGAAAGGCAATTGCATGCAGCCGAGATGAGAATGCTAAGAGGGATGTGTGGTGTTACACGAATGGATAAAATAAGAAATGAGTACATAAGAGGAAGTCTGAAAGTGGCACCGGTAGCTGAAAAGTTGTGTGGAAATCGGTTGTCATGGTACGGGTATGTGTTACGGAGAACTGAGGAGAATGTCGTGAGGAGAGTCTTAATTATGAATGTTGATGGCTATAAGAGTAGGGGAAGACCAAAGAAACGATGGATGGAATGTGTGAAGGATGATATGGCTAAGAAGGGGGTGACTGCTGAGATGGCTTCTGATAGGGATGTATGGAAGAAAAAGACATGTTGCGCCGACCCCAAATAAATTGGGATAAGGGCAGGAGAATGATGATGATGAATGATGAGAGAGGCGTGCGAAGAGGCTATTTGGCGACCCAGAGTTGGTTCAAAATGGTTTCCAAAGCCTATAATGTTTGACACTTGACAGTAGCTTTGACGTAAGCGTTATAACGTTTCATTTCATTCATTAGTTCGTATAACTGTACTTTACAACGGCTATCGAACTCATATCAAAGGAGACGTTTCATTTTGGGCCACCACTATGTACGGCGTACGCTATATAGATAAAAAGGAAAAAAAATAGAAGATTTTCATAGAAATACAATTAAATGAATTTGAATAAAAATACAAGTATATATAATTAATTATTTGAAACATTTTTTAGTGAGATAACGCTTTATTAAGGTAGCCACGACACTTTTTATGACGTTTGATTGGCGACTTTGACAGTTCTATTTTCCCGTTGTGTTCCTGTCGAGTGTTGATTTGAGCTGATTGTGTTTATTTAATAAGTAGGCCGTATTTTCGGAATTCATGTTTTGTTTTTTTCGCAGTCATATAGTAGATAATATAGATATGATAGCGTTAGATACATGACACGGCAATCAAATGTCACTGTCAAAATCATTTTCTTTTATTGCTGACCACCATATTTATTAGTAGTTGTGTTGCACTCCTTGGCCGAATTAAATTGAATCTGTATAAAAACTAAGCCAAAATATAGGAAATTAACATAAAAAACGGTTAACTATAGCGTAACTATACCTAGTATTAAGTGTACAATGTGCTGGCCCAGGCTCCATACATTTCTAAAACATCTCCTTTCATCCTTGTTAAATAAATAACTCAAATAAAATGGGACACACAAGCCCTTCCACCCCCACATTCTTCTTCCCCAGCACACGGACGACATCTAGATCTAGTTTTCAATAACAAACAGCCTGTATACTCGTAGAAGATTTGTTGTCACAACGGATTGCGCGTAGACCATGTACTGAACTCTGTTGCACATTATTATTAGTGAGCGGCGACATGCGACCAAAGATTATGTAAGTACAGTAGGCAGAAGCGACGGTCTCGTTGTGAGTTCTCTTTTTGACTTGACAACGTCTTATAATTCGATGGAACCTGCTTATAATTCGATGCTGCGTTTTATAATTCAATGCTGTACGCACGAAAAAACATTACTCATGCGGCATTACCCTGTTCCATTTAAGGTCTGAACTGCAAACCAGAGCGGGCAACGAGCTACAAAGAGGCACAATCGGCCTCCGCGTTCGGCAGTGTTCAACATCTGTCTCTCTCCTACTTGTGTGAGTGCGTCCGCGTCGATTGCTGCTATACAATAAAACATTTACATGTTTTCGTCAAGTATGAAGTGCAGTGAAAAGTGAATGTGATGTCAATTCGTTGACAGTCAGTGAACTGACTTTATAGGCAAACTTGACCTCTCCGGCTCTGAACGGAGCAATTCTGTAATATCATCAAAACTATTCATGTAAATGCTTTAAAGAGCCATACAGATCTACATAAAATATACAATTTATTTAATTAGATAGGAATTAAACCTGTAGGTATTGGTTCAAATCACTTCTAAAATTAGCCAATATTTGTAAAAACTAAATGACAAAAAATGATACAGTGGGATAACCATAATAGATAGACCATTACAGAGTTTTCCATAGACCTTTTAAATATTGTTACGAATGGACCATATGTCGATGGCATAAGGTTCAATATCGCGTGACATGCAGTGTGTCACTTTTAAGCCCTATTTCCCCAGATCTAGACATTTTCTAGGCACAATATAAAAACGCATTGCTAGACTTAGGATGGCCTATCGAATGGTACAGATCTCAACAGTTTTGTCAACAAAGCGTCGACATCGAAATTTCTAGAAACCCGTTTCCGGGAATTACCGTAGGTACTTACTTGGCCGGTGACCACGAAGTTATGCAGTATTATTATTACGTCTAGAGGATCCTGGAATGTTCGATCAGCTGGCCTATATATAGCGCCGTGACGCCGGCGCAGAGTCAGTCTGAATTCGACTAGCGATACGAGAATAAACGACAGTTAAGAAGCGATCTTAAAGAAGACCTACTGCGAAAATTATAACGAGAACTTCGAGTACTACGTGAAGTAACATCTGATAGTCTTATTGTGTGTTTACGACACGGGCTTCGTGGACGTAAGAGAAGACTTCGGTGCGACATCAGCTACGTTCTACTTGTAATTGCCTACGATCGACTGTACCTTCGTTTCCAATAAACTTCGTAACCCTTAACCGGCGTTTTAGTACCCCTAGCCCGTAACAATATGTACTAATACTTAGTACATTATTTTGATAAATCTCGTAGGGTTCAGCCTGCTTTTGTAATGTTAGCGGAAAAAATGTAATTACTTATTTACGACATCACATTAGAAACCTTACAAATATAGTAGTATTTCTCCGCTATTTAATGTTTGTTACTATACATGTAAACTTTCGTCTTCTAAAAGACTGCATCAAAATCCGTTCATCATTTTAGCCACATGACGTCCACTGTTGGACATATTATGCCTACCTGAGGATTTTTTAAATCCGTTACGTAGTTTTAAAGATTTAAGCATACATAGAGATATAGAGACAGAGAAAGCGACTCTGATTTATATTAGGTAGTGAAGAAAAAGAAACAAATACCTATATTTACTAGATTTATCAAGAACACATTCGTTTTCCTCTTAGAATCTGTCTCCAGCTAGGCATAAACGCAAGCTACCACAGTTCCTCTCATCAGCTTGCTCTATGGCATTAGTTATGAATTTTTCATGGTGCGGCCGGGCGCCCATGTGTTCGCGCGGTAATGCTCGCCGTTGTTACTTATACCCACTACGTTCGACTACATTCAATGGCAGACAGACTGCTGTTACCTGACAATTTTCAGGCGGGGCTTTGAATTGGAAAGATAGGTTACGTTATTTTATAGAAATACTTGCGATTTTTTTTGTTTGGATGCTATTTTTGACAGTTTGCTAGCTATTACTAACTCTTAAGACTAAAACGTAGCCCTAATGTCGTGGTGGTCTAGTGGATAAAACACCAGCCTCTCAGATTTTAGGTCAGGCAAGTACTATTGTAACTTTTCTAAAGTTATATGTACTTTCTAAGTATACCTTGGACACCAATGACTGATTAAAATGTGAAGGAAAACATCTTGAGGAAACCTGGACTTTAAGTCTGTAATCACCAAGCCGTATTGAGCAAGCGTGGTGATTACGCTCAATCCTCGCCAGGAAACCTGTGCCCAGCAGTGGGACGATAAAATATTGTTGATAGTGACGATGAAGACTTTGTAGTCTTCACGTACGAAGACTCAAATTCACACAAAGGGCGATAGAAAGAGATACGCTCGGAGTTTCTCTGCGCGTTCGATTCATTAATGATGAGATCCGCAAAAGAACCAAAGTCACCGACAATAGTTTTTAAAAACAAGAGGAGAAAAATATGAATGTGTAAAGTCTTAAACTGAAAATATTAAATATACCTACGTCATCATCATCTTCTTCTTCTTCAGCCTATAGATGTCCACTGCTGGACAAAGGCCTCCCACAAGGCTTTCCACGCTGACCGGTCTTGTGCTGCCCTCATCCATCGGCTTCCCGCGACCTTCACCAGGTCATCGGTCCACCTTGTTGGGAGCCTCCCTACGCTGCGTCTTCCAGTACGTGGCCACCACTCCAAAACCTTACTGCCCCATCGGCCATCGGTTCTGCAAGCAATGTGCCCTTCCCGCTGCCACCTAAGTTTAGCGACTCGCAGAGCTATGTCGGTGACTTTGGTTCTTCTGCGGATGTCCTCATTTCTGATTCCATCACGCAGAGAACCTCCGAGCATAGCTCTTTCCATTGCCCTTTGTGTGACTCTAAGCCTTCGTATGAGGCCCATTGTGAGCGACCACGTTTCAGTTCCGTAAGTCATCACTGCGCATATAATCCAATATAATTACAAATTTACTTAAATAAATACACAATAATATAATCGACCTTTGAATAGAGAAATGTTTAAATCACGAATGCTAGGCGGAAGTAAAATTGAATGAATATGATAAGGCATTTTATATACATTTTTCGTATTAAGAATTTTAAAGTTAACTTATTCATTATCTGGAATATGTATGTTCTTAAAAAGCTTTCAGGAGACGATTATCATAATGGATAGGGATAGACGATAAAATTAGCTGTCTGTGTAGGTGTGCTTTGCATGCAATATTGCATACTAACTATTTTACTAGGTTATCGAAAATGTTTTCTAAGCATTTCTTTTGTCATCTTGGTGGTTTCTTGTATAACAGGGTCAACAGCTCTCATGAAATATACAATTTGACTAAATCTGCTTGCAAGAAGAAATTATCGATCTGGCTACAAGATCTTAATTATGACGACACGGAAAAACTACTCATCAGCCCAGCATGACACATATCTTAGCTTACGCACTCGCATATACCAATGCGCACGCCCTTCTAACCAATCACACTCACACACACAACCTCACAGATCCTCACATACACACACATACCCTCACACATCCTCACATACACACTCACACCCTCACACACCTTTATTGCATATATATTTTAATTTTTATTTTTTATTGTTCATTTTGTTTTCAATAGCACAATAATTGATTATTTGTCTGATTCTTAATACCTATTTATGGCTTATTGTATGTAATTAGGGGTGGAGACCTGGTGTCCTGAAATACAAGCATATAGCTAAGCTCAGGCACCAGTCTCCCACAATACGAACATTGTATGCTTTAAATTTGTAGGTTGACCTTCCTCTGTAAAACATGTATTGTGGTGAGAAAATAAATGAATTATTATTATTATTACTAACGGTACTTAAATATTTAAACGAAAACTAAGTAGAACTAGATCTGTGTTTTTAAAGACCTTCATCATCATCAACCTTTTTATCGTCCCACTGCTGGGCACAGGTCTCGTCTCATACAGAGAAGGATTGAGCGTAATCACCACGCTTGCTCAATGCGGGTTGGCGATTTCAGACTTAAAGTCCAGGTTCCCTCAACATGTGTTCCCTCAACTTTTAATCAGTCATTGGTGTCCAAGATATACTTAGAAAGTACATATAACTTATAAAAGTTACATTGGTTCTTGCCTGACCTGAAATCGGACCCGCACACTCATACTTGAGAGGCTGGTGTTTTAACCACTAGGCCACCACGACTTAAAGATTTATTTATTTTCAGATTTTATTTATTTCAGAATATACATTTCAAGGTACACAAATAATATTTTAACTAAAAAAATCAAAAAGTACAAAAAATTATGTGTCGTTGGTGCCTGTACTAATGAATTAAATCACTGTATCACAGCCACCAGCGCCTTCCAAATTAGGTTAAACAATAAAATAGGACTATTGGGGCGTACCAAAAAGTAAATCAAATAAGTGTAATAAAGCAAAATAAAATAATTCATTTAGAATTTAAAGAAAAGTAACAATTTATACTAGATATACCAAAATTAACAAAAAAGGAATAAAAAAGAATTGATTTGAACTAAGCCACTTGTTTACATGGATTAATGTATGTGTAGGTATGTGCATGCAAGAGTGATTCTGCATGTAGGTAGAGGTGGTATGAGTAAGTGTATGTGAGGGTGTGTGAGTGTAATCTGTGAAGGTGTGAGAGTGAGTATATGTAGGTAAGAGGTACATCTATCGGATAGGTTTAAGCAGATCTTCAGTCTCCTGATAATTTAACTTTAATAAAAGAACTTGTAATTCCTTTTTGCATTTGTTTTTGGTTAAATTATGGATGTATGATATTTTATTAATGCGGTTGTAGAGACGAGAACTATTTACATAATAATTTTGGAAGTCGGTGTCTTTGGTTTTGTATATTCCTTTTTTGACACCGACTTCCGAAATTAGTAATTTTTCACTTTGTAGTGGTTTTTGGAAGTCGGTTATTTTTTTGTAAAAAAGTTTTTATTTTACACTTTTTAGTTGTTAAAAATACTTTGTATTCAGTTGCATCCGTCAGACTGGAAGCTGGCGCCAATATAGTTGGGAAACGACGTAATTTTGTTTACTTTAATTTTTACCCGTAAGTATTCCCTCAACTGCCTATGGTCTTCATCATCAAATTTACTCAGACCATTTTTTTAACCCAATGGGTGTAAAGGTCTCATCAATATAAATTAATGAAGTCCAACCACAAAGTAGCTACTGTAAACCGTTGAGGAGTTCCCGGAACTGGCCTTTGTCTTCATCATGAGAGCTCTTATGACAGTCACAACTCATCTAGGTGTAAAGTTCTTATCAATACAAATTAATCGAGCCCAAACACAAGGTAGCTGCTGTGAATTGTTGAAGAGTTTCTTCGACTGTCTCCCGGCTCCATCATCAGATCTACTCCAGACCTTTATTAAATTGTAGTGCTTTAAAATACTTAATGAAATGCTAAGAAATGCACTTGTCGCCCCTGCAATTTTTTAAAGTTCCCCTTGTTTTCTCTGGTCTTCCACCATCAAACCCTGATATCCTTATCATGGGACCACCTTGGGAATGTCTTCTTTCCAAGAGAAAAAGAATTATCAAAATCGGTTCATAAACGACGAAGTTATGCGCGAAAATACATAAAAAAAAAACATAGGTATATACGGTCGAATTGACTAACCTCCTCCTTTTTGAAGTCGGTTAAAAATGTCTACTGGCGAGAGCGGTTTTATGTGGCTGAATTTCGCATACTATGTCCTTTCTGCCCTTGTTATTGGGTTTATTTGGGATTGTAGCATGCTAACGCAGGATGGTTTGAAGAACATAGAGTTGTCTTACTGTGAGTACAGAGCATTGCTGGTAGAGCAAAGACCTTAAACGACGCGAAAGGAGTATGCAGGTAGCTTCTTGTAGTCTCTGCCTACCCCATCATAAAGAGGCGAGAACTTATGTATGTATGTAATCATCGTTTTAGTCGAAAGACGTCCACTGTTGGACATAAACACTTCACCGACGCGACGAAGCAAACTTTCAGTAGCCAATGGGTTTCATTTTGGCAGCTTCGGTGGTGTAGCGGTAGCGAACACGGCCGCTGCACAAGGAGGCGCGGGTTCGATCCCCACATAGTGCAAATATTTGTATGCACGAATACGAATATTTGCACTGATCTGGTCGTGCCTCAGAAAGCACGTTAAGCCGTTGGTCCCGGTTGCCATACGAACATTATTGGCAGTCGTTAGGGCTTGTTGGAGCCCTCAAAAGTCCAACAATTAGTCTAACTGCAATGCTTCGATGTCGCCTTCGGGTTGTAGATCAGACGACAGTCGCTTTACGGAAAAATATCGAAGTTTAGCCAAAATCAGCAGTTAGACTGGTAAAGTGTACCCCAGACTCCAAAACTGAAAAAGCTAAGGATGCGACTGGGATTAACGCTGAGATGATGATGATGATGAATGGGTTTCATTTTGACTGTTCAACCACATTCATTGCTTTGCCTTCGTTGCTGAGTGGACACATTTTTCGAACATAATAAGCAATGGTCTTCATCAATGGTCAATCATTCATAAGAATCAGATTGAAATTGATAGTGTGTTACGCCATTAGGGTTCGGTTCTGGCTTCTGAGACTTTATCAAAGTCGATCAGTCCACCTTGGAGGCCTTCCAACGCTACGTCTTCGTAAGCGGTTGCCACTTCAGAACCTTTCGACCTCATCGGCTATTTGTTTTGCGAGCTATGTTCCCGCCCTGCGCACTGCCACTTAATCAATTCAATGTGGCAATTCTCCGAGCTTTGTCGATTATAGTCCTCCCGTGGATCTCTTCATTACGGATTCGATCACGCAGGGAAACTTCGAACAAACCAGCCAGTGGCACCGATTCTGTTGTTCACCAAGTAAAGTAATTTTAAGTCATGTGCTTCTTTTCTTTCCATTTTGTTAAGAAAAGGATAGAAGATAACATTTTAATATTTTGATCCTGTCAAATTATGATACTCCATAGACAATTTAGACGCGATTATAAACATGGCGACTAAAAATACGCCAGTTTAGGTCAGGGGCGCACTAATTTGACAGGTCTAAACTGACATTTTATCTTCTGTCCTTTTCTTATAGCAATTTAAAGAAAAAAGACGCACTTAACTTAAAATTCTCGGTGGTAGGCAACAACATCAGCCGCCGGCATAAGTTACCACCCACCAGACAAAGTCGTGTTCCGGCATGATGTTTGGTGAAGCCGTACGGTGGACGGGTCTGAGCAGTTGTGTTGCGATGTGTGCTGGGTACGATGTGCCTAATGTTGTTGTGTCGGGAGTTTGGTCGTGGAGGGTTTCCAGATCATCCTCTGGCGCAGCATCGTTGGTCGTGTTGTTGGGTTAAACATTGCATCACCTCGCTCAACTGCCGTCTTCCTTCCTATTCACTCAGTTTTTTTTGAGTGAATAGACTTAATAAGCTAGTGCGCTTTACCATCAACGATTGCATCACTGCTTACCATCAGGCGGGATTGCAGTCAAGCACTAGTTTATAACCAATAAAAAAAAAATTATTTTAGTTTGAGAACTACAGAATCGACGCCAATACCAATATCAAGTTTAGGTATAGCATGGTGTCAATATCTTCTGCACACGATTATCTTGGCACACGAGGTTGTTGACATGTGGAATGTGAACTTGGCTGTCATTGTTCCGATTGTTGTGTCGGTCAATGATCTGATAGCCGAAAGCCTCGATCAATAGTTATCGAGGCTCTCATTAGGCGGTTGGATCAGAGGCTCGATTCAAAACCTGTACTCCTCGATACGGTCGTCATCGTGAGGAGATTAGGGAGAAGTTACCACCCACCATATAAAGTCTTGCCGCCAAGCGTTCGTCGTATTCCGGCATGATGTCTGGTGAAGTCGTACGGAGAACGGGTCTGAGCAGTTCTGTTGCAATGTGTGCCGGGTACGATGCGCCAAATGTTGTTGTGTTGGAGTTTGGTCGTGGAGGGTCTCCAGATTAATCTCTCTCTGACGCAGCATCGTTGGTCGTGTTGTTGGGTTTCACATTGCATCACCTCGGCCATCTGCCGTCTTCCTTCCTATTCACTCAGTTTTTTTTTTTTTTAGTAAATGGCTCTTAATAAACTAGCGTGCTCTATCATCAACGATTGCATCACTTCTTACTATCAGGCGGGATCGCAGTAAAGCACTAGTTTATCATCATCATCATCTCAGCGTTAATCCCAGTCGCATCCGCAGCCTTTTCAGCTTGGGAGTCTGGGGTCCGCTTTACCAGTCCAACTGCTGATATGGCTAAACTTCGACATTTTCCATGAAGCGACTGCCGTCTGACCTCCACAACCCAAAGGCGACATCGAAGCATGGCAGTTAGACCAATTGTTGGACTTTTGAGGGCTCCAACAACCCGTAACGACTGCTACTAGATGTTCGTAGGGCAACCGGGACCAACGGCTTAACGTGCTTTCCGAGGCACGACCAGACCAGTGCAAATATTCATATTCATGCATACAAATACTTGCACTGTGCGGGGATCGAACCCGCGCCTCCTTGCGCAACGGTCGCGTTCGCTACCGCTACGCCACGGAGGCTGCTGTGTGCAGTAAAGCACTAGTTTATATTTATTAAAAAAAAAAGTAGCTTGGACCCTACTCCCGACATTGATGGATCAACTTCTGGTTTATGGAGTCACCTAACTGGCTTTTATTTCATTTTATCCCTCATTTCATCTCCTAGGTAGGTATAACATAAAACCTAAATATAACTAAGAAAAGCTTTTGCCGTGACGTGGCGGCCATTTTCCCTAGGATAATAAACCACACTTCCCCGCCACCTGTACAAGCAAGCCATTATTAATCTTCTTTGCTAAGTCGACTAAAAAATGACAGTTTAAAGTTTAAAGGAGTTTTCTTTCTGCATAATGATTGGACGGTTATTGCTGACGTAGGCAGTTTGAGAACCATGTAAGAAAAATAGCTTTTAAAATACTAAAATAACTATGTATTACATTATTAGTTAAAATAGAATATTTTACTCGTTATTATGTACACGGTTATGTTACAAAACATAGTTATGAAGACTTTACAAAGGAAACATCCGAAACTCGTCTCCGAGTCATTGTTTACATGAGGTGCTTTATAAGCTTTGCGAGAGTGCGTCGCAGGCCATCGCCTTGTGTGAAGCAGTGATGCTGGCAAAGGAGGAGGCGGAGCGCATAAGGCAGCGGGAATCCCAAAGCCTTCACGCCACTAGCCGTCGCAGGAGAGGCCGTCGACGACATCGAACACCTAGCCACCGTAGGCGCGGGCTTGCAGGCGGTGAGCAGTGGGCAGCTCGCCGCCCGGTAAGGACCAGGCCCGAGTCGACGGCACATTGTGTTTCACGCGCGCCTCAAAGAGATGTCAGCACATCGTGACGGGGTTCACGAAGACCGATGCCACCAGAGTTAGGGTTGCGGGTTCGTTAAAAAAGAAACCGTGGCCCTGGCGCATAGGCAAGTGAAGAAACACGGGTGGGTTTTAGTCAGTAAAAGTCTGATACGTCCTTCCGCTCCGCCCAGAGCGGGAGAGGTCATTTCATCATTTCCCATTGCAAACAAATAAAAAAGGTGCTTGTAAGTACACGACGACTCGCTAACCTGTTTCTGCAATTCCTTATATCAATACTAATTCCTTCTGTCAATAATAAATGGTGTTTACTTACAAAAATTGTTTATTATGTATATTTTTGTTTATTTATTAATTTACACATTTAATTAAATTTTCTTTATTTTCTTTTTCTTTTTTTTTATATTTCTTCTCGTCGTCCAAGATACCATAGTGTCTCAAGACTACAGTGATGACTTACGAAACTGAAACGTGGTCGCTCACAATGGGCCTCATACGAAGGCTTAGAGTCACACAAAGGGCAATGGAAAGAGTTATGCTCAGAGTTTCTCTGCGTGATCGAATCAGAAATGACGAGATCCGCAGAAGAACCAAAGTCACCGACATAGCTCTGCGAGTCTTTAAACTTAAGTGGCAGTGGGCAGGGCACATTGCTCGTAGAACCGATAGCCGATGGGGTAGTAAGGTTCTGGAGTGGCGGCCACGTACTGAGAGACGTAGCGTAGGGAGGCCCCCAACAAGGTGGACCGATCACCTGGTGAAGGTCGCGGGAAGCCGATGGATGCGGGAAGCCCAAGACCGGTCAACGTGGAAAGCCTTGGGGGAGGCCTTTGTCCAGCAGTGTACATCTATAGGCTGAAGAAGAATTACATTTTTAAAATATGTGTAAAAATATAAAAAACATGTGAGCCATCGATGTCGATGCAGGGTCCGAGCTACCTGCTTAGGACTCCAGAGACAAGAACCTTCTCACGAAGCGAGCCCTATCTAGGATTACTGCCTACTAAGGTTTTGTCGAAAAAGTAAAATATCTTCCACATTCTTCCAATGAAAAATAGCAATCAATTTTAGTCTCCAATTTCCATATCGATTTTCCCAAACTAAGTAGGAAAATGTCGAATACACGAAATTTCAACTAAAAAGCCTACAGAGGAACAAGATATGACTGTATTTCCGGTGAAATGTTCAACGATGCCTAAAGATAAGTACAAAAAACTAATTAAATATTCATTTCGGATGAATGCCTTTTTAGTTTCCAGTTTTTCGTTATTATATGTATGTTCAACATTAAATATAAAACAATAAGGAAATATTGGGTGCGAAAATCCTTGCAGGGTGGCCGTTAGCAGCTGGAGTTTCTTGCCCGTTCTTCTCCATAGGTACCTACTCTTTGAAATGGGCGACTAGCTTCATCTTATTGACTGACCGACCTTCTGACAATTCAAAAGTGCCTCTAACTGGTTCGTTTGAAATAAATGCTTTGATTTTGATTTTTTTATTTTGGAACAGAGTTGCCGCGAATGGTCTACTATTAGAGAGGTTTGTGTCCATCAGTGGCCTGTTGGTGATAATGATTGGGAAATATCTTGCAAAAGATAAATAATACATATGTTGTTTAAAATAAGGTAAAAGGGACATGTAAGGCAGTCGATTCCGAATGTTCCAAACTAATGTTATTTGACTTTGAAGATTATTTCAATTGTAATTAATTTGATTCTAAGCCACGTATCCATTAGTAAACATTTGTTAATAAACACAGTTTATAAACAGTTCATATACATTGGTGATGAAACATTGTTTATGATACGTGTTGCCGTGCTCCCCACTACGAGTGGAAAGCAAGACGAAGCATCTAGTTTATAAACAAAAGTCAACTGGTGTGGACATGTTTTGCGCGAGTTTATAATCATGGAGGTAGTGTGGTTCAACAACCAAATTTCGATGCTCATAGAGCTTTATCACCACCTCACAACGCCTCAAATAGATAAATTAAAAAAGAAACTATGCTTGGGCCGACATTGCTGCAGAATTGCATATAGCGCAAAAAGAAGTGGAATCAAAGATGCATATATTATATTGTACGAGTATATTATACAGTATGTTAAATAACAGAGGGCGTTCCCTTAAACTCGTTAATATATATCATTAATAGATTAAAATAAAAATATCAGCATAGAAAAATAAGCATAAAAAAATCCGAATAAAAAAAAAATTTAATTGGAAATAAATTTGAAACCTCCTGTTTTAAATCAAAATAGTAGCGTAGTATCATAAACAAATTGCGACCTTGCCGTCTTTCAAGTTCGCGTGTACAGTGTGTTTCTTTTACATGTCAATTTAAAAATTTTATTGAATTTTTTCTTATTGGAAAAATTAAAAAAAAAATTGTTTTCGAATGGAAATATTTTTTTTAGCATGTATGTATGCTATACTATTTCGGGTTAACGGGAACGCCCTCTGTTAGTTAACATACTGTATATTTATTACTCACAATTTAGTCGTGAAAAGAAAAATAATCATATATGAATCCTTACCTTTTGAGAAGGAGAAGCAGAAGCAAAAGCAGAAGCAGAAGCAGAAGCAGAAGCAGAATCAGAAGGAGAAGAAGAAGGAGGAGAGGAGATGGAGAAGGAGAGGGAGAGGGAGAAGGAGAGGGAGAAGGAGAGGGAGAAGGAGAGGGAGAAGGAGAAGGAGAAGGAGAAGGAGAAGGAGAAGGAGAAGGAGAAGGAGAAGGAGAAGGAGAAGGAGAAGGAGAAGGAGAAGGAGAAGGAGAAGGAGAAGGAGGAGGAGAAGGAGAAGGAGAAGGAGAAGGAGAAGGAGAAGGAGAAGGAGAAGGAGAAGGAGAAGGAGAAGGAGAAGGAGAAGGAGAAGGAGAAGGAGAAGGAGAAGGAGAAGGAGAAGGAGAAGGAGAAGGAGAAGGAGACGGAGAAGGAGAAGGAGAAGGAGAAGGAGAAGGAGAAGGAGAAGGAGAAGGAGAAGGAGAAGGAGAAGGAGAAGGAGAAGGAGAAGGAGAAGGAGAAGGAGAAGGAGAAGGAGAAGGAGACGGAGAAGGAGAAGGAGAAGGAGAAGGATAAGGAGAAGGAGAAGGAGAAGGAGAAGGAGAAGGAGAAGGAGAAGGAGAAGGAGAAGGAGAAGGAGAAGGAGAAGGAGAAGGAGAAGGAGAAGGAGAAGGAGAAGGAGAAGGAGAAGGAGAAGGAGAAGGAGAAGGAGAAGGAGAAGAGGAGAAGGAGAAGGAGAAGGAGAAGGAGAAGGAGAAGGAGAAGGAGAAGGAGAAGGAGAAGGAGAAGGAGAAAGGAGAAGGAGGAAGAAGGAGGAGGAGAAGGAGAAGGAAGGAGAAGGAGAAGGAGGAGAAGGAGAAGGAGAAGGAGAAGGAGAAGGAGGAGAAGGAGAAGGAGAAGGAGAAGGAGAAAGAAGGAGGAAGGAGAAGGAGAAGGGAGAAGGAGAAGGAGAAGGAGAAGGGAGGAGAAGGAGAACATATTTAACACAGAACGGTCTCCAAAGCCTGGAGTACAGGCGTAGATTAGCTGTTTCCGTCGGCTCTTAAAAACTAGCGCTCTTTACCATCAACGAAAGAAGAAAAGAGCCGTAAGCCCAAAGCCGAAAGTCGAAAGCCGAAAGCTGAACTGACCTTTGTCTTCATCATCAGCTGGCCAATGACAATTACAACCCATCTAGGTGTAAGGTTCTTCATCATTCATCATCATCATCATTTCAGTCCCCAAGTCTCCACGTCGACCGGTTCTGCGCCTCCCGAATCAGCGGTTCCCCGCGACCTTCACTAGGTCGTCGGTCCACCTTGTCGGGGCCTACCCACGCTGTGTCTTCCTGCAATGTGGCCGCCCACTGGCACTTTAGTGTTGCCATTCTTCGGGCTATGTCGGTTACTGAACGAGAGTTTCTGTTTATTGTGGTGTCAGTTTCTGCGGATCTCCTCATTCCTGGTTTAAAGTTCTTATCAATACAAATTAATCAAGCACAAACACAATGTAGCTGCTGTGAATCATTACGAACGATTGCATCACTGCTTACCATCAGGCAGGATTGCAGTCAAGCACTAGTTTATAACTAATAAAAAAAAAGAGTGCTTGACTGCAATCTCGCCTGATGGTAAGCAGTGATGCAATCGCTGATGGTAAAGCGCGTTAGTTTATTAAGCCTATTCACTCAAAAAAACTGAGTGAATAGGAAGGAAGACGGCAGTTGAGCGAGGTGATGCGATGTTAAACCCAACAACAAGACCAACGATGCTGCGCCAGAGGGAGATTGATCTGGAGACCCTTCACGACCAAACTCCCGACACAACAACATTTGGCGCATCGTATCCGGCACACATCGCAACACAACTGTTCAGACCCGTCCTCCGTACGGCTTCACCTGACATCATGCGACGAATCGCTTGGCAGTAAAACTTTTTCTGGTGGGTGGTAACTTCTGCCTACAGCCGATGTTATGGCCTACCACCGAGTAAATACGACTCAGTCACTCTCACCGAGGGGTGGCCTGTATCCCAGCAGTGGGGACATCATAGGCTGATTATGTTATGTTACCTACTCAACTTAAAGTTAATCCTTTGCTCATGACACAAGGCACTCCAGTTAAGCTCACGAGCTAAGAAGTTGGGAGTCATTTACAAAGAAAATTTCATTAACTCGCTATGATGATTTATCACAGACTGTTTCGGTAGATTTAGCTACAAAGTTGTACTAAAATTCATTGCCTTAATTGACTTTTTAATTAGGCAAAAAGTTAGCAAACGCCGTCGTCCGCTCCGGTGCGGTCTAGCCTGATTTATGTATATCAGATTATTTCTCATAATCGCCCGGATTAAAGTGTAGTGAAAAGAAAAAGTATTTTGAAATAAACTAAGTACTCGGTAACTATCCTACTAATAACCGCTAAAGTTTAAATTTATGAATGAATGTTTATTACTCTTCCACACACAAACTCCTTGACGGATTTGGATGAAATTTGTAATCAGGATTAACGTATAGGATTGTTAATCCCAGTCGCCTCCGAAGCTTTTTAGCTTTGGAGTCTGAGGTCCGCTTTACAAGTTTAACTGCTGATTTTGGCTAAACTTCGATATTTTCACATCCCGAAGTCGATATCGAAGCATTGCAGTCAGATGTACTTGCTGTAAAGAATCTATTTGTTGGGTTAGTCTTTTTTATTGACTTGATTTTGCTCTGGCTGTTGAGAGTATGCCATCACCCAAATGTCTCGCTGGTGGTGGCGTGTGTGTTGGGTCATTAGGTTCCCTTCAATATGGTTGAGCTGAATGATGCTGATCCATACGTCATATTCATGAACGGATGCCGTCAGAGGGGACTGGTCATCTCTTAGCTGCCACGGCGTATTATAATTTCTGGATTGTTGTTGTTTTTTGTGTTTTCCATAATGGACGCTCTCAGCGTATATTTCTGCATCGTTCTCACACGGTTGATTTCAACATGAATGATGGAATTAAATATTTTTATCAATAGCTTGATAATTTAAAAGAGTGTCCATGGAGCTTCTTGCCCGTTCTTCTCCATAGGTACCTACTCTTTGGAATGGGCGACTAGCTTCATCTTACTGACTGACCGAACTTCTGACAATTCTAAAGTGCCTGTAACTGGTTTATTTGAAATAAATGCTTTGATTTTGAAATCAATTGTTGGACTTTTGAGGGCTCCAACAACCCGTAACGACTGCCATTAGATGTTCGTATGATGGCAACCAGGACCAACGCAACGGCTTAACGTGCTTTCCGAGGCATGCCCAGACCAGTCCAAATATACATAATCATGCATACAAATATTTGCACTGAGCGGGGATCGAACCCGCACCTCCTTGCGCAGCGGCTGCTTTTGCTACCGCTACGCCACGGAGGCTGTCTGATGATTTCTATTCTGATATTCCTACGAAACGCAGCTAAACAATAAAATCAGCTTAGAAAGTTACAAGGCATTTCATTGTAAAGTTAGTTATTTAGGTATACGATCCCGATTACCGTGTCGGACTAAGCATTGTTGCGTTTTTCCTGGGACCCTAGTCTGTTATTACAATAGTTTCAGAATGGTCAATCATTGATCTCATAATTATCGATATTAAAAAGTTTCGTAATCTACTAACAAAATGGCGTCGTTATGACTTTCCAGTGGTAAATCACTGACATTCCATCCCATAAATTTTCAAATTGAGCCGTCATTTTTAGAAATAATGACTGCTCAATATATGCAATACGGCAATATCATTCTATCACCATTCCATTACGAGACGACTGACCGGTCATTGACCTAATATAGCACATTAGGAACTTTCAGCACAGTGACAATGGAATTGTTTTAGAAGAGCAAATTTATAAAAAAATAGCAAACTAGGGCCCCTGGATGTTTCCCCGATTGAGAACTAGAGGCTCTTTACATGGGATTTGAATATTATCATCCTGACGGTTTCAGTCGCGGTGGCTTATCTAATAATGGAGATTAGCCAGGTGGGTAGGAGATAATTATTGTAGTTTACAAATTTATGTGAAAACACAGATGCACTCTGTGTTCCGTTCTTGCCATAATTTCATGGGACTTACACTAGTACATATCGACGCTTGAAAGGCAATCATACCTATCTAAGCGACAAAAATTCGTAAATTGAGTTATACAATACGTAAAGAAAACCCTGTCCGATCCATGAAGGTATTATTAGGTATCGATAACTGATTCTAATAATGCCCACAAAGACAGGCTAAACTTAAAAAAAAAATCCCCTTAAAAAATAAATATCATTTCGCAAAAAGAGGTAACTTAATACATGTGCGATAAGCAACCCCTTCCGCGGGCGGCGGGGGGCAGGGCACGCAGCACCTGTGACGTGGTCGCGTCTCTATTCGCTTATAATAATACCGGTGTTGTCACTTTTTTTAAAATTACCAAATTTAGGGGAAATCGGAAATAATTCCCGGGAAAAAAAGGATTATTTCAAAATTCATTATTATTGTTACTATGATGATTACGTTAAATTTTATATTATATTTGGTCATGTGTTTACCTAACCTTTATTATCCCTTTGGGTCGGACAGGGTTATCTTTACATATTGTATACACCATTCGAACCGCCAGATTATTCTGCGTCGTTTGGTGTATATAACTCAATTCACGATTTTTTGTCGCTTAGATATGATTGCCTTTCAAGCGTCGATATGTACCTATATTTATGTAAGACTCGAGCGTCTGAGACACCACTTGTCGCTGCTGATTCGTCATCTGCAGGTCGTACATGCAGGTGATTGAAAAATAATACTCGCAAAATAAAGCACTTTATTTACTTCCAAATATCACAATGAAACTTAACCATTAACTTTAATGATTACAACGATTATCACTGATTAAATCAAATTACTAAAGGTTCATTTATGTGATAATCGCTTCCCAAAAGTGATTGCCACACCGCCGCCATGACACTTATAACCCCTTTAGTGTTACTACTAGCTCTAAATTAAAAATACTCAGCAGGCATTTCAATACTCAATAGGGCATTTGACTAAAAGAACTAATTAGTCCGTCAGCCAGATTTCAAAAAAATACTAGACACGTATTTTTTCTTTTTTCATGTAAACAAAAAATGAAGACGACACAGGGCGTTGAAAACTCGTGTGACTTCACTGCACGCTACACTTTTTAGCGGCCAGTGACGTCGCCAGCCACCACTTCTGATCTTTGATGCCTTTTACATTTGTAAATTTTTATTGATTTGATAAAACAAAATGTACATATCCAATATTTTTCTATAATCTGAATGACGCACTGAATAAAATCATTTTTTTTTTACCCAGGAAACATCCCTATTACAGGGTAAAAATAATCGATATCAACTTTTAGTAAAAGTTTTTTACAATAAATCGTGTAAATCATCACGTGCCGTCATCACCTGTCCCATTTCAAAATCTAGTAAGGGACATTTTTTATAAAAATCTTTGAATTGCATAATCTTGTTACCCTAGTGAGTCCCCGCTGAATACAAAATCACATACGTTAAAAACTCTCTTAAAAGCAAGATATATTTAAGCATCAATACCTAGTAAGTGCACTATTTACCCCCTCGTAACAGTTTAAAACCTAGTAATTCTCTGGACTTGGACAACCAAGTTAAACGTGCGTAGTTCTCAAAGGTTGACCTATAATAACTACGCGTATAAAATTTATTTTCAGATCCTTACTAGGTTTTGAAATGGAGCAGCCGTCATACATAACTGCTTAATGTAAGTTACCTACAACTCTACCTTATCCCTCAGAAAACACAGTCATGGTAATATGTCTGTTATTTCTACCTAACGTCATACCTACCTATGTATTTATATGCATGAGCTCATAATTATGCTTAATTCACACTAACATCAGCGAAATATTGACGTGGAGTGATAGATGGTTGCTATGACATGCCGTGACCTGCAAGATACCGCAGATGAACACCGGTAATCTGGGATGTCAGTTCACTAATGTATACTTATAAATATAAAAGGATATTATACAATATGTAAAGAAAACCCTGTCCAATCCGTGAAGGTATTGTTAGGTATCGATAACTGATTCTACTAATGACGAATCCAACCATACAAAGCAGAGCAAAACTAAAAAAAAATCATTCAAAAAAAGAATCGCAGAAGGAGGTAAATTAATACATGTGCAATACATGCACGGACGAACGGGGGCACGGCACGTGGTCGTATCGCTATTTACTTCAAAATTCATTAGTATTGTTACTACGATGATTACATTGATTACGTATAATTTCATAGTTTTTTGGTCATGTGTTTACCTAACCTTTTTATCCATATGGGTCGGACGGGTTTTTCTTTACATATTGTATATTTAAAAAATCAAAGATATTATAGAAAGGATATTTTATATTTTAAGTAGGATCTAAGTAAAATATTTAATAATGGTTTAGATTTCTTAAATGTAATGGCGAGTTTGAGGTTTCGTATGATTTCTTAGAAGCCATGGTGGCTTACTGAAATCATACAACAGATCTCGAGAGATTGAGCAAAAGATTCTAGACCTATCAGAATACCGATGCCAGATACATTTTTTAATATTGAAGTTTAATAAAGAGTACCCTAAGGTGGTTTTTCTCAGGCTATCCTAATGACGATCTTCGCAACTTGGCTGGTAGCTGTTGGGTAAGTTTTGCCGAAAATGGAATAAATGGCGTGAAATAGAAGAGACATGATGTGTAACAGTAGGCTGCTATAAGCAGATGAGATAGGAGCAATCAATCTGAATGCACTGACGCCAACACCTCTGTTGACATTTTATTTAAATTTAAGTTGAGTTCATATTTTCTTTACAATTTATTAAGAAAAGGACAAAAGATAATACACCATGATAAAACATTTTTTTTTTATATTTATAATTTATTTACTTTACTATTTTTTTTACTAATTTTAAGTTAGATGCACTTCTGTGCTTAAAGCGCATAAGTTAAAATTTAGTTTAGTTTGTAAAAAACAGAAGTGAGCAAATGGATTCAATGACCATTCTAGGTGGTCCAGACCGAGACACTGAACACGTATTACGAACTGCGCCACTATGATAATGGAATGACAATGGAATCGATTGGACTAACAAATTTATAAAAATAGTTTGACGATCGTACGGTATCAACCGGGCATCTAACTGCTCAGATGATTAATTTACATAAACTTCATTTTAGGCCCATGCGAAGCACACGACGAATCACACTAACAATGGGTTTTGTTGACAGGGTGGTACTTCTTGACGTTTTTTACGTTGCTAAGCAAACAAAGCATAATAATAAATAATAGTGGTTACAAACCAGCCTCTCAAGTATGAGTGCGCGGGTTCGATTCCAGGTCAGGCAAGTATTTGATGTAACTTTTCTAATAACGCTATTTTTTCTAATATATCTTGGAATAAATTTGTTCAGGTGAAGGAAAATGAATTGAGGAAACCTGGACTTTAAGTCAGAAATCGCCAATCCAACTTATGCAGCGTTGTTGCAGTGCTCAATATCTTGTAGTATGAGAGGTAGATTGTGCCCAGCAGTGGGAGATAAAAGGTTGCCATGATTGTAAAGGCTACAGTCATAGCTGGAATGACAAAAGTACAAAATGTCTTGATTCTCCGTATTCCCATCATCCCGACTGATTTGCCATTTCAATTTGAAAGAGTACAGTTCCTTCTGAAAGCAGCATTTGCTATAACAATAACAAAGCCGACAGACGCTTAAAGTTACCAAGTTCATTTAGAAACGACATGTTTTTCTCATGGGCAACTCTATGTGGCATGCTCCTGCATGCATGCACCTGTGCCCAGCAGTGGGACGATAAAAAAAAGGTTGATGATGATGAAGCAAACAAATGTTTCATTCATTAAAGCAGTGGATTAAGGCAAGAACGATTAAAATGATTCAGATTTTGACTGATTCTATGTTACGCGATTAGGGTGTTGGCTGACACCGTTAAAGTATAGAACCTACGTATCGACAAAAACCACTTAACCACAAAGACATCACTAGTTAAAAACCGTCTGATTTCAGTAGTGATTTATAGACAATAAGGAGCAACTTTTAATTTCGCAAGGTAGCTGTATCTAAGCTATTTGTTTGAGGGTGGGTGGTTATAAAACTGTCTTCTCGCCGTGTTTTATTGTTTTGAACGTGACTCTGAGTTTGCATGTTGCCTAATTTGCTCGGCGATTTATAATTTTTAGAGCATTAAGGGTAATGGGAGAAAAATGTTTTAGTGTGAAAATTACAGCGTAATGAGCATTTTTCATCATCATCTTTCATTCAACATCCTTAATTTCAAAGGAATGAATTAAATAATTGATTTTTGGAAGTAGATAGGGTTTTAAAACACTTTTACAAGTCAAGTTTGTATGTTATAAAAAAGATATTTTTTCTCTAAAAAGATATAGACTGCTAAACATAGACAAGTTTAAAGTTTTTTTGAGCTTTGTATAAAGTAAACTTAACTTGATTTGTAACTTTGTGTAAAGTTGTTTTTGCTTGGCGCCGATCCTGCCTGATGATAAACAGTGATGCAATGGTTGATGGTAAGGTGCACAAGATTATAAAGAGCCTATTCACTTTAGCCTTAAAGACACTTAAATTGTAATCAGGCGGAAAGACTGGCAAATTGTTTCAGTTCCGAAGAACTGAAACAATTTGCCAGTCTTACCGCGTACACCGAAGTGTACGCGGTATACAAGACGAGGCGAAATGCTTCGTCCATTTTGAGTCGTCCGTCGTAGGTTTAAAAAAAAAATCATTCAGACTATTAGTTTCCGTTTTTAGGGTTCAGTACAAAACATTTAAAAATGTGACCTTATTACTATGACTCCACTGTCCTTCTATCCGTATGTCACCACGCTATATCTCAAGAACCATGATAGACTTTTTCAAACATATTTATTGTATCTTTTTATTTAATACAGGCATTGTGTTGGTCAGTTTATAGAAAAAATACGTTTCCTCACCCATAGTGACTACATGCACACGCATATCCAAAATTTTAATGGTTATTATTACCCGACTACGGCAAAGCAAAAGGAGGGTTATGATTTTCACTTCTATTATTTTGTATGTATGTCCCGTATGTTCATCTGTTCCCTCGTAACTCCTAATCGACAAAGACAGATCTGTGATTAGCTCGAAGCGTCTTAATTACCGGTCTGGTTATAGGCTATCCGGTTATCTTTAATGTGGCGCCCTCTATCGGACATAACTACAGATATAAAAAAATTAGTTAAGATAAATCATGCCGTGTTTGGTATCTAATAAGCGTTTGCCACATTGTACATGAATATATATATACAATACTATTAATCCTGTTTGATTCTTATGACTTTACCTCGTATTGCATCCACCGTACGCTGATTGCACTATTCAATCTTTTCGTATCATAAGACAATGGTTCATTATACTCTTTCCATTAAATTTAATAAAGACCACTGCCAATTTCCGTATCATGTAAAGGGCCTTGTTCGGGCTTCTGCCATACAGCCAAGGTTTTTTTTTTCTGAAATATCTATCTATCCTAGCATAAACCTAAACTCTTGTTCACCAAAAGACAAGTACTTGCACTTTTACTACATAAATCACGCATTTTTATTTAGTAAACGCACTATAAATAATTTTAAAGTCCAATGAAAAATCTTGGATAAAATTATAATTTATTTACTTTACTATGGACCTAACTTAAAATTTAGTTTAGTTTGTAAACAACAGAATCGGAGCAAATGTCATTCAATGACCATTCTATTAGCTATTACGACTACTATGATGTACAAATTTTATAGAGCCACCGGTATCAACCGGGGCATCTAGTCTGCTCCATGATTAATTTACATAAACATATTTTAGGCCCAGCGAAGCATTTACCTAACACACTAACAATGGGTTATTTTGACAGTTCAACCACATTCTTGACGTTTTTTACGTTGCTAAGCAAACAAAGCAGTCGTGGTGGCCTAGTGGTTACAACACCAGCCTCTCAAGTATGAGTGCGCGGGTTCGATTCCAGGTCAGGCAAGTACCAATGTAACTTTTCTAAAGTTATATGTGCTTTCTAAGTATATCTTGGACACCAATGACTGAAGGTGAAGGAAAATATCTTGAGGAAACCTGGACTTTAAGTCAGAAATCGCCAATCCGCATTGAGCAAGCGTGGTGATTACGCTCAATCCTTCACTGTATGAGAGGAGACCTGTGCCCAGCAGTGGGACGATAAAAGGTTGATGATGATTGTAAAGGCTACAGTCATAGCTGGAATGACAAAAGTACAAAATGTCTTGATTCTCCGTATTCCCATCATCCCGACTGATTTGCCATTTCAATTTGAAAGAGTACAGTTCCTTCTGAAAGCAGCATTTACAGTTCATTTAGAAACGACATGTTTTTCTCATGGGCAACTCTATGTGGCTGCTCCTGCATGCATGCACCTGTGCCCAGCAGTGGCAAGGTTGAAGCAAACAAATGTTTCATTCATTAAAGCAGTGGATTAAGGCAAGAACGATTAAAATGATTCAATTTTGACTGATTCTATGTTACGCGATTATTACGAACCTACGTATCGACAAAAACCACTTAACCACAAAGACATCACTAGTTAAAAACCGTCTGATTTCAGTAGTGATTTATAGACAATAAGGAGCAACTTTTAATTTCGCAAGGTAGCTGTATCTAAGCTATTTGTTTGAGGGTGGGTGGTTATAAAACTGTCTTCTCGCCGTGTTTTATTGTTTTGAACGTGACTCTGAGTTTGCATGTTGCCTAATTTGCTCGGCGATTTATAATTTTTAGAGCATTAAGGGTAATGGGAGAAAAATGTTTTAGTGTGAAAATTACAGCGTAATGAGCATTTTTCATCATCATCTTTCATTCAACATCCTTAATTTCAAAGGAATGAATTAAATAATTGATTTTTGGAAGTAGATAGGGTTTTAAAACACTTTTACAAGTCAAGTTTGTATGTTATAAAAAAGATATTTTTTCTCTAAAAAGATATAGACTGCTAAACATAGACAAGTTTAAAGTTTTTTTGAGCTTTGTATAAAGTAAACTTAACTTGATTTGTAACTTTGTGTAAAGTTGTTTTTGCTTGGCGCCGATCCTGCCTGATGATAAACAGTGATGCAATGGTTGATGGTAAGGTGCACAAGATTATAAAGAGCCTATTCACTTTAGCCTTAAAGACACTTAAATTGTAATCAGGCGGAAAGACTGGCAAATTGTTTCAGTTCCGAAGAACTGAAACAATTTGCCAGTCTTACCGCGTACACCGAAGTGTACGCGGTATACAAGACGAGGCGAAATGCTTCGTCCATTTTGAGTCGTCCGTCGTAGGTTTAAAAAAAAAATCATTCAGACTATTAGTTTCCGTTTTTAGGGTTCAGTACAAAACATTTAAAAATGTGACCTTATTACTATGACTCCACTGTCCTTCTATCCGTATGTCACCACGCTATATCTCAAGAACCATGATAGCTAGATATTTATTTATTTTAATACAGGCATTGTCCATAGTTATAGATACGTTTCACCCATAGTGACTACATGCCACGCATATTAAACATTTTAATGGTTTTATTACCCGACTACGGCAAAGCAAAAGGAGGGTTATGATTTTCACAGGCTATGTATGTATGTATGTATGTATGTATGTTCATCTGTTCCCTCGTAACTTCTAAATTACGACAAATGACATATCATTAGAAGCGTCTTAATTGTCCGCTGGTTATAGGCTATATAGGGTTTCACAAACTCTAATGTGGCGCCCTCTATCGGACATAACATACAGAGTAAAAAAATAAAGTTAAGATAAATATGCCGTGTTTGGTATCTAATAAGCGTTTTGCTTGTACATTTTGAATATATATATATATATATTACTAGCATTTGCTTATGACTTTACCTGTATTCATGGGCTGATTGCATATAATTCACATCTTTTCGTTCATAGCTTCTTTACTACTTATCAGAATAAGACCACTGCAGTATCATTAGAAGGGCCTTGATATTCTGTTGGTTATGAGCTATAAAGCTTGTCACCAAATTTAGTATTGCGCCCTCTAGCGGACAAAAAGTTATATGTAAATATAAAATTAAAATAAATATAGGTACCGTGTTTGGCATCAATTGAAAGAGCTTCACGAGTACTTTATGTTGGTACATAATTACAGGAATGCTTTTTAGTTCATCAATTTAGCTTTTGTTAATATTATGCGTCACAAATACACTTTAACACCAAAATAGTACAAATAGATCAACTGCAGTTTTCATGTTTGATTATTTTTGAAAGTGTGACTAAAACAATAGTTAGCAACTTTGTTTAGTGCAGTATTCTTTTATACTCACCTCGTTTTTTTCGTAGTTGGTTTTAGTTTTTTTTTTTACTTTTTATTTAAATTACAGCTTACAATTTTTACAAAGTTTACAAAATTATAAATATTATAGAATTTAAATTAAGCTATTATACATTACAAATTATTATTAATTAATTGATTTAAAACATGTCAGTTTTTTAATTATTTTATTTTACAATAATGACTATTTTTTTCAAATGATGTGTCCGATAGTCAATGTTCAATCATGATGGTGATGATGATGATGATGATGATTACAGTTTTTACAAAGTTACAAATATCATAAAATTTAAGATAAGCATTTATTATTAATTGATTGAATTAAAACATGTTAGTTTTTTAATTATTTTATTTTACAATAATTACTCATTTTTTTAAACGATATGTCCGATAGTCAATGTTCAGATTGAATAATTCGGTTCTAGTCACGAAAATTGCTCGGAATACAATATTTATTACACTGTTATTACAGTTCAACAAGCGTATTCGAAAAGAAGCTCTTGTCCTTCTTAGATCGAAAAAGAAGTCACCCACTCGATTCTCAAGGAACATACCAGACGCGCTACACCGCCAATGCAGGTTAAACATGGCCCAAAACGCGTTATTGTATTGTACACGAAGTACGCTGTAGGCTCTCTTCATGTACTGGTACCATAGCTGACATAGCATGGCATGTAGCTACATAGCTTCAAGTGCCGGACCGGTACGTGTGGAGGCGGCGACGCCCGCAACTGCTAAACGTGCCTGTGGCCAGAACCAACCTACTGGCGAAAGCACCCCTCACCCGTGCAATCATGTGCAATCGTGCAATCAGCAAAAATGTTCTTTGAGTGAACTCGCAAGAGTTTTATTAAATATTATTAGTTATGTTTAAGAATTAGTGTATGTATATTAAAGTATTAGTGGATAACTGCACTGTTGATAACTGCACAATTAGGGTAAGACCAGTAAGGACAGTTGTAAACTGATAAATAAATAAAAAAAAATAAAGGTAGTTTTCACAAATAATGTATTTCACTTGTCGCTGTAACAAACAAGCATGTTACCTGTGTGGAGACCAGACGTTTCCCTGTTACATCTTAAAACACCAGCATGGTATGGCCACGCAATTCTGTTGAGACCACCACGCCATGCCGAGGAGAATTATCACCATAGTAAAGACTGCCAGCAAGATCCTTGAGTATTGTAAGTCCAGCTGGAGAATACCAGATGCTGCAAATTCTGTTGTTTACAAACGAAGGTAAATTTGAGTTTAGTGCGTTTTCTATTTCATTAGAAAAAGGACAGAAGATGAAATATTAAATTAGTCCTTAGTTTTTTAATGTAATAAAAAGATGCATTGAACTAAGATTTTATTTAGTAACAAGGCAATCGACGCTACAGTCCATAATTTGGACTCATCGTATGTCAAGAACTGTTCTTTGCTCAAAATCACACAAAGGGCGATGGAAAGAGCTATGCTTGGAGTGTCTCTGCGCGATAAAATCGGAAATGAGGACATCCGCCGATGAACCAAAGTCACAGACATAGTTCTTCAAGTCGCTAAAATTAAGTGGCAGTGGGTGAGAGGCACATTGCTCCTAGAACGGATGGCCAATGGGGTTGTAAGCTTCTGGAGTGGTGGCCACGTATCGGAACACGCAGCGTAGGGAGGCACCCAACAAGGTAGACCGATGAACTGGTAAAGGTCGCGAGAAGCCGCTGAATGCCGGCAGTATAAGACCGGTCATCGTGGAAATCCTTGGGGGAGGCCTTTGTCCAGCAGTGTACCTCTATAGGCTGAAGAAAAAGAAGAGGAAGGTGTTAAAACCCACAGGACGCACTAGTTGAAGTCCTTCCTCCTAAAACATTTAGGGAATTGCGACGAGAAGACTGAGTAATACTCGCCAGCTAATATAAGGGACCAACAACAATATAACTGATGAAATGTAGATTTAGGACAGGTGTTTGTCTTTGCCTGCCCCTTTGATTAAAAAGCCGTAATGTGAAGTTATATTGGTTTAAGCATAAATCAACGAAAGGTAAAGTCTATTACAAATGTTACAAGTTAGTGTTATTCCAAGTTAAACAAATATCTAGTTCATTTCAATTGTAATAAAGTTGATTTTGGATTGACTAGCACTTTTAAAAAAAGTTATATAAATTGAAAGGTAGTAAATAAGTGGCGAATGTTGATAGGATTCACTGCTCGACATGAGATATTATCTAATATATAAAATTCTCGTGTCGCGGTATTTGTGGTTAAACTCCTCCGAACCGGCTTTCCCGATTCTCATGAAATTTCGTGTGCATATTGGGTAGGTCTGAGAATCGGACAACATCTACTTTTTATCCCCCTAAATATTAAGGGTAATCCACCCCTATTTTTTAATATAGATCTATATCGCCCTTTACAGCACATGATTTAAATAAATAGTTTCGAATTTAAAAATTGTGGGGCATCGCATTTGCGGCGGTACCGGCCGGTTGGGCGGCGGGCCGCTATGTTTTTTATACAACGTTAACAGTTTTTTTGTAATGTATTTAGTGCCAGTGTTCAATAAAATAGATGCCAATATAAATGAAAATATGTGTGGTATGTATGCACTATAACAATATAATATTTAGACTATCTATATCGTCGTATCCCCCCCTGTTTGAGGGAAAGTAGATTTTTTCGAGAATTTTCTCTAGCTACATTCATCAGGTATGTTTTATTAAGAGACCGCTTTTTCTCATATGTCGTATTCCATAAGGAAGCAATGTTCATATGAAATGCCTGTTGAATTATTTGGCGAGCTCTTTGTTACAATGGCATTACAGAGCCTCTTTGTTTTCGGTTAAGTATTCAATATTTTGACTAGCGCTTTTAATTTGAATGCTTCGGGATATATGCAATGGGCGCCTGAAGATGGAAGACTTAGTCGTGGCCGGCTCTGAAAGATAACGAGATGATCTGAACGCGCACCGCAACGGTTGGTTGGACGTGGCAGGGAAACAGAGTTCCTCGAAGCATCTGAGTTGGGGTTTTGCCCGGCAAAGGGATACAATAATGCTAATAATAAAATTGTTAAGGCAGGGTTTGCGAAGAAAAAGATGAAGTTTGATTTTTATTTATGATTTACGTTCGAACTACGAAGTTACGAACACCGAGTTACGAAGTCGTGAATTCAAATCCAGAGAAACGCATTGATTTGAGCATAATTTCATCACGACTTCATTCAAAGCGATAAATGAAAATATCGTAAGGAAACCGACACTTTTTATTATTATAATAACTAGCTATCCGACCGCGGCTTCGCTCGCGTGGAATTCAATGAATATCATTTTTTTTTTTCAAAAAAATGTAGCCTATATCCTTTCTCAGGGTTTAAAGATTGTCTGTGGCAAATTTCATAAAAATCGGTTGAGAGGTTTAAGCGGGAAAGCGTAACAGACGTCTGTCTGTTACGCTCTGTCTAGACAGAGTAACTTTTGCATTTATAATATTAGTATGAATAACAGGAGGCCTGTGTTCATCATTGGTCATAATATAACCTAACCAACATTCTGTCTGGACTTCAAAATAATCAGGACAATAACAGGGAAATACACCTACTACACGTCTATAGTAGTAGAAGAAGAAGAAGCAGTATAGTAGATAACAAGGTGAAGGAAAACATCTTGAGGAAACCTAGACTTTAAGTCTAAAATCACCAACCCGCATTGAGTTAGCGTGGTGATTACGCTCAATCCTTCTCTGAGAGGGAACCTGTGCCCAGCAGTTAGACGATAAAAAGGTTGATGATGATGATAATGACAAGTATAGTATTGTAGTTGCAGTCGTTATCACCCTCTCCCAGTAACTGAATGTAAAGATACCCCTTAATAAACCTATTTGTCAGATTTTCTGAAGCTCTAGGAATTAATTTCATGATGAATGAAATATTAGCGAATCTACTTCAGGATTCCGGGAATTTGACTTTCGACGGCGGCGGAGAGAAGGTAGTTTTATGTTAAATCATTTCTCTGTAATAACCGCTCTATCAGTTTGATTTTCATTTCCCATATTTGCGGGCTTGCAGTAACACTCTTTAGGGATAGGAAACGTTGGAAACGAATTTCTCCGAAATAAGCATTAAACAACAATGCATTTCATGCATGAGCTAACAATGGGCCTTATAAGAAGGCTCAAAGTCACTCAAAGGGGAATGGAGAGCGCTATGCTTGGGGTTTCACTGCGTGATCAATTCAGAGATGAGGAGATCCGCAGAAGAACGAGAGTAACCGACGTAGCCCGAAGAATTGCAACACTAAAGTGGCAGTGGGCTGGACACATTGCTCGTAGGACCGATGCCCGATGGAGCCGACGGGTTGTCAAGTGGAAACCACGCACCGGAAGACGCAGCGTGGGTATGCCCTCGACGACAAGGTGGACCGACGACCTGGTGAAGGTTGCGGGAAACCGCTGGATCAGGGAGCCGCAGGACCGGTCGTCGTGGAGAACCTGGGGGAGGCCTATGTCTAGCAGTGGACGTCTTTCGGCTGAATTGATGATGAAGCATTAAAGAACAGCTCTTGTAGTATAAGCAGTGTTAGCCTTATTGTAATGGTTCCGGCTTACGATTTGTAGACCCTGGGTTCGAAATCTGGCGTTTATAATTTCATAATAACTGCTCTCAAAACCATTTATTTAATGTTTATAACAATGTTTAATTTTTGTCTATTTTAAAATAATTCGTCGTCGTCGTTATCAAAATTTTATCGTCCCACTGCTGGGCACAGGTCTCCAATGATACAGAGAAGGATTGAGCGTAATCACCATTCATCATTGGTGTCCAAAATATACTTAGAAAGTACATATAACTTTAGGAAAGTCATTGTTACTTGCCTGACCTGGAATCGAACCCGCACACTCATAGTTGTGAGGCTGGTGTTTTACCCATTAAGCCACCACGAGTCATACAATAATTATTTCCATTCAATATATTTCATTTTAATTTGAGAAAGCCAGCAAGCTTTTAAAATGAAATAAACGCTGCTGCGTTAAAATAATGATTATATACAAAAGGGCCATAAGGGCTGGCTGCATTCCCACGTCCTATTGCAATGCTAGTTCCTTTACAAATAATGGCATAGCCTTCTGGTCACGTGAAGAGTCAACGCGCTTGGCGATATTAGTAAATCATTTCAATTGTTACTTACGTATAGTGGAATATATTAATTGGTCTCTTCATATCTAAAACAACTTTTAAGATAATATGATTGATGATGCTGATCCATACGTCATGTTCGTGAACGGACGCCGTCAGTGGGGACTGGTCATCTCTTAGCTGCCATGGCGTATTTTAATTTCTGAATTGATTTTTGTGTGTTTTCTATGGACGCTCTCAGCGTACAATATATTTCTGCATCGTTCTCACACGGTTGATTTCAACATGAATGATGTAATCAAATATTTGTAACAATAGCTTGAAAATTTAAAAGAGTGTCCATGGAGTTTCTTGTCCGTTCTTCTCCATAGGTACCTACTCTTTGGAATGGGCGACTAGCTTCATCTTATTGACTGACCGACCTTCTGACAATTCAAAAGTGCCTGTAACTGGTTTATTTGAAATAAATGATTTGATTTGAATTAATTCTAACAAAATTTGGAATGTAAAGAAGAAGACTGAAGAAAAAGTATTTATTTATTTAATGTTTTAGACATTATTTACATATATCTAGTAAATAGCAGTTCAAGGTATGAAAAATGGAATAGCTATGGGCCCAGATGATATACCAGTAGAAGTATGGAAGTGTTTAAAAGGAGATGGATGTATGTGGCTGACTTTATTCTTCAATAAGTTGTTGCATGAAGGAGAGATCCCACAAGAATGGTGCAATAGTTCACTAGTGCCCATCTTTAAGAATAAAGGTGATGTACAGGACTGTAACAACTATCGAGGGATAAAGCTCATGTCACATAGTATGAAGGTATGGGAGAAAGTGATTGAGAAAAGATTGCGAGAGGAGAGTGAGATTACCCCAAACCAGTTTGGGTTTATGCCAGGTCGAGGAACAATGGACGCCACTTTTGCACTCCGCCAAGTGTGCGAGAAGTACAGACGTGCACACAAGAACTTGCACATGGTGTTCATTGATCTGGAGAAAGCGTATGATAGGGTACCTCGTGACGTGCTGTGGTGGGCCCTGAAAGAGAAAGGCTTGCCTGGGAAGTATGTAGAGTTAATTCGTGCTATGTACAGTCGGTCTCGTACCTACGTCCGGTCGGCTGCTGGCAATACCGACGAGTTCAGTGTGGCGGTAGGCTTGCACCAGGGATCGGCTTTAAGTCCGTACCTCTTCCTGTTGATTATGGACGCTCTTACGTCGGACATCCAGGAGGAGGCACCCTGGTGCATGCTGTTCGCCGATGACATTGTTCTCGTCGGTGAAGATGGACCTGAGATCCAGAGCAGATTGGAGAAATGGCAACAGAAGCTGGAGAATGTTGGCTTGAAAATCAGCAGAACCAAAACCGAATATATGTTCTGCGATTTCGGCGGTCTCTCCACTTCTGGAGCCATAGCGCTTGATGGCGCACTCCTACCAATCTGCTCCGACTTTCGGTATCTCGGTTCACTCGTGCAAAGCGATGGCGAAATAGATCGGACGGTTAAGCACAGAATTAACACTGGGTGGATGAAATGGCGGCAGGTCACGGGAACAATCTGCGACTCCCGCATTCCCCTTAAACTTAAGGGGAAAATATATAAAACCATGATCCGACCTGCTGTCTTGTATGGATCAGAATGTTGGGCTACGAAAGGGATGAATGAAAGGCAATTGCATGCAGCCGAGATGAGAATGCTAAGAGGGATGTGTGGTGTTACACGAATGGATAGAATAAGAAATGAGTACATAAGAGGAAGTCTGAAAGTGGCACCGGTAGCTGAAAAGTTGTGTGGAAATCGGTTGTCATGGTACGGGCATGTGTTACGGAGAACTGAGGAGAATGTCGTGAGGAGAGTCTTAATTATGAATGTTGATGGCTATAAGAGTAGGGGAAGACCAAAGAAACGATGGATGGAATGTGTGAAGGATGATATGGCTAAGAAGGGGGTGACTGCCGAGATGGCTTCTGATAGGGATGCATGGAAGAAAAAGACATGTTGCGCCGACCCCAAATAAACTGGGATAAGGGCAGGAGAATGATGATGATGTTTTAGACATTATTTATTTATTTATTTATCAATTTACTTCGAGCACCAAGACTTATTTAAACGTCATTTTAAAGTCAGGCGTTTTTAAATATCAGATATAACACCAATTAGACAGATTGTAACATGGAGTTTTGACGAAAAAAGTTAAGATGAGTGTCACGCACGTCTGCACGTTTTCATTGGACTTTTAAAATTATTTATAGTGTCGTTTACTAAATAAAAGAGCGAGATTTATGTAGTAAAAAGTGTATTCAGTAAATAATTCATAGTGGCCACATCATGATTTTGCCCCAAACCTCCCACATAGACGGTTCACACGACCGTCTTTTTCAGCTGTCATTGGCGATATCCGCCAATATTGTGAATAAAATTTTCAAAGAATTTCTATAATTTGTTACACGTGTTATTGGTAAAATTGTGATATCTATTCCACAGAGGCCATTGATCAAGAGTTGAGGTTGAATCTCACCTTGAAAAAGAAGAAGAAGACAGATTGTGACATCACTGCGAGGTGACAGGTCCATCCGAAACCTTGCAGCAGTAATATACAAACCGTCAGTCCATCCTATCAACTATCATAGCTAGGATACTGTTGACACCCCGCACATAGAAACAATTCACACGACTTCAGCAAACATCCCTGATGCAGTATCAGAGCAACACCATGAGCATCCTGAATGCGTTAATGTCTTGGTGGTAGACCATAACATCGGCTGCCGGCAGAAGTTACCATCCACCAGACAAAGTCATGCCACCAAGCGATTCGTCGTGTTTCGGCATGATGGCTGCTGAAGCCGTACGGTGGACGGGTCTGAGCAGTTGTGTTGCGATGTGTGGCGGGTACGATGGGCCAAATGTTGTTGTGGCGGGAGTTTGGTCGTGGAGAGTCTCAATATCAATCTCCCTTTAGCGCAGCATCGTTTGGTCGTGTTGATCTTGGGTTTAACATTGCATCACCTCGCTCAACTGCCGTCATCCTTCCTATTCCTAAGTTTTTTAAGTGAATAGGCTTAATAAACTAGTGCGCTTTACCATCAACGATTGCATCACTTTTTACCATCAGGCGGGATTGCAGTCAAGCACTAGTTTATAATTATAAAACAAAAAAAATGTATTGAACGAGAAGGGCGCCGTATGATTTTTGAGTATAATGATTCCACAGACTGCACGCGTAAAAAGAGGTACAGTGCATACTGACTATAGTGCACTTGGCCTTTTTAGAGCCACGTCTGAATCTGAACGCAATATGTATACTATAATAATATACAGCTAAAGGATTTGTTTGTTTGAACACGCTAAACTCAAGAACTACTGCTTCGAATTAAAAAAAAAATCTTTTTGTGTAAGATAAAAAATTTATCGAGGATAACTTTAGGTTATTTAACATCACGCTGCGATCAATAGGAGCGAAGAAACGGTGGAAAATATGGAGAAAATTATTCGAGTTTATTCAACTTACCCAAAAAATATAAAATAAAACTTTTTCATCGCTATCATAATAGCAGAAATTGCCGCGAACGAAGACGTGGGCAATAAGCTAGCAATTTTATAAGCTGATAGTCTAAAACTATCGAAACTGTTATAGAATTTCGTGTTAGCAGAAAACCTATTACTTCATCAGGAAAATCAGTTTAGAAAGCACCAATGAATACATACAAAGACGCGTATAACGAAGGTAACACAATTCAATTAAGTGTCGGCACTATGTAAATTAGTTGCGTTGGTATCCCGGCGTCTCCCGACTAGATACAATAAGGCGTTATCTGTAGAGCACACCCTCGTTGCTCCGAACAAAAGGAGGATGGTAGGGAGCGTGTTATATTTAACTGCGCGGATTAAACAGAACTGGATAAAGAACAGTGTTAAAGCAACAATTATTATATCAAGCACATTGAAATTTCCCGGTTCCTTCCCATCCATCAACTGTTTATTTACTTGACAACATTAAGTTTGTCGCTCAATATATTTCTGGCTTAAAGGCCTAAAAATCAAGCCAAAAAACTTACAATAGAAAACCAATATCTCTGTTCTACAACGTCAAAAAAAAATCACAATGGCGCGCCGGCCGGTTATCATAAAAATTCTATAAATCGATAATTACCCCTTGAAACCAACAATAAAGTGACCAAGTGAACATCTGTTGAGGCCTCCATCACAAGCCGGAGAGTGCAGCGCTATGAATCCAGTGAGTCCATCCTTTTCTAATTTGTTTGTGTTTGCATGTAATTTCCCAGAAGACGTGCCTAAGAAACGCAGCCCAGCTATCGAAGTAATATCAGTATACCATTACTTTTAGTATAACATTATTTTTAGGTAAAGAATCTATGTAGAAAATTTCAAAACGATATCATAAAAAACCACAAAGTTATGAGCTTGTTATCTTACTTGGTTGTTCCAATAACAATATGGTCAATGCACCGCTCGCCCGCCCGCGCCTGAATTGGTGAAGCGCGGGGTTGCCCCTAGTACTATGATCTACCGTCAGCTGTGTTGTGCGCTCGGTAACCACACTGCAATAATTTCTAAATATATTTGAGAATAAAATATAACATGCTGTATAAATGATTGATATCGATTCAGTTACTTATTCTGAACAAACTATATTCAGGTTTCGTATACCTAAAATAAAAATAACGTTGTATATTCATTTACTTAAAAATACTACTTAAAAATAAAAAAGTGTGATATCTATTGAAAAAAAAAAATGTGACGTATTCAACAAAATAGAATATTAGCGAAAAACGCTCTCAGTTTATTCTAAACTATTTCAATTATTGCTTCATTTTTGGTCAGTCTGTAACACACTTTCGTATCCACAATTCACCATTCCAAGTCCTCCCATGGAACACAGCAACAACGAGGGTGAGTGATAAGTGTGGATGCCAAGGGTTACATTTCAAACAACATGGCGTTATGGTGCCCGTCACGGCTTTATAGCCGCCAAGTTATGACCAAACTTGTCGCCTTTTTATCCAAGAATGGGTGGCCAAACTGTTGCAGTTTTTAAAAGAACAGCTGTTAAAAAAACCCTATGTTTCCCCTTTATTATTTTATTAAGTTTAATTAAGTATAAAACATTGAGCAAGCGTGGTGATTACGCTCAATCCTTCTCTGTATGAGAGGAGACCTGTGCCCAGTAGTGGGACGATGAGAAGGTTGATGATGATGATGATGTATACAAAAAAGTTAAAGTAAATTTTAATTGATAATGTTTTCTGTAATTTAAATGAATATTTTGGTAAAAAGTAATTTAGAACGGTAATTTGGTTTTGTCGTATTGTTTGTAAATCTTTTATTCCTTTTGATGTTGCATGTCCGACTTGGATAGACTGTTGAGCCAAAGCATTGTATTTACAGAATTAAATAACATCGATATGTACGCAGTTAAGCAATAAATACGTCGTTATCTTTTATCTTTATCTTTATCAAAGTTATAATTTTGAATGTGTTATAATTATTATCATTATAGTGATATTTATTTTAAAGTGTGTATTAGTGTTCGTTTAAATAATTTATTTAAATAATTAATGATATTAAATAAAAAATAGTTTTATAAAATCGATTTCTGTTTAATTTCAGAGGATTGTTGTTGTTTTTTTTTGTATTTATCTCCTTTACAATTCCACACCCTGATTTCATTTCTGTATCTATTGTTCTGCACCTTTGTGCCGATTTCTTAACAGTTTCGTTTTTTTTCTTGTGTGTTTATACATATGTGTGCCATTTTTTGCCAAGTGGTAAAAAAAAAAAATAACCTTAACATAAAATTCTGATACGGTATTTTTATGACGATTACTCATTCGATTGTCTATGTTACAATGCTATGTAGTTATGTTATGTAATAATTTTATATAAAGAACCAGAAATAATTTCTGTATCGTTGTTTTTTTTTTTTTTTTGTTATTTGTCTCATTTTTAACTAGTATTATTAAGATTAAATACATCAATGAAACCTACATTTAATAGTTTTGCTTTTTAAAACACCTTTAACCTATTATTTTAGGCAGATTACAGTAATATATGGGCATAACACGCTTGACGTAATTTTGGCCAATTTTCGAGCGAATTTCACCAGTGTGTGACGCCTCGATACTCTATTAGTAGTTTTCAAAAATCAAAATCGTTTATTTGCTAGAATGTAGGTATACAGAAATAAGGTCGTGAAGAATAAAAATTGAGCCATACATCCTGTCAAAGATTCGACATGCAAAAATTAAATTTAAATCGATATTATATTTATGCTGTACGGTATATCAGAATTGTCAAATAAATAAAAAATCAATAGTACAAACCAAAAATAAATATAAAAAAAGAAAAACTATTCAAAATGCAAACAATAAACACATAGGTAAAAAGGTCAAAAATAAGAACAAAATAGAATTAAAATGTCAGAACACAATCAATACTAATATTACCAAAAAAATAATACAGATGTCAAAATATTAATAATACCAATGTCAATATACAATACAGATGTCAATATTCAATTCTAATGTCATAAACATATCGACTGTCCCTATTAACATTGTCGTATGTGCATTTTTGCCATTTCCTTTTTATTTCATTAATCACTCTTAAAAAGTCCCTTCTTTTGGTAGATAAAACGAAAAAAAGAAAAATATTAGTAATTTTCAAAATAACCACGTTAACACTGTCGGATATTGTCATAACCGCCAGTTAACAATGACGGATCTCAACTTGCAACAATCTTTGCGGGGCACGAGGGGCGGCGGCGCGTGCGGTTGTGCCAGTACTGACCATGTTACACGCACGTTGTATGAGATTGGGTGGCTAAAGATATTTTTTATTTTACCTTTGTTCTTTATAACAATCATAATGTGTACAAGGTCCGCCCGCTTAATAAAACTAGCCACTAAACAATCTGAACAAAATTATGTGGATAAAAACAAGAGTATGGAGTTAAATATTTTGAGTAATGCAGATGAAGATGAAAAAACAGGCACTTAAAAATTTATTATTATTTTACTACTAACATAGCTTTCCGAACATGATACTAATTATTAAAAAATAAACTATATAATATTTATTTTTATATTTAAAGTAAATATGTAATTAGTTCAGTTAAAATTGTAGGAAGTGACATAACCAACATTGTTAACTGTCTTTTATGAAGTAAAATATGTCGGTAGTGTCACATCCAACATTGTTAATCGTTTTTTGTGAGATAAAGTATGTCGGTAGTACCAGATCCGACTTTTTTGGTAGTTTTAATTTACGTTCTATTTGTCGGAGGTGTTACTTCCACCTTTGTTAACGGTATTTATTTTAAAACGTTTTGTTGAATGTGGTATATTATTGTGGTATATTGTTTTATTCACCGGTTTATTATAATGTTTTTAAGTTGCTGGTGGGTATTTTAATGATAGTTTTATAAATACTCATTATAAAAATGTATTTTGTCGCGTTTGTGTCATTTAAACTGGTTTAGTTCTACTGATAGATGTAATTTTTATGAGACAAGGTACATAAAAATATACGTACTTTTTTATTTATTGCTATATAAGTATCTAACTTCTGTTTCAGTTAATAGAGAATCTCCATTACCAAGTGGTTTGCAAAATGATTTCATTAAGTTGAATGAAAATATGTTTGTTGACATTTTCAATGGAGATGAAATTCCAGAAAGAGAAAATAATGAAGCCACTGTTTCTCACCACAAGCCATCTGAACCATCTGTTTATTTTGAAATTCCTACTGAAAGTAATGTTGCTGTTAACCACGAAAAAATATTGAAACCACCAATACCGTCCCCATCTTCTCATGAAAATAGCAATGACGCCTTCAGTGTCACGTATTCTCAAACTGAGTTCACAGTTTCAGAAAACGTGGCACCACCGCCACCAAACTTGATCAACCACGACTTATATGGACACTTACCTACACCTTTAGCAAAACGTGGCGCAAACGAAGTATCTAGTTGTCTCTATCAGTTAAAAAAAATATTTCGGTTCTGGTCAGATAATTGTGCGCGGCAAAACAGGAACCGCATTGTTTTTGCTCTTTACCTTATAGCGGCGAAAGAATTTGGAGACACAATCACCCATCGTTTTATGGAGAAGGGTCACACCCAGAATGAGGGTGATAGAGTCCATTCAACTATTGAGCTTGCTAGTGATCGCAGGCTGATTTATGTGCCAGAAGAATGGTTCTGTCTGGTTCGCTGGGCTAAAGTCGAAAGTAACCCTTATGTAGTGAAAGAGATGACAACCTCTGACATATTTGACTTTAAATCACTGCTAGCAAAAAAGAATCGGTCAATAAACAGTGACAATGAGAAAATTTAGTTGAGTCGCTTAAGAGAGGTGACAGGTGACCGTACATGCACAGCAGTATAGGATTGAAAGTATAATTTTGAAGATGACCCGTAAACTATAATAGTGTTGAGATCTGGTAACCGAAACACTGAAAGGCTGTCTCGTGAATTTCAAATCAAGCAGGGGATATTTCTATCAGTCGTAATAAATATAAAGATTTCGTTAACATTTGTCAAAGTGTAGTAGTTTGCTCGGTGGTAGGCCATAACATCGGCTGCCGGTAGAAGTTATCACCCACCAGACAAAGTCTTGCCGCCAAGCGATTCGTTGTGTTCCGGCATGATGTCTGGTGAAGCTGTACGGAGGACGGGTCTTAGCAGTAGTGTTGCGATGTGTGCCGGGTACGATGCGTCAAATGTTGTTGTGCCGGGAGTTTGGTCGTGGAGGGTCTCCACATCAATCTTCCTCTGGCGCAGCATCGTTGGTCGTGTTATTGGGTCCAACATTGCACCACCTCGCTCAACTGCCATCTTCCTTCCTATTCACTAAGGTTTTTTAAGTGAATGGGCTTAATAAACTAGCGCGCTTTACCATCAACGATTGCATCATTGCTTACCATCAGGCGGGATTGCAGTTAAGCGCTAGTTTATAATTATTAAAAAAAAGTGGAGTGATTCTGGAGAAATATCACAATTTTTAACAAAACTTAAAATTTGATCAATATGCCCACAAGTCACACGAAGACACTAATGAGGAAGATTAATTAAACTATAACTCATAAGACTGATTCTTATTTTGTTCCTATATTATAATAATAAAACCTAAAATGTGATAATGATGTGCCATTGTTAAAATAATGATAATTGATACTTATTAAGACTGATTATTTAATTTAAAGAGTTTTTAAAATAGAGTTGGTAATTTTATAAACTTTTAACTGAATCTAAGATTGTTATGTAAGTTATGCCGATTTTATTCCTTATGCTCATAATAATAAGGTGTTTTTGGGAAAGATTATGTAGGTGAAGAATTTTATAAGTTTTTTGTTTCATCTGTGTAAGTCACACGATTTTTATTTTTATCCTTTTGACGGTTTTTATTAATTACTAACAAAAGCCTTTTGATACTTTTAAGGCTGCATTAGCTGTGTATTGTGAAGTCAGGTTGTTTTATTTTTTATTAAACTTCTGGAGTTTTTTTTACTGATATTAATTTGATAAGCTTTTCGTTCTTTATAAGCTCGTATAAAATTGAAGATGTTTTTTTTATGGTCTTAGAGTTTTGTTTTGATTGCTATTGATTTTTGAAATAAATGTCTAGTTACAAAGACATTTAAAAATTGTTTTATTTATAATTTTGATTTAGATACGACAGACATTGGTCTAGAATTTTCAATTAACAGTTACGTATGTGCCACTTCCAACAAATAATCAATAATTTTATACACGTAACAATGTCGTATGTGGCACTTCCAACAAATAGTCAATTTGTTTGTACATGTAACATTGTGGTATGTGGCAGATCCGACAAAATACACTTGATTTGATACGGTTAAAAAAGTCTTTTCTGACTTTTAACATACTTAGGAAACCAATAATAGTAATTTATTATCACATAAATAAACTTTTAAACTTGTGTTATAATTCTGTTAGTTTCTGTTAACCTAGTTCGTATAATAAAAAAAATATCAACAATTCAAACTTTGTCGCGCTCTCCTGTAAAGTAGTCAATTTTCACATCCGACAATGTTAATAGGGACCAACGATATGTCAGGAACAACAATAAATGTACATATTAGTTTGTCAACATTCTTTCATTAGGTTTTTGTCGGTTAGGAATTCCGAAATATTATAATATATATACGGACAAATCGCACAGATTGAGCTAGCCCCAAAGTAAGTTCGAGACTTGTGTTATGGGATACTAACTAACTCAACGATACAATATTTATAATAGATACATATATAGATAAACATCCAAGACCCAGGCCAATCAGAAAAGATCGTTTTCTATCATGACCTGGCCGGGGATCGAACCCGGGGCCTCCACGTAGCAGGCAGGCGTGTTGACCGCTGCGCCACGGAGGACGACGACGGCGGACGACGAGGAATATGCTTTGGTCATAAGTAATAGTTTCAACCGTTTCCGTGTAGTTATGGACTAAGTTGTGATCTCTTTGCCCGTAAACCGGGGGCAACAGATTTAAGGCACTATTCATGATGGTTGTCCTATCCTTTAACAGACGGCGGTTGAGTGTTATATGATAAATAAATACGAACTTCTTATGAGGTCGTACTGAGTGTCAAATATCCACGAATTCCAGCCGAGACCGACGGCTTTACCCATAGGCCTATATCGGCAGTAGACAAAGCTTATCCTCTTTGACCGACCTGCAAGGTAATTCCGTAACACATTATCAGCAGGAATGTATTTCATTTTGACAGTTCAACAACATTCATTGCGTTATTTACGCTGTTGAGCAGATATACTTTCGAACCTATGGAACAATGAACTAGCAATAAGCTTCAAAATTATTCCAACTGATAGTAATGATGTTTTAAGCAATCAGGGTGCTGTTTATATTTAGCCACGACCCCTCACTGCTAATAAAGTTATGATGATAGAATAATTTTATTAGTTGCCCGTCCAAAATGCGGGCTGAGCTATTATATGAGGATTTTGTGGTTTAGCCAGTGGAGTGGAACACTTAGTTTAAATAGAGCTAGTGAGCTGAAATTACGAAGTATATCGAGTACCTAGCTATATTCCAACGGTTTACGTTGTTAATGAAAAGCAAACAAAAAAACTACGTGACTTTGTTAACCGACCAAATATAATACCAGTCATTTCAGTTGTGATTATACGTCACAGTTGTACTTTTTAATTTAGCAACGTTATAATGCAAATTGTAATGTTGCTAAAGGACATGTTTCATTTTCAGCCTCCAGTATGTAAACTATATAGGAAAAAGGAAAAAAAATAATAAATTTCATAAAAATACTACCTACTAAATTAATTTGAATAAACATACAAGTATATATAATTAATTATTTGAAAAGTTTATTAGTGAGATACTAAACCCTTTTTTAAAGTAACCATGACAGTGGTTATGTCGTTTGATTGACGACTTTGACAGTTTTATTTCCGCGTGGTGAATGTTGATTTGAGTTGGTGTGTTTCGGACCTTTTAGTGATTGTTTTTGTTTTGCGACCCTGTTTATTAAGTAGCAGCAAAACCGTCGACAACAATGAAACTAATTTAGCTGCACTAACAGGTAACTAAAGATATACTGCCGTATGTTCAGAATTTATGTTTTGTTATTTTTCGCAGTCATATGGTAGATAATATACATACGGCAGCCATACATGACACGTCAACCAAATGTCACTGTCAAAATCTTATTTCACTTATTGCTGACCACCATATTTTATTCGTGATTGTTTTGCACTCCTTGGCCGAGTTAAATTTAATGTACATAAAAACTAAGCCAAAATATAGAAATTAACATAAAAAAACAGTTAACTATAGTGTATACTGATTTTTACTTTAAGTGTACATAGTGCTGGCCCAGGCTCCATACATTTCTGAAACATCTCATTTTAAAGTACAAATAACCACTTACATTTCTTAAAATTTTTGTTCCTAGGTCTTTTCAAGATTGTAAAGTTGAGGCACCATGGACTATGGTTTGTTTTATATACAATATGTAAAGAAAACCCTGTCCGACCCGTAAGGATAGTAAAGGTTAGGTAAACACATGACCAAATAACATATGAAATTTTACATAATCATCATAGTAACAATACTAGTGAATTTTGAAATAACACTTTTTTCCGGGAATTAATTCCAATTTCCCCGAAATTTGTTAATTTTTAAAAAAGTGACAACTCCGGTATTATTATAAGCGAATAGCGATGCGACGACGTCACAGGTGCCGCGTGCCCTGCCCCCCGCCGCCCGCGAAAGGGGTTGCTTATCGCACATGTATTAAGTTACCTTTTTTTGCGAAATAATGTTTATTTTTTTAGGGGGATTTTTTTTTAAGTTTAGCCTGTCTTTGTGGGCATTAGTAGAATCAGTTATCGATACCTAACAATACCTTCACTGGTCGGACAGGGTTTTCTTTACATATTGTATATATATACAATATGTTAAGAAAACCCTGTCCGATCCGCAGTTGACCTCATGCTTGTAGTTATAGGTAGCTTGTTCACGTTTATCGACTCTCGAAAGAAACAATGATACTTATGCAGCTCGAGAAAAGAATTTTTTTTAAGTAGGAAGGTCGTCTGACTCTCCGAATGTATCATTTCATTGGATGAGCACAATGGCTCTGGCAGAGATGTTCCATATTTCGTCGCACGAGATTAGCACGGACATGCACACAAATAAAAATCAAGTGGTGTCAAATCCGCGCTGGCCACAGTTGGCCCCTACCAATCCACTGCTCGCCGAACTGATAATGGACAATAATGATAATGTACTCACGTACAGGTCGGAAAAAATATCGTGAGGCACCGTCATGCTGGAACCCTCGTGCATTGACCGATAAGTCCCCACTTCCAAATCGTCTAACACCTCATCACAACACAGCTAATTGCAGTTACTACTTCCATCAGCATGTTACATTACTCTACGTTAGAAAACAACATGATCACACAATACACGAACAGTGTGTACACCAGCAATGTTTACGTGCAACTAATAATTTAAAGTAAAAATTATTTTTATTTTATAAACATAGGTATCTACGCGGCTGCCGGCGGCATGCTTTGATAGAGATGTGTAAGTAATCAAAATATTGTTTTTTTTATCGATTGATACTCGTCTATTTTTGGTATCGATTTAGTATTGTAGTTTCTCATTCTTATTCTCGATTCAACATCGCATGGAATTGTTTAGAACTTTTACAAAACTCAAATTAGCGAGGTACACTGCTGTAAATGAAAATCATGCCAAAGTATTAATTTCAGTTTCTGTCTGAATATCGATGATATTGACCGATAAAATATTTGTAAAACTTTACTAAAATTGTGTTTCATAAGTCTTTCTCGTTTCTGTTTACTAATACTTGTGTTATAATAATGTTATTAGTAATTAATCGATAAACAAACAAAAGTACTTTTACCATTGGGTAATCTGTGTTTTTACAACAAATCCTTCAACCAGATACAAGTTTCGATTAATAGCGATAAAAAACGTTATTACGCAAAAAATAGTACATCCCTAGTTTCACGTACTTTTTTATTTGAAGACACCGACAAATTCGCTGCGCGCCGGCATCACAAACGGGACCGCCAAATATTGAACATAAATTTATACATTTAATATCCAACAATAAATCAAACGATGATACCGCCGAAAATGGTGTTGTCACATTTTAAAAATTTTCCTATTTTTGGGGAAGTTCGCGGGAAAAAAAGATAATTTCAAAATTCACTAGTATTGTTACTATGATGATTATGTAAAATTTCATATTTTATTTGGTCATGTGTTTACCTAACCTTTATTATCCTTACGGGTCGGACAGGGTTTTCTTAACATATTGTATACTTGTTTGACATTATGAGATTGGCAGTTGAGAGTTTGTCATGCTCACTCAAATGTCTTGCTGATGGTGGCGCGTGTTGTTGGGTCATTTGTTTCCCTTCAAAATGGTTGAGCTTAGTGGGGCTGATGCGCGCGTCATGCTCGTGAACGGGGGTCGCCAGTGGAGACCGGTCTTCTCTTAGCTGCCAGTGGGCTTAATTCATTTTCCATATTTTAATTAATTTTCATAATTATACATTGTGCTCACATGATAGAAGCAACATAAATATGTAACGAAGAAATGTAACCCATATATTATGATTTTAAAAGAGTGTCCATGGAGTTTCTTGCATGTTCTTCTCCCTAGAGATCTATGCTTTGGAACGTGCAATTTAGCTTCACTTTTCTTGGACTGACCGACATTGACTATTCAAAAGTACCAAGTGATGGTTAATTTGCACGTACAACGCCATGTCGGACATTGCTGGGCGACAATCAACTTACCCTATAAGCCATACAAAATATTTGAAATTGACAAAAAATAATTTTTTTGTTTTACTTTTAGTATTATTAAATATGAATTTCTAACTTATAAAACATTGACATAACTGCAGAAATCTTTATAAATGTGAAGATAATTCATATCGCCCAACATTGTCCGACATGGCTTGCAGCGTATGATTATTTGAGTTTTCTTCCGTTGAAGCCGCGCGGTGTATGCGCGCACAAGTCTCAGTGCCTCGCAGGACATTATCTGAATCTGAATGTTACAAGGAAAAAGTCAAAATTCTAGGTAGAAACCAAGCGAAAAAAAAAGTAAACACATTCTGTTAAGACTGTCCAAATAAACCGTTTCTTTGTTTAGATTGTTTTAATAAAGTACATCATTCTTTTTAAATATTTTTGATTGTTATTTTGATTCTTTCTTATATGATTGTTATTTTGATTCTTTTAATTATTTCTAAACCTAAAAACTGTTTGATTTATGTTAATTAACCTAGTAAATATTATTGAAAATTTACGTTTTCCCATGATCTCAATTATTTAAGTTTAAATGTGATAATTGTTCCTATTTCCTAAGTTTAAAACAATAAAACTGATTTTGATTTAATAAAATCACGATTTTTGAATTTATCTATAAACCGAACACATTTTGTTCCTTAAAATCGAAAAAACAAATCAAAATTGCATTACACAATTTTTTATGTATTGTTGGCAAAATAACATTTTTAGAAAAACTGACGTAACTTTTTTATTTTTGTATGTTTTATGAGTGCTGATGTGATTACACTAATCTAGGAGGCCGCGCGGGTTATGTTGCGTACAATTTTGCCTTGTATTATTGACCGACAGCTTAGTAGAGACGTTTAAACATAGCTCTAACTGTCGGACACCATTGTCTCCCACGACCCGAACGGAACATATTGGTGTCGCCCATCATTGTCCGACATGGCCTGAATGGAAACTTATCATTTTATTTCGTGGCGTTATACGTGTTAACAATTTTGATTTTGATTGATACCGGATTCCTCACCATGATTCCTTCTCCGTTTTGAGAGCAGTGTTGATGAGATAATTTAGACAAAGTAAAGTGCCTGCTTGGGATCGAATCCTCGTGCTAGAATTCGAGCCCGTTAATAACCCCTAGATCAAATTTGCCCTAAAAATAACAATTTGCTTTAATATATTTTCAGCAATCTTAACACACATACAACCATAACCACACAAGCTACGGATTAAAAGACATATCTGAAGGTACCACTGATCATTAACCATAGAACAAAAGTTAAATCAAATCAAAGTCCTTTGAAAACGTGACATCTACCAACCCGCACTGGTCCCGCATGGTAGATTACGGCCCACTTCTTCTCACCGAGAGGATGCCTGTGACTCAGGATTGGGAACATTATAGGCTGGTTATGGTATGTGACGTAAATCAAAGTCATTTATTTGGCTGAAAATAAGCACTTTATTTTAAAAGACTTTGGACAAAAATTCCTGACCTTCACCTCCAATGACTTCCTAATGCTTTCGCTGGGAAGAAATGGCGCACCAAAGTCCCCAGCAGCACAGCTGTTAAAAAACAATTAACTAAATACAATACTAGGCAGGTAAAGTAACTGAAATTACAAGATACAGACAAATAACTAAAAATTAAACTATCCATACTATATATACTATAATATTATAAATGCGTAAGTATCTCTGTCTGTCTGTCTGTCTGTCAGTCTGTCCGGCTTTCACGCCAAAACTACTGACCCGATTGTAATGAAATTTGGTACACAGATAGTCTAGAGCCTGAGAAAGGATATAGGCTATAAAACATCCCGCTATGACCAATAGGAGCAGAGCAGGAACAAAAAATGTTGCGAAAACGGGAGCAAACGCGGACGTACATATTGCTCCCATTATTTTAACAGGCGCTTATTTTATATCAACTGAGCTCTTCGGTTCGAAGCTTACGCGGGAGAAACCGCGGGGCACAGCTAGTTTACCATAATCAGCTAGTCACGCTTATATACCAAAAAAGCCAGAAAGAAAAACATTAAAATTAAAAATGCACGTTCAAACTTACCACCTAAATAAAAGCCACCGTCCAGCACCAGACTATTATTATCATTGAATCATTTTGAAGCATATTACTAATCCATCGCTCCATATTTTCTAAAAATGTGTCTACTCAACGACGTAAACAACGCAATGAATGTATGTAATGAACAGTGTGTTACCCTACCCTGTAGGCATAAAGGGCTAAATTAGAAAGACCGTCCGTACGTTTTTGACCACCCCTTGACGTACGACGTAGGACGCCAAAGCTAAAATAATATAAACATTAAATAAGCTTCCCCGTTCTTTATCTGCTCTTAACCGTTGTGGAATTTACTTAACGCAGTAATTCCCAAGTAAACCCTTTATAGTGGTCTCTAACCCATATAGTGTTGTGCAATGTCTTGATAATCCCGGGATGCGGGGATCTCCGCTTCCCGATGTTCTGCATACTGCGACTGATCCCGGATCTTGTGTGGCTATTTCTATACTGTACATTTATGCATGCTACATGTTGTATTGAATAAAGTTGTGTTACTACATAAGGATTGTAGCTTGGTGTAACTTTGACAGTAATTCTTCATGGTGTATGTAATGGAACCATGTCGTGGTGGCCTAGTGGTTCAAACACCAGCCTCTCAAGTATGAGTGCGCGGGTTCGATCCCAAGTCAGAAAAGTACCAATGTAAATTTTCTAAAGGTATATGTACTTTCTAAGTATATCTTGTACACTAATGACCGAAGGTGAAGGAAAACACCTGGAGGAAACCTGGACTTTAAGTCTAAAATCGCCAACCCGTATTCAGCAAGCGTGGTGATTACGTTCAATCATCGTAAAATGTTCCCTTTAAGTATTTTTGTAAAGCGTTTATAATATATATAATTAGCGTATATATATAATAATATAATATATATAATTAGCGTATATAATAAGCGTAATATTATTCAAATTATGCATTGTTGTAAACTGTTTTGATAAAATAGTATAAATAAAATTAATTAAGGAAATCGAGAATAATAAGAAAAATCGGGAAGTCTCGGGTATAAGTATTTCCATCGATTCTTAATGCTTTGAAATCCCGGTCTCGTGGCCCGTTTGATAACAACACTAATCTCATCGCGGGTGGGATCAGTGAGGTGTTGCCGCATTATAATATCGTAAATCTTGACAGTTAGTGGTTACTGTTACTGTCAAGTAGGTATGCAGGTTCGAAGCTCCGCATATTAATTTTTGAATCGCTCCGTACGTGTTTGTGGTATGGCCTGGAATATAAGACTGGATATTTGTAGTATAGTTAATATTAGGCCAAATGTCAAAGATCTATACATAAATAGTTTTTGCTTGACTAGCTCTTACCTGCGGTTTCGTTTGTTTGACAGTCTGGAATAATTCAACAGGAATATGAATTGGGATAAAAAGTATTCTATGGCCTAAGAATAGGGCCTAGATATTAAGGTGCATGTTAACTATTCTGAAGCATATTGCTTCTCCATTGTTCCCCATCTAATTTTCCCCCAACAAAGTGAACCGATGACCTGGTGAAGGTCGCGGGAAGCCGATGGATACGGGCAGCATAAGACCGGTCATCGTGGAAAGCCTTGGGGGAGGCCTTTGTCCAGCAGTGGATCTCTATAGGCTGAGATGGTCCATGTGTTAGAAAAATATCTCTGCTCATAGACGTTATTAATATTGTATTTTTGAACTGTATGTATTAGATTTGAAGATGAGATTGTATGTATAGTTTAGATTTTATTTTTCTTTTTTGGAAATAATTATTTTCGAAATGGCGCAACTCTGACTATTACTGAACATGTAAATGCCTATTTTTTGGGTTATTTATTTATTTATACAATAAGTAAAGAAAACCCTGTCCGATCCGTGAAGGTATTGTTGGGTATCGATAACTAATTCTACTAACGCCTACAAAGCTGGGCTCAACTTAAAAAAAATCCCCCTAAAAATAAATATTATTTCAAAAAAGCGAGGTAAGTTAATACATCTGCGGTAGGCAACACGATAGGCATATATGCGCGGGCGAAGGGGGGCAGGGTACGCGGCACGTGGTCGTATCACTCATAATAATACCACAGACCGTCTAAAACGGTGTTGTCACTTTTTAAAAATTACCAAATTTTGGGGAAGTTGGAATTGATTCGCGAAAAAAAATGATTATTTCAAAATTCTTATAGTATTGTTACTATGATGATTATGTAAAATTTCATATTTTATTTGGTCATGTGTATACCTAACCTCTATTAATTATTCTTTTGGGCCGGACGGGGTTTTCTTTACATATTGTATATACCTTATTGTACACCAAGACATACATTGATTGAAAAATATATTCAACACTACAAAACATATAATGGGCGGCCTTATCGCTAACGCAATCTCTTCCAGGCAACCAAAGAGTTACGGTTACTGTTTTCAGGGTTACGTCTTTTCTGAATAATATTTGTTATCAAGTGTCTTGTTTTATTATCAATAGTTATTAATTATAAATTATTGTTGCAATTAATTGTATAACAATTTTGTGAACAAAAGCTTGAGATTTATGCAAATCTGAAGCCTCTGCTCAGCATCGGTTGCCGGCAGAAGTTACCACCCACCAGAGTAAGTCTTGCCACCAAACCATTCGTCGTGTTAATAATGTCTGGTAAAGCCATACTGAGGACGAGTCTGAGCAGTTGTATTGCGATGTGTACCGCTTACGATGCGCCAAATGTTGTTGCGGTGCGCGGCGGTAGTTTCACAGCATCGTTGCTCGCCTCGCTCAACTGCCGTCTTCCTTCCTATTCACTCAGTTTTTTGAGTGAATAGGCTCTTAATAAACTAGCGCGCTTAACCATCAACGATTGCATCACTGCTTACCATCAGACGGGATTGTTGTTAAGCACTAGTTTATAATTATAAAATAAAAAAGAAACCATCAAGTAACTTCTCATGCTCTGAGCGTAGCGGAACGGCGTGTCAGAATTTCACTGACATAGCCACCTCTGTTCCTTAATTTGCCTCTACCAGGAGCCACAGTATCCAGTAGCAGATGCGCAGAATATATAAGTGTCTCCCGGGCCCCCGACTCATGGTAATGGAAGGAAATGTAGGGGGTTTTAGTCTGTAGGAGTACGACATAACCCACCGTAAAAACATAAAAAAGGAACTGCTGTATATCTTTTGAACGTCCCACGGTCCTGATAGGCATCGGTCCTTGTGGACCCCTTCACGATGTGCTGACATATCTTTGAGACGCACGTGGAACACAATGCCTCAGGCGTTTCCTACAGGAGATTTACGTACCTAAAGGCGTAAAAAGGTTGATCCATGCTCGACAAACACCAATCAAAATTGCATGCCATCAGGCAGATTATGGAGATACCAAACTAGGTATTTTATGTATCGATGTTTATATTACTCATTTTCGCAATAAATGAATTTGATTTTCTATTCTTATGCGAATTGTGTTCAATGAAGGAATTTTGATTTGAAATCCTCTCCCTCTGTTTCATAGAAAGTGTGAGTCTCCTTATGAAGGTAAGATGGAGTTGTTGCCTTTTTCATATCTTCATAGGTACACTCACACTTAAAAAGCAATACAAAAAAAAAAAAACTTTTCAAACCACTAATCTTTATTAATTTAAGTTTTCACTCGTCACTAACATAAACACTAATATCATTGAAATTAAGTGATTTATCTTTCTCATTATACTGGCTTACAAAATTGTAGTAATTTTGTAAGTGCTAAACTTTTTCTGTCTGTACAAAGTTTCTTTCGCAATCATTAGTACAGACACTTACCATAACAAGAACAACAACATAATAATCTTTTAAGTGAAAACCAATAACAGAAAAGCAGAAAAATAGCTATAAATTGACAAAGTTACATTGGAACTGGCTATGTAACCTCTATAAACAGTACTGCCACCATTAAATAAAGAAAAAAAGATAAAAAGGGCGCATTTCCGCGTCCGCCCATAAACCATAAGACACAATACATTTGACACAGCTCATAAATCGCGGGCTATGTTAAATATTCGTTAAGTCGGTCCTCGACTTCGACGCCCCATCCTTTATAATATCGGATACATTTGCCATTTGTTCGAGTACTCGGCTTATAGTTACATGGATACGAGCATTTGGAAGTTTGCAGTTCAAGAAACGCCATTTTTTTTTAAAGTGTTTCTTGACCGCTATCCCGCCTGATGATAATTAAGCAATGATGCAATCGTTGATGGTAAAGCGCTCTAGCCTTGAAATAACTTAAATTGTAGTCAGACGGAAACACCACCGCTGGCAAATTGTGCTATTGCTGTGTGTTCAAGAAACGCCATTTTTTTTTTTAAATGTTTTAAACTGTTGCTTGACCGCTATCCCGCCTGATGCAATCATTGATGGACTAGAAAATTCAGAGCCTATTCACTCTTGCCTTGAAGACACTTGAATTGTAGTCAGACGGAAACACCACCGCTGGTAAATTGTTCTATTCCCTCGATATACGCGGTATAAAAGAAAAGCCAAAACGCTTCTTAAGAATCATAGTGGTGTCAAAAACGTAAGGATGGAAACTCGGGTCTTTCGATTTAATTATTACAGCCACAGGGCAAAATCTTAAACTCAAACTCAATGCCAAAATTTCACAAGAACCAATGACTGGCACTTTTGATTTCTCAAGAAATCGTTCATTTAGAAAGCTGATGCTGCTTGCCCGTTCCTAAGAATAATAGGTACCCTGGAAAAAGAATGGGTAAGAACACCCACGGACACTCTTTTAAATCAAAAAATATTGTTACAATATTGGTTTCTTTAAAGCTTATTGGTTTCTTTATTTAAGTACAGGAAAACCAATACCTATTACCGAAGGATAAATACAGGATTTCTAACTCAGATCCAACGGCTCACGGATGAAACAAAAACAAAAAATATAAAAAAAACGTGTGGCACTCGGGGACTGCTGCGGTAAAGCTATTGCATAGCATTTTTTATCAACTTATGAAATTATAATTATTTATATTTTATACTAGCGGCCGCCAGCGACTTCGTTCGCGTGGAGTTAGTTATGCTCTGCTCCTATTAGTCACAGCGTGATGTTTTATAGCCTTAAGCCTTTCGGGATTAATAGGCTATCCAACGCAAAAAGATTTTTTCAAGTCGGATCCATAGTTCCTGAGGTTAGCGCGTTCAAACAAACAAACAAACTCTTCAGCTTTATATATTAGTATAGATGTTCGCAAGTATCAAATTTTGTACAGAAAAACGCATAGTACTATACATTGAATCTGCGCTCACCCGCAGGGCTGCAGATCTGCATGATAATGCAGATAAAAAACGCAATCCAGCGCGTGGCTGCGGGGTAAATCGCAAAGGTGTTCACATCGAGTTCCGCAGTATGTAGTTAGTAGGAATTTTTTTATTAGTTATTTATGACATAGTATTTTTTTTATTCTGCCAATCAACGTATAACATTTGTATAAGTATATATTTTCTTTTTTGTAGTCAATTTATTTTTTACCAGTGACGTCATCGATAGAGTGCGAAAAACGGTGGCGATTTAGCGACTAAACTATATTTAATCTTTTATTTTTTACTTTGATAAAGAAATGGAAGCTATGCTATAGCTTATAATTGACGTCATTTTCGTGATCAGCATCCCCGAAAACCCCTGTCACGACACGCAAGTCAAAATATCAAAAAATTACGTCATTTTCGTGATCAGCACCCCGAAAACCCATTTCACGACACCCATGTCAAAATATTATAAAATTGGTGTCGGCCATCTTGGATTTCAAAAATGACGTCATTATCGTGATCAGCACCTCCGAAAACCACTGTCATGACACCCAAGTCAAAATATCATGAAATTTGATTTCGGCAATTTTGGATTTCAACAATGACGTCATTTTCATGATCAGCATCCCCAAAAACCCCTTTCACGACAACCATGGCAAAATATCATAAAATTGGTGTCGGTTATCTTGGATTTCAAAAATGACGTCATATTCGTGATCAGCACCCCCGAAAACCCCTTTGCACGACACCCATGTCAAAATATTATAAAATTGGTGTCGGCCATCTTGGATTTCAAAAATGACATCATTATCGTGATCAACACCTCCGAAAACCCTTGTCACGACACCCATGTCAAATTATCATAAAATTGTTGTCGGCCATCTTGGATTTCAAAAATGACGTCATTTTCGTGATTAGCACCCCCAAAAACCCCTATCACGACACCCATGTCGAAATACCCAAAATTCATCGAAGTACCAAATTTTAGGCGAAGTTATCCGCAAACAAACATAAAACTTCAAGCCACACCTCCGTGCCCGTCGGAGTGGGGAGCGTGAGGTTTTTTCCTTACGGAATTTCTGGATACGGTCCCAGCGCTCAAGGCCGCCGATAGAAGCTATGCAATAGCTTATAAAATGTTAAATGGTAAAGAAATCATGGCTGCTTAGACTTTCCGATAAACTTCTTATAATATAGGTAAATTTCAAAATATTTTCAAGTATATATAAGATTATATAATTCTTATTGAGAATCGGAAATTTCTTAAAAAACTAAAATAACGAGTGCGACACGGAAACTCACACGGAAGGTTTCACGCCAATAAGAAAAAAAACTAGTTTTAGCGCGAGTAGGGCGTGTTGTGTAATTAAAACGCGAATAGGTATAACGTTGTATATTGCACGTAAGTCTAGAGTACAATGTATGCTATAAGTTACCTAATTACAAGAGTAGAGACGCGACTATGTTACAATGTAAAATGTCTGACAGTAATGCGTGATCTTATGATATATGTGATAATGTGAGAAAAGGGATGTCTTACGAGCTATGCACAAGCTTAAATACTAGACAATAATACAGCTATCTCTAAACCGGAGTGGGGCTGACTGATCGGGCGTTCTTGATGCTGATTTGTTGATCGTGGAAGAACGTGCCGTCTGATTGGCCGGTGGACCGGGCCGCGCCTTCGGTGCACGTGCAAGGCGGTTCGTTGTGGTCAGCGCGCTTTCTCCGGCGGTGCACAATAGGTTGACAGAATCGCGTCGTCCGCGGAACTTTCTCCAACGAACAATGGGTTAACCAACAGATGTCCGACAATGTGCGACACCCTCGCTGAGGCGGTCAGGACCCACGCTCTTTGTCTTACATACGCGCTTTGTTTTCCAAGATCCTTGTTCTGGTATGATTTATATGCACCCTTTCGCGGAAGGTCGTCAATCGTTGGGACGTCAATAGTTGGGCAATCCTTTGTGTTATTGTTGTATTGTAGCGACTGCGACCATCGCTACAGTACTCTCCCCCTCACGCGAAATATACGTGGCGTGCAGGCGTCTTAACGATCCTGCCTGACCTAGTACGTTGTTCTCTCGTATGCTGGGCTGGGAGTAGGCTGGATTGCTCGTCTGCGGTCCCTGCAGGTGCTGGAGTCTTGGCTGTGGCTTGCTCGTCTGTGGTAACTGCAGGTGCTTGACTGGTCTCGCTGTTTGTTTGCTTGGGATCATCTTCTGTGTTGATAGTGTACGCAGGTTTGAGGCGATCGATCGATATGTTGCTTGATCGTCCGGGTAGTTGTATTGTGAAGTACTTTTCCTTGCGTTCGATGATCGGGTATGGACCTTGGTATGGATGCTGCAGAGGTTTGCGGACGGTGTCGTCGCGTACAAACACGTGGCTACATGTTTGTAGATCGTTGTGCACGAACATACATCGCTTGTTTGCATGCGATTTGTATGTGGGTGTGAGCTTCGTGATGATGTCGTGCAGGTGATTGACGTAGTCGTGATCCATCGTCGGTGTGACTGGAGTTGGTGATATGAAGTCACCTGGTAGGCGTATAGCTTGACCGTAGGTGAGTTGCGCTGCGCTTGTGTCAGAGTCGGAGCGGATAGCGGCTCTTAGACCCATTAAAACAGTAGGCAACTCGTAGATCCATTTGTTGCTGTTTTCTAGTCTAGCCATGAGTGCGGCTTTCAACGATCTGTGCCAACGCTCGACGATCCCATTACTCTGCGGGTGGTAGGCAGTAGTACGGGTTCTGTCTGCGCCGAGTAGTTGAGCTAGGTCTTTGAATAGTCGACTTTCAAACTGTCGTCCTTGATCAGTTGTGATTCTTATTGGACAACCGAAACGGGATATCCAGACTTCGTATAGCTTTCTTGCGACGGTTTCAGCGGTTGTCTCTTGAAGTGGTACAGCTTCAGGCCATCGAGTGCACCGGTCGATCATTGTGAGTAAGTATTTGTGTCCACATGCTGATGTAGGTAGCGGACCAACGATATCGATATGGATGTGTTGAAATCGTTCGCTCGGTGGGAATGTTGAGATGTCGCTATGATTGTGTCGCTGTATTTTGGAGAGCTGGCACGAATTGCATGCTTTGGTCCACAACCCGATGTCGGTGTTCATTGAGGGCCAAAAGAATCGTTCTTGCATCAGCCTCCGTGTAGCTCGTACTCCGGGATGACTTGGACTGTGCACGGCGTTGAAAGCTGTGCGACGAAAATCAGCTGTTAGATATGGACGAACATGTGACGTTGATGTTTCGCAGAATATTGGCTTGTTGGTACCAGGTAAGATGATTTTCTTGAGTTGTATGTTGGTCTGTTGAGATAATGCAGGTAAACAACTGTCGTTTTCTTGAGCTTGAGATAACTCGTCGTAGTTGATAGGTGATGGCGTGTCGATTGTCTCGACGCGCGATAGTGCATCTGCGACAATATTTTGTGCCCCGCTCACGTGTCGGATATCGGTAGTGAACTCGCTAATGAAGAGCAATTGGCGGATTCGGCGTGGTGTGTCGTTATCAGACGGGGGCTTGCGAATTGCGTAAATCAGCGGTTTGTGATCAGTATAAATGATGAGCTCTTTACGTGCAATGTATGCTATAAGTTACCTAATTACAAGAGTAGAGACGCGACTATGTTACAATGTAAAATGTCTGACAGTAATGCGTGATCTTATGATATATGTGATAATGTGAGAAAAGGGATGTCTTACGAGCTATGCACAAGCTTAAATACTAGACAATAATACAGCTATCTCTAAACCGGAGTGGGGCTGACTGATCGGGCGTTCTTGATGCTGATTTGTTGATCGTGGAAGAACGTGCCGTCTGATTGGCCGGTGGACCGGGCCGCGCCTTCGGTGCACGTGCAAGGCGGTTCGTTGTGGTCAGCGCGCTTTCTCCGGCGGTGCACAATAGGTTGACAGAATCGCGTCGTCCGCGGAACTTTCTCCAACGAACAATGGGTTAACCAACAGATGTCCGACAATGTGCGACACCCTCGCTGAGACGGTCAGGACCCACGCTCTTTGTCTTACATACGCGCTTTGTTTTCCAAGATCCTTGTTCTGGTATGATTTATATGCACCCTTTCGCGGAAGGTCGTCAATCGTTGGGACGTCAATAGTTGGGCAATCCTTTGTGTTATTGTTGTATTGTAGCGACTGCGACCATCGCTACAGTACTCTCCCCCTCACGCGAAATATACGTGGCGTGCAGGCGTCTTAACGATCCTGCCTGACCTAGTGCGTTGTTCTCTCGTATGCTGGGCTGGGAGTAGGCTGGATTGCTCGTCTGCGGTTGCTGCAGGTGCTGGAGTCTTGGCTGTGGCTTGCTCGTCTGTGGTAACTGCAGGTGCTTGACTGGTCTCGCTGTTTGTTTGCTTGGGAGCATCTTCTGTGTTGATAGTGTACGCAGGTTTGAGGCGATCGATCGATATGTTGCTTGATCGTCCGGGTAGTTGTATTGTGAAGTACTTTTCCTTGCGTTCGATGATCGGGTATGGACCTTGGTATGGATGCTGCAGAGGTTTGCGGACGGTGTCGTCGCGTACAAACACGTGGCTACATGTTTGTAGATCGTTGTGCACGAACATACATCGCTTGTTTGCATGCGATTTGTATGTGGGTGTGAGCTTCGTGATGATGTCGTGCAGGTGATTGACGTAGTCGTGATCCATCGTCGGTGTGACTGGAGTTGGTGATATGAAGTCACCTGGTAGGCGTATAGCTTGACCGTAGGTGAGTTGCGCTGCGCTTGTGTCAGAGTCGGAGCGGATAGCGGCTCTTAGACCCATTAAAACAGTAGGCAACTCGTAGATCCATTTGTTGAACTCCCTATCATTTGTGCTATATCTCTTCTGTCTGTCGGAGAATTTTTTCGAAAAATATCCGAGTGGCACCCATTGTTTGTTGTTACGCAATTGTTGGAGGGACGCGCCGGCGCAGGTAGCCGACGCATCGCAAAACAAAGCGATCTTGTCGTCGGGCGAACTTGATGGGTAAGACAATAACGCAGCATCTATTATGCTCTGTTTGCACAACTCGAAGGCTTTTGTTGACTGGTTGTCCCACGTTACTTCCGTTTTGTCTCGTTTTTTTGAGTTATGAAGAAAGGAGTTTAACGGTGCTTGTATCTCGGCCGCATTCCTAACGCTGTCTCTATAGAAATTTATCATCCCCATAAATCTTCGTAAGTCCTGAATGGTTTTCGGTTTGGGGTATTCTATTATTGCATTGACCTTGTCTGGAAGTGGCTTAATTCCCGCGCTCGATACTTCGTAACCTAGGAACTTGACTGTTTCGCCGCCGAAGACACACTTAGATGGGTTGATAGTGACACCGTACGTGTCTAATCGGCGTAAAACTTCCTGCAGATCCGCGATATGGCTTGCTTCACTTTCAGATGCAACGATGACATCGTCGATGAATGGGAAAGCGTAGTCTATCCCGTTCAGTACTTCGTGTATGAATCGTTGGAATGTCTGTCCAGCATTCTTGAGACCTGGGCACATTCGTGGAAATTCGAATAAACCGAATGGTGTTGTGATCGCTGTCTTCTCGATATCGGGTTCGAAGATCGGCAATTGTGAATAGGCTCGGTTTAAATCGAGAGTGGAGAAGATTTTCTTGCCGTGAAGCAGGTATGTAAAATCCTTGAGGCGTGGGACTGGGTAGCGATCGGGTTTAGTGACGTCATTGAGTCTCCTGTAGTCACCGCAGATTCGTAAGTCGCCGTTTTTCTTAGGTACGACATGTAGTGGACTGGCCCAAGGGCTTTTGCTTGGTCGGCAAATTCCTTGCTGCATCATGAGCTCGAATTCTTTCTTCACGGGCAGGTAGCGATGTGGAGGAAGCGGTCTGCACTTGCTGTACACTGGTGGACCAGTAGTTTCGATGTGATGTTCTACCCTGTGTTTGGGAGTATCCTTCGTGCATGACGGTCGCAGGATGTCAGGAAACTTACTGAGGAGCTGGTGATACGGCTGTTCCATGTCGATACTTCGAACTGTGGGTTCGGCGGACTGAATGACAGATGCTCTGACGGTCATATTAATAACTTTGTCGACGAGGCGTCGGCCGGCTATGTCGACAAGAAGTTGATGACGTTTCAGGAAGTCTGCACCGATGATTGGTTTGCTGACTGCAGCGACGATGAATTTCCAGGTGTACGGCCGTCGTAGGTTGAGATCCAGTTGTAAGGTTTTCTCTCCGTACGTTGGGATAATCGTGTTGTTTGCCGCGTACAAACAGAAATCGGTTTGTTTTGCTTTCCCGCCTTTGGTTCTCGGTATCACGGAAACGTTTGCGCCGGTATCAATAAGAAATGACAGACGCGAATTCTTATCGGTTATGAATAGGCGGTGAGAAGTGTTGTTCGCGTCAGTTGCCGCCTCAACCGACGCAGGCGTTAGTTTTCCGACTGGGCGCTCATCGAAATTGCACGGACGCGTACACTTTCGCGCTTCTTTACCGAACTTGCGATGATAATAACAATTAAGTGATTGTTCTGAATACTTGCGATTGCTATTATCCCGGCTTGCTGAGCGCGATCTTGAACGCCGTCTGTCATATGGTCTGTGTGATCTTGGCCTGTGTTCCTGCCTGTTCTTGAGTTCAGCTAGCTCCAGAGATAACTGCCTTATTTGTTCGTGTAGGGCAGTCATACCGCTCGTGTGTGTAATCTGCGCGACCTGGTTAGGTAGCGCGATAGTGTCCATGACAGTGTCTGCCATTTGCGACAACTTTTGTAAGTCAGTTATGTCGCTCACGGTGAGAACAGCGCGTACTGAAGGTGGAAGTAACTTGGTCCACATGATGCGCAGTGTGCTGTCGGGTATCTTCTGTCCGGCTAGTTCCCGCATTTTACGTAACAGCTGTGAGGGTTTCTGATCTCCGAGTTCCATCTCATCCATCAGCTTTTGCAGCTTCCGGCTCTCGGACTCCTCGTAGACGCTGATGAGTCTGGCCTTCAGAGTTTCGTATTTGTTTTCAGTGGGCGGTTTAGCGATAATATCACTTACTTGTTGTAGTGCGTCCAGGCCTAGTCGTGCGATAGCTGCTTGATAGCGCGCGTCATCACCTGACTTCTGTGGCGCCATTACTGCTTCGAAGTGCGTGAACCATAGCCTGGGATACGCTGGCCAAAAGTCAGACAGCCGTGCTTGTAGTGTGAGCGTGTCGACTCGCCCTTCTACCTGTGGTGCGTTGTTGGTCGCCATCCTGAAGAAACTCTGCTGTTGTAACGCTACAATACCGCGAATATAGCCTCTTGAAATCCTAGTGGGGAAACCCGCTTGTGGGAAGCCACTAGAATGTGCTAATCACGAGTATCGTCACGTCGGTCTTGAAGTCACGTCGGTCTTGAAATCGCGTCGGTTCGACGGTTAGACTCGCGCCGGTTAGTCTCACGTCGGTTTTAATCGTCGGGTTTTAATCGTCGGGGTCACCACTTTAGCGCGAGTAGGGCGTGTTGTGTAATTAAAACGCGAATAGGTATAACGTTGTATATTGCACGTAAGTCTAGAGTACAATGTATGCTATAAGTTACCTAATTACAAGAGTAGAGACGCGACTATGTTACAATGTAAAATGTCTGACAGTAATGCGTGATCTTATGATATATGTGATAATGTGAGAATGGGATGTCTTACGAGCTATGCACAAGCTTAAATACTAGACAATAATACAGCTATCTCTAAACCGGAGTGGGGCTGACTGATCGGGCGTTCTTGATGCTGATTTGTTGATCGTGGAAGAACGTGCCGTCTGATTGGCCGGTGGACCGGGGCCGCGCCTTCGGTCCACGTGCAAGGCGGTTCGGTATGGTCAGCGCGCTTTCTCCGGCGGTGCACAATAGGTTGACAGAATCGCGTCGTCCGCGGAACTTTCTCCAACGAACAATGGGTTAACCAACAGATGTCCGACAATGTGCGACACCCTCGCTGAGACGGTCAGGACCCACGCTCTTTGTCTTACATACGCGCTTTGTTTTCCAAGATCCTTGTTCTGGTATGATTTATATGCACCCTTTCGCGGAAGGTCGTCAATCGTTGGGACGTCAATAGTTGGGCAATCCTTTGTGTTATTGTTGTATTGTAGCGACTGCGACCATCGCTACATAGTTTTAGTGTTTATTGTTACAGAGGCGATATAAATTATAAAAAAAACTTAAAACTATAAAAAATATAAAACAACAATTTTAACACCAAAAGCGCCTCAGCTCAGTATAATGTCAAATGACATCACAACCGGACACGTTTATTTCGGGGGGTTCCTGTTCCGTATAAGGCGGGAGGAAATGCCAGGATGTCACCATTGTGTGGAGGTCTGTCCGGCTTGGGTAGAGCACAGCTGTGTCCTCGTAGCGGCGATCGGCGGCGTTCTCTCGCGTCCGACCTTGGTCCAGGCCATGGTCCGGAGCGAGAGTGCATGTCCACGAAGATCGATGCCTCCTGGGTCAGGGTTGCGGGTTGGTTAAACAAAAAACTGTGGCCCTGACTGTCGCAAAGGCAAGTGAAGAAACACGGGTGGGTTTTAGTCAGTAAAAGTATGATACGCCCTTCCGCTCAAAGAATAGAAGAAGAGAGAGAAGTCATTTGATGATTACCCAGCCCAAAAAAAAAGATGACATCACAAAGTGTACCACCTGACGCTGATATTAAGTTACAACCCACGAGTACCATACGCTGAATTACAAACATTCAATATTCTATTTTTACGAAAATGATATTCTACATTTACCAAAACTAGAATAGTACTACTTTTTAACTAAGAAAATATATACTCGAGTACTAGCAAATGATGTACTGTGGGACCAGTGAAGGGAATTGTATATTTTAGGCGTATTTTACGGCAAGAATAATAAAAAGAAGGTAAAGTAAGCATTTCTATTCCATTCGAAATTTGCAAGCTCTAAAACCAAGTTATTGCTACTCTTCCGGAACAGGTAACGCATAAAATAATACAACTTACATAATATTTTTATCCACCTTATATTGATAGTGTATTTATCATTCTGCAGGGGGCCATGTTTAATATTGAGTATTTTTGGGAAGAAAACGGTACAATGTAACCGTTCGTCTAGGAGTCATAGAGTAAGCATCTTCATCAACTTTTTTAACGTCCCACTGCTGGGCACAGGTCTCTGGTCCTCTCATACAGAAAAATCACCACGCTTGCTCAATGCTGGTTGGCGATTTCAGACTTAAAGTCCGGGTTTCCTCAAGATGTATTCCTTCACCTTGTTATCAGTCATTGATGTCCAAAATATACTTAGAAAGTACAGTTAGATATAATTACTTATCACAATTTACCAATAATGTTTCCTCTGTTACTTTTGGCTGTAATCTTCCACACGGGCTCTGTCTGGGCTTTCAGGTGTCACATGATTTCAAGTTTTTGCTTCTAGATTTCAAACTCAAAGCATTTATTAATTATGCACTTATCAATTGTAGAAATTAAAATTAAATAGTCGCTTAGTTAGCTAGAACGTTGAAGCTAATAACCCATTCTATAATGTATATATCTATGGAGAAGAATGAGAAGTAAACCCCAAACACCAAAGACAAAATGTCCTTTAATTAAAATATTAAAACAAAAGCTTGGGTCCATTATACTTGTTGCTTCTGAGTGAGAATAGCTTAAAACTATAACAAAATACAACAGTTAACTTCAGCTCAACCAGTTTGTAGGATATCGAACGATCTAAAACATGTGGCACTATCACTGAAACTGATTTCTTAACTATCATGCTCAGAGTCACACAAAGGGCAATGGAAAGAGCTATGCTCGGAGTTTCTCTGCGTGATAGAATCAGAAATGAGGAGATCCGAAGAAGAACCAAAGTCACCAACATAGCTCTGCGAGTCGCTAAACTTAAGTGGCAGTGGGCAGGGCACATTGCACGTAGGACCGATGGCCGATGGGGCAGTAAGGTTCTGGAGTGGCGGCCACGTACTGGAAGACGCAGCGTAGGGAGGCCCCCAACAAGGTGGACCGATGACCTGGTGTAGGTCGCGGAAAGCCGATGGATGCGGGCAGCACAAGCCCGGTCAGCGTGGTAAGCCTTAGGGGAGGCCTTTGTCCAGCAGTGGACATCTACAGGCTGAACAAGAAGAATGCTCTATCGAGTCAACATTTCAATATCATAATAAATTTTACTGTAAGTACAATAGACAAAAACTTAATAAATGTTTTTAATTTATTCCTTATGATGATTTCCTTCACCGGGTTAGAAAGTAATGGTGGCGAAATTTTCATAAAAAGTATTACGTTTGGGTTCAAATCCACGACCATTAATCATTTGAGTCACCAATCCGCCTTAGGGAAGCAAAGTGATAGTGTCATGACTTCTCTGTATAAGAAGAGTCTTCTGTAACAAAGGTATTATATACAAAACTAGCGGCCGCCAGCGACTTCGTTCGCGTGGAGTTACTTATGCTCCGCTCCTATTAGTCGCAGTATAATGTTATATAGCCTAAAGCCTTCCTGGATTAATGGGCTATCCAACGAAAAAAGATTTTTTCTAATCAGACGACTTGTTCCTGAGATTAGCGCGTTCAAACAAACAAACTCTTCAGCTTTATATATTAGTAAGTATAGAGTATGGGGGGATTGAGAGATGGATTGGCAACCACGTGATGGTAAAAGGAAAAGAGGCAGGCAGGCAAAAAGATGGATGGACGATATAAAAAAAGTCGGAGAAGCGATCTGGTCAAGAAAAGCCAAAGACAGAGACGAGTGGAAAAAGTTGGAAGAGGCCTATGTGTCACAGGACACGCTGATCACTGAACAGGATTATCGAAGTGTTAATTTGTAAATTAGGTTAAGTACTTAATGTTAGTTCAGCAATAAAGGCTTATATATATATATATATTTATATAAGTATAGAGTATAGACAAAAGAATTAACGATGACTGTTATATGGTGTCTTATATTATGGTATACATAATAAAGAGTATTTTATTCTATTCTAACTTCTAATAATAAATAAACCACATTAAATAACAAAAGTAAATTACATAAGTATTATTAAAATAATAATTATAATAATATTCTACCCTTACTAAAACTACGTTGTAGAGCAATTATTACATACAAGTCAGCCCTTGGGTCACGGGAATTATCCAAGGGGTATAGTGCTTTAATTAAATAAATAAAATTAACAAAACGTAGTACTCTGTCAAAAAAAAAACAAAATATCAATGGGTATTGACCGACAGAAGTGAAAACTATTATCATACACAAACAATATAAAACATTAAAACAACCATGGTATCGGTCGGTTACGCTCACGCAGATTCAATGTTTTTTTCCCATTAAATAAAAGCGCTCAACATTGCTAAAGAAGTTTTGTACTTGGATAAAATTACTACCAACTGACAAGTATCATTACTTATTTCTCGGTAGTAAACCATAACATCGGCTGCCGAAGAAGTTACCACCCACCTGACAAAGTCTTTCCGCCAAGCGATTCGTCGTGTTCCGGCATGATGTCTGGTGAAGCCAGTCGTACGGAGGACGGGTCTGAGCAGTTGTTGCGATGTGTGCCGAGCACGATGCGCCAAATGTTGATGGGTCGGTAGTTTCGTCATGGAGGGTCTCCAAATCAATCTTTCTCTGGCGCAGCATCGTTGATCGTGTTGTTGGGTTTAACATTGCAACACCCCGCTCAACTGCCGTCTTCCTTCCTATTCAGTTTTTTTGAGTGAATTATAATAAACGAGCGCGCTTTACCATCAACGATTGCATCACTGCTTACCATCAAGGCGGGATTGCGGTTAAGCAATAGTTTATAATTATGGAAAAAAAAGTATTGCAATACATTTTTTTTTTAATAGTTATAAACTAGTGCTTGACTGCAATCCCGCCTGATGGTAAGCAGTGATGCAATCGTTGATGGTAAAGCACACTAGCTTATTAAGCCTATTCACTCAAAAAAACTAAGTGAATAGGAAGGAAGACGGCAGTTGAGCGAGGTGATGCAATGTTTAACCCAACAACACGACCAACGATGCTGCACCAGAGGATGATCTGGAGAGCCTTCACGACCAAACTCCCGACACAACAACATTAGGCACATCGTACCCGGCACACATCGCAACACAACTGCTCAGACCCGTTCTCCGTACGGCTTCACCAGACATCATGCCGGATTTCCGCGAAGATGTACCGAACATTCGCTGGCTCGCTGGCTCGCTTCGATCAAAACTCTCTCCATATTAACTGGTCATAAATCGCTGGTGTCGTCAATGACTCGCGTCGTTACACTTTTAGCCTTTTTTTCATATTATTTGCACATTTCAGCGTCTTCTAAACGCGTGTTAAGAACAGACATACTCAAAGCGTGTTACAAAAGCCTCTAAGGGTTAACTAAAGCTGTGTCTAAATATTCCAAACTAGCGGCCGCCAACAACTTCGTTCGCGTGTAGTTAGTTATTATGCTCCGCTCCTGTTGGTCGCAGCGTGATGTTATGTAGCTCAAAGCCTTCTGGATTAATGGACTATAATAATAATAATAAAAAAAAAAAATTGTCACGGCAACACGTACGTCAACAAATTCTTTACTACAAAACTGATATTTTTGGATTTCATTATATTTTACAGTACTTATTATACACAAGACATTTATAAAAATCCAAGGAATCAACAGAATATTCATACTTTTTTCAACGAATATCAACAACAAATACAATGAAGAAAATCAACCGAACTGCAGGTGACATGACAGGTGTCACCGCACAAAAACTGCAATAAAATGATGAAAATAAAATAATGTTGACAAGATCTGCCGCAAGGAAACGTGCACGCCCACCATCCCCGGACTCGTTGCTCAGCTCCGCCTCGCCGCCGCCGGTCTCCAGCCCCACTGTAAGCGCTGTGACGACCCCGGCCGCGGCAGTTGCGTCGAGCTCGAGCGACGAGTACTTCTCTCCGCCGACGACGCCACCACCTGTTCGCCGACGGGGAGGACGCCGGCCGCCGGACCGCTTAGGACCTCGAGGCCCATCGGCTTCTGACAGGGTCCCAGCTCCCGGCGGAAGTGTGCAGCGCATGAGATGGACACAATCCATCAATGAAAACGTCATGCGCTCATACTATGGGGCTACAGAGGGAGGAAACAACCTGACCGCGTACCGTGTTCGAATGCTCTCTCTGTTTCAGGTGCTTGAGCCAGCTGTCAACGTTTCGGCGCAACGACTGTCGGATCAGGTGCGGGTCATCCAGCGTAACCATATGCTGGATGATGTGGTACTTGATCGCCTACGCCTCGAGTCACGGAATAGTCATGTTACGCCTGCTTCGTCATTGGTCGCGGTACAACTTAACAGTGTTTCACCGCGACCCAACCGCGTTGATGAAGAGGATGATGATAGGGCTATGTCCGTGAGTCCCCAGTGCATTGAAAAATTGAGGAGCGCTTTGGAGGATGCTTTCTGTGAGTACCGCTCTACTCCGCCTGAACTTAGACCTCGTTTACCTCGATTGCCCATGCATAAAAAAAACAAGGCGCTGGTGTGTGCTCTAGACTCTCAGCTGTCTTATTATTTAAAAGACAGCAAAGATCTGACTGATACACATTCAATCTTGTACTGTGGAGCTGTTGCGATATGTCGTGTGGCTCATGTCAAATTCTCAGACAGTGACAGAGCCACACGACCAAAATCAGCTGTACCAGCTTGGCAGTGCAGGATTGAGCGTCGTATCGGAGAGACTAGAGCACTCATTGGCAAGCTAACTAGCTTCAGGGAGGGCAATACACGCCCTAGAGTGATGCGCTTTGTGAGGCGGGCGTTCTCGGGGACTGATACTAGTACTCGAGACTATTTGTTCCGCGTCACAGAGCGCATCGACTTTTTTAAGCAGAAGATTTATGCATGGGCAAACCGTATTCGTCGGTACAAGCGAAGGGTTGAGCGGTATTCTCAGAATCGCAATTTCCAAAGCGATGAAAGGCGGGTCTATAGAGCTTGGGAGCGATCAGACCAAGGTGTCACTGACACGTGCCTACCGGATGATGATGCCATGTGTTCATTCTGGCGCAATATCTGGTCGGTGCCTGTCAGTCACACCGAAGGTAGTTGGACTCGGGTTGTTGAGCGAGCCTGCGATCCAGTACCAGAAATGGGGGCTATTACCATCTGCCCCCAAGATGTAGCTCGTGCAGTCCGTCCGTTGCCTAATTGGAAGTCTCCAGGGCCGGATGGGCTGCACAACTTTTGGATCAAATGGTTTTCCGGGTCGCACGCTCGCTTGGCATCTCAATTCCAGACTGCTTTAGAGTCTGGTTCGCTACCCCAGTTTCTAACAACTGGAGTAACCCACCTGCTCCATAAATCAGGTAGCACCGCGGAACCCAAAAATTATAGGCCGATCACGTGTTTACCGACGGTCTATAAAGTTCTTACATCCATTTTGAAATCTAAAATTAACACCCATATTGACAGCAACTCCATCATGTCTGCCTCTCAAAATGGATGTAGGAGCGGGTCCCGCGGTACTAAGGAGCTACTCCTCATTGATATGGCCATTAGCCAACAGGTTCGTCGTTCCCGAAAGGATCTGTCGACATGTTGGATAGATTATAAGAAGGCCTATGACTCAGTGCCACATACATGGCTCATGCGGGTGCTGGAGTTGTATTTTTTTTTTTTTTTTTTTTATAATATATAAACAAGCGCTTGACCGCAATCCCGCCTGATGGTAAGCAGTGATGCGATCATTGATGGTAAAGCGCGCTAGTTTATTAAGAACCTATTCACTCTAGACTTGAAGACACTCAAATTGTAATGTGACGGAAACACCGTCGCTGGCAAATTGTTCCAGTCCCTCGATGTACGCGGTATAAAAGAGGAAGCGAAACGCTTCGTCCGGGTCGCAGTGGTATCAACAACGTAAGGGTGGAAACTCGCCGTACGACGGGTCGTCCGATGGTGGAACGGTGATGGGGGAATTAAATCATGCAATTCCCTTGCACACTCACCAGAATGCAACCTATAGAAGACCGAAAGGCTGGCTACTCTACGCCTGTGCTCCAGGCTTTGGAGACCGTTTCGAGTTAAGTCTGGGTCGCCAATCAGCCTCTTCGCACGCCTCTCCACTGAATCCAAAGTATCCAGGTGACATTTCGCAGCACCAGCCCAAATGTGGCTGCAGTACTCCACACACGAGCGGACCTGTGCTTTGTACAACATTAGAAGCTGCCCCGGTGTGAAGTACCGCCGGACCTTTGCAATAACGCCAAGTTTTCTAGCAGCCACCCTGGCCTTGGACTCAATGAACCGCCCAAAGTTAAGGTTCGAGGAAATCTCTACTCCCAAAAGCTGAAGGCGGTTGGTGCACTCCAAGGATACATTCTGAAAAGTAGGAGCCAAGGTGAACGGGCTCCTTTTGGCGGTGAAAAGACACGCCTGTGTTTTGGCGGCATTGAATGCTACAAGATTGGCTTTGCCCCATTCGGAGACTGCCTGTAGTGCAGCACCCGTACGCTCTACCATAGCCTCTCTTTCGGACCAGATTGCTTCCTTACTAGCCCGAGCTTCCGGCAGATATCTCTCCACAACTGTGCTGTCATCTGCATACCCATAGATACCGGGCATCAGCAGATCATTAATATGCAGCAGGAACAGAGTTGCAGAGAGAACAGACCCCTGAGGAACACCGGCATTGGTCGACATGGGCTCCGATGAGCATCCGTCGACAACAACTCGGAGGGACCGTTCAGTCAGGAAGTCTTTAACCCAGCCAGTCAGGCCAGCGGAAACGCCGTACGCTGGAAGCTTACTCAAAAGGCCAGCGTGCCATACCCGGTCGAAGGCCTTCGAGACATCAAGGGAGACGGCAATCGCTTCCCCATTTCTCTCGAGGGCCTCGCCCCACAAGTGAGTGGCATACACTAGTAGGTCCCCAGTTGACCGATTGCGCCGAAAACCGTACTGTCGGTCACTGAGGAGATCGTTACCTTCCAGGTAAGCCAAGAGGCGCGAATTCAATACACGCTCCATAATCTTGCAGAGTATGGAGGTTACCGAAATCGGCCGATAGTTGGTAGGATCGGCACGACTACCCTTTTTGGGCACGGGCTGCACGTTGGCAAGCTTCCAGGACTTGGGCACTATACCAGTCCCAAATGAGAGGCGATACAGGCGCGTCAATACAGGAGACAACTCGGGCGCACATGCCTTAAGAACAATCGCTGGTATACCATCTGGACCACTAGCCTTATTCACGTCCAGACGACACAGTGCTCTCAGGACCTCCTTGTTCCTAATGCGAACCTCCGGCATTGAAGCTCCGCAATGAGGTAAATTAGGTGGAGTAGCACTGCCAGTATCAAGACGCGAACTATGGGCAAAGAGAGATGCAAAGAGACCTGCTTTCTCTCTCGCCGTATGGGCCAGTGTTCCATCAGGCCTCACCAGCGGAGGCAGTGTGGGTCGACAGAAGTTCGCCTCGACCGATTTGGCAAGGGACCAAAAAGATCTGCTACCGGATGGCTGCGCAGATAGCTTGTTGCCAATATGGGTAATACGGTCGAAGCGAGCCCTCTTAAGCGCCTTTTTGTAGGACTTGGCAGCACGGTTAAAGGCTCTCTTCTTTGAGCTTAGATCCGGAGCTCTGCGGTTACGAGCGTCAACCCAGGTGAGAAATGCCGCGTGCTTATGCTGTTCAGCTTGGACACAATCGGCATTGAACCATGGGCGAGCTGAGCCACCGACGGGCACGTCGCTGAAGGGGATAAAATACTCCATAGCTTGACGCACCACATCGGTTATAGCGTCCGCACAGCTCGACGGATTGTCAGAAGAGAAGCAGACCTGCTGCCAAGGATAAGACGCAAAGAAGTGGCGCATCTCATCCCAATCTGCTGACTTGTATCGCCACAATCTCCGTTCACCACGAGAGTCGTGATCTGGAGGGGAGAAGGATGACACAGACTTCACCAGACAGTGGTCTGAAGTTCCCAACGGTGAGGAAACTGTTACAACACATCTGTCCGGATCAGTGGTCAGCAGAAGGTCCAAACAGTTGGCTGTCTGGCCAACTACATCAGGCACCCTAGTCGCTTGCTCTACCAGCTGGGAAAGGCCCATAGAAAGCGCGAAGTTTCGCGCTTCTCTCCCAGCGTGGTCGGTCCTCTGGTATGGGAAGAGCCAGTCCTGGTGGCAGGCGTTGAAGTCCCCCAGAGCGACGAACTGAGCGTCAGGGTGCCGATGCAGCGCATTGTCAGCAGCCTCACTGAGATGGTCGAATAACCGAGTTGTCTCCTGATCACCGCTGTGCGATCGGTAGACACAGGTGTAGACAATTTTGTCTACACCAGTGTCAACCAACAGCCATAAGGTCGATAGATGAGGGTCTTGTATAAAGTGGATGCAACTCTACGCACCTTCCTGATGACGTGTATGAGGACATGGAGGACAGTCCTTCGCTATCCAGGATGTCGAAATATTCAGAGGAATAGCGAACCGATAAGGATCGAGCGAGGTATATTTCAGGGCGATAGTTTGAGTCCACTTTGGTTTTGCTTAGCACTGAATCCTCTAAGCACACTATTGGAGGATTCAGGTCTAGGCTATCGGTTGAGGAGAGGTGGTCAGGTTATATCGCACCTCCTCTACATGGATGACCTGAAACTTTTTGCTCACACCGATTCACAACTGAAGGAGCTACTGAAAATTACTGAAACTTTCAGTAGCTCCATCAGGATGGAATTTGGTGTGGACAAATGTGCGGTCATGCATGTAAAGCGAGGAGAGATTATGGAATCCGTGGGAACCCAACTCACGAGTTCCATAAACCTTAGAGCCCTCTCCGCATCCGAAACCTATAAGTATTTGGGTATGTCGGAAGCGTTGGGTATCAATGTTACTGACATGAAGCAATCGTTGAAGGAACGCTTCTTTGGCCGCCTGAAAAAAGTACTTAATAGTCTTCTATCAGGCGGAAACAAGGTGCGCGCTTTCAACGGTTGGGTCATGCCGGTATTGATGTACTCTTTCGGCATACTCAAATGGACTCAAACCGAACTTGACGCCCTGGATCAGAGGGTCCGTACACTGCTGACTGCAAATCGATTGCATCACCCACGGTCATCGGTTATGAGGCTGTATATCCCGCGAAAATGTGGAGGTCGTGGCTTTTTAAACGCCAAGACCCTCCACAATCGCGAGATATGCAGTCTCAGGGAATATTTTCTAGAAACCAACGTGGGGATGCATCGAGATGTGGTTGCGGCGGACAAGGGCCTCACTCCGCTCTCCTTGGCTAAGGAGAACTGGCGTAAACCAGTAGTGCTTGACACAAATGATCGCTTGGAGGTATGGAAGAGCAAAGAGCTTCACGGACGCTTCTTCCGAGCCCTACACGGGCCCGATGTAGATTTTCGAGCGTCCGTAGCCTGGCTACGTTTCGGTGACCTCTTTGGAGAAACCGAAGGTTTTGTCTTTGCAATTATGGACGAAGTTATGATGACGAACAATTACCGGAGATTCATTGTGAAAGACGGCACAGTTGACATCTGTCGGGCATGTCACCGGCCGGGAGAATCAATTAGACACATTATTTCCGGGTGTTCTCGTCTAGCTAACGGAGAGTACTTGCATAGACACAACCTTGTAGCCAGGATAATTCATCAGCAACTTGCTCTTAAATACAACCTTGTGGAATCGGAGGTGCCGTACTACAGGTATATGCCCGACCCAGTTCTCGAAAATGGCCATATTACATTGTACTGGGATCGATCCATCATCACTGACAGGACTATTGTTGCCAATAAGCCTGATATAGTGCTGGTGGATCGATCAGAGCGGCGTGCAATGATTGTTGACATAACCATCCCACATGATGAGAACCTCGTGAAAGCTGAGAAAGATAAACAAATCAAGTATCTTGACTTGGCTCACGAGGTTGTCGACATGTGGGAAGTGGATTCAGCAATCATTGTACCGATAGTCGTGACTGCCAATGGCTTAATAGCCAAGAGCCTCGACCAACACCTCAGGAGACTCTCGTTAGGCAGCTGGATCAAGGGCTTGATTCAGAAAGCGGTACTGCTGGACACGGCTCGCATCGTCAGGAAGTTCCTCTCCCTGGAGCCCTGACCGCCGGTAGCTTGGACCCTGTTCCCGATACCGGTGGGCTACTATTTTGTATATTTTTAAATGTTTTTATGTGTTTATATAAATATTTAAAAATATAAATTATATGTATGTTAAATGAATAAACGAAATAATAATAATATAGCCTTTTAATCAGATCTTAGTACAGTAGCTAACTTAACTTAGTACAGTAGATTTTTAAATTTTTATAAATAATTAACATTAAAATCTTAAACTTAATAATCTTAATCTTAAGCTAGTATTTGTTGCTTGCTTATCTTTCCTAGATCTGTTTGCCAGTCGGCAAAGGCCTCCTCCAACCTTTTCCATTCCTTCCTTTCTTTAGCCACTCTGTTCCATGTGACTCCTGCCACTTGTCTGATGTCATCATCCCACCTTTTCTGTGGTCGGCCTCTCTTCCTTTTGCCTTCCCTTGGATAAGATAACGTTTAACTATGACATCGACATTCAACACTGGCTGACGTGATCAATCAAAATCATCATCTCTAGGAGAGAGGGAGAGAGCCGTGATCAACCACACAGGCCCAGTGCAGGTTACTAGATGTCCAATATCTTCGAAGTTTTTGATTCTAGGACATGCCGGTTTCCTCACGATGCTTTCCTTCACCGTTTTTGAGAGCAGTGGTGATGAAATAATTTACACAAAGTAAAGCGCCTAATGGGGTTCGAACTTATGAGCTACAACTTGAAAGTTGCGGCCGATACTACTAGGCCACGCTCTTCAAAATCATCTCGGGAGATAAATAAAGTACTCCAAAACCGAATTTTTCCCAAGGCTAATTTCATAGGAGGTCAATCTCTAGGAACCACAGGAAGTCCACCGCTGGACATGGGACTTCCCTAAGGATTTCCAAAAAGACCGGTTGTACGCGGCCTGCATACAGCGCTCTCCTGCGATTTGCGATTTTGGTCAGGTCATGCGACCATCGAGCAAGCGTGGTGATTACGCTCAATCCTTCTCTGTATGAGAGGAGACCTGTGCCCAGCAGTGGGACGATATAAAAAAAAGGTTGATGATGATGATGCGACCACCTAGTCAGTGGGTGTCCGACGCTGCGCTTGCCGATACATGGTCGCCATTCAAGAGCCTTTCTGCTCCATCAACCGTCGGCTCTGCGTGTTATGTGCCCCAACTGCCACTTCAAAGAGCTAATCGGCTGGACTATGTCGGCGACTTTCGTAATTCTACGAATCTTCTAATTTCTGATTCGAACACGTAGAGAAACCCCTAGCATGGCCCTCTACATAGCTGTGTGGCCTCCTGTGTCAGTATGTATATCTGGGGCAGCTGATTCAGATCAATAATTCCGGCTTCAAGTAAAAGGTGTTTCGACGAATCTGACTCGGCTGGGTAGCGTTCGGCAAGCTCCATAGTGTCTTCTCGTCCAAAATACCTCAGTGCCTAAAGAAAAAATTCTTTAAGCAATGTTACCGGTGATAACATATGGATTAGAAACGTGGTCCCTCACTATGGGCCTCATAAGAAAGCTCAAGTTCGGGGTATATTTTAGTGTGCCATATAATCGTCTCACCACCCTTAGTTGACTGGTAGAGAATGCCTAAGGCATTAAGTCCGCCTTTGTACCTTTCAACCCAACTTGTGACAGCACGACCAACGGTGCAGTTGGTTAATGTGAACTATTGACGAAACCAGTCTCACTAGTGGGACTGAGTGGTGCGTGAAGCTGGTATAGTTCATTAAAGAACTTTTTGATTATTGTAGGGCTTCGTCAAAGATTTCGTTTCATAAAAATGTTAAAAATCGCTTCTGTGTGATATCAAACATAGCCATTTCATTGTTCAAACGCCAGCATATCAAGTTATATACAGATGTCAAATTCCTTTAATAGATTTTCAACTTTATGATTAAAGCATTAGGTTTAAGGTTGATTCAAAAACTTCGACAGTTTCAAGTAGCTTGACGAAAGAGTTCGTTAGAACGAACTCCAAAAAAAACAGCCATTAAATTAAAAAAACAGCCATTTTCCGTACAAGGTTCTAACCTTGTACGTAAAATAGGTGATTTTTTTAATATATTTATTATAACCTAGTGCTTGACCACAATCCCGCCTGATGGTAAGCAGTGACGCAATGGTTGATGGTAAAGCGCACTAGTTTATTATGAGCCCATTCACTCTAGCTTTGAAGGCCGTTTTGAGTTAAATCTGGGTCGCCAATCAGCCTTTTCGCACGCCTCTCCACTGAATCCAAAGTATTTGGCATTTTGCAGCACCAGCCCAAATGTGGCTGCAGTACTCCACACACGAACGGACCTGTGCTTTGTATGTACAACATTAGAAGCTGTCTTGGTGTGAATTCATGTGGATTTTGGGAAAACTTAAATGTTGCGTCGATTGATTAATAATTATCTCATTAAACTAATTTCGGTTATAAATATTCTAATAGCTAGCTCATGTCTTCACCTTCTTTAATTATTCGTAGATTAAAGTTAATTAGTCTTTTACTGCGATTTGTTAGAGCCTCATCAAATTTAACGGCAGTTAACACGAAATGGTGTTACACGAATGGATAGAATAACAAATGAGGAAGTCTGAAAGTGGTACCGCTAACTGATAAAAACTTTTTACAAAAAAACAACCGACTTCCAAAAACCACTAAAAAGTGAATAATAACTAATTTCAGAAGTCCGTGTCTTTGGTTTTGTATATTCATTTTTGACACCGACTTCCGAAATTAGTTATTTTTCACTTTGTAGTGGTTTTTGGAAGTCGGTTGTTTTTTGTAAAAAAGTTTTTATTTTACACTTTTTAGTTGTTAAAAGTACTAAGTATTCAATTGCATCCGGTCAGACTGGAAGCTGACGCAAATATAGTTGGGAAACGACATAATTTTGTTTACTTTAATTTTATTCCCTCAACTGCCTATGGTCTTCATCATCAAATTTACTGCAGACCATTATTTTAACCCAATGGGTGCAAAGTTCTCATCAATATAAATGAATTGAGTCCAAATACAAGGTAGCTACTGTAAATCGTTTAGGAGTTCCCTGAACTGACCTTTGTCATCGTCATCAGCTTCCTAATGATAGTCACCACCCATCTAGGTGTAAGGTTCTTGTTAATACAAATGATTCAAGCACAAACACAAGGTAGCTGCTGTAATTTGTTGAGGAGTTCCTTCGACTGTCTCCCGGCTCCATTATCAGATCTACTCCAGACCTTTATTAAATTGCAGTGCTTTAAAATGCTTAATGAAAATGCTAAGAAATGCACTAGTCGCACCTGCTATTTTCAAAAGTTTCCCTTGTTTTCTCTGGTCTTCCACTATCAAACCCTGATATCCTTGTCATGGGACCACCTTGGGAACGTCTTCTTTCCAACAGAAAAATAATTATCAAAATCGGTTCATAATCGACGAAGTTATGCGCGAACAAACATAGAACAAAAAAGCATATATACGGACGAATTGAGTAACCTCCTTCTTTTTGAAGTCGGTTAAAAAGAGGTGTGGAAATCGATTGTGATAGCACGGGCATGTGTTACGGGGGAATGAGGAAAATGTTGTAAGGAGACTTTTGAGTATGAATGTCTATGGCTAAAAAAGTAGGGGAAAGCGGAAGAAACGATGGAGGGACTTTCTGAATGATGATATCTAAAATACTAGGGTAATAGAGATTAGATAGATAGATATACTCCTCCGTGACGTAGCGGTAGCGAACGCGGTCGCTGCGCAATGCAAATATTTGTATGCATGAATATGAATACTTGCACTGGTCTGGTTGTGCCTAGGAAAGCACGTCAAGCCGTTGGTCCCGGTTGCCGTACGAACATCTAATGGAGCCCTTAAAAGTTCATAAATTGGTCTAACTGTAATATCGCCTTCGAGTTGTGGAGGTCAGACGGGCAGTGGCTTCACGGAAAATATCGAAGTGTAGCCAAAATCAGCATTTAGACTGGTAAAGCGGACTCCAGAACGCAAAGCTGAAAAGCTTCGGATGCGACTGGGATTAACGCTGAGATGGTGATGATGATGATTAGGCTAATAGATCAGTATGGAAAAAAGACATGTTGCGCCACATATAAAGTTCACATATTGGTTGGTGTGGTCGTATGATGCCAACCGAATCCCTTTTTATTGAGGATGGAAAATCATCAGATGACCTCTCCCGCTCTGGGCGGAGTGAAAGGACGTGTCAGACTTCTGCTGACTAAAACCCACTCGTGTTTTTCACTTGCTTGTGCACAACCCGCAACCCTGACCCAGGAGGCATCGGTCTTCGTCGACCCCGTCACGATGCCCCGCCGTAGCCCCTAGGGGGACTACGGCGTGGCTACTATATTTCTTTCCAAAAACCCGCGGCCCCTGCAGGCGCCAATAAGTACTGACATCTCTTTAACGCACGTTTGACAGCCTCCGTGGCGTAGCGGTAGCGGACGCGGCCGCTGCGCAAGGTGGCGCGGGTTCGATCCCCGCACAGTGCAAGTATTTGTATGCATGAATATGAATATTTGCACTGGTCTGGTCGTGCCTCGGAAAGCACGTTAAGCCGTTGGTCCCGGTTGCCATACGAACATGTAGTGGCAGTCGTTATGGGTTGTTGGAGCCCTCAAAAATCCAATAATTGGTCTAACTGCAATGCTTCGATGTCGCCTTCGGGTTGTGGAGGTCAGACGGCAGTCGTTTCACGGAAAATGTCGAAGTTTAGCCATATCAGCAGTTGGACTGGTAAAGCGGACCCCAGACTCCAAAGCTGAAAAGGCTTCGGATGCGACTGGGATTAACGCTGGGATGATGATGATCTCTTTAACGCACGTGTTATATGGCATTTATGATGAGACATAATTCTAAGAAAAGTATTGTAATGTGGATTATTTATGTTTAGTTGGTTTCAAGGGCAGATTCGATTGTATAGACTGAAATAACGGCTCGATGAAGGGTACTCTAATATTGTTACTGTCTATAAATACGGGACCCCATCCCTAGGTGGGGGTTCTTCTTCATTGTGCCGTCGAACTGTATGCCTTGTATGAGTTTTCATTACGAGACTCGATCGTCGATATCGAGCGCGTTTGGCGCTCTCATTGGTTGAGAGTTCTTACAACCTTGAAACGGGCCAATCGATGAGTCAAACTCGCTCGATATTGACGATCGAGTTTCGTAATGAAAACTCATACTAGGCCTACTGAGCACACTACCAGTTAAGTATCCTTAATATTTGTTATACATAATTCTTATGTGCCTTGGCTTATGTACTTTATATTGATAATGATTCTAAATATGTCCAGTGTGTAATATTATAAGTAAATATATACATAATGTCTTGTGCCAACAAGCTATTACCACAGGATGCTAAAGATCGTGCGAAATCAGTCCCCGGGCTCCAACGCGAAAGCCGCGGGTGCAACCGGGATAAACGCTAAGATGATGATGATGATATACATAATGTCTCTCCTATAATGTTTGCTTTAATCTTATTTAATTACCCAGACTCATCATCATCCCAGCGTTAATCCCAGTCGCATCCGAAGCCTTTTCAGCTTTGGAGTCTGGGGTTCGCTTTACCAGTCCAACTGCTGATATGACTAAACTTCGACATTTTCCGTGAAGCAACTGCCGTCTGACCTCCACAACCCGAAGGCGACATCGAAGCATTGCAGTTAGACCAATTGTAGGACTTTTGAGGGCTCCAAAAACCCGTAACGACTGCCACTAGATGTTCGTAGGGCAACCGGGACCAACGGCTTAACGTGCTTTCCGAGGCACGACCAGACCAGTACAAATATTCATATTCATGCATACAAATACTTGCACTGTGCGGGGATCGAACCCGCGCCACCTAGCGCAGCGGCCGCGTCCGCTACCGCTACGCCACGGAGGCTGCCTAAATATGCTTTTACATAATATCAATATAAATACAAGAAATTTAATTACCCACACTGTGCTATCCTAACACATGCGAGGAACACAACGCGCCGATACTAACAAAATTCTATTACAACAGAAAAGCAAGGATTTGGTTGATTAGTAACTCATACGATTAATCATGCCTGCCTCTTTAGTATCGGTTTTCGGGTCGAGTACAGCGTAATTGGGTTTTCCATTGGGAATTTCTTAGTAACAGTCGGGAGTTTGGAACTTGGCGGGGTGGTACCCCCGTGCCTCGGAAAACGCTTTAATCTTTAGGTCATGCATCTGATCTTTCTCCGGTCATGTCTTGGATTATGTGAGGAAAAAAGAATAAAGCTGTGTCAGCGCACATACCTTTGCAAAGTCATTTGTTTCAAAGGCATTTATTACAAATTGGAAAAAAAGCAATTTTCAAAGTCAGAAATTACAATAAAATAGAATTGATTTTCGTCGCCTCTTCCAATTAATAGTTTTCGTATAAAGAGGAATGACCAATAAAATCTACTGGTAAATCTTCTGCGCCGATGACTGGTTTCTGGTAAGATTTTTCGCCATCGCCAGTCTGTATGAGTTTATATATCTTCATCATCTCAGCGTTAATACCAGTTGCATCCGAAGATTTTTAAGCTTTGGAGTCTGGGGTTCGCTTTACCAGTCTAACTTTTGATTTTGGCTAAATTTCGATATGTTCCGTGAAGCGACTGCCGTCTGACCTCCACAACCCGAAGGCAATATCTAAGCATTGCAGCTAGATCAATTATTGGACTATTGAGGGCTCCAACAACCCGGTACGACCGTCATTAGAGGTTCGTATGTCAAAACTACACTAATATATAACGCTGAACAGTTTGTTTGTTTGAACGCGCTAATCTCAGGAGCAACTGGTCTGATTAGAAAAATTTTTTTTTCGTTGGATAGCCCATTAACCCAGGAAGGCTTTAGGCTATATAACATCACGCTGTGACCAATAGGAGCGGAGCATAATTAAAAAACGCGAACGAAGTCGCTGGCGGCCGCTATGTATATTCTAATAGCATTGTAAGATACATGTAACCCCCCAACAATCAGATAAATACATGTGAAACAAGCAAACACAACTACAGCAAACATCATCTTTGCACACCAAACATCTCGTCAGAATATTTCACCGCACACCTTTCTACTAAACCAATGACACAGTTCTTAACAGCCTGTATATTCACAGCACGTACACATCGCGTATGCACTTACCCCCTCCCACATTAACCCCTTCACTGGATACATTGTCAAGTAATAAATTAAGTTTTCCTTATGCGATGTTTTGCAAACGTATTTTGTTTTATGTTGCTACCTATCGATGCTGAAAAAATAGTAGTTGAAAACCAGCGTCAGGCACTAGTTGTCTGTCATTTTTCCTGATTTAGACCTATTTGGTGCAGCCGCGAGGCACACTTTCAAACTCAAACTCAACCTCATTTATGCGACAATGGACATGCGAAAATGGGTAATTTAGATAATTAACATTGACACATAGGTAAAATCGTTTGGCATCTTCATATTCCGCCTGAAGGCATGCAATTTTAATTGGCGTTTGTCTCTACTTGTAAACAAATGACATTACTAATAAAAAACACAAGTAATACAAAACAAACAAATGAAAAAAATATATATATAAAATTTTGTCATGGATGCCAATTCAGAATTTATAAATATGTCAAACAATACAATAACGTCATCTCTCATTGTTATATTGCATGCCATTTATAAATTCGTTTACACTGTAATAGGCCTTTTCCACGAGACACTTTACTGCTATATTTTACACTAGCTGTTGCCCGCGACTTCGTCCGCGTAGACTTCAGTTCACAGCGCGCGGTGGTTCCCGTTTCCGGGGGAATGCCAATATAAATGCCTACATTACTGCAAGGTTTCAAACATCCTCACACATTTTCGCGTTTATATTATTAGTAGGTTTATAAAGATACATAAGGTCTACAGCAACGTTAATTTTACCGGGTTTAAAGGTTTAGCAAAGGAAAGAAACATCAAATATCATACTTCTAATTATTTTGCGTTGGTTGGTGTTTTGGATATGCTTAGGATATTATGAAATAAGGGTTAAAATTACTACGCTTGATAAAATATGAGCACATTTAAGTACGGTTATATAAGCACTTTGTTTTGTTTTTCTGTCTTTTTCCAAAACATAAAGGTTTTCTGGATTTGATACACGTGAGCATGCCACATAGAGTTGCCCATGAGAAAAACAGGTTGTTTCTAAATGAACTTTAAGCGTCTGTCGACTTTGTTACTGTTATAGCAAATGCTGCTTTCAGAAGGAACTGTACTCTTTTAAATTGAAATGGCAAATCAGTCGGGATGATAAGAATACGAGGAATCAAGACATTTTGTCCTTTTGCCATTCCAGACATGATTGTATCCTTTACAATGTTGTGACCCAAATGTGTTATTTGTAACCGAGTACCATTACACAGCTTTGGAGCGTCAAGATTCCTCATTAATAGGACTGGAACATTAACTTTTGGTATCAACTTATGGGGTGGCACTCCTAATAATTCTAAAAAGTTGAAAAATTCTATAGGGTATGATGTAACTTGTTCAGTGTCCGTAATATTGTCCACTGAGAGGTATTCGATAACATTTCCCTGGACGTTTAACATGATTTGTTCATTTATTTTACTATTTCATTAGTCGGCGCCAAAATTGCCCTTTCGCTTAGCCATTCTCGGTTAGCCATATTTGTTTAAAGATCCGGATAGGATTATTTAATAGATCATCTGAGCTATCCACAACTTGACAGAACTCACGACTCACTCTAATCATGCCGTTACTGTCAGTTGGCATGCGATCTACTCCGATTTTTAAAAGACTAGCTGCATATTGCATATACCCGGCTTAAGAATCGTGATGAAGTTGCCCTCGCATATCCGTGGTGGGAAAATACTTTTTCACGCGAACCCATAATGCAGATGCTTTTGTGACTGTTGGCCACATGCGTTATATCAATAGTTTAGAAATAACAAGTCATACGATGGCAACCACTTACGAATGCATTAATTTCTAATCTTATGGCCTGTCAGCCGACCGTAATTAAGAGCAAAAACAACGTCTTAGAAAGCTATTCGTTCATATTTTATGGGCATTCCGAGCCCCTAGCCCTTACAATAAAACATTTTGAAGATATTTGAGAGAATTCTAGGAAGGTCATGGTGCCGTCCGCACATGTTAGTAATAACATTTCTTTCCTTGCGAACCTTGTGGATCTCGGAATTCAGTGCGAACAAAAAAAAGGGACGCGCTCCGACATAGGGGTTTTTTGTAAGATGCGGGAAGAAACAACGGACGTACGGTGGTGGCAGGTAGTTTTTGGGACACGAAGAGCGGCGGTCGGTGGGGAGATAGTTGGTTGCTGGCCGCGAAAAGCGACGGTTGAGTGTCGATCTTGAACTGTGAGAGGGTCAGGGCAGAAAGTCTTGGGACGCGAACAGGGGCAGTCGGCAGCGGGTGGAAGGATCCGGGAGGAGGAGTGAAGTCAGGAGCGGAGCCCGAGGCTGGAGTGGAAATACACGCTGGGCTGGCGTAATCTGTAAGTGATCGAGAATCTAGTTCCCGTCGAGAAGTCATTCGGTAAGTGTCCATTTTAACTAACCATAGGCTTTATTGGTGTCATATATATGTATTCAATGTTGTCGCGAATTAATTTGTGTATTAGTGTTGCGGGGTTTAAGTAACAAATAAGTAGCATAGTTGGGTTAGAGTCCAGATTAGATTAGTTTAATATAATATAGAATATTTGAGTGTAAGGGTCGGCGTGATTGGGTGAGTCATTTATTATAATAATTATCCTAGGCTGATAAAGTTACTATAGTTCCTGTAATTAAGCAGACAGATACGTATCCCTGTTTATTGTTATAAATGCATTTATAGTATGGACTCAGTACGGGTGATGCAGCAGGGAAGCTACTAATGATAATTTATTCCAGACTGACCCCAGATAAACCATTTATGTGATTGTATTCAATCATTGGAGCCAATTTGTCTAGTTTTATGTGCCCATATCCCGGTCCTTACCTTAGCGGGTATTTATCAGCTTCGGGTGGCTATAGGGAAATGATCGTATGTACGGAGACCGCCCCCCGCCTAACTTGACCATGAGCCCTGATGCTCTGGACTCTAGACTCCTGACGACTACTGACTATAACAGGAGGGCAGAACCGTAATACACGCAGCTCATTCAAATCTAATTAGGCAAACCGCCTATCTAGAATCAGATTACCAGCCAAACGTTATTGATAATGTCCGCTTCCAAAAAGGTCTTGTCACAGAGCACTTGCGTGAAGACTTGACGCGCACACATCCCCAGGGAGTGGGGTAGGCTTTACAAAGTACCACTAACTGAATCAGTAGGTGTCAAAGGACACTAGGGAACGTATTTCGATAAAATCCAACCCGTCCGCTCTTGATAGGACATATTTCTGAATCGTCACTGTTTATCGAAACACGAGTACTACAAGATGCAATGCGTCTTTCGAATGGGGCAGATTAAGGGGATGTGAGGATGACGAGATTCCACCTCGGTGTGCAGCAGGGATAATCGCAATGAGTTCTGCTAGAGACTGAGTCTACGGTACGCTTGTACTAACTTGTGTAATACCTTAGAATTGGGACGGTTTGTCAAGGGTGTCAATCACATAATATATTTACAAGTTATAAACTAAGAACTTGTCTCCCTCGACAACAGGGAGCTTCGCAGTTCCCCTGTCCTAGGGTGGAAGGAGACATTTATTTAGTGTCTAAGGAGCGTGTTCTGTTAGAATCGTAATAGTATCCTCAGAGGTTCTATGCGTTAGGTCTAACAGAACACGTGCAACGAAGCATACGTTAATATAACGGTTCCCGGCTTCACTAAAGTGGTTATAATTCGTAGTAGATAAAGTAACGTGATCTAAAATTACTTATAAAGTGCAAGCGTAACGATCCCCACCACGCCACATAATAAGGTTTATTACAGATGACGGAGACAGCCCGCGTGCAGCATTTATATAATAGTTCTTAATATATTACATTATATAATTTTGCTTTTCCTCTCGTCTTCTTAGCGTCATATCATATCTATTATTATAAATTGTATACTTGTGTGTCCTAACTGTGAATTCCCATACTAACTTCCTTCTGTCCACTCCTTGTTCCCTTAACTTCTAAAGCGGGAACAGGGAGATTAATTCATGGGAATTCATTTTTTATATCGGTGGGAGGATAACCAAGTCTGGTGACGAATTCCTACAGTTACACGCGGGGTTGGGGCGTGTTTCCTCTCCCGCAGGGAGAGCCGCATTTAACTGTAATATTACCACAATTAGGAAAAACGAAAATTTTATCAGCCTAGGATAGTTTAGGTATAATTACATGTGGTGCCGTGACCAGGATTCTCGTCATTAAATGTACTGATTCAAATCAGTGCAACGAGAAAGAACAGTGTAAGGGTTACTACGAAATAAAGACACAACGTACACAAAAGAGCCAAAACTATTGTTTTGTCAGGAACGATGGGTTTATTACCTACCTAACATAATTCTATGGTCCCCTACAAAGACGTTCAGTGCAACGAGAAAGAACAAAGTAAGGGTTGCTACGAAATAAAAACACAACGTAGACAAAAGAGCTAAAACTATCGTATACGTTGGCGATGGGTTTATTACCCAGCATAATTTTAGGATTCTCCACAAAAACATTGGTAACAAAAAAAAAAAAAAAAATGTTACGACGTTTACAATCACCTATTATATTATCGTTTGGTAACGATGGTTGAAACGGCCGACTGTTGACGAGCGGGTTCGATTCCCGCATGATTATTTGCTAAGGTGCTTAGATTGCATTACCATGCATAACGTGTTCGATCACCAGTGGAGGTATTATGACTGTAGTTATTTGGAATTTCTGTGTCATGGCGTGATTTATCTACATTAATTACATATATAATTGGGACCATATACAACATTAGGTGTCGTGTGTCGGAAGGAGAGAAAAGTAGAGCCTATGTCTATGTAATCGACTTCCGCGGAACATTCCAGGAGCACATCCAGCGACCAAACGACACACCGAGCACAGGGAGAGTTGAGCTACGCGGGGCGAGAGGCGTTCGCTGCTGTTCCTACCTTCAGTCAAGCGTTCCAGATCTGCTTCTATTGCCGTGGTGGCTGCGACATCGAGTGTTGCGGATCGGCGAACAAGTCAGATAGAGTACGAAAAAAAAAACAGAAAATCGTGTCTAATCGTCTGTTCATGCAAAATTCCAGGAATATATACAGCGACTGTATAACGACCCACCGGGCCTACGCGAAGCTGTGTTCCGGCTTCAGTGAAATATTCCTGAGCTGTCCCCAGCGTCGTGAAAGTTGAGACGTCCGGCGAAAGCGCTGGACCAGAAGGCTCTGGTAAACCACTTGCAAGTTCACGGGGTAAGGTTTTTCTTTTCCAATTTCGTTCGAGACATGGAACGTCAGGGCAGAAAGTCTAAACGTGGCAGACGTAATAACGATGATATTGAAGTGGTTCCTCTCGATAAGAACCAACGTACGAGTAATGCGGCGCCTGATAATGAAGTAGGGTTACTGTCAAAGATTTCTAAGAAACTTGATAGTATCGCCAATCGGTTGGACAGAGTCGAAAAACTAGTGCCAGCTAATAAAACCGATGCAGGAGATACAACTAGTACTGATGCGGTGAACTTAGACATTGAACCGCCTACAATCGGCACAAGTGTAGGTTCCTCTTCCCGAACCGGAAACGTTAAAAATAGCACAATGGGTGTATACCTTTTAGGAACGGCGCCTGAGCGACCGAAGTTTAGCGGGGGCGAATCTAACGTTAACAAGTTTCTTAAGGAACTGCAGCGCTACATAAAGAGCATTAATGGGGAGGATAGGGCTTTGGATATTGCGATAGGTAGCCTGTCAGGGTCCGCACAGAGGATTATGGAATTGTATAGTGATAGTTGGAATACGTTCGAGGATTTTAGGAAGGACCTAATTGATGTATTTTGGGGTAGTAGGGAGAGAGAGATAGCAAAGAATCGATTACTGGATTCGGCGTGGAACCCGAATAGTGGAATCACTATGGAGGAATATTTCGCGGAACTAGTAGACTTGGTTAGGGACCTACACCTTCCACTAGACGAATCCGAAATCGTTGGATATATAATGCGACACTACCCTCAGGCTGTGCAAATAGCTTGGTTTGCTAACCGTACCACAAGTACTTTCCGAGTCGGGATAGAATTCTTGAGAAACATAGAGAAAAATGTGAAGAGACTGCCGTTGCAAACAGGTAGCGTGAACAACAGGGATAACTCACGTACTCCGCACAAACCCCATTTTGTAAGAAATGATAGGAGGTTTACGGGTCAAAATTATCAAAAGCGTCAAGCGAATAATATAGAGTTTGTACGGGCAAGCGCGGGTAGCCAAGAAGGTAACCAGGCGGCATCCTGTAACAATTCCGATAAGACGGAAAACTAAATGTTGTTGACCAAGAAAGTTCCAATTGGTCAACAGCTGTAGATAGTGGAACTGAATTGCAAAGTAGCACCGCTACAGAAATAGCGTATAAGTATATGAGTAAATATAAATGGACGCCTGGGGCAGGATTAGGCAGGTTAGGGAATGGACGACTCCATCCTATAGACATGTATAAAACACCTAGGTCTCACTACAACAAGATCGGTGACCTAGTTGTTGCGAACCTAAATCGAGTACCAAAGATGATAGACGAAACGATTAACGAAAATACAGACCACATCTTGACCGTTTTTGAAGATGCAGGGACAAACGAGGCAGATGTCGTGGGCACGGGTTCGAGATTGATAGAAATATCAGCTACAGTACAGGCTTACCCATTGAAATGCTTGGTTGACACGGGGAGCCAAGTAACCTGCATATCCGAGGCGACCTATTTAGGAATCAAGAGTAGGGGTATACCAATACCCACTATGCCCGTTTCACCTATTCAAATCCAAGGGGCGACCAGGTCGAAGAGTAGTAGGGTAGACATGGCAGCCTTAGTGCCATTAGTCATAGAGAGCACTAAAGTAGAGACACCATGCCTGATAATTAAGAATTTACTTCGGGAACTGATCTTAGGGATAGACTGGTTAGACCAATTTGACATGACAATAGTTTGCGGACCTCGTCGTGCGTTGCGATTCAAGTATTCTGGTAAGGAAGTAGAAATCTGCCCCGGACAAACAGCCATGACAAGTGAACACTGTAACGCCGATGTTGAATTGAAGGTGACGAGGGGAGCAAAGACAGATGATGCTACTGATATTGGAAGGGGGGAAAGTATTACCTTGAATTCCAATGCGTTAGAGATTAGTTATGAAACTGAAGAGAACATTGCCAGTGTAATAACAGACTTACAGAAAATAGTAGAATTTCCACTCGAACGACTTAAGCAAATTCTCTTAAAAAACAAACGAGTCTTTTCGATGTACCCAGGGCGGACAGACAAATACCAACATACTATTAGGATGCGCGATGAGGAACCGTTCGTGAAACGGTCTTACCCAATACCATTCGCATACAGAGTAAAGGTAGAGGAGAAGTTAAAAGAATTACAGTGCCTAGGCATAATTAAGAGGGAGGGTACACCTTTTAGCAGCCCGTTGACATGTACTTTGAAAAAGGATGGGTCGATTCGTATTCTCCTAGATGCTCGAGAGTTAAATAAGAGGATGATAGGTGAAGTGGAAGCGCCACCATTAGTGTCGGATATATTACAATCATTTAATGGGGTTAGATTTATGACATTAATAGATCTCAATAATGCTTACTTCCAAATTCCATTACATCCTGAATCTACTAAATATACCGGGTTTACTTTCATGGGGAAAAGTTACACCTATGCTGTACTGCCTCAGGGCTTAAAAACGTCAGTAGGTAGTTTTTCCCGTGCCATGGATGTTATCTTAGGATCCGATGCTAGGGAGTTTTGCGTGAATTATTTAGATGACTTAGTGGTATTTACTAAAAATGGGGACTTCGAAAAACATTTGGAGCATCTTGACCATGTGTTAGGCCTATTGGGGCAGGCCAAGATGACGTGCAGCCTAAAAAAATGCCAGTTTATGAAGAGTGAGGTGAAGCTACTAGGTCACATAGTCTCCCCAAATGGGATACGGATGGACCCGAGCAAAATAGCAGCAATCAAAGAATTTCCAACGCCACGCACAGTAAAACAATTGAGAGCCTTCCTAGGATTAATAAATTATTATAGACGGTTCGTTGCTAAGTATAGTCACCTGACGGTGCCATTTTGTCAAATGCTCCAAAAGGGAAGGGCTTGGGAATGGACAGTAGAAGACGATAGGCGTTTTCGAGAGGTTAAAGCAGCTTTTATAGAGTCAGTAGTTTTAGTTCACCCGGATTTTAACAAACCATATTACCTCCAGACAGATAGCAGTGGAGTAGGGGTGGCCGGATGCCTCTATCAGATAGATGATGAAGATAATGAGCGAGTAATAGGATTTTGTAGTAAGAGTTTAACACGTCCGGAGCAACAATGGACAGTATCGGAGCAGGAGCTTTGGGCGGTAATATACAGTTTAAAAAAGTTTGAGACGTATTTAAGGGGATCAAAAGTAGTTATAAGAACAGACCATAAAAGTTTATCTTTCATCAATAATTGGAATTTATATAGCGCTAGGGTGACACGTTGGATTCTGTATATACAACAGTTTAATTATGAGGTAGAGCACATAAAAGGAAGTAGTAACATTGTCCCGGATATATTGTCACGTTACGCTAACGGGGTAGAGGCGGTACAAGAACTCCGTAAGGTTTGTCTTGAAATAGCGATGTTTACCAGCAGTAAAGTCGAAACAATTCGTAGTAAGCTCGAGGGCATCGCGCGACTGCAGAGGGAAGATCCTTATTGTAATAAACTCATTGAAACCATAGACGATAGTTGCGGTAGAGAGATCAAACAACGAGGTGGGGTCCTTAAACTAAACAATGATAGGTTAGTGTATAAAAGTGACTATTCTGGAAGGGAGGTTGTAGTTATCCCAGAAGCTTTACAAACAGACGTGATTCAATTAATACACGAGGAAGCTGGACATTTTGGCGAGGCAAGAATTAGAAGACTGATTAGCGACCGCTTTTACTTTCGGGGATTGGCCAGGTCACTTAAAGCAGTGCTACGACAGTGTGACTTATGTCAGAAGACAAAACATGCAACCGAGACAACTGTAGGGGCTTGTAAATCAGTTTTGACTACAGATGTCGGGGAGATTGTCATGGCTGACTGGTACGGGCCTTTGCCACCAGGGAAATTTGGCGCGCAGTACATATTTGTATTGCAGGATACGTTTAGCAAGTATGTAAATCTCTTTGCGCTAAAAAGGGCTACCACGAAAGCTGCGTTGTCGTGTGTTCGTAAATATAAGGGTGTAGTTCCTATAGCTAAATTAGTCACAGATAACGGTAGGCAATTCACATCAAGGCTCTGGAACGAAACTTTGTACCAAATGGGGATAAAGGCCTCGCATACTACGGTGAGAAACCCCAGGCCAAATATTACGGAACGTGTTAATAAAGAGTTAGGACGGTTATTTAGGGCTTACTGTCAGAAGTCACATAAGAGCTGGACCGGGATTCTAAAAAACATCGAGAAATGCTATAATAACACTGTACACGCCAGCACTGGGTACACGCCACTCGAGATTCTTAAGGGAGAGAGTCCCGTCCTGACCATAGACGAAGCACTGGTTAATGGCCGGGACAAACCGAACTTAAACATTGGCGATGTAAGAAGACAAGCTCGGGAAAATTTAATTAAGGCAGCTACTGCAAGGAACGAACAGCATGATAAGAGTCATAGGTTAATAACATTTCAATTAGGAGACTTGGTTAAGGTAAGGAGAGATAACAGATCTAATGCAGCTGAGAGTCTATCAAAAAAGTTCTCTTTGCTGTACGATGGCCCTTTTAGAGTAGGAGGCATCCCTCATGCCAATGCCTACCTGTTAGTGGATCCGAAGAATGGGGGTATAGTAGGGACGTACAACGCCATGCATATCGAAAGGTATTATGATAGTAGAGGTGTCTCAACTTAAAAAAAAAAAAAAAAAAAAAAATATATATATATAAGAAAAGACAAAAAAAAATATAAAAACAAAAAAAAGGAAAAAAAAAAAAAGCTTGCGAATAAGTGCTGTCCTGCTCCGCCTTATTGCGCCTTTCTCTTAGAAACTTATCTGCCATTACTATCAACGGGTTGTTATCCGTAAAGATTGTTAAGGGCGTATAGCAGCTAGCAAAGCAGTGTTCTAGTAAGACGATAACTGATCACACAGTAGTTACGATGTCTTTTCTAATTACTGTAACTTCCCAACTCCCAACTCTTCTAAGAATTCAAAACTGGTCTTATCTCTTACAGTAAGAGGGGGGCATCTAGTTGGAATTGGGTCTAATATGTTCATGTGCGAACTATTTCAGCTCTTCCTGGATATTACTGCCGGCAGCTGAATCAAGCTGACTCGACATGAGGAGCATAAGGGGAGGCCTCTGCCAGCGGTGACTACGACAGGCTGAGTTAAGAGCGAGCGAGCACCGTAGGTAGCATGGCTCAATAACACAAATACTCTTGAAGAGATCCTGGTATGTAAAGCAATATTATAAGCATGCACAGGTTTCTGGACGTAGAAGAGGCGCGGTAATGTTAGTTGAATTAGTATACTAAGAGTATTTGTAGAACAGTATTAGTTCGAATGTTATAAAACGATTGATACGCGTATTAAGTGAAGATTCTTCTGCGACATACTAAGAGCATACCTTGCATCCTGTTGGGATCTTGTAGGATTGAATACATTAATGACAATAATACATACAATATTCAAATTAGAATTTGATAAGATGAATGCATCAGATAAGGGTAGGTTTGCATAGGTCATCCTATTGTGAAAGCTCACACGCTGTACTGCGTCACGCGTCTGATTTTCAGAGGGGGGAATGTGACTGTTGGCCACATGCGTTATATCAATAGTTTAGAAATAACAAGTCATACGATGGCAACCACTTACGAATGCATTAATTTCTAATCTTATGGCCTGTCAGCCGACCGTAATTAAGAGCAAAAACAACGTCTTAGAAAGCTATTCGTTCATATTTTATGGGCATTCCGAGCCCCTAGCCCTTACAATAAAACATTTTGAAGATATTTGAGAGAATTCTAGGAAGGTCATGGTGCCGTCCGCACATGTTAGTAATAACATTTCTTTCCTTGCGAACCTTGTGGATCTCGGAATTCAGTGCGAACAAAAAAAAGGGACGCGCTCCGACATAGGGGTTTTTTGTAAGATGCGGGAAGAAACAACGGACGTACGGGGGTGGCAGGTAGTTTTTGGGACACGAAGAGCGGCGGTCGGTGGGGAGATAGTTGGTTGCTGGCCGCGAAAAGCGACGGTTGAGTGTCGATCTTGAACTGTGAGAGGGTCAGGGCAGAAAGTCTTGGGACGCGAACAGGGGCAGTCGGCAGCGGGTGGAAGGATCCGGGAGGAGGAGTGAAGTCAGGAGCGGAGCCCGAGGCTGGAGTGGAAATACACGCTGGGCTGGCGTAATCTGTAAGTGATCGAGAATCTAGTTCCCGTCGAGAAGTCATTCGGTAAGTGTCCATTTTAACTAACCATAGGCTTTATTGGTGTCATATATATGTATTCAATGTTGTCGCGAATTAATTTGTGTATTAGTGTTGCGGGGTTTAAGTAACAAATAAGTAGCATAGTTGGGTTAGAGTCCAGATTAGATTAGTTTAATATAATATAGAATATTTGAGTGTAAGGGTCGGCGTGATTGGGTGAGTCATTTATTATAATAATTATCCTAGGCTGATAAAGTTACTATAGTTCCTGTAATTGAGCAGACAGATACGTATCCCTGTTTATTGTTATAAATGCATTTATAGTATGGACTCAGTACGGGTGATGCAGCAGGGAAGCTACTAATGATAATTTATTCCAGACTGACCCCAGATAAACCATTTATGTGATTGTATTCAATCATTGGAGCCAATTTGTCTAGTTTTATGTGCCCATATCCCGGTCCTTACCTTAGCGGGTATTTATCAGCTTCGGGTGGCTATAGGGAAATGATCGTATGTACGGAGACCGCCCCCCGCCTAACTTGACCATGAGCCCTGATGCTCTGGACTCTAGACTCCTGACGACTACTGACTATAACAGGAGGGCGGAACCGTAATACACGCAGCTCATTCAAATCTAATTAGGCAAACCGCCTATCTAGAATCAGATTACCAGCCAAACGTTATTGATAATGTCCGCTTCCAAAAAGGTCTTGTCACAGAGCACTTGCGTGAAGACTTGACGCGCACACATCCCCAGGGAGTGGGGTAGGCTTTACAAAGTACCACTAACTGAATCAGTAGGTGTCAAAGGACACTAGGGAACGTATTTCGATAAAATCCAACCCGTCCGCTCTTGATAGGACATATTTCTGAATCGTCACTGTTTATCGAAACACGAGTACTACAAGATGCAATGCGTCTTTCGAATGGGGCAGATTAAGGGGATGTGAGGATGACGAGATTCCACCTCGGTGTGCAGCAGGGATAATCGCAATGAGTTCTGCTAGAGACTGAGTCTACGGTACGCTTGTACTAACTTGTGTAATACCTTAGAATTGGGACGGTTTGTCAAGGGTGTCAATCACATAATATATTTACAAGTTATAAACTAAGAACTTGTCTCCCTCGACAACAGGGAGCTTCGCAGTTCCCCTGTCCTAGGGTGGAAGGAGACATTTATTTAGTGTCTAAGGAGCGTGTTCTGTTAGAATCGTAATAGTATCCTCAGAGGTTCTATGCGTTAGGTCTAACAGAACACGTGCAACGAAGCATACGTTAATATAACGGTTCCCGGCTTCACTAAAGTGGTTATAATTCGTAGTAGATAAAGTAACGTGATCTAAAATTACTTATAAAGTGCAAGCGTAACGATCCCCACCACGCCACATAATAAGGTTTATTACAGATGACGGAGACAGCCCGCGTGCAGCATTTATATAATAGTTCTTAATATATTACATTATATAATTTTGCTTTTCCTCTCGTCTTCTTAGCGTCATATCATATCTATTATTATAAATTGTATACTTGTGTGTCCTAACTGTGAATTCCCATACTAACTTCCTTCTGTCCACTCCTTGTTCCCTTAACTTCTAAAGCGGGAACAGGGGGATTAATTCATGGGAATTCATTTCTTATATCGGTGGGAGGATAACCAAGTCTGGTACGAATTCCTACAGTTACACGCGGGGTTGGGGCGTGTTTCCTCTCCCGCAGGGAGAGCCGCATTTAACTGTAATATTACCACAATTAGGAAAAACGAAAATTTTATCAGCCTAGGATAGTTTAGGTATAATTACACTTTCAAAGAGGCATTTATTTCGTCTGCCGGCGGCATACCCCTAGTAATCACCGGAAGGATCTGCCTAAAGTCACCAGCTAAAAGCACCACCGTCTCTCCCATGATATGTTGGTTGCCTTTGATGTCCCCCATTGTGCCATCTAGTGCTTCAATTGCCCTTTTGTGGAATTTCATCACATTCATCCCAATCTAACTACTTACACTGTTGTAACATTCTTCCGCGCTCACTGCTTTTACTAATATTGCATTTCCTCATGGGCTAAGTTCAATGGTAACTGAGTGCGCTGTTCGTCCCGTTCCGAAAAAAATTAAAAAGAGCCGAGTTGATATAAAATAAGCGCCTGTTAAAATAATGGAAGCAATATGTACGTCTCCGTTAGCTCCCGTTTTCGCAACATTTTTTGTTACTGCTCTGCTCCTATTGGTCATAACGGGATGTTACATAGCCTAAAGCCTTCCTGGATTAATAGGCTATCCAACGCAAAAAGAATTTTTCAAATCGGACCAGTAGTTCCTGAGATTAGCGCGCACGAACAAACAAACAAACTCTTCAGCTTTATATATTAGTATAGATCAGGGTTTTTACTTTCTATTTGATTTTATTTGTTGCTAGCTGCCCCCTAATCGGCGAACACATTTTTGTCAAATGATTGCTCGTTTGGACCGCCCATTGGTCCGTTCGGTCCAAACAATCCCAACTGATCCAAACTAGTTACAATCATGTGATAAAAATGTGTTCGCCGATTAGGGGGCTGATGTATATTTATTTTAAGTGTATTGTGTGGCTTTCAGTCTGTGTTGTATAAATGTGTTTTCTTTCCTAAAAATTTCATTAGTTGAAAAAACAGTTCGGCTCACTTCATATAAATTATCACGTTGGTTGTTCTTTTTGATCTAGTTTTTGCAAATTTTGCGAGCGTGACTTGAAGTTACAGTGTTGAACAATTTTTTTTTTTTTGTTCTGAATGGAAAATCATCAAATGACCTCTCCCGCTCTGTGCGGAGCGGAAGGGCGTATCGGACTTTTTCTGACTAAAACCCACCCGTGATTCTTCACCTGCCTGTGCGCCAGGGCCACGGTTTCTGTTTTAACCAACCCGCAACCCTGACCAGGTAGCATCGGTCCTCGTGGACCCCATCACGATGTGCTGACATCTGTTTGAGGCGCGAATCCCAACGCGCCGTCGACCCTGGCCTGTACCCTAATTACTAACAAAAACAAGCGTAATACACTAATACTATCAGTTGGAATCATTTCGACGCATATTGCTAATCCATTACTCCATGTGTTCGAGAACGTGTCTGCTCAACAACGTAAATAACGCAATGAATGTTGTTGAACTGTCAAAAACAAAGCCATTGCTACTGATAGTGTGTTACGTAATTACCCTGCTGGTCCTTACCGGGCGGCGAGGCGCACATGGCACGCCGCCCGCAAGCCCGCGCCTACGGTGGCCGGAGTTCGATGTTATCTCCTGACCAAGGCGTCTCCTGCGGCGGCTAGAGGTGTGAGGGCGCTGGGAATCCCACTCCCTCACGCACTCTGCCTCTTTCTTTGCCAGTATCACTGCTTCGCAGAAGGAAGTGACGGCCTGCCATACACTCTCGGTCCGGACCATGGCCTGGACCAGATTCCAATATTTCTAATAAGATTCATGTCGGAAATCTCTCAAAAATTCAAAACATTTTATTTCGCATAAATTATCCATATAATGTCAATAATAGTATAACTTACTTAGCCTTGTATTACTATTAAATTCCACTATTTAATTGAATCGCTTCGTGTTTCTAACTTTTTCACGTTCTCCTTCTCAATAAGATTTTTTTGTCTAGTTTTGGCGTTGCCTTCTTTCCTCATAATGTTATGTCATTATCTTATAACTACTAAATAGGTTGCATACCACAAACATGCATAAAATAATATCTACAGCAGAGTAATTGCGTAACTTGCTATCAGTAGCAATGGCAAAGTCTTGCCGCCAAGCGATTCGTCGTGTTCCGGCATGATGTCTGGTGAAGCCGTACGGAGGACGGGTCTGAGCAGATGTGTTGCAATGTGTGCGGGTAAAATGCACGAAATGGTGTTGTGTACTTGTGTCGGGAGTTTGGTCGTGTAGGTGGAGATCAATGTCCCTCTGGCGCAGCATCGTTCGTCGTATTGTTGGGCTTAATATTGCATCACCTCGCTCAACTGCCGCATTCCTTCCTATTCACTAAGATTTTTAAGTGAACAGGCTTAATAAACTAGCGCTCTTTACCATCAATGATTGCATCACTGCTTACCATTAGGCGGGATTTCAGCCAAGTACTAGTTTATGATTATTTAAAAAGAATGAGATATATGGATTAGCTATTTGCTTCAAATTGCTAGAACTGGAATGTTACTCAATTAGGGTGCTGTAAATATGGTATGTTGATCTATTTCAAAGACAAAAGCAACTCTTGGTCAAAATTAAAAAAGTCAAAGACAAAGTTTTGGAGTTTACTCCTTAAGAATCGATTTTCATATAAAAGGCGCCCGGTATGAGAAAAATCCGAGGGGTAAAACCTACTAACGAGTAACGAATTTTAAGCGTTACTATTTTAATGCGCACCTTTGGTGCGCAACTTTCTAATCTGGCTGTGAGTGTATTAAGACGTACATAGGTATGCTGTATAGGCGACTATACCTATATACTATATAATAATTAAATAATAATTAAAAAATAAAAACTATTATTTAAAAAAAATATAAATAAAAAAATAATAATAAATTATTATTAATTATAAAATAATAATAAAAAAGTTAATTAATTTAAAATGTAATTAAAAAATAATTATTAAAATTAATTACTTAAAATTAATTATTAATTTATTAATTATTAATTAAAAAATAATAATACATTATTTTATTATTATTATTAATATAAATAATAATTATTAATTTTTAATTTATTAAACTCTTTTTGCGTTTAGTTAGATACTCGTACTTAAGGAGTAAACTGCGTCGGAGCTGACACACACACTTTTTTAATTTAGAAAACATTTGTGTACAAATAAGTGTTTATAATAATTATGGTAACCTCTATGTTTTGCCGTTAACGGCGTACAAATATTAGCAAAAATAGGTATATACATATTACAATAAAATTTAATTAAAATTTGAATAACAAAGTAACTTCTAACTAATGATACTTATTTATAATATTCTAAAACAAACTTAACGATGTTGCAAATAACTAGCTTATCCTATGAGTATTAAATTTGAAATATATTTGTAAATATCAAACACAACTAAAATTTAATAATAGTAACAACATCGCACACATTAAACACACATATTTATCTACATATATTCAATTGTCTTCTAGGTATTCATTAACAGAATAATATGCCTTTTGAGCTAGAAAATCATAAAAATGTATTTTTATTAAATCTTTTGGTTGTATTTTAAATCTTTTGGTTCATATTTTTATCTTATAGGCTTTGGTATTTTGTTATAAATTCTGGGTGCCATACCTAAAAAACCTTTTGTATAGAATGCCTTGTTGTGTGTACTTGCGCAAATCTCAGAATTATGACGTTTCGAATTCAAAGTTCTAAATAGATGTAAGTAAAGCTTTACTAATACCGTTGTCTCAAAAATATACATACATGGCAGGGTTAACAGCTACAGTTTTTTTTTTAATGGTAGGCATCTGTCAGTTGATTTTAACTTGAGGATGGATCGTAACAGTTCTTTTGCACCTTGAACGCGGTAAGTTTGTCCGTGGAGTTTCCCCAGTACATAATTCAGTAGCGTAATGTAAATATAGTTGGCTGGTTTAGTAGATCACAAAGCTACAACGGACACATTCGACCAAAATACCTAAGCGCTCACACTCACATTTTAAACTTACCTTTGGCCTTTGAAGCCCGGCTTCTATAAAGCAAAGGTAACATCGATCAAGCTCCACAGCGCAGTCGGTCAGATCAGTAAATCAAAATCGCCCACCTGGCCGATGACAAACATTTCCGAGCTAAACAAGAGTTATTAATCCAGAAACATTTTGAGAGCGCAGTCGAGAACTGGTCCTAAAATGACGCTTTACAAAGCAAATATTTGGAGCAACTTTGAGTTATAGTTTAAGTAAGCAAGTAGACTGTTGGTTAGTTCTAGCATATTTTACAAACAGAATTCTTTAAAATGTAACCATTTAAATATTTATTTTTTAAATAAAAACTCAGTTTTAAATGAACAGACGGCTGTACTGCTGGGGAGTTTCTTCTGCCACTTCTTCTTCCCAGCGCAAGCATTAGGAAGTGTCGATGGGTGGGCGTTTTGGGGGACTCTCTTATGTAATATTGACGTTCAAAAAATGCTGATTCTCAGCCTAATTTGAATAAATAACTTTTGATTTTGAAGTTCAGTAGTTTGACAACAGTGATTTTAAATTAGTACATAAATAACTCATCTACTAGCGGTTAATTAAATTAAATTACAATGAGATTGAGTTAATGATAATGACATTAAAATTACAATTACATTAAATTCGAGTACATTACATTAAATAATATAATTACATTTCATTAAATTGAAATCTATCTACGAAATTTTTTATAAAATTATTTTAGTAATAAATTTACAAAAAACAATAGAATAGGTAAAAACTGCGTTTAAATACATTCAAAATCATTAATAATAAAAAACAAAGATGTCAAAGTAAAACGTGACGGGTAACGAGTAGTTATTAACGTATGTAGTGTGCTGCCACGTTTGTTACGATTTAAGCGGGAAGTAGCGCTTTTCCTGTGGAATATCAAACTACTGCGATCCTCAACCCACCTGCCAAGCGTGGGGATTATGGCAATCCCCCAACGGATTGAAAGCCTTGGGGGAGGCCTTTGTCCAGCAGTGGATCTCTATAGGCTGGAGAAGAAGAAGAAGAATTTAGCATTAGCTTACTTGTACAATGCCATTGCATTTTGATTAAGTACTAATTAAACAATTTACTTCAATCTATCCAGCCATTTCTCAATGTCGGTATCAGCTTCAAGTCTAACCGGATACATGTAAATATCCGGTTTTTACAACACGAAATTCAGTTACAAAGTAATGCAATATCCTCTAATAAGAATAGGTAACTTTTGGGCTTCAGAGGACTTTTCAAAATACGGAGGAGTTACGATATGTGTATACATAATATAATCACCCATCCACGAACTGACCGCGGCAAATGTAGCTTAACCGTTGATCGATACGTGTGGCTGATAACATGTCACATCTGCTAAATGTTATCAAATAGATTGAGACATTTGGATTTGCTTTCGATAGATTTTGAGAAATCTAGTCAAATCATGCAGTTTTCTACTAACTGTACTTTGGCTGACGAATTGACGAAAACTTGTGTATACTGGAAACTGTCGAGTTAATACTATCGTCTAATCAATAAAACCGATGAATTAGCGGAACTGGCGAATTATATAAATGACAAATGCGGCAAACTGTCTAGTGATAAGTGAACTACGAATTAATTAATTTGACTACGAAAGCGTGTTCGTGTTTCCTCATTTTTCGTACTGTTCATCATCATCATCAACCTTTTTATCGTCTCACTACTGGACATAGTTCTCCTCCCATACAGAGAAGGATTGAGCGTAATCACTACGTTTGCTCAATGCGGGTTGGCGATTTCAAACTTAAGAGTCCAGATTTCCTCAAGATGTTTTCCTTCACTTTTTTATCAATCAATGGTGTCCAAGATATACTTAGAAAGTACATATAACTTAGAAAAGTTACATTGGTACTTGCCTGACCTGGAATCGAAACTGCACGAGTGTGCAGATTCGATTCCAGGTCAGGCAAGTACCAATGGTTAAAACACCAGCCACTCAAGTATGAGTATACTTGAGAGGCTGGTGTTTTAACCACTACGCCACCACGACTATTAATCCAGAACCTCCAATTAATATTTTAATTGAATATCATCGAAACTCCGTAACAAGGTATTCTGGAAAAAAGTAATTTTAACAATGCAGACACGTTTGGTGCAAACATTTTAACAACCGGGATTTTGATTATCCTTTTGCGCATATTGTTTTTACCTATTGTAATTCGAAAATTCATTATTATTTATTTATTTTTCGATATAGACTTAATAACTTTATGCTTGTGTCCTTTATTTATGGAATTTTCCTACCAACTACATTACATACGTTTGCACTTTTGATTAAGCTGTAGCGCAAGCAATACTACATAGTATTTAAAATCCTAGAATCAAACAATCTCAAATTGATATCTGTAATATACAACGTGTAACATAAAGGGTATATACATAACAAAGGCATGGCATCTTTACATGATATCAAACGATATTGGAAGGGTTTTTTAATCCTATCTCTTTATGTTAGGAAGTTATGAGGAAAAACACCGCCTGTGATAGGCTACTATCATACTAGTCGCACAGAGATATTGAAGACATTTATCGGATTTTGGCAAGTAACGTGACGGGTAACGAGTAGTTATTAACGTATGTAGTGTGCTGCCACGTTCGTTATGATTTGATTTTAAGAAACACACGAAACCGAAAATTTGGTATCAATTTTTTGAGTATTTTATTTTGAGTTGAAACCCTTCCGATATCGTTTGATATCATCTAAAGATGCCATGCCCTTGGTATGTATATACCCTTTTTGTTACACGTTGTATATGGTGTACATAATAAAACTAGCTACTCAATAAATTAACTACAGAAAAAAAAATCAGTAAAATAGAAAAAATCTATACTAATATATAAAGCTGAAGAGCTTGTTTGTTTGTGTGTTTGTTTGTTTGTTTGACCGCGCTAATCTCAGGAACTACTGGTCCGATTTGAAAAATTATTTTTGCATTGGATAGCCCATTAATCCAGGAAGACTTTAGGCTATATAACATCACGCTGCGACCAATAGAAGTGGAGCATAACTAACTACACGCGAACGAAGTCGCTGGCGGCCGCTAGTAATAAATAAAGTAAAATGAAAGCAGCATCTTAGCCGTCTAATATTTCACTCGTCACGGTCGGGGGCACCTAAAACGCCACTCAGTTTTCAACAGCCAAAAGACACTCAGGCAGTACACTTGAAAAGATTCCTTTTCGTAGAAGTGCAATGGACAATCATTAACGACGAGGTTCTCAAATATTTTTCACAGGTAATGGCTTTTATGTTTGATGTTTGAGCTCCAAATGGGCCAGGAAAACGGTTCCGTAGATCGAGTGGAACGTTCGTTTACGTCTAATCGGGTTTACTTTGATTTTCATGGGAGCTTAGGAGGATGATAATTAATTAATTAATTAATTTTCTATCTTTCCATTAATTTTTATAATTATACATTGAGCTCACATGATAGAAGTAATAGAAATATGTAACGAAGACATGTAATCCATATTATGATTTTAAAAGAGTGTCCATGGAGTTTCTTGCATGTTCTTTTCCATAGAGATCTACGCTTTGGAACGTGCAATTTAGCTTCGCTTTTCTTGGACTGACCGACATTGACTATTCAAAAGCACTAACTTTTGATTAATTTGAAATAAACAATTTTGATTTTGATAGGCATCTGTCAGGCAACAATGATGGGCTGGCTTGAGGATGAACGTTCTTACGAGGAACGAACATATATGATAAGGGTTTTTTTATAATTATAGACTAGCGCTTGACTGCAATCCCGCCTGATGGTAAGCTGTGATGCAATCGTTGATGGTAAAGGGCGAGTTTATTTAGCCTACCTATTCACTTAAAAAACTTAGTAAATAGGAAGGAAGACGGCAGTTGAGCGAGGTGGTGCAATGTTAAACCCACTCAAACGATACTGCGCCAGAGGGAGATTGATGTGGAAGCCCTCCACCACCAAACTCCCGACACAACAACATTTGACCCATCGTACCCGGCACACATCGCAACACAACAGACCCGTCCTCCGTACGGCTTCACCAGACATCGGAACATCGAACAGACATTGTACGACCCGTCGTACGGCAAGTTTCCACCCTTACGTTGTTAACACTACTACGATTCGGACGAGGCGTTTCGCCTCCTCCTTTATACCGCGTACATCAAGGGACTGGAACAACTTGCCGGCGGCGGTGTTTCCGTCGGACTACAATTTGAGTGTCTTCAAGGCTAGAGTGAATAGGCTCTTAATAAACTAGCACGCTTTACCATCAACGATCGCATCGCTGCTTACCATCAGGCGGGATTGCGGTCAAGTGCTGGTTTATAAATAATAATAATAAAAAAAAACATCATGCGGAACACGAAGAATCGCTTGGCGGCAAGACTATGTCTGGTGGGTGGTAACTTCTGCCAGCAGCCGATATTATGGCCTTGGGTATTTTAGTACATGTTTTAATATCTAATTGTGTAGTTGAAAGTATATAATTTCCGTTGCGAGTTAAATCTGGAACGCCAATTAGACTCTTCACACACCTCTCCACTGAATCCAAAGTAGCCAGGTGACATTTTGTAGCACCAGCCCAAATATAGATGTACTTCACACACTAACAGACCTGTGCTTTGTACACATGTGCCTTGGTGTGAAGTACCGCCGGACCTTTGCGATAACGCCAAGTTTCTTGGCAGCCACCTTGGCCTTGGACCCAATGAACCGCCCAAAGTTTAGGTTCGAGAAAATCTCAACTCCCAAAAGCTGAAGGTGGTCGGTGCACTCCAAGGATACATTTTAAAATCTACAATATCTTCGAAAATATTCTTTTAAATCATGCGCTGTAAAGGGTCATAAAGATCTATATTAAATCAACAATGTATTTAAGGTTTTTAATTGGATAAGGATCAATGCCGTATTGGTTAAAATCACTTCAAAATTAGCCATTATTTGTCGTAAAAAGTGAATGACAAAAAATCTTATTGTGGGATATCCACAAGAGATAGACATATTATACCGTCGCGGAGTTTTCTGTAGACTTTTTCATTGTGTACAATACTTAATACATTATTTTGATAAATTGCCTAGAGTCCAGCCAGCGTTTGCAATGTAAGCGGAAAAAAAAATTATTATTTACGACATCACTTTGGAAACCTCAAAAATAACAGTATTTCTCCACAATCTAATGGATATTATTATACATATAGACCTTTCTCTTCAATCAATCTATAATAAATATATTAAAAAAATCGCATCAAAATCCATTGTGCAGTTTTAAAGTTTTAAGCATACATATGGAATTATGGATATAAGCAGAGAAAACGACTTTTTTTATACTATGTAGTGATTTATTACTGTAAATTCCCATGACACCACAGCAGGCCCTATCTATCAGCCTAAAATCAGTTCTGCGACTATTATTTTTTAAATTTCGAAATTCATGCTGACATAAGAGCCTTTTAAGGAGTTTCTGGTTCATTTTTGTTTTTGTTATTTTTTGGTATACAATTTTTTTTTTTAGTTTTTTATTGTGTTTAGTTTTTATTTGTATGTTGTCCCTGTATGCGACGCAATAAATATTTTTTTATTGTATTTAGTTTAATTAAATTGTATGATGTTCCTGTATGCGATGCAATAAATACTTTATCTAACATTATTTAGTACTAGCTGTGCACTGCGGTTTCACCCGCGTAGGTTTCTTTTTATATGCTCCCCTCCTATTGGTCCGCAGCGTGATGATATATAGCCTAAAGCCTTCCTGGATTAATGAGCTATCCAGTGCAAAGATATTTTTTCAAATCGGACCAGTAGTTCCTGAGATTAGCGCGTTCAAACAAAAAAACAAATTCTTCAGCTTTATAATTATATTAGTTTTGAGTATAGATTTTACGCAATTATTTGCAGATGGTCGATGAGGTTCTGAAGTGGCGAAACCTCTATTTTGACCACTAATGGCATTTTAGTCCAATTTCCTAAACCCAAACATTTAGCCTCGGTTATGCAGTCTTCAATAATTCAGAGATATGATTCGGTGTAGTCACGCGATTGAATATACGATGATTCGAAGTTTAATCCACCTAAATAGACAAATTGACAACATTGGAAAACTGACACAACCTTTCTTTTCTTTTGGATGGAAATCATTGAATGTCCTCTCCAACTCTGGGCGGTCCGCGAGGCCGTGTCAGACTTTTACTGACTAAAACCCACCCGTGTTCGTTCACATGCCTGTGCACCAGGGCCACGGTTTCTCTTCCAACAACAATAAAGTGACAAGACCTTTGTACAAAATACCATTTCTTTATTTTCGTATTCTGAGTTCAAATATATTTTTTTATTTCTTAATTCCGAAGGAAAAAAATCATAAAATATATGATGACGTCACTTATACGGTGAAATGAAGTAGTTGCCTTTGCCAGCATCGTTGGTCTTGTTGTTGGGTTTAACATTGCATCACCTCGCTCAACTGGCGTCTTCCTTCCTATTCACTATTTTTTGAGTGCATAGGCTCTTAATAAACTAGCGAGTTTTACCATCAACAATTTCATCACTGCTTACCAGGCGGGATTGCGGACAAGCCCTGGTTTATGATACATGTATAAAAATAGTATCAATCCCGAACAGTAGCGGGAATGATAGTTTTCTCCACGTTTATTTCGCGTAAGTTTTCAAGCGCGTATAGAAGAAATAAAATAAAAATAAGTTGTCTAACACCACACATCTCCTTAGTATACAAATCTACTACTAAATCAAAAACAAAAGTCATTTGTTCAAATTAGAATAGAATAGAATACTCTTTATTATGTACACCATTTAGATTCATCATCATCATCATCATTTCAGCCACATGAAGTCCATTGCTGAACAAAGACCTCCCCCAAGGATTTCCAAAAGGAACGGTTGGTCGCGGCCTTCATCCAGTGCTTCCCTGCGATTTTGGTCAGACCATCCGACCACCTAGTCGGCGGTCGTCCGACGCTGCGCTTACCGGTACGTGGTCGCCATTCAAGAGCCTTTCTGCCCCATCGGCCATCGGCTCTACGAGCTATGTGCCCCGGCCACTGCCACTTCAGAGAGCTAATCCGCTAGGCTAGTCGGCGACTTTAGTTCTTCTACGGATCTCCTCATTCCTAATCCGATCACGTAGAAAAATGCCCAGCACATCCCTCTCCATAGCTCTCTGTGCGACCTTGAGCTTTCTTATGAGGCACATAGTGAGGGACCACGTTTCTGATCCATGTGTCATCACCGGTAACACACATTGGTTAAAGACTTTTGTCTTTAGGCATTTAGGTATTTTGGACGAGAAGACACTACGATGCTTCCAGAACGCTGCCCAGCCGAGTCGGATCCGTCAAAACACCTCGTCCTTGAAGCCGGAACCATATAGATTACAGAACACAAATATAAAGATTTTACAAAGAGTGACACAAATGGTGGCTTTTACAGACAACCTTTACAATTAATTTTGACAATTAGGCAGAGATTCAGCACGTTTTGAACGTCAATATTACATAACAGACTTATACATATACAACGTGTAACATAAAGGGTATATACATAACAAAGGCATGGCATCTTTACATGATATCAAACGATATTGGAAGGGCTTTTTAATCCTATCTCTTTATGTTAGGAAGTTATGAGGAAAAACACCGCCTGTGATAGGCTACTATCATACTAGTCGCACAGAGATATTGAAGACATTTATCGAATTTTGGCAAGTACCGTCACGTGTAACGAGTAGTTATTAACGTATGTAGTGTACTGCCACGTTTGTTATGATTTAATTTTAAGAAGCACACGAAACCGAAAATTTGGTACCAATTTTTTGAGTATTTTATTTTGAGTTGAAACCCTTCCGATATCGTTTGATATCATTTAAAGATGCCATGCCCTTGGTATGTATATACCCTTTTTGTTACACGTTGTATATAAAGTTCTTTCGCGCAATAAACATAAAATCTTCAAACTTTGACAAAAAGGCTATACGAAATAGTGATAAACCTTTATACAGCGTGTAATTTTAATGGTTGTTTTCCCGCAGCCAAACGGTTTTGTCTTAATAATACAATCGTTTCATCAATAAATAAAATATTAGAAACATGAAATGGCAGATTTAACATAGTGATAAACAAAACTCGAAAGTGAGTACGAAATAATAGTAACCTTCTGATATCTACAGCTGAATGGCGCGGGGCCATTGACCCGCATGCTTCAAGTATTATCCAACAAGTTATTCAAATTTTCCCTTCATACTTTTGCGGGCTTAGGACCGTCATAAATACCTTTTAGCTGCAATTTACTGAACACGAAAATAAAATTATTATTTAAGATAATTTTTCAGATACCTAAAAATGTATTTGAGGCGTATTTAAAAAATTTGAATCAACTTATTTACAATAATTCTGATCAGCTAAACTACTCCTAAGTGTTCATTATTTACAAAAGTACTTACTTACACTTCCCGGTAACGAAGTAATTGTTCAAAATGTAAGCCTCTGCGTTGTATACACAATCGCGCACGTTTTAACTGATTGTCTTTTAATTTCAATAAGGTGTCTCTGTCACTACGCACGATATTAAAAGCGTCCACTATCGCAGTCGTTAACGAGTCACGAGTTTCATACTCTTCTCGATACACTAGGCGCTTAACCTCAGACCACAAGAAAAAGTCTAATGGAGTTAGGTCTGGGCTTCTTGGTGGCCATGGCACTGGCCCGGCGCGCCCAATCCAGCGCTGGGGAAATACCGAGTTCAGGTGCTCTCGTACAACACGGTGATAATGAGCCGGGCACCCATCGTGCTGATAAAAAAGATTTTCCGTTGGCACTGATAATGGAACGTCATCTAATAGTTCTGGGATAAGACCACGTAACATTTCCAGATAGGTTCCACCTGTTAAGTGTCCTGTCACAAAAAGCGGTCCAATGAGATGGCCATTAATTATTCCGGCCCACACATTAACACTAAAACGTACTTGATGCGCACACTCACGGATAACATGTGGGTTATTTAAAGCCCAAAAATGTTCATTACGCTGGTTAAATATTCCAACTCGCGTAAAAGTTGCTTCATCCGTCCATAAAATGTTTTTATCCTGATTGTCGATCAACCACTGACAGAAGGCAATTCGGTTTTGAGGGTCATTTTCACTCAGAGCCTGAACGCCGCGAAAATGATAAGGGTGTTGTCCTTCCCCGTTCAGTAATTTCCAGACGTAATAATGGCTTACGTTAAACCTTGCCGCGGCCTGACGCGTACTTCTACGAGGATCCCGTTCGAAGTATTCGATGATCTCCTCGTCGAGCGGTGCCGAAATAACGGCCGATCGACCTCTGCTCTGTGCATGTGCTGGTGTTTGAAATTGACCATGGTCTAGTAGCCGCTGTGTCGCGGCTACGATGGTCCGTGGCGATGGAACTTGGGGGTTCGGAATCCCGCGAAGACGGAGGGACTGCAGGTGTTGCTGCTCCGCGTAAAGTCGCCGGGCAGCATGGGAGTCATAATTAGCCCTAGCATAAAACTGCACCATAGCGACGTATTCCAAATTGCTGTAGTTATAATGTCGATCCATATTGCACTTTTGACTAATAGACAATCACGTCCTGTGTGTACGATATTCGCGGGAATACTACTATTAGGTGTAAGTAGGTTGTCGCCGCATGGATTCAATTACAATTTACAATAGATAGGCAATAAAATAAACAGAACATTTGTAATTTTTGCGCGCAGACTACATTATGCCGTATTACTAAAATCGAGAGCTTATTTTACTTTGAATATTTATAAAGCGGCCTTTCGCCTTTGAACGCTTAGCGGTAATTTATTGTAAGTTATTTGAGCTTTTTTTCTTTTGTCGGCATGGCGGTGAATTTATGGATTGTTGCCTACAAGCTATTTTATGATGTATCACTATGCACGGGAGCTTATTATGGTTTGAACATTAAATGCATTGCTTTCTTTTGAAGCCATTTCATGTCCCTTCCGAGGAGTACCTACAAGTTGTATGTAGCGTAACTAAGTTTTCTCACTTTTTCGAGTTGATGATTTTTTTTTTGCAATTATTTTTTATTATTTTATAACACAAACATTTTTATTTTTGTCTTTTACTCTATTCATCGAAAGTACTCCTTAAAGCAAATCGTTCTGCCGCAGGAAAACAACCATTTAAATTACAGCGTGTATAATATATGTGAAGAAGACAACGCCTGGCAATAGGGTAGTTGACTATAAAAAAATAATTAGTCCGTCAGTCAGATTTCCAAAAAATACTAGACACGTATTTGTTCTTTTTACATGCTTTTTATTAGCTTCACTTTTATGTTTGCTTGCTTGCTTGTTTGTTTGTCCGTCTCTAACTCTTTGGACTACGAGTGAGCGGCTCATTACTGTAAAATGACCCACCGTTTTCAATACCTTCGCTCGTTCGTTTTTTTTTTTAAAGAATATTGAACTAAAAAGTTGAAAATAAATACTGTTTAAAAAACTAAAAAAACATGCTTTTAAAAAACATCAAACTAAAAAGTTAAAAATAATTTAAAAAAGAGCGTGAGGCGCTTAATATACAAAAATTATGGCACAAAGCTCCTCACGCTTTTTTTTAAATTATTTTTAACTTTTTAGTTTTATATTTTTTAAAAGCATGTTTTTTTTATATAGAAACAAAAAATGAAGACGACACAGTGCATTGAAAACTCGTGTGAGGTCACTGCACGCTACAATTTTTAGCGAGCAGTGACGTCACCAGCCGCCACTCCTGATCTTTGATGCCTTTTAAATTTGTCAATTTTTATTGATTTGATAAAACAAAATATACGTATCCAATATCCATACTAATATTATAAATGCCAAAGTATCTCTGTCTGTCTGTCTGTCCGGCTTTCACGCCATAACTACTGAACCGATTGTAATGAAATTTGGTACACAGAAAGTCTAAGAGCCTGAGAAAGACATAGGCTATAAAACATCCCGCTATAACCAATAGGAGCAGAGCTGGAACAAAAAATGTTGCAGAAACGGAAGCAAACGAGGATGTACTACATAATGCTCCCATTATTTTAACAGGCGCTAATTTTATACCAACTGAGCTCATTCAGCTAGAAGGTTACGCGGGTGAAACCGCGGGGCACAGCTAGTTTTTCTATAATCTGAATGATGGACTAAATAGAATCATTTTTTTTACCCAGGAAACATCCCTATTTCTTAGGGATTACACTAAATTTTAAACTTTATACCCCCATACTCCTTTCTGTTCAATAGTCGCGACAATTTCCCCGCTGTACTAGTAAATATTTGTCCAAGTTATTACCGACCACTTATACTTAAAGCTAAGCCTCTGCCAAGCTATTAATCCGCGGCTGAAGCGACTGAGCCCAAGTGTTTGTGTTTCGTACTATTTAGATACAAACGACTTACAATCGGGGTTAGGTCATGATAAATTGGCTGAAAATAGGTCTTTCTGTGGAGTTGGTACTTATGCTTATTATATGGGCTGGGGAGCCTGTTTTTGTTTAAGTCTTCCGAGCAATTTTCGCTGCTTGTTAACTAAGAAAATGAATATACAGTATGTATGTATACCTTTATGTACAATCCGTGAAGGAATTGTTAGGTATCGTTAACTGATTCTAATAATGCCTACAAAGCCTACTAAACTTAAAAACTTCTCCCTAAAAAAATAAACATTATTTCGAAAAAGCGAGGTAACTTAATACATGTAAGCATGTACGGTAGGTGATCGCATAACTCGTAATAATACTGTCTAAAATGGTCCTGTCACTTTTTTAAAAAATACCAAATTTTGAGGAAGTTGGAATTGATTCTCGGAAAAAAAGATTATCTCAAAACTCATTAGTATTGTAAGTATCTCTGACCATTCTAGGGTTACCTGGAAGAGATTGCATTAAGCGCTAAGGCTGTCCATTTTGTGGTGTTGAATATTTTTCTAAGTAGGGTATGTTTTAATAAGTATATAAATAAATAAAAAGGTTTTTTTTTTTGTTAGCGCAAATGGGCCGCTTTCTGCAAAAATGATCCAACCCACAAACTCGACATCTTCGATATTTTTTGACGTATAGACTATTATATAAGGTATATTTGGACATATAAAAAAAAAACTGTCTTTGATATGTCAAAATATACCTTATTTGGAGTCTACAAAATATCGAAAATGTCGAGTTTGTGGGTTGACGGTCTAATTTTGTGTTTTATTGACAAAGACGCAATAGTTACAGTTTACAAGTTAACACTAAAATAACAAAATTATATCCTAACTTGACTAAAATCATTCACAAAAGCGTTGACAAATTCTTCGGCATCACTTTCGACTGGTGATATACCCAAGAGACTGGCAGCATTGCCACGAATAAATTCAAATACACAAACATCCAGAACCGGAACATCTACTTGTAGGTCATACAAATAATTGTTCCGTGCGGGAATCGAATCCGCGACACGCAGCGCAGCAGTCAATAGCTTAACCACTGCGCTAACCTATTGACAATGATTAACCTCTAACCAAGGTAAAACCTAGCCCTTATTTTTCTGTTCTGGATGGGAAATCATCAAATGCCTTCTCCCGCTCTGGGCGGAGCGGAAGGGCGAGTCAGACTTTTACTAACTAAAACCCACACGTGTTCCTTCACTTGCCTGTGCGTCAGGGCCACGGTTTCTTTTTTAACCAACCCGCAACCCTGACCCACGAGGCATCAGTCTTCGTGGACCCCGCCACGATGTGCTGATAGGTATCTCTTTGAGGCGCGCGTGAAACATAACGTGCCGTGGACCTGTTCCTTACCGGGCGGCGAGCTGCCCACTGCTCAAGATAAAAGCAAGCCCTTGGGAAATTGTCAAACAGTCCGTTGTTTTCTGTTAGATTTTGTTAGTCACTTTTTAATTGTACCACCCCACATAAATTCGTATAACACTACTTGCTATATACATATCAGTCACAGGAAGCTATTAAAATATCATCAATGTAAATTACGTGGTAAAAATTGGGATTATTAAGGCTAACCCATAAACTTTCGAATTATCCATACTTACTAATATTATAAATGCGAAAGTAACTCTGTCTGTCTGTCTGTCGGTCTGTCTGTCTGTCTGTCTGTCTGTTACGCTTTCCCGCTTAAACCTCTCAACCGATTTTCATGAAATTTGGCACAGATAATCTTTAGACCCTGAGAAAGAACATAGGCTACATTTTATCCCGGAAAAATTTGATGTTCCCGAGGGAAATCTAAGAAGCGTGATATAACCGAACTCCACGCGGGCGAAGTCGCGGGCGGAAAGCTAGTAGTTAATAAAACTTATATGAAATACCACTTTTTTTGTAATCCGTATATAAACTCACGTCGAAACATTAAAGTGTAATGGATGGGAGTGAAATGAACTTTCTTGCGGACCAGCACCTCACAATAGGTTTTCAATTTTATCCCTAAAGCTTTCTGTAGAAAGTTCATCATCATCAACCTTTTTTATCGTCCCACTGCTGGGCACAGGCCTCCTCTCATACAAAGAAGGATTGAGCGTAATCACCACGTTTGCTCAATGCGGGTTGGCGACTTCAGACTTAAAGTCCAGGTTTCTTCAAGATGTTTCCTTCACCTTCAGTCATTCGTGTCCGAGATATACTTGGAAAGTACATATAACTTTATAAAAGTTACATTGGTACTTCTTCTTCTTCTTCTTCTTCCTCAGCCTATAGATGTCCACTGCTGGACAAAGGCCTCCCCCAAGGCTTTCCACGATGACCGGTCTTGTGCTGCCCGCATCCATCGGCTTGGTACTTGCCTGACCCGAAATCGAACCCGCGCACTCATACCTGAGAGGCTGGTGTTTCAACCGCGTTCAAAGTTGATTAGAAATATTTGACAATATCTGGGAGTGTGCTGGCGTCTCTAATTATATTTTTTTCAGAGGCCTGAACTGCTAGTCCCTAGCTATAATAATAACACTGTAATTTGAAAGCCTCCGTGGCGTAGCGGTACCGGACGCTGCGCAAGGAGGGTTCGATTGCCGGGCAGTGCAAATATTTATATGCATGAATATGAGTATTTTTACTGGTTTGGTCGTGCCTCGGAAATAACGTTATGCCATTGGTCCCGGTTGCCATACTTACATATAAAGGCAGTTGTTACAGGTTGTTGGAGTCCTCAAAAGTCCAACAATTGGTCTAATTGTAATGTTTCGATATTGCCTTTGGGTTGTAGAGGTCAGACGGCAGTCGCTTCACGGAAAATATCGAAGTTTAGCCAAAATCAGCAGTAAGACTGGTAAAGCGGACCCTAGACTCCAAAGCTGAAAAAGCTTCGGATGCGACTGGGATTAACGCTGAAATGATGATGAGTGTAATTTGAAAACATTAAATATTTTTATAATGTTTTCAAATGACAGTCATTATCATTTCAGTATAGAGCATGTTATACCATAATTATTTGGCTTTCCAAATAATCTATTTTTTTTTTTTTTTTATTATTTATAAACTAGTGCTTGACTGCAATCCCGCCTGATGGTAAGCAGTGATGCAATCGCTGATGGTAAAGCGCACTAGCTTATTAAGCCTATTCACTCAAAAAAAACTGAGTGAATAGGAAGGAAGACGGCAGTTGAGCGAGGTGATGCAATGTTTAACCCAACAACACGACCAACGATGCTGCGCCAGAGGATGATCTGGAGACCCTCCACGACCAAACTCCCGACACAACAACATTAGGCACATCGTACCCGGTACACATCGCAACACAACTGCTCAGACCCGTCCTCCGTACGGCTTCACCAGACATCATGCCGGAACACGACGAATCGCTTGGCGGCAAGACTTTGTCTGGTGGGTGGTAACTTATGCCGGCGGCTGATGTTGTTGCCTACCACCGAGAAAACTATACTAATATATAAAGCTGAAGAGTTTGTTTGTTTGTTTGTTTGAACGCGCTAATCTCAGGAACTACTGGTCCGTTTTGAAAATTCTTTTTCCGTTGGATAGCCCATTAAACCAGGAAGGTTTTAGGCTATATGACATCACGCTGCGACCAATAGGAGCACAGCATAACTAACTCTACGTGAACGAAGTCGCTGGCGGCTTCTAGTTATGGTATAAAATGCTCTATACCTACTTTTATGATCCTTTTACTCAATCCAAAGTTGTTAATACATGCAAAATAACTCAACTTTTTTCTTGCTGAATAGCTTTTTTTACAAACGGCCAGGATAAATCACTGAAATCGCTGAAAAGAATTGCAAATAGAGAATAAAATAAAAATGCTACTTACTATGCATAGGTTGTGTGCGAACGTGTAGCATTGCTATGAGGACTGTAATAGGCGCAATCTGTCACGTGTAGGACACCTACTAGAGCCAAGATTGGTGGGTTTAAAATGTAAGCTAAGGACTCCTTAATTCAAGAAACACGGGTGGGTTTTAGTCAGTAAAAGTATGACACGCCCTTCCGCTCCGCCTAGAGCGGGATCTCTCTCGCTTGATGAATTCCCATTCCCACAAAAAAAGGACTCCTTAATTCAAAATAGTAATAAATGTCGCATCTTATGTTTCGCGGTGGTAATCTCCTAATCCTAAAGAAAAAGTGAAGAAGGGTGGGTGATATTTGTGCCACTTACCTTACTGCTATCGCTTTAAATGGCCTTCACGGTCTCATAAGACTGAAGATAGTTCTGCAGGAAATTTAGGATTCCAGCGTGCTATGTCTGCCAAATAATTTACTTGCTTATTTAATGACAGAAAACACTGTACTTAAAAACTACACAGGATCAATTTTCATATAATTCATATAAATGTCATATCTGTTTTATGTTTATTATGTTAAATAAATTATGTTCCTAAACTATAATTTAGAAAAAAAGTTGATACACTTGCATTTTTAATATACATATGTGATAGTTCTGATAAATTAGGCCTAGTGGTTAAAACACCAACCTCCAACGTCAAGTATAAGTGTATGGGTGCAAGTACCTACCAGTGTAACTTTTCTAAGTTATATGTACTTTCTAAGATACTTGGACACCAATGACTGATAAGGTAAAGGAAAACATCTTGAGGAAACCTGGACTTTAAGTCTTAAATCACCAACCCGCATTGAGCAAGCGTGGTGTTTATACTCAATCCTTCTCTGTATTAGAGGAGACCTGTGCCCAGCAGTGGGACGATAAAATGTTGATGATGATGATGTAGCAAGAGAATATGTTTACAGGCTAAAACTACTGGGCCATTCACCGCTAGCTTTTACTGGGGGTGCGGGATCCGCCTAATCATTCACCGCTTCCCCGACAGGGCACGGCCCGCTGTACCTTAGCTGGTCCCATCTCCCCGTGCGGCCATTCCCGCACCGGCCGCACGCATTACAAGTGAAAATGCGGCTCCAACACAGGTCTGTCTGTTCGGATGATTTTTTCATGCAATTTTGACTTACTTACATGTCAAGGAGTTTTCATTTAGGCATAGAAATGCCTATAGGTAGTTAAGACTCCGCTCATCCTTTACATTATATGCAAAGAAATAATAAAATGGCGTCGATTTTGTTCACAAACAAAAGTAATTTTAAGTTAAGTGCGTTGTTGATGGTTGATCCTGCAGGGGCTGGGATTTGTGCAACAGAAAACACTCGTTTGTTAAAAATCACGTTTATTGCAACTTTTTTCTGAGAATACAATATGGCTGATTTTTGCGATTGATAGGCTGACGTGCACGTTGGTTTGCGACTATTGGCAGACTGGAGGGGGGCTCGCCGAGTGTGTCCAGCATGTCACTGTGTCCCAACCCTCAGTACTAAACTAGTGATGCCACTTAGTTGTTTAGTTTTCATTATAAAATAATACTATTAATATTACTAAAGAATATAAGATAATATTTTAATTTAATCCTGTCCTGAGTAATTAAAATATTCCATAGACAAACTGTCTATGGAATACGTTAATTTTTACACAATTAAAAACATTTTTTAGACGCAATTACAAACATGACGACCAAAAATCATCAATTCACGTCAGGCGCGGACTAATTTGACATGTAAAAACTAACATAATTATAATCTTCTGTTCTTTTCTTAATGAAATACAGGGAAACTTTTTTTGAGTGCGCAAAAAATAATGGGTGGCTCAGAATCAATAACAGAACAAATCTGCATTATTAGTTTAAAATAAAAAATAATGTTTTTGTCCGCCCTAAAATCAGCAAATGAGAGACACCAATTATTCATATCAATATCGTAGTATTAGCATATAGCCGCGTAGTGAACATGCGGGCGGCGCGGGCGCGCGGGGGTCCTGTGATGTTCCCGCCGTCCCCACTCCGCCGAACATGAATGGGACCGCGTGCGGTGACCATAACATCGATTTCATAATAAACATCTTTCGTTATCAATAACTATTTTTTTGTACTAAAACATATCAAAGTAATAATATTTTTATCTATAAAACTTATTTAGCTATAAGTTGACAAAGTTTGCGCACTGGATAAAATTTTATCCTGTATAAAGAAAAAGATGCACTGAACCTAAATTTAGTTTAGTTTGCGAATAAGGGAATCGGGGCCAACGGCTATCAAGGGCGGATCCAGGGGGGGGGGTCATGGGGTCATGACCCCCCCCTGGGCTGGGTCCAGGAGTACCTAGCACAGGGGGATTTTATTTAAGTACTTTCAATATCTAATCAATTTATATAATACATACTTTGTTTGCCGGCAAACGCATTATTCGGGAACGCATTCAACTTTTGAATGCGTTGGGCATCCAAAAGTTGAATTTTGCCGCGCTACCGCCGTCACAGCCGCCAACATTCAAATGTCACATTTTTATGTCGCATTTCATTTTAGTTGCGCACACTTTGTTTAATAATCAGTGTCTTCATTATGCATTGAACACACACATACACACTGTGTGTGTGTGTTCAAACTCAAATAATATGGTTGTAATGTTCTTAAAGTACGTCGTAGGTAGATAAGTAGGTGCCTACTTACTGAAAGAGGGGGATTTATATACGGACGACAGCAGTTCAAGCTATCGGAAACTGTCAAATATTCCCAATCAACTTTGAGCCTTCATAGTTTAGCAATAAGGTTTACGTCTGTACATTCTTCTGCTTCTTCCTGTGCCTCTTAAATCCTGAAGGTTGGCCGTCAGCTTCTTGTATTCGGTCTTGTCAACCGTGAGACGGAGCAATTTTTCAACTCTCTCTTCCACTGTCCACTCCCTGATGTTTCGCAGCCACGACTTTCTCTTTCGTCCAGCGCGCCTTTTTACTTCTACCTTGCCCATCATAATGAGTTGGAGTAGCGTATATCTATCGTGTCGGAGCATCTGGCCGAGATAATCTATTTTGCGTTTCTTTATGGTGGGCAACAACTTTCGAGGCATTAGAACGCGCTGAAGGACGGTATCAACCCTGACCTTTTGGGTCCAGCTTATGCGCAGCATACGACGGTAGCACCACATTTCAAGAGCCTGCAAGCGTCGTGTAGTGTCCTCTTTCAGAATCCATGCTTCGCAGCGGGACATGACGAACGACAGGCCATACGCACATCACGCGACGTCGGGCGTACATCACGTTGTACGACCGACGCTGGTGTCACTTTATTAAAACATATATTTGCAGCGTGGGAAGAAGCCCAAGATGCGATAGGGATTTTTTGTGACCTGTCAAAGACTTTTGATTGTGTCAATCATGAAACCTTACTTTTAAAGCTGGAACATTATGGGCTGGGTAAACTTGTGCTCAGCTTGGTGAAATCTTATTTAATTGATAGACAACAGCAAGTTCAGATAAATGGTGTCAATTCTCCGGGTTTGAAAGTATAAATGGGTCCTTTCCTCAATTTTGGGTCCTTTCCTCTTTTTGGCATACATAAATGATCTACCGCATCTATTAAAAAAACAACCACATATTGTATTGTTTGCTGATGATACTTCGTTAATTTTTAAAATCAATAGACGTTGCTCAAACCTTGAGGACGTAAACAATGCTTTACAGCAAGTCCAAAATTGGTTTACCGCTAATAATTTAGTCCTAAATGAAAAAAAGACAAAGTGTATAAGATTTGCGTTACCAAATGTTAAAAGTACTTACTCCGATATTGTATTGAACAAGGAGAAACTCGAATTCGTCGAAAACACGTTTTTCCTGGGGATCACTCTTGACTCGAGGCTACAATGGGGTCCTCATTTAACATCTCTGGCAGGACGGCTTAGTTCAGCAGCATACGCTATCAGAAAAATCCGTCAATTTACTGATGTAGATACTGCGAGACTAGTCTATTTTAGCTACTTTCATAGTATCGTGTCATACGGTATTTTGCTTTGGGGACGGGCTGCAGACATAGAGTCTATTTTTATTCTGCAGAAAAGAGCTATCAGAGCCATATACAATCTCCGCAGACGCGATTCTCTTAGGGAACTGTTTAAAGAAATAAACATCCTTACGGTCCCTTGCCAATACATTTATGAAAACATTATGTATGTTCGGAAAAATATTGATCTTTTTAAGAAGATAAGTGACAGGCACAATTTTAACACTAGGAATAGAAACAATTTAGATCAACCTCGGTTCAGACTAGCTAAAGTAAATAGTTCGTTTATGGGGTACTGTGTAAAATTTTATAATAAAGTACCGCTAGAGATTCAACAGCTCACTGAATCCAAATTTAAAACATGCATTAAACGCACGCTGTGTAAGCAAGCATATTATAAACTGGAAGATTATATCCTTGATAAAAATGCTTGGATAAATGCCAGTCCTGCTCCACAGCCACAGACAATTTTGTAGGTTTGGAAGAGATGCCATTCCCCCTTTTTGTTGTTTTCTAAATATTCCTTTTTTATTTTATTTGTTTATTTCAACGTTGTGCACAATATTTTGCAATAGTATAGTATAATGTAAAAGCACTTTTCAAGTTTGTGAATGTGAGGCACCATGGACTATAGTTTGTTTTTTTTTTATATATATTTAGATATAACTTGTCTGCCATTGCGAGATTGGCAGTTGAGAATTGTCATGCTCACTCAAATGTCTTGCTTATGGTGGCGCGTGTTGTTGGGTCATTTGGTTCCCTTCAATATGGTTGAACTAAGTGGGGCTGATGCGCGCGTCATGCTCGTGAACGGGGGCCGTCAGTGGAGACTGGTCATCTCTTAGCTGCCAGTGGGCTTAATTCATTTTTATATTTTAATTAATTTTACATTGTGCTCACATGATAGAAGCAATATAAATATGTAACGAAGAAATGTAACCCATATATTATGATTTTAAAAGAGTGTCCATGGAGTTTCTTGCACGTTCTTCTCCATAGAGATCTACGCTTTGGAACGTGCAATTTAGCTTCACTTTTCTTGAACTGACTGACATTGACTATTCAAAAGTACCAAGTGATGGTTAATTTGAAATAAACGATTTTGATTTGATTTGATTTCATCAGTAATTTCACTCGGAGCTTTATGTGGAGTTTACGACAGCACAGAACTTTCTTCATTTTGTTAAAAGATGCTCGGGCAAGTTCTATCCGGGTCTTAATTTCTTGGTCGCACTCCCATGCTTCATTTACCTAAGCACCGAGATACTTATCCTGTCGTACCCGCTCAAGTTGTTTGCCTGCCACCGATACGCTAGGACATAAGTCTGGGTTTCTAGAGACCACCCTAAATATTGTCTTGCTGATGTTCATCGACAGACCGGCCTTCTCGCTGCACTCATTGACTTTATCTACAATGGTTTGCAAATCTTGTTCAGAGGCTGCAATGAGAACAGTGTCGTCCGCATAACGCAGGTTATTAACGACCTTGCCATTGATCTTCATTCCGGCTTCCAGACCTTCAAGAGCCTCCGACATCTCTGCCTCGGAATAAATATTGAAGAGCAACGGAGACACAGCCTTGCAGAGCTCCACGACAGATCTTGATTTCCTCGGTCTCCTGATTTCTAACTTTGATTGTAGCTACTTGGTTCTCGTACAGATTACGGATAATCCTGACGTCCTTGCCATCGAGTTCAATATCTGTTAATAGACCCAGGGAGGTGCTGGTGCTTAACCCGGTCGAATGCCTGTTCGTAATCTATAAAGCACAGCAGTGCATATCCCTGCATTTTTTCACGAGGACGTTGAGGGCAAAAAGAGCTTCACGAATACCGACACCAGAGCGAAATCCGAATTGACTGTTTGTTCGTCACATTTCGGTCTTACCCTGTTCTGTATGATGTTTAAGAACACTTCGTCTGTACATACCTACGTTTTTTTTTTTGGTGAGGGAAATTGAAGGTCCTAAGCTTCGTAAGTCTAAGGTCTAAGCGTTTTTTTTTTGTTTCCTGGTTGGAAAATCCTCATGCATGTCCGCCGCCCTGGGGTGGGCGACAGGGTCTGTCAGACACCTACTGACTAAAAACCACCCCAGTGTTCCATCTCGCACCTACACCGGGGTTGCGAGAACGAACACTGCTTCCGCAACCCCCGATTGGTGCTGGTCCACCACCGTGGGCCTCCTCGGCTGAATGATGTGTACGACTCCCCCCATGACGTCTAAGAGTGGCGCGTGTGGAACACTTCGCGCCGCCACCCCGGGTCCTGATGTTTGGGGGGCGACCGATGTCCCCGAGTGTATCGCCCCTGGACCCGTTTAGGGTGGCTGAAAGAGGGCGTTATCCGCCTTCCGCCGACGCCCGGTGCGCCTGCTGTGGGTCGGGTGAGAGGACGAGATCTCCCTCTCCCTGTCCACAGCCTCTGCGAGACGACTGTTTCGCAGAAGGAAACCACCGCATCCCAGGACTCATCACTGCCGACCATCGACTCGATTACGACAGTGACAGCTCCCTGCCGGCCGAGATGAAGCCACCGCGCGTGGCATACTCTGCCAGCGTATGCCGCTCCCGGCAGTTGATGCAGTAGTGCTACCGGGCGTCCAGCTCCATGTTTATGCGACACAGGTACTTTCCGAAGCAACCATGCCCCGAAAGTACCTGTGTAATCCGAAACATCAGGGAGCCCTGCCTTCTCCCGAGCCAGTCCGCCAGTACCGGCCGGATCTCCTCGATGGTGGTGAGGCCTGCGGTAGGGCACGAAAGCCTGTCCCGCCATTCTGTCACCAGGACCTCACGGGGCTGCGACCGACGCTGCTCGAGCTGACGCCCTGAGCCGGGTGGCGGCGCCCGCCGGAGACCATGAAACCATGGCCTCCGACTTGTTGAGCGCCACCTCCAGGCCTAGGCGACGTATGCGGCCCACTACCTGTGATACCGCAGCCGTCGCCAGCAACGTTGTTTCCCTGTGCGAGCTCCCCCGGGCGGTGACCAGCGTGTCGTCCGCTTAACTCGTCAGATCTCCCCCCAGTCTGAGCTCGCCTCTCAGCACCCAGTGGTACGTCGTCTACGTTACGAAAAATCAAAGCATGGGAAAGAGCTTCAATGATTGAAGAACATCTAACCGGACTGGCACTTCTCCACGTCCATAAAAACGTACCCATTGAAATAGATGAAGTGATAAAACATTTCGGCAGGAGACGTAAAAAAAAATTGATTTCGTTATTTAATTAGGTATTTTTATGTTCAGTAGGTACTTATTAATAAAATACCTTCTTTTTAATTGTATCTATTATTATCAAAGTTCAAGTAAGAAAGGTAAGTAAGGTAAGGTAGGGTAGGGTAGGTAGGTAGGGTAAGGTAGGTAAGTTATTATTGTAAAACTTCTTCTGACTTGACCACGACTATGTGACCCCCTGGCGCCAAAGCTGGATCCGCCCTTGACGGCTATACTCTTATAAAAAATCCTGACAAATAGATCACTTTATCCGCATAGATCAATTATTAATATCTGTGTGTCTTAGAGTTACATTCTCTCAGCACAACCAGCTTACGTTCAATGTATTGAGATATTTCAAAAAGTCACTCTAATCCAATCCATCACCAATAACTCCCTGATAACCTTGATGAACGTAATATTTTAGCAGTCAAACAAAATGAGTGTCACACAACATTTGAAAGATGTGTACTGCATTTGTAATGTTGGTATCCCTGGTATCGGGCCGTCTGTCTCACACACCAATAAATTGTAGCCTATCACAGCCACGCCACACTACAAGCAAATAAACAAGGTTTAGTCCACACAATATTGTGTGACCTCTGTAGAGCCTCCAAGTTAGTCGGTCTTAAAATGAACATGGACAAGACTAAAGTCATGTCTAATGCCCATGTTGTACAGACTCCTATAAAGATTGGAGACTCTGTTCTCGAAGTTGTTAACAGTTACGTATACCTGGGACAAACTATCCAGTTAGGAAAGTCCAACTTCGACAAAGAGGACAATCGTGAAATCCAACTCGGCTGGGCTCCTTTCGGGAAGCTAGGTAGAATCTTCTCGTCCGAAATACCGCAGTGTCTCAAGACAAAAACCTTCGGTCAGTGTGTGTTGCCAGTGATAGCTTATGGAAATGAGACGTGGTCGCCAACACTGGGCCTTATAAGAAGATTCAAGGTCACAAATTTCAAAAAGATATCATGAAAAACTACCAAGTTATGAGCTTGTTATCTTATCTGATTGTCCCAACAAAAATATGGTCAACGCGCCGTTTACCCGCATGCGCCTGTAGCGACGCGGCGCGGATGGCCCTATCTCACTATTCGCCTCATACTATGATCTACCGTGAACTTGTTGTGCGCCCGGTAACCACACTGCAACAACTTCTAAATGTATTTGGGAATAAATATATTCTGATTTTGAAGTCGTGGTGGCCTAGTGGTTAAAACACCAGCCTCTCAAGTATGAGTGCTCGGGTTCGATTCCAGGTCAGGCAAGTACCATTGTAACTTTTCTAAAGTTATATGTACTTTCTATGTACAGTCAAGACCAAAAGTCGAGTTACAATCTCACAAAACTATGGCCAAGTAATACTAGTTGTAGTTACGACCTTCTTCTATAATAAAGTTTGATACACACATACTCGTATACACTTTGACAACTTGCTGCCCGCTTATGATTGTTAGGTACTACTTACTAATTTCAACTCTCACAGTAAGTGTTTAAATATCCTAGCGGTTCTCGTCTTGATAGGCGTTCAAGGTGGTTCGAGTTCAAATCTTAATAACTTACAAAATATTTTTGAAATGTTTATTGGTGAGTTATGAATGCTGACAACAAAAATATGTAAAAATACCGATCCGCAACTTAACGATGATACCTTATTTTAAGATTTTTTCTATATTAGAGTCATTATAAAAAGATGACGGTAGATTTGAAACAAACTGAACAAAAAATATTCCACTACCTACAATAACTATTATTAACTACAATAACTCAAATAATATTACTTAGCTGTTGTTGGTTGGTGAACATATAGTTACGAGTTCGTGTTATTAGTTTTACTTTTTTAATCAATATGCAGGCATATGCAGCAATATATTTCAAATATCATAATATGAAACCGGCTTTTGTGTAAGTTGTTTTTATTATTATTGGGGTAAGGTGCAAACCAATCTCTTGTTGAAAGTGTGTAACAAATTTGTTATTGTTTTAGAGAAATACTGTCATAATCATCATAAGCCAAAGTCAAGAGGTTGGAGGACGAAGGTGGGTTATGTGTCGAGACAAGTGGAACGAAACAACAATATTTACCGTTGAATAAACCTTTGAATCTTGCGAAGAAGAGAGGTTGCATTTGTGGTTAAAAAAATAAACTGGCGATACTGGTGGAGACTTATCGAGCTAAACAAAAAAAAACAATTTATAACAATCACAGTGCAGAAGTGTCCTACAAAGTGTTTTAAATATATGTCATTATATATCGTAATAACGGACTCTAAACCAACTCGTAAAGTAATTTAGCTAAGTGACAGTAATATGTTCGGTTGGCTTAATGGCTAACAGATGTCGCCTTTTGCAATTTCAATACGAATTACTTTTGGTAAATTATAAAAACAATAATTTCAGAATTCGATAAGAAATAAGTTCGTTTACTTTTGAACTAAGAAAGCGCTTGAAGATTATAATCTCATGCCTTCAAACTCCGAAAAAAGGCACTGCAGGATGGCATGGTATACACGCAAAAAAAATGTAAATGTAATAAGCACTGTTTTGTGTTCTAAGTATAGATTATTTTATGATTGTAATAATATTCAGGTTAAGCTTCAATCCTCCTTTCTTTAAGAAAATGAATAATTAAGCTATAACCTCTTTAATAATAACATGTAATACTATAACTTTCATATCTAAAAACCAAAAATGTTTTTTTATATTTTTTACCACAATAATATCATAAGTTTGTCAAGGATTACTTTTATATAAAATATTACAATGCTGCCATTTCAACGTTTGTTTCATTTATTAGTATAAGTATATCTATACCGAATAATATATAACTTTATAATATATTGCATTATATTATTTATTATATTACATCTATAGTAAACTAAAACATATAATAAAAACCTATTTTGGTATAAATATTCAGTAAATTTTCCTATTCGTTTAAATATTATTTGCAAACATTTTTATTTTAAAATACAAATCAGTTATCATAATTTTAAATTATATGAAACAACAAAAAGATTTACCGTTATTAAGGATCGAACCCACAATCGCTCGCTTATGATAGAATATTGTTCAAATTAAGTAACGAAATTTTGCATTACTTTAAAGAAAGATGAAGACTGTGATAATAAAAATAATGCGTTAGTGTGCGTGGCCGGTTTAGCGCAGGCGACAGTAGTCTTTAAGGTAGGAATGGACTTCTACAGCTGATTGTACATATATCTTGGACACCAATGACTGAAGGTGAAGGAAAGCATCTTGAGGAAACCTGGATTTTAAGTCTGAAATCGCCAACCCGTATTGAGCAAGCGTGTTGATTACGCTGAATCCTTCTCTGTATGAGAGGAGACCTGTGCCCAGCAGTGGGACAGTAAAAAGGTTGATGATGATGATGATGATAATGATATTGTGAACAAACTTATTCAGGTTTCGTATAAAGCAAACCGCATAAATGATATTAAGATATTATGATAATTGTTTTTGAAATGCATGAACTAATGATTATTTTCTGTACTTAGGTAGGTTTGTACAAGCACTTTTATACATCAATCTTTTTTTTTTTTTTTGAAGTACATAAATAAGTTCGCGACATGGCCGCTAACAATGGGCCTTATAAGAAAGCTCAAGGACACTCAAAGGGCAATGGAGAGGACTATGCTTGGGGTCTCTCTGCGTGATCAAATCAGAAATGAGGAGATCCGCAGAAGAACGAGAGTAACCGACATAGCCCGAAGAATTGCAACACTTACGTGGCAGTGGGCTTGGCACATTTCCCGTAGGACCGATGCCTGATGGGGCTGGCGGGTTCTCGAGTGGCGACCGTGTACCGGAAGACCAAGCGTGGGTAGATCCTCGACAATGTGGAGCGACGACCTGGTGAAGGTCGCGGGTAACCGCTGGATGCGGGAGGCACAGGACCGGTTGTCATGGGGATCCTTGAGGGAGGCCTAAGTCCAGCAGTGGACGTCTTTCGGCTGAAATTATGATGATGATCATGCAGAGTAAGTACTCTGAGAAGAAAGGCCGAAACAAACTGTGAGCTCTGAGTTTGTCTTCTTAGACATAATCTTGGTCAGCTCATGTGCTGACATTTCTTGAGCTCTTTTTTCATGGGCTCTTGAAGAAAGAAGCACACAGATAGTCTAGCCCACAGAAGAGAAAAACATATTCTCTATTCCGTGGTCCAGTCAGAGCACGCAATAACTTTCTACTAACTAGGAGGCACCACATCGGCAAAGTAGCCAACTGCAAAGTCATACCCGGTGAGAGTCTCACTGCACAACACTGTCTCCTTGTCATGGATTTCTGCGTAAAGGCTCAACGCAGACGTGTTGAGCACTGCCCGCGCCAGATCCGGTGGTGGCTGCTGGATAAAAACAGGTCCCAGGATTTCGCGTCGGTTATTGGTGACAAGTGCGCCGGTACCGATGGGGAGCCTGTTCAAGAACACTGGAACAGGATCCAGGCAGCTATTGCTGGGGCGGTGCGGGTAGTGCTCGGCGTCTCCAAGGGCGGCCGCAAACGTGACAAGGAGACCTGGTGGTGGAACGACACAGTCCAGAGGGAGACTAAGGTGAAGAAAGCCCTCTTCAAAACGTGGCAAGCGACCGGATCCCCTGAAGATCGCGACGCATACAAAGTTGCCAAGCGTGCCACTAAGAGAGCTGTAGCCAGAGCCAGACGAGACCACTTGCAACCGCTCTACGAGAAGTTGGAATCGTCTGAGGGGCAAAAGCTCATTTACAAGTTGGCACGTTCTAGGGTTAAAGCGGCACAGGATATATCCAAGTGCCGCTGTGTAAAAGACCCTGCTGGCAACCTGCTATGCGAAGACCTGGCGGTGAAGGAGAGATGGCGCTCGTACTTCCACGAGCTGCTGAATAAGCAGCACCAAGAGGTGCAGACACCGGAACTCCCTCCAAATCTTGGATTAGTGCCCCCGATAACGCCTGAGGAAGTCCATACGGCTCTTCGTCGCATGGCAAATCGGAAAGCTGTCGGAGCTGATGGAGTCCCCATTGAGGCCTGGAAGGCGATGGGTCCTCGCGGTGTGGGCATGCTAACTAGCTTTCTGAACCGCGTGCTCCTGACCGGAAAAATCCCGAGTCAATGGAGGCTGAGTATTATTACTCCAGTCTTCAAAGGCAAGGGCTCGGTTCAGAAGTGTGGCAACTATCGCGGTATATAGGTCATGTCCCACACCATGAAGATCTTTGAGAGGATTATAGACTCCCGGATCCGACAGGAGTGTGCTGTCTCGGAGTGTCAATATGGGTTTCGTCCAGGGTACGGAACCATGGATCCTATCTTTGCACTAAGGATCGCCATGGAGAGATACAGATCGAAGAACACGCCTCTGCATATGCTGTTTCTTGATATGCAGAAGGCCTTCGACTGTGTCCCTCGAGGGGTGATCTGGTGGGCACTGAGGTCCAAAGGGGTACCAGAAGCCTATGTTGACATAATTCGAGATATGTACCTCAATTCCGATTCCGTTGTTAGGACCGCTGTTGGTGACACTAAACCCTTTCCCGTCACCGTCGGAGTCCACCAAGGTTCCGTCCTTAGTCCGTTTCTGTTCAGCGTGATATTAGACGTTTTGTCGGATAGCATCAGGGATTCACATGAGCAACCTCCTTGGTTGCTTATGTATGCTGACGATATCGCGCTGGCGGACGCGGACAGGAATCGGCTGGTGCGGCGTGTGAATATGTGGAAGGACTCGCTCGAGAACGGAGGTCTGAAACTCAATGTGGCGAAGACCGTGTATATGGCTAGCAACACGACAGACCCCATGTCTGTGCGCATAGGCGGTGACAAGGTCAAGTGCACAGACCAGTTTAAATACTTGGGGTCTGTACTCCACGCGTCCGGCGACATTGATTGCGACGTCAGGGCACGTATTTCCGCAGCTTGGGCAAAATGGCGTGAGGTGACGGGTGTCATTTGTGACCCCAAAATGCCGGTTAAGCTCTATAAGACCATCATTAGACCTGTTCTCCTCTATGGCAGTGAGGCGTGGCCTGTGCTTGAGCGACACAAGCAGGAGCTGCGTGTCACGGAGATGAATATGCTGCGGTGGATGTGTGGAGTTACGCGGAAGGACCGCATCAGGAACTCCCGCATCCGTGGCAGTCTTCATGTCCGTGACATAGCGGACAAACTGCAGGAGGGTCGCCTACGTTGGTACGGTCACGTCTTACGAAAACCGGTATGTTACGTGGGTCACAAATGTCTTGCCATGGCGCCTCCGCCGGGCCGGAGCAAGCGGGGTAGACCAAAGAAGTGTTGGCTTGACGTTGTAAGAGATGACATGCGTACCAACAATCTCACACCACAGGATGCTAAAGATCGCGCGAAATGGAGGAAATTAAGTAAGAAAGCGGACCCGGGCTCCAACGCGAAAGCCGCGGATGCAACCGGGATAAACGCTGAGATGATGATGATGAGTCAGAGCACGCAATAATCATGCAGCTCGACTCAGACGTTGAAGAGCTCAACAATTTGACGAACAATATCAAAGAAATGATGATGATTCGGATTCGGGGGTTAGTTTATTTAGATTATTATTGACAAACTTAGAAGAAGATACACACAGAACACAGGCTTAAACCGTGTTTCACTGCATTTGGGTTCACTTACACGTCTTGTAATATAGATAACCCGCACTAAGTACACTACGTTGATCACGGCTTGCAACCTCTCACAAAGAGTCCGTCCCTGTTTCAGAAGTACGGCAGAAAGCATCGTTCAACCAATCAATAGGTTAGTAATGATTTAGCATGACGTATTTAGTTAACAGCTGTACCTACGATAAATTGTTTTTCCTACGACCATTTGGTAATTTGCCTAATACATAACTATAAGTCATATCTCAATAGTACTCATTCCTGCCAAGTCGTGTCACAATGACCATGTCCACATGGGTAAACCGTACTACAATAAAACTTTTTTTATGGCTGTAGCATCAAATAATCAACTTATGATTATGCCAAAAAGCGCGCGTATTTGCGTCACGACTAAACATCGCATGTTATTAGGTTGTATGGATGAATTGCCTTTGCCTTTCATTTGTGGGATTATAACAATATTATGCGCGCCGCGCTGTTTCCGCGCCATTGTTAACTTTTATCTGCATTTATTTCAAGGTTGTAGAAAAACTTTGGTATGCCATTGTCGCAAACAGCTATTGTTTTTTTTTTCTATTAAGTTATAAACTAGCGCTAGACCGCAATCCCGCCTGATGGTAAGCAGTGACGCAATCGTTGGTGGTAAAGCGCACTAGTTTATTAAAAGCCTATTCACTCTAGCCTTGAAGACACTCAAATTGTAGTCCGACGGAAACACCGCCGCCGGCAAGTTGTTCCAGTCCCTTGATGTAGGCGGTATAAAGGAGGATTTCCTCGGTGGTAGGCTACAATATCAGCCGCCGGCATAAGTTACCACCCACCAGGCAAAGTCTTGCCGCCAAGCGATTCGTCGTGATCTCTCGTCTGGTGAAGCTTTACGGTGGACGGGTCTGAGCAGTTGTGTTGCGATGTGTGCCGGATATGATGTGCCTAATGTTGTTGTGTTGGGAGTTTGGTCGTGGAGGGTCTCCAGATCATCCTCTGACGCAGCATCGTTGGTCGTGTTGTTGGGTTAAACATTGCATCACCTCGCTCAACTGCCGTCTTCCTTCCTATTCACTCAGTTTTTTTTTTTATTAAACTAGCGCGTTTTACCATCAACGATTGCATCACTGCTTACTATCTGGCGGGATTGCAGTCAAGCACTTGTTTATAATTATAAAAAAAAACAAAAAAGTACTTACAAGTGATTGATGACGTGTGTGTGTGTGCCTATAAATATTTATTGGACTTCTGAACTGTCCTCTGACACACACAAAAGATAATTTTACATATACGTATATATACTCTGCCACGTGGTTACACCTGTACACTTTCAGGTCGCATTTTTTAAATACAGCAGCATTTCCCGGAATGTAAATCCGTTCGTCCTCCAAATCAGAATGGAATAAAATGGCCGATCGTGCAAAATATTTTACATAAATTTCTATATTCTTTTTTCTTTTTATTAATAAAGCTGCAGGTTTTTGGACGCGCAATAATTTTAACACCTCACGATTTTAAAAGTATTATAAGCTTTTATTGTAACGGATTCGAGCAAATTCCGTATCTTTGCCTTTTTATATCAGTCTCGATAAAAATGCACGATAACGTTTTGGTCTATGCTACTAATCATCTTCACATACTATCTTCTCTATCTTCAGCTATGGTTCGGAAACGTGGACAATCAAGAAAGGCGATCGAGACCGCATTGACCCTTTTGAGATGTGGTGCTGGAGGAAGATGCTTCAAATTCCTTGGAAACATTCCGCACAAATGCATCAATCCTTCGAGAGCTGGGTGTCCCAATAAGACTATCCTCTATCTTCCTTCGTAGAATTTTGGAATATTTTGCCCATATTGCCAGAAAGGATGGAGACAACCTCGAACATCTGATGATTACTGGGAAGGTGGATGGACGACGTTCTAGAGGCCGCAGTCCAATAAGATGGACTGACCAAATTCGTTCATCTCTGGATACCGGCCTGCATGATGCTATACTCGCGGCCAGGGATCGTAACAATTGGCGAACTATTGTGAAGAAGAGGATAATTCCACAGGGACATCACGCCTTCAGTAAGGAGGAGAACGGCTTGAGGAGGGAGAGGGACGCTACTAATAACAAAGCAGACGATGGTATTTGTTTATACTTGGTGTTTGGGACAGGTTGGCTTCCATCCCATGACTTATAATCGAAAGGAGTTGGAATTTTCCCCAGAAAAAATTGAAAAATTTCCGACCGTTTTTCCACTTGATTTTGAGGTATTCAGAGAAAACACGTATATCCAGCTATGCGGTTTTTATTAGAAGACACCTGTCAACATCCCAGACGTCATAGATCAACCTAAACATAGACAATACATCACACCCTCACCCTTAATCTAAGACCCTTCATTTCCTTATTATAAGCTAGGACATCTAAACTAACAAAACATAAATACTTTACAAAAGAAAACACATTACAAGTAAAATAACTAACTAAACAAAACCAAACTTAACTCAGATTATATTTTATAATTTACCGGGTTATTTACTCGGCATTGGCGAACGGGACGAGACTGGGTCGGCTCAGGAGAAGGCAAGGCAGGTGGTAATTCACACTGAATCGGATGATCAAGACAATCCTCAAACTGATCATTATCCACCTCTCCGACGGCCGGAGCTTCGGCTCGAGGGTTGCCCAGACCGGACTCTTCACGATCCTGAGCTACTTCCACTATGTCCGATCTCTTACGTACCGGGCTTGAAGGACCGATTAATGAACTCCGTTTCCGTTGTTTGAGCTGATCTACATGCCTATGAAATTCCCTACCAGAAGTATCTACCACCCTATAATCCGTGGCTCCCATTCTATCAATCACTTTCCCCGGTACCCATTTATCCTGCCCCCTATATTGGCGCAGCCAGACTTCATCTCCCGGACTTAGCTGACGAGAACCACTTGCTCCAAATTCCTGTTGTCGTTCCTGAGCATCCCTAACTTTATTTTCTCTACTAGGTCGTAACGCGTCTAATTTAGTACGCAACCTGCGGCCCAACATAAGCGAGGCGGGCGTTTCACCAGTCGAACAGTGTTCGGTGTTTCTATAGTGCAATAAAAATGTGTTTAAAAATAACTGAATGCTTAACTTTTCCGCTGCCCCGTTTGAAGCGGGATGGTAAGGAGCTGAAAATATATGTTTAATGCCATTGCTAAGCAGAAATTGTGAAAATTCGTAACTTGTGAAGGGCGGACCGTTATCAGAAACAATTTGTCTTGGTAGGCCAAAACGTGCGAAGATGTCGCTCAAAACGGCAATAGTGTTACTCGCTGCTGTATTGGGTACTTGACTAACTTCAAGCCACTTAGTCCGGGCATCGACCAGTACCAAAAATATTTGTCCATTTATAGGGCCTAAGAAATCAATAGGTATGCACGCGAGCCCAAGGTTTGTCAGGCCATGGCCAGGGACAAGGCACGTGTCGAGGTGGCGCCTCACTTTCTGCAGCGCAGACGCGACAACTCTGACACATCTTTTCAATTTCTTCGTCCAGGCCTGGCCACCAAACGTAGCTTCGGGCAAAAGCTTTAGTTTTTACTATGCCCATATGAGCTTCATGCAAGTCTGATAAAATCTTCCGCCTGCATGCCGCTGGTATGACTACCCTGTGTCCCCACATCACACAACCTAATTCTTCATATAGTTCTGTTTTACGATTAAAATAAGGGTTAAGTGATACTATTTCCATATTGGCTGGCCAATCGTCTCGTAAATAACTTAAAACTCGGCTTAAGAACTGATCCTTACTAGTTTGTTTTTTAATCTCATTGTGATCCAATAACATGGAATTTTGAGCAAAATGTAAATGTGTTTGTTCCGGAATTCTAATATGCTGTGAGCTCGCCGTAAGAGCGGGCAGTCGCGACAGTCCGTCAGCCCCGTTTTGCTTTGACGTTACATATTCAATATCATAAGTGTAGGCCGATAACTTGATAGCCCACCTTTGAATCCGACTGGCATTCATCGACGGTATAGCCTGTTTGGGCCCAAAAATTGTGACCAAAGGCTTGTGGTCCGTCCGTAACGTAAAACGCCTACCATATAAGTATTGGTGTAATTTTTCAAAGCAAAACACAATAGCCAAAGCCTCCCGCTCAATTTGTGAATAATGTTTCTCTGCGTTGTTGAGCGCGCGTGAAATATACACCACGGGTCGCTCCCGCGCTGTGACTACGCCATCGTCAACTGCCTCGCACATCTGCGTGAGCACACCGCCTATGCCTCTAGCACTAGCGTCACACGTTAAAAACAACGGTTTATTAGGTTCATAATGAGCTAAGACGTCGGCACTGATCAAAATGGATTTTACCCTTTTAAAAGCGGTCTCACATTCACTGTTCCATTTCCATATCACTCCTTTCTTAAGTAATTGATACAGTGGCGCTAGTATGGTACTCAAATTTTTAACGAACTTAGCATAGTAATTAATGGTACCTAAAAACGCTCTCAATTCCGTGACATTGTCCGGTCGTGGTATATTTAGTATACCTTCTACTTTTTCCGGGTCTACTTTAACTCCCTCGGCGGAAATGATATATCCTAAATATTTAACCTCGCTCACCATGAAAAAACATTTACTTTCTTTAAGTTTCATACCGTTCGAAAGTAATCTTTCCAATACTCTCTCCAGAGTTATTAAATGCTCTCTGACATTAGGCGATCCGATAATTATATCATCCAGAAAAACTTCTACGTTTGGAATATCATTCAAAAGATTAGCCATAATCCTTTGAAATATTCCCGGACTCGAGGACAAGCCAAAAACTAATCTTTTATACTTAAAAAGGCCCTTGTGTGTATTAATAACAGTACAATTATCGGGGTCTTCTAATTCAATTTGATTGTAAGCTTGTGTTAAATCTAACTTTGTGAATAACTTTGCACCGGTTAATTTAACCAGTAAGTCGTTTATGCGCGGTAAAGGATATTTGTCAACTACTAGAACAGGATTTAGGGTTAATTTGTAGTCAGCACAGATACGGAGTCCACCATCAGCCTTACGTACAGGTACCAGCGGGGTAGCCCAGTCCGAGCTGTCCACAGGCTCGATGACACCGGCGCGCAACATACCATCCAGCTCCGCCTCCACGCGCTCGCGCAGCGCGTACGGAACAGGTCGTGCGCGGCAGAACACTGGTACCGCACCCTCGCGTAACCGTAACTGAGCCTTGCTTCCCGTGAACCGGCCCAGCCCGCACGCAAACAAATCCTTATATCTGCAAAGTAATTGCTTTAGTTGATTATCACCCACTTTACCGCAACCTGTTCTCATTGTAAAAATATCATTTTGGTACAAAGGTATTTTTATTCCTAGCTCTATAAGCCATTGCCGGCCTAGTAGACAAGTAGTACCTCCACGTATTACAAACAATTCTAAATGCTTGCACTTTGACCCGTACTTGACAAAGGGTTTAATTACCCCTAAAGGTTTAATTATTGTACCATCGTAAAATCTAAACACTAGCTTAGACCTTTGTAGCGATCTAAGACCAAACCATTTCATGTACATGGTTTCACTGATACATGATACTGACGATCCCGTATCAACTTCCATTTGTAATTGTACAGCATCTACCCATATGAACATGTTCACCGGTCGATAGCTGTTCAGGCTGAGTTGATGCAATTCCTCCGCCTCCCAGCTTTCTCCGTCTGACAACGGAGGTTCATCTTCCCCTGACTGGTCTCCTGAGTGCAGATGCCCAGCTGCTTCCATGTGCCCTACCGCGTTGTTGGTGACCCGACGCACTTCCAGCTGCTTATCCCCTGAACGCGTCGGACAAACTCTACGTAGGTGTCCTTTACGCCGACACCTACTGCAAATTAAACGCTTGTGTCTACAATCTTCAGTCTGGTGATCTTCCGCTCCACAAGCCGAACAACATTTTCCGCATGCCTTGCCGGCGGTAGTTTTGAGCGTATGTCCCGAGACGCGTGCTTGCCCGCGCTGACCGCACCGGCCTCGACGCCCGCGCCCAGCCATCGTCACCGCATGCAGCGCGCCCGCAGTTCGATTACTGCCGCCGCTAGCTCCGCTGTTGTTCTCGACTATTTCCACGGCTGCCGCATCGCGTTCCGCTGCTTCCATTGCACATGCAATTTTAACAGCGTTGTTAAAAGGCAGGTCCTCCTCCGTGAATAGTCTTTGTCTGATATGCTCGTTCTTTAACCCGCAAACCATCTGGTCCCGTAAATTTTCTTCTAGACTAGCCTTGAATTCACAATGTTTTGAGAGCTTTTTTAATTCTTTTAAGAATTCTAAAACAAATTCACCTTCATTCTGACGTCTTTGACGGAAGCGATATCTTTCCGCCATGAAGGATGGTTTCGGTTGTAAGTGATCTGTCAATATTTTGACCACTGACAAATAAGATTTTTCGCTCGGCTTTTCAGGGCTTGTTAAATTACTGAACAATTCATATGCTTCGTCCCCCATCGCCGCTATCAACGTGGGTAACCATAACTCGTCCTTTATCTTGTTCACTTTGAAAAACATTTCTAAGCGTTCTACGTACAAGGTGAAATTTCCGGACCTTACGTTAAACTCCACTAATTTTCCAATTGACATGATGCAAAGCTCTCCACAACAATATTATATATTGATCCTCGTCGCCACTGAGGTATTCAGAGAAAACACGTATATCCAGCTATGCGGTTTTTATTAGAAGACACCTGTCAACATCCCAGACGTCATAGATCAACCTAAACATAGACAATACATCACAGATTTGTGACGTGTTGATATGTAACAACAAAGTCCTTTAATTTTATTAAAAAATACGATAAAATGTTAATTCGTCAATGTAACTCGCATAACAGGAAAATCTCTACCGGAGGTTATTCACCTCACAGCTGATTTCGTGCTCTCAGTATCACAAAGATAATTTACGTTCACCTTGCGTTTCCTGGGAAAACTTTTACTCGTATAACTACATACTGGCTGGCTGGCTGGTGGCCTAGTGGTTAAAACATCAGCCTCGCAAGTATGAGTGTGCTGGTTCGATTCCAGGTCAGGCAAGTACCAATGTAACTTTTCTAAAGTTATATGTGCTTTCTAAGTATATCTTGGACACCAATGACTGATTAAAAGGTAAAGGAAAACATCTTGAGGAAACCTGGACTTTAAGTCTGAAATCACCAACCCGCATTGAGCAAGCGTGGTAATTATGCTCAATCCTTCCCTGTACGAGAGGAGACCTATGCCCAGCAGTGGGACGATAAAAAGATTGTTGATGATACCACTCTGAATTCACACTTGTCGTTTTTATCGTGTTTGAAAAATATTTTTGCATTAAATTGACTATTACTGAGGAATCCTATGAGCCAAGCAAACGTCGTCCTCTGTGGCGCAGCGGTCAACACGCCTGCCTGCGACGTGGAGGCCCCGGGTTCGATCCACGGCCAGGTCATGATGGAAAACGATCTTTTCCTGATTGAGCTGGGTCTTGGATGTATATCTAAATAAAATGTATGTATTATAAATATAGTATCGTTGAGTTAGTATCCCATAACACAAGTCTCGAACTTACCTTGGGGCTAGCTCAATCTGTGTGATTTGTCCGTATAAAAAACAAAAGAAAAGAAAGGCAGAATAGGCACAGGCAGGCGATCGATGCGAGGGTATGGATTGTGGGAAAAATCAATTTAACGTGAACGAATTTGCTAATAAAGGCCAGTATTCTTCTTCTTCAGCCTATAGAGGTCCACTGCTGGACAAGGGCCTCCCCCAAGGCTTTCCACGATGACAGGTCTTGTGCTGCCCGCATCCATCGGTTTCCCGCGACCTTCACCTGGTCATCGGTCCACCTTCTTTTGTTGGGAGCCTCCCTACGCTGCGTCTTCCAGTACGTGGCCGCCACTCCAGAACCTTAGTGCCCCATCGGCCATAGCAAAAGCCAGTATAGCAAAACAAAATTATCTTTAAAAAACAACCTAATCTACATTTGTGACAATATTTAAATAGACAAGAGTTTATGAAAAAATACTTTAATCCCTATACAATTAAGTTTACTTTGCGCTACACCTTCAATTATTTTTATAACGTTTCAGTGCTAGTCAGTGTAAGAACAACTTAATTTTCAATGAACTAAGAGTGATATTTGTCTAACCTGAACTAGGATGGGGTGTGCAATAGTGCGCACTGTTACTATAAATGGTCATTACACCATTTTGCGGCAATTGGATAACAAATTTTGCAGTAGAATAGGTATGAAGTGAAGGTATCATACAAACATATTTCTATACCTAAATACAACAATATTTTTTCTTTAGGTATACGAACATTGCATCACCTCGCTCAACTGCCGTCATCCTTCCTATTCCTTAGTTTTTTAAGTGAATATGCGGTGTTTCCGTCGGACTACAATTTGAGTGTCTTCAAGGCTAGAGTGAATAGGCTCTTAATAAACTAGTACGCTTTACCATCAACGATTGCATCACTGCTTACCATCAGGCGGGATTGCAGTCAAGCACTAGTTAATAATTATTTAAAAAAATAAACCTGAATATAGTTTGTTCAGAATAAGCAACTGAATCGATTCCAATTTTTTCCAATAACATTTAGAAATAGTTGCAGTGTGATTAGCAAGCGCACAACACAGTTGACGGTAGATCATAGTACTAGGCCGCAGTGAGATGGGGCTTTCTCGCGCCGCGCCGTTACAGGTACAGGTAGGCGAGCAGTGCGTTGACCACATTTTGTTGGGGCAATCAGGTAAGACAATAAGCTCATAACTTTGTGGTTTTTCATGATATCTTTTTGAAATTTTGTACATAGATTCCTTACTTAAAAATATTAGACACGTGTTTCGAGATTCGCATATGCAAAAAATAATATTGTATATTTAAAAGTGTATTCAGAACACGTGTCTAATACTTGCAAATAGCCAATAGGTAACTACCATACACCTCTATGCGCGAGTATAAAGTGCTTCACTTAAATTTAATCGTAAGAGGTCCATTAAAGTTATTGGACTCTGCAAATAGTAAATAAAATAGTGTTATTTATAATGCTTAATGTATTAAATGGTGACAAATTATGCGTCTGGAGCTTTCTGACATAAGCTTCGGGCCATGTGGTGGGCTCGACAGTTGACAGACTACCGCCCCACGCAATCGTAAACTCAAACAATAACGAAAATAAGGTACGTATTACATTACGGCTGAAACTTAAAACAGAACCCGACCAGATAAATTGTCATTTCTGCTACCCTTAACCCAATTCATTTGGGGCTTACTCCTTTTTTTAATAATTATAAACTAGCGCTTGACCGCATTCCCGCCTAATGGTAAGCAGTGATGCAATCGTTAATGGTAAAGCGCGCTAGTTTATTAAGAGCCTATTATGACATCAAACACACCTTATACAGATAAAACCCAACATGGTTCCTCTCCTTGATGGGAAATCATCAAATGACTTCTCCCGCTCTGGGCGGAGCGGAAGGGCGTGTCAGACTTTTACTAACTAAAACCCATCCGTGTTTCTTCACTTGCCTGTCCGACGGCCAGGGCCACGGTTTCTTGTTTAACCAATCCGCAACCCTGACCCAGGAGGCATCGGTCTTCGTGGATCCCGTCGCGATGTGATGGTTCCTCTCCTTAGATTATCTTTGGGTCGTCTACTCTGCGTATTCGAGCAAGCCTTACCAAAACAGTATTGAAACCTCATTGGACACTGGATCTATCGTGACCATCTCAATGTGAAAGTTTATGGGAAATGAGAATGGAGTGAGCTATCGTATCAACTAATGCTAAGGGATTAACGCTTCCCTCTTTGAGGAGTGACTAGAGAGTCGCCACGGCGCCCTCACCTTCCGCCAGACGCAGTGCCCAGCGCCCTCACGACTCCAGCCCCCGCAGGAGACGCCCTGTTCGGAAGACAACATCGAACTCCCAGCCACCGTAGGCGCGAGCTTGCGGGCGGTGAGCAGTAGGCAGCTCGCCGCCCGGTAAGGACCAGGCCCGGGTTGACGGCGCGTTGTGTTTCACACGCGCCTCAAAGGCACGTCGTGGCGGGGTTCACGAAGACCGATGCCTCCTAGGTCAGAGTTGCGGGTTGGTTAAAAAAGAAACCGTGGCCCTGGCGCACAGGCAAGTGAAGAAACACGGGTGGGTTTTAGTTAGTAAAAGTCTGACACGCCCTTCCGCTCCGCCCAGAGCGGGAGAGATGATTTGATGATTTCCGATTCAAAACAAAAAAAGGGCTAACAAAAAAGTGTTACAAATGGACCTTATGTCGACGGCATAAGGTTCAATATCGCGTGACATGCAGTGAGTCACTTTTAAGCCCTATTCCTCCAGATCTAGACATTTTCTAGGTACAATAATAAAACGCATTACTAGACTTAGGACGGCCTATCGAATGGTACAGGTCTCAACAGTTTTGTCAACAAAGTGTCGACATCGAAATTTCTAGAAACCCGTTTCCGGGAATTACCGTAGGTACTTCCGAGTGACCTCGAAGTTATGTGCTATTATTATTACGTCTAGAGGAATCTGGAATGTTCGATCAGCTGGACTATATATAGCACCGTGACGCCGACGCGGAGTCAGTCTACACTCGACTAGCGATACGAAAACAGCGACAGTTAAGGAGCGATCTTAAAGAAGACCTACTGCGATAACTGTAACGAGAACTTCGAGTACTACGTGAAGTAACGTCTGTAGTGTTATTGCGTGTTTACGACACGGACTTCGTGGACATAAGGGAAGACTTTGGTGCGACATCAGCTACGTTCTACTTGTCATTGCCTACAATCGACTGTACCTTCGTTGCTAATAAACTTCGTAACCCTTAACCGGCGTTTAAGTACCCCTAGCCCGTAACAAATTGGTGTCAGAAGCGGCATGCCGGTCACGCCAAAGGAAGACGAAAGAGTTCGCACGCGACGACAAGCAGCGATGGATTTGGCGCGTCAAGAGGAAGAATCGCTTGGTGTCCCTGCACCCGTAGAAGATGCGGCCGTCGTAACACCGACGAATGTGAGTGCGCCTACTACCACCACTATTCCCGGAGCCAGCGGATCCGATTTTTCGGCGTTACTGGCTCACTTGACGGCGCAAATAAAGCTGAGTATAGAACAATCCCAGGCAGCAACCCAGGCACAAATAGAAAAAACCCAGGCAGAAACCCAGGCTCAAATAAAACAATCCCAGGCAGAAACCCAGGCACAAATTAAAAATGTAGCAGCATCCCAGGCAAAATCCCAGCAACTAGTATTGGAACTAAACAGAAAGTGGGAAAAAACTAAAGAAGAGGTGAATGAGCTTAAAATAAAAGCAACACAACAAGACGCACGTATGGACCAGCAAAATACGCGCATAGACAAACAAGAAGCGCGTATGGACCACCAAGATACGCGCATAGACAAACAGGATGCTCGTATAGACAAACATGATGCGCGTTTCGAGGCACTAGACAGCACCATCATGGAGTGTGAGAAAGAAATAAAATTCCTCCATGACAAGGTACAGAAAGGATGGCAGTACAAGGTTTTGCGTTGACTACAGGATGTTGAATGATGCCACGAAAAAGGATAGTTATCCTCTGCCACGTATAGATGACACTTTAGACTTGCTAAGTGGCATAAAATGGTTTTCCACGGTTGACCTCAAAAGTGGATACTGGCAGGTGGAAATCTGTCAGCAGGATAAAGAAAAGACCGCTTTCACCACTGGTCCTGGGAACGGTCTCTGGCAATTCAATGTCATGCCTTTTGGACTGTGCAATGCTCCAGCTACATTTGAGCGCCTAATGGAGCGCATCTTGGTGGGGTTGCTTGGTGATGCATGCCTGGTCTATTTGGATGACATCATCATTATGGGACGAAACTTCGCAGAGCACCTACGCAATTTGGAGAAAGTCTTTCAGAAACTGCGTGAAGCGAATTTAAAACTCAGTCCTAGTAAGTGTACACTATTCCAGAAAGAGGTTGGATGCCTGGGACACATTATTTCGGCGCAAGGAATTCGAACAGACCCTGAGAAAATAAAAGCCGTGTCGAAGTGGCCTACGCCTCGTAATAAAACTGAGGTACGCTCTTTCTTGGGTCTGTGTGCATATTACCGTCGGTTTGTGAAGAACTTCTCCGAGTTAGCGAAGCCGTTGCATCGTTTAACAGAGGAAAAGTGTCAATTTGAATGGAACTCTGACTGCGAACAGGCATTTGCGCTACTGAAAACTCACTTGTGTGAGGCTCCTGTATTAGGTTACCCTAGTCGGGAAGGTCGATTTTTGGTAGACACGGATGCCAGCAATGTTGGTATTGGAGGAGTTCTCTCTCAAACACAAGGAGACAGGCAGGTCGTGATTGCATATTTCAGCAAATGCCTTTCCAAGCCAGAAAGAAATTACTGTGTTACCCGCCGAGAACTTCTAGCCGTTGTTAAGACCTTACAACACTTCAAGAAATATCTGATTGGGAGGCAGTTTACACTTCGTACCGATCACGCTGCCTTACAGTGGCTCCTCCAGTTCAAGGACCCAGAAGGACAAGTAGCAAGGTGGATAGAGCAGCTGCAAGAATTTGACTTTGTCACTGAACATCGAAAAGGCAAGTCACACAATAATGCTGATGCTTTGTCTAGACGACCTTGTGAAGAATCTTGCCGACATTGTGCCAAACAGGAAAAGAAAGAGAACGTAAGGATTATCCGAGTAAACGCTTTGGATGAAGACTGGGATAATCAATCATTGAAAGACGCACAAAAGGAAGACAGTTACCTGAAGGCAGTAATCGAGTGGAAGCAACGTGGCCAGAGGCCCGCTTGGAGTGAAATATCGGCGCTTAGCCCAACAGTAAAAAGTTACTGGGCTCAATGGGACAGCCTGATAATTGATAATGGAGTTCTCAAGAGGAAATGGGAATCACCCAGTGGTCAGGAGGTCACCTTACAGATAGTTGTTCCCTGCGATAAAGTCGCGTCAGTGCTAAGATAGGTGCACGACGGAGTATCCGGAGGACATCTAGGAGTAAAGAAAACCCTGGAGAAGGTGAGAAAAAGATTCTATTGGGTGCATTGTCGTGAGGACATAGAGGACTGGTGTAGAAAATGTGTAGCCTGCTCCTCAGTAAAGGGACCGCAAACGAGAGCCAGAGGTCGACTTAAAGTGTACAATGTTGGTGCACCATGGGAAAGAGTTGCTGTCGATATAGCTGGGCCATTCCCTGTTACTGAAGAAGGGAATAGGTATATCATCGTCATGCAAGACTATTTCAGCAAATGGCCAGAAGCTTTTGCAGTACCTAACCAGGAAGCTCATACAGTCGCCAAAAAACTAGTTCACGAGGTGTTCTGTCGATTTGGCGTTCCCTTGGAGTTACACTCTGACCAGGGTAGAAACTTCGAGTCTTCACTATTTCAAGAGGTTTGCCAACTACTCGGGATACATAAGACTCGTACAACCCCGTATCACCCACAGTCAGATGGAATGGTCGAAAGATTCAATCAAACGTTAGAGAATCATTTGGCCAAAGTAGTGGAAGAACACCAAAGGGATTGGGACCAATACATTCCACTCTTTTTAATGTCATACCGCTCAGCAACACATGATAGCACAAACTGCACACCGGCGAAAGTCAACTTCGGCCGAGAAATTAGACTACCCATAGATGCACTAACCGGAACACCTCCCGATACTCCTATCCTAGCCGTCGACTATGTGGCCGACCTGCGGCGTAAATTAGATGGAATACATGAGCTAGTGAGAGAGAATGGTCTGAAAACCAGTGAGAAAATGAAGATCCGATACGACCGCAAAGCTAACGTGCCCGGATTCGAAGAGGGAACTTTGGTATGGTTGCATAATCCCATTAGAAGAAAAGGAAAGAGTCCAAAGTTCCAAGCCAAATGGGAGGGTCCGTACACGATAGTAACCAGAATAAACGATGTCACCTACCGGATTAAGAAAGGACCTAGAGGGAAGCTGAAAATCGTGCACATAGACCGCCTAGCTCGCTATTATGGATCAAATCATGCTCGGGACGAGCATGACTAAGAAGGGGGCAATGTTACAAATGGACCTTATGTCGACGGCATAAGGTTCAATATCGCGTGACATGCAGTGAGTCACTTTTAGGCCCTATTCCTCCAGATCTAGACATTTTCTAGGTACAATAATAAAACGCATTACTAGACTTAGGACGGCCTATCGAATGGTACAGGTCTCAACAGTTTTGTCAACAAAGTGTCGACATCGAAATTTCTAGAAACCCGTTTCCGGGAATTACCGTAGGTACTTCCGAGTGACCTCGAAGTTATGTGCTATTATTATTACGTCTAGAGGAATCTGGAATGTTCGATCAGCTGGACTATATATAGTACCGTGACGCCGACGCGGAGTCAGTCTACACTCGACTAGCGATACGAAAACAGCGACAGTTAAGAAGCGATCTTAAAGAAGACCTACTGCGATAACTGTAACGAGAACTTCGAGTACTACGTGAAGTAACGTCTGTAGTGTTATTGCGTGTTTACGACACGGACTTCGTGGACATAAGGGAAGACTTTGGTGCGACATCAGCTACGTTCTACTTGTCATTGCCTACAATCGACTGTACCTTCGGTGCTAATAAACTTCGTAACCCTTAACCGGCGTTTAAGTACCCCTAGCCCGTAACAAAAGTATTAACGCTTGACAGTTCACTCTAAGCACGCAAGCAACATAACTTTATCCAATTTATCACGTTAAGATTTTTACATAATCGATAGGCTCGTGACGTCACATACGATTAAAAATCCTTTCAATAACATTAGATGTATCGAAGCCGTGCCCTTGGCATATACAGTGAAACTTGGTTAAGTGGGACCTGGATAAGTGAGAAACCTCCATAACTGGAACTCATGCTGAGGTCCCAACACTTTGGCACTGAATTACTTCTGTTAGTGGGACGAGGTAAGCCTCTATATCTGGGATTTGTTCTTTCGATTTATCATCATAGTTACCCCTATAACTGAGACAGCGAGTAAATTTTATATGCATAAACCTCTGTAACTGAGATAACATTGTTTGTTTACTCATGCATTTGTATGATTACCTTTAAGTATATGCATAAACCTCTGTAAATGAGACAGATATTTATTTATACCTGTATATCTGAGACACTGGGTAAGTGGAATACGTCTCTATAAGTGAAACAACATTGCAGGGGCAGTAGTCTGCTATTTTTAGAAATTTGTCATACCAACACGATTCCATTATCATTTCATTGTCATTGTGCTTAAAAGTTGGTAATCTGGTAAATTCATAATGATCGATCAATTATCTTAGTCGTCTAGTAAAGGAATGTTGATAGCATGACATTGCCGTATTGCCATTATTATAAAACCCGTTAATAGAAATGATTTTCTAAAAAATGAATGCTCAATTTGAACATTTATTAGTATAGAGTGGAGTGTAAATGAATGACCACTGGAAAGTCACAATGACGCCATTTTGTTCGTGGAATCAAAACAGATCATTATGACATCAGTGATCGATCATTCAGACGGTATTGTAATAGCAGACTAGAGCCCCTGGTCCCTTGATGTCTCACTTAACCAGATTTCACTGTACAATGTTATTTTTTCTTTATACAAAACCCGAATATGTTCAGAATAAGCAACTCGATTTCAACAATAAGAATCGATTTCAATAATTTTTACAACTTTTTATATTTTTTCCCAAATACATTTAGGATTTTTTGCAGTGTGGTTACCGAGCGCACAGCTCAGCGTTAGATCATAGTACAATAACAAGGCGCGGGAGTCAGGACCCCCGCGCCGCGCCGCTGCAAGCGGTGCGTTGACCATGTTTTTATTGGGACAACCTGGTAAGATTACAAGCCCATAACTTTGTGGTTTTTCATGATACCTTTACGAAATTTTGTACATAGATTCTTTACTTAAAAATAATGGACACGTGATTCGGGTTTCGCATAAAAAAAAATATGTTGTATATACCATTTCCATGAAACGTTATAAAAATGTTCTGTGAACTTGTAAAAAATGTAGACAAAGTAAATGTCTATCTATGCGTTGAAGTTGGACGCGAACACGCCGCAGACGATAAACGCAGTTATATTAAGAAAGTTGCTCCGTACTTAGCGATAGTTTAAAATCTCGATATTCCCCACTAAAGTAGAATTTTCCAACTTTATCTGCGAAGATTCCGCGCAATATGGAAAGCGTGTAGTGACTGCGTGTTTGCATCTTATTACAGCCTCAGATTTTGTTAGAAAATATTGAGAGAAATGAGGGAAGAAGTGATTCTGTAAAAATATTATCGTCAGAAGTTAGTTGAGAGCGAGTGAGATTAGATAGAGAGAGAGTCATCAATAGTGTCTTGTTCTTCTTTTTTCAAGGTGAGATTCAACCTCAACTTTTGATCAATGGCCTATGTGCAATACGAATAGATACCACAATTTTGTCAATAACACGTGTAACAAATTAAAGAAATTCTTTGATAATTTTATTTCACAATAATGGCGGATATCGCCAATCAGAGTTGGAAAAGTCATGATGGGGCCACTATGCTGCGATATTCCGATGTTCTTTATGAATTATTTACTGAATGCACTTTTTACTACATAAATCACGCACTTTTATTTAGTAAACGACACTATAAATAATTTTAAAAGTCCAATGAAAAATGCGCGTGACACTCATCTTAGCTTTCGCGTCACACAAAACACCATCAATAGTGTCGATCCCTTACATTAGTTGAAATGACAACTCACTTCACCTAAATTTTCATGGTGAGATGGTTACAGAATCGCAAGCTGTTTGTTTATAAACTTTTTTTATAGTTATAAACGAGTGCCTGACCTCAATCCCGCGTGATGGTAAGCAGCGGTGCAATTGTTGGCGCTAAAATACTATTCACTCTAGTCTTGAAGACACTTAAATTGTAGGCCGCAGAAACATCGCTGCTGGCAAATTGTTCCAGTCCCTCGATGTACGCGGTATAAAAAATGAGGCGAAACATCTATTGCGGAACGTCTATTTATTATTGAGACTTTTCATTCTTAAAGCTGAGGGAATAGGAAGGAATACGACATTCGGGCGAGGTGATGCAATGTTAAACCCAACAATACGACCAATGATGCTGCGCCAGAGGGAGATAGGTATGGAGACTGTGGGGACGTCGGAACCCCCCAGGGATCCTCATTGGCTCCTCTCGTCCGGTCGTCAACCGGCACGATGGGGCCACCCTGGAAGTGGCTGGCACACTACTTGGGCCCCCAACTACCTGCGTTCGTTCAGCGGAGCACCCTGACACCACGACCAAACTCCCAACACAACAACATGTGGCGCTTCGCACCCGGCACACATCGCAACACAACTGCTCAGACCCGTCCTCCGTACGACGACGCTTCGCTTGGCGGCAAGACTTTGTCTGGTGGGTGGTAACTTTTGCCGGCGGCCGCTGTTGTGGCCTACCACCGAATGATTATTAAGTTTCCACTGCAGAGACAAACGAACTCACTGGGTCTCGTCTCTGTGATACGGGACATAATCCACCATACGAGCTCAGTGCGATTTGGTGGATCTTTAGTGCTTCTCATTACTCAACTGGCCGATTGCAGTCCACTGCAACCTTCCTGACTAACGCCTCTTCCAGATTGTGCCGATGAACGGATAAGACCTACTAAGTAGTGTTAGGTTTATATTTTAACTAGCTGTACCGGCGCGCTTCGCTACGCTCCTGTTCCGGCGGGGATGTTCGGTTCCCGGTGAAAAATAGATGTTGGCCGATTCTCATACCTACCCGATATTCCGTCTAAAAAAGTCTCCATTAACAAAATGCCATTTATTAAATTCATTTGTTACAAAAAATGTGATAAATGAAGAACCACTCGACCCGTTTTGTGCAAACTTCACATAAACCATCTACTAAATAGTCCAAACAAACCCTGAAAATTTGGTTTGGATAGGTGAGCCCGTTCTTGAGTTATAAAGTGACAACGAAAAATGCCACTTATTTATATATATATATATTGTTCCTCTACTCCTAGTGTGGCTACCAACTGATGGGCTCTTTTAATACGTTTGCGTCGTGCCTCTTTGGTGCTCACGTTGTTGAGGTTAGATTTTTTCGGTGGCATTTGACTGAAGAGGTTAGATTTTTTCGATGGCATTTGACTGAAAATAATAAATTAATAGAGGTTAAATAAAAACAATTAAAAAAAATATTTGTACAACTATTGAAAAAGTGAAGGAAATTGTGTATCATTTTTTCATTGTCATTTTAATTAACTTTTATAATTATGTGATAATACCTACTTACATACATCATTATAATATGAATTCAATTTACACTTCAATCTAAGTAACACGTGGCCGGCTATGCTAACACCAAAAATTTAAAAAGTGGAAATAATTGAATTATACGGTATTTCGTTCACTACCAAATAAATTTAATTAATTTTATAGCGTCAACAACACGTAGTAATTATGCTGTTAAAATGTAGCTTATATGACACGTTCGTAGATTTACCATAGCAACGCCATCTATTGATTACGTACTCAACCCAGTCGAAAGGTATCGACATCTGTTAGAATCATTTGGAGTTAACAGATAATTGTGACTGTCAAATAATAACAGACAAATAATTAGCAATAAATTAAAATTGCGACTATATTTTGAGATTTATACTATCCTATCTCTCAAGTTGGATCGAACTGCACATGGTGTGTGAATTTTATTATAATCGGTTAAGTGGTTTAGCCTCTCAACCGATTTTGATGAAATTTGGCACAGACAATCTTTAGACCCTGAGAAAGGACATAGGCTACCTTTTATTGGGATCATCGAGATCCTCGGAATGAGAACTTCCTCACCTTTGAATTTTTCGTTGAGTATTGTGGCGTAAATCAAATCCATACTAATATTATAAATGCGAAAGTATCTCCGTCTGTCTGTCTGTCCGGCTTTCACGCCAAAACTACTGAACCGATTGTAATGAAATTTAGTACACAGATAGTCTAGATCCTGAGAAAGGACATAAACTATAAAACATCCCGCTATGACCAATAGGAGCAGAGCAGGAACAAAAAATGTTGTGGAAACGGGAGCATACGCGGACGTATGTACATATTACTCTCATTATTTTAACAGGCGCTTATATCAACTGAGCTCTTTCGGTTCGAACCTTACGCGGGTAAAACCGCGAGGCACAGCTAGTTGTTCATAAATTTACTTACCACCGTCTTCCGTTGCATAGTTATGGTTGGTTTAAGTTTCGAATCATGATTACTACGGAACCAATCTTTAGTCGTAAAGTGTGCGGTGGTAAGTCAGGTACATCCAAGGAGTTTAAAAATTCCATTGGATAGTTGGTGGCATCATCTTCATTTGTTACACAGTCAATAGATTTGAAAGAATGCAGTGTACCAATGTTCTGATTCTGAATTATGTAGTTTTAGTCATCTACATCTTTATTTTCAGCTGCCGATATTGCTCGCTTACTCAACCATTCATTATTTCTGAGGCTAGTAATGATGTTTGGGAATACTTTGTTGATGAGTTCGTCTTTCGATAAGACAAAGTTACAGAAATTCTAACGAAATGAACTTAGTCCGCTTGATACGTCGACAGGTACTCGACCATTACCGATATTCCGCAATTTCTCAGAGAAATCTTCAGCAGATGTATCGTTCAGCAATGCAACTCTCATGTTTGTTGTCAGCTGAAGTTTCTTAACATAGCGCCATAGATTCGATGATTTCAGGCAAGCGTTTATTGCGTTGGCAGCAGTCGGTCTGGGAATTACTGGCAATGTTTGGCGGAAATCGCCAGATAGTAAAATCATTGCGCCTCCAAAACATCTCGAGTCATTACCTAGATCTTGCAATGTTCGGTTAAATGCTTCCAGTGCACGTTTATGCGCCATGTTGCATTCGTCCCAGATGATGATCTTCGATTCGGATAAAACTTTGGCCACAGCGGAGCGTTTTGTAATGTGACATGTTTGTTCTTCAATAGATTGAAGATTTATCGGAAATTTTAATGCAGAATATGCAATGTGGCTGTTATTCCAGAAGAAGCAACTGCAACGGCAATGTTGGATCTTGTGTGAACAGTGGCTAAAACTACTGACATGAGGAATGTCTTACCAGTTCCACCAAACGCTAGTATGCAAGCAGTAATCATTGCTGCAATCGTATTGAAACGCTGCCTCAATCAAATCAGTATTTGATGAATTTCTTCTTGTGTTTCGTAAATTATCTAGCTGTTAATCTTTGAGGTTTACTCGATTATTTTGCATTGTTAACCAAGCCATTCAGGGGCTGCTTCCCTTTGCTCTTGTGAGTCAGAAGTACGCAGTGGAGCCATACTAAGGCGGCGCTCTTCACGTACAATTTCTTGCTCTTCTTCAGAGCTAATCTAGTCAGGAGTGTTTTTCGGTATGACTGAATAACTTTCGGGTCCATTTTTGTAGAAATATTGTTTTAAGATAATATACGGTTTTATTATTCATTAATTATGCTTTGAATCGGACAAATGTGGCGTTATTTCTGTGTGGTCTATGAAAATGGTAAAAAAGCTGAACGCAAATATAAGGGTGTTATAATATTTTTTAATAGCATAACGATAAGCTATATTATATAAATATAGCTGATCCGCGCACCTACACGTTGTATCCATGGACGTATTTAAATATTTTTGAGAGTTGGTAATACTGTAAGGTTGGCACCCGTCAAACATGTCAACCCGTTAATTATTATTTTTATATCTTGAAATTTAAATACACGATTTTATGAGCAAAGTTGATATTATGTTGTCGATTTAAAAGTCTTGTTTTAATGCGTTCTTCAATTCGAGTGGAACTGAGAGTGCAAATATTGTCAAATGTTTGACAGAAAGTAAGTGGTCAACTTTTCTAAGGGAAAATGGAATTGTCATTTTACTCTATCTTACTCGCAATTTTTCCTAATTTGCTCACCGTGTAGACACATTTTAAAACCAAAATCAGCTCAATCGGCCCAGCCGTTCTCGAGTTTTAACCAGACTAACGAACAACAATTCATTTTTATTTATATAGAATTTGTGGTGTAAAAAAATGTGCAATGAGTAGGCAATAAATGAAAATACTGACAATAGTAAGAGTATTTTGAAACTATCAAATCATCATCATTATCTCAGCGTTAATCCCAGTCGCATCCTTAGATTTTCAGCTTTGGAGTCTGGGGTCCGCTTTACCAGTCTAACTGCTGATTTTAGCTAAACTTCGATATTTTCCGTGAAGCGACTGCCGTCTGACCTCCACAACCCGAAGGCGATATCTAAGCATTGCAGTTAAACCAATTGTTACACTTTTGAGGGTTCCAACAACCCGTAACGACTGCCTCTAGATGTTCGTATGGCAACAGGGACCAACGGCTTAACGTACTTTCCGAGGCACGACCAGACCAGTGCAAATATTCATATTCATGCATAAAAATATTTACACTGTGCGGAGATCAAACCCGCGCCTCCTTGCGCAACGGCCGCGTTCACTACCGCTACGCCACGGAGGCTGTCAGCTATGATTTTGAAATTATCAAATAAAGCTCTATAGTATTCATAGATACATAATCAATTACCTAGTTTAACCACTTACAAATCATACCAGACGTTGTACGGATAATAAAACATTGAAATGAAAATAATAAAGAATTAATTATTATTTTAATAAGAATTGAAATAACAATGAAGCAAAAGTAGAAGGTATGTGAAGATTATTACAGATTTGGGTTCTATATATTCCGCCCCTGGTGAATGCGGCCGCTGCGCAAGGAGGCGCGGGTTCGATCCCCGCGTAGTGCAAATATTTGTATGCATAAATATGAATATTTGAACTGGTCTGGTCGTGCCTCGGAAAGCACATTAAGCCGTTGGTCCCGGTTGCCATACGAACATCTAATAGCAGTCGTTACGGGTTGTTGGAGCCCTCAAAAAAGTCCAACAATCGGTCTAGCTGCAATGCTTCGATATCTCCTGCGGGTTGTGGAGGTCAGACGGCAGTTGCTTCACGGAAAATGTCGAAGTTTAGACAAAATCAGCAGTTAGACTGGTAAAGTGGACCCCAGACTCCAAAGCTGAAAAAGCTTCGGATGCGACTGGGATTAACGCTGAGATGATGATGATTTTCCGCCCCTAGGCCATACAACCCCTACATTATCCGCATTATTATACAACGTTATTTTATGTTTATTCGAAACCTGAATATAATTTGTTCAGAATAAGCAACTGAATCGATTCCAATCATTTTTACACCATGTTATTTTTTTCCAAATACATTTAGAAATTGTTGCAGTGTGGTTACCGAGCGGTTACGATAGATCCTAGTATTTGCGCGCGCGCCACAGCTGACGCCAGAGGTCAACGGACCACGCTCGCTCGCCCGAGCTGAGCTTTGACCATATTTTTGTTGGGACAACCAAGATTATAACTTTGTTGTTTTTCATTGTATCTCTTTGAAATTTTGTACATAGATTCTTTGCTTAAAAATACTGGACACGTGTTCCGGGTTTTGCATAAACAAAAAATAATGTTGTATACAACGTGTAACAATAAAGGGTATATACATACCAAGGGCATGGCATCTTTACATGATATCAAACGATATCGGAAGGGTTTCAACTCAAAATAAAATACTCTCGATGGTAGGCAACAACATCAGCCGCCGGCATAAGTTACCACCCACCACACAAAGTCTTGCCGCCAAGCGATTCGTCGTGTTCCGGCATGATGTCTGGTGAAGCCGTACGGAGGAGGGGTCTGAGCAGTTGTATTGCGATGTGTGCCGGGTACGATGTGCCTAATGCAGTCAGGCACTAGTTTATAACTAATAAAAAAAAACTCAAAAAATTGGTACCAAATTTTCGGTTTCGTGTGTTTCTTAAAATCAAATCATAACAAACGTGGCAGCACACTGCATACGTCAATAACTACTCGTTACCCGTCACGTTACTTTCCAAAATCCGGTAAATGTCTTCAATATCTCTGTGCGACTAGTATGATAGTAGCCTATCTCAGGCAGTGTTTTTCCTCATAACTTCCTAACATAAAGAAATAGGATTAAAAACCTTCAATATCGTTTGATGTCATGTAAAGATGCCATGCCTTTGTTATGTATACAACGTGTAACAAAAAGGGTATATACATACCAAGGGCATGGCATCTTTAGATGTTATCAAACGATATCGGAAGGGTTTCAACTCAAAATAAAATACTCAAAAAATTGGTACCAAATTTTCGGTTTCGTGTGTTTCTTAAAATCAAATCATAACAAACGTGGCAGCACACTACATACGTTAATAACTACTCGTTACCCGTCACGTTACTTGCCAAAATCCTATAAATGTCTTCAATATCTCTGTGCGACTAGTATGATAGTAGCCTATCACAGGCGGTGTTTTTCCTCATAACTTCCTAACATAAAGAGATAGGATTAAAAAATCCTTCCAATATCGTTTGATATCATGTAAAGATGCCATGCCTTTGTTATGTATATACCCTTTATGTTACACTTTATACTTACTTTATAAAAAAAGTTGTATAAAAGCGTGTAACTGCGTGTCTAGGGCACATGAATTAAAATGGTTATATGATACGTGTGACTAAAAGAGCGCACACCCCATCCTATTTCATATTAAACAAACATCAAATTTATTTCAAAGACAAATAAGCTGATTTCAGATTACTAGCTACGACTACTAGATTGAAAAAGTTATAACAATGTTTGGAGTTGTACGATAAACTGAGCTATATTATGTAGGTATTAAAGTTATTACCCGACTACGGCAAAGCAAAAGGAGGGTTATGATTTTGACAGGCTATGTATGTATGTATGTATGTATGTATGTATGTATGTATGTATGTTCATCTGTTCCCTCGTAACTTCTAAACTACTTATCAGAATTCGACAAATGATATATCATTAGAAACGTCTTAATTGTCCGCTGGTTATAGGCTATATGGGGTTTCACAAAATCTACTGTGGCGCCCTCTAGCGGACAAAACATACAAAGTAAAAAAATAAAGTTAAGATAAATATGCCGTGTTTGGTATCATTTGAAAGCGCTTTACTTGTACATTTTGAATATATATATATTGCTAGCATTTGCTTGTGACTTTACCTGTATTCATGGGCTGGTTGCATATAATTCACATCTTTTCGTTCATAGCTTCTTTACTACTTATCAGAATAAGACCACTGCAGTACCATTAGAAGGGCCTTGATATTCTGTTATGAGCTATAAAGCTTGTCACCAAATTTAGTATTGCGCCCTCTAGCGGACAAAAATTTCTATGTTAATATAAAATTAAAATAAATATACCGTGTTTGGTATCACGTGAAAGAGCTTCAGGAGTGCTTTTTGCTTGTACATAATTACAAGAATGCTTTAATGATGTTAAATATGAGCGATAAGAGTAAAGCGCGGGTCACGGGAACTGTGAATCGCTTTATGCAATGTAGAGCAGTGTGAACATTAATAGAATATGTAATGCACTAATGAAAACGACATAAGCTGGGAGAACTCCACGCGGTGATGGCGGAAACAGTTTGATAACTGGCTAAATCTCCCATAAAAAGGCCTCTGCGCTATATGCCTTCGGGCTTATGTTAATATAAAATTAAAATAAATATACCGTGTTTGGTATCACGTGAAAGAGCTTCAGGAGTGCTTTATGCTTGTACATAATTACAAGAATGCTTTAATGATGTTAAATATGAGCGATAAGAGTAAAGCGCGGGTCACGGGAACTGTGAATCGCTTTATGCAATATAGAGCAGTGTGAACATTAATAGAATATGTAATGCACTAATGAAAACGACATAAGCTGGGAGAACTCCACGCGGTGAAGGCGGAAACAGTTTGATAACTGGCTAAATCTCCCATAAAAAGGCCTCTGCACTATATGCCTTTGGGCTTATGTTGTTATATGTGCGTGTAGATGTAATATGTCAAGTACCTAGTTTTTAGTTCATCAGTTTAACTTTTGTTAATAATATGCGCCACAAATACACTTTAACACCAAAATAGTACAAATAAAACAAAGTTAAAAAACTAAAACCCAACTACGACAAAAAACAAGACACAACAAAATTTTCAGAATACTGAACTGAACAAAGTTGCTAATGTAGTTGCAAGTAAATGGACACAGTAGTAATGTCATACAATACTATTCTGAAGTATGCAATATTCACTATCCATACTAATATTATAAATGCGAAAGTAACTCTGTCTGTCTGTCTGTCGGTCTGTCTGTCTGTCTGTCTGTCTGTCTGTCTGTTACGCTTTCCCGCTTAAACCTCTCAACCGATTTTGATGAAATTTGGCACAGACAATCTTTAGACCCTGAGAAAGAACATAGGCTACCTTTTATCCCGGAAAAGTATGATGTTCCCGAGGGAAATCTAAAAAGCGCGATATAACCGAACTCCACGCGGGCGAAGCCGCGGGCGGAAAGCTAGTGTAGAGATAAATTTTCATGTTTGGAAAGGCGTAGTCACACGTTGTCAAGGTGCTACGGTAGGTAGGTAAATGTAACGTGTGACTACGCCTTTCCAAACATGAAAATTTATCTCTACATAGTGAATATTGCATACTTCAGAATAGTATTGTATGACATTACTACTGTGTTCATTTACTTGCAACTACATTAGCAACTTTGTTCAGTTCAGTATTCTGAAAATCTTGTTTTATACTTTTTCAGCGTCGTTTTTTGTCGTAGTTGGGTTTTAGTTTTTTAACTTTGTTTTATTTTCCATTATGTATATATTTGGCAACGTTATGATAAGTAGTCCATTATGGCACGGCGTGAAATTAGCACTCGAGCGTGATGATGGCAGGTCAAGCTACCCCAAACTGCCAAATATTTCCAATCAACCTTGAGCCTTAATGCTTGAGAGATAAAGTTGAAAATCTAATAAGGAAATCTGAATGATTGTAGTAGCGTTATGTGCTGTCTTCTGTACGATTTCGTATATCAAAAGTTTGTAAGGAAGGGTGGATGGATGTATATCACTCTTTCACGAAGAATCTACTAAAGGGTTTAAGATAAAATTTGGCACGCTGACTTTTACGTTTTTTATCCTTGTGTGGTGTGGAGATATTAGAAGCAGCGTGTAGAGCTCACTCATCCTCCGTAGAAAAGGGAGTATCCTCCGACCAGACTGGGATTATCTGGCAGGCCACTTGCCCGCCGGTTGGTGTCGCGAACTTGTATGCGTGCTAGTTGACAAGAAAACTTTGATTGTGAGATGCAGGATTCGCGTGACTTCAGTATTTGTTATATTTGTTGTATGAGTTACATTTATATTGTTGCGTTGCAGGCACAGCTACACTTATATTCCCGCGAGATCGAAACGTATGCGGGTGAAACCGTGAAAGTAAATTTGTTTGTTATACTTCAAGTTAAAACTGGTGATCAGGAATGAGGAGATCCGTAGAAGAACGAGAATATCCAACATATTGCAACACTAAAGTGGCAGGGGGCCGGACACATTACCCGTAGGACCGATGCTCGATGGGGCCGACGCGTTCTCGAGTGGCGACCACTCACCGGAAGACGCAGCGTGGGTAGGCCCCTGGCGAGGTGGACTGACGACCTAGTGAAGGTCGCGGGAAACCGCTGGATGCGGGAGGCGCAGGATCGGTCGTCTTGGAGATCATTGGTGGGGGCCTATGTCCAGGAGTGGACGTCTTTTGGCTGAAATGAGAATAATGAACATTGGTGAACGGATTTCAATGAATCCTAGATAAATCATTACTAACAACTAATTTTATCCTGGATCGTAGACAAAGTCGTGGCAACAGCTAGTTACCCTTAATTCTCACACAAATATAAGCGGGAAACATACATAAGTATAATATATAGCATAATAACTGGAAAACACTCGAACTATCGGCTTCACAATAACTTGAAGTTCACTCAAGTACAATCAAGGGTCAAAAGTGCATTACCACTTTTGAACTTTATTGCAATAACAATAAGGGTCAAAAGTGGTGCTCCACATTTGACCCTTACTGTACATAAGTCCTTGTGTGAGGGGTTGCAAATTGTTATTAGCTTTGTTATTACTTAGAACACGGTAACTTGCGCACTCGTCTGTTTTTGCTGATATGCATCACTTACGTCGTTGATGTTGGAAGTTTTGGTGCTTTCCTTGTTTTTACGATGGTGTATGTTTTTGTTTTAAGGATGTAAGTAAGTAACAAATATTTTATTATGGGCGATTGGCATCAAAAATAACTTTACTCTAAAAGCATAATGCCTGGCAGAGCAGTTGTGTTGCGATGTGTGCCGGGCACGATGCGTCAAGTGTTGGTGTGTAGGGAGTTTGATTGTGGAGGCTCTCCAGATCAATGTCCCTCTGGTACAACATTGTTGATCGTGTTATTGGGTTTAACATTGCATCACCTCGCTCAATTGCCGTCTTCCTTCCTAATCACTCAGTTTCTTTGAGTGAGTCTCTTAATAAACTATCGCGCTTTACCATCAATGATTGCATCACTGCTTACCATCAGACGGGATTGCGGTCAAGCACTAGTTAATATAATTCAAAAAAAATGCAGCGCGGTTGGTGCAGTGGCTGAGCAAGCGACTGCTGCGCTGCGGTCGCGGGTTCGATTCCCGCACAGAACAAATATTTGTATGGCCTACAGATGTTTCGGGTCTGGCCATTTATGTATGTGATTTTAAATGTTTGTAAACGTACCCTCGCTTTAGAAGTAATTCCTAGGGTGGGGAAAATTAAAAAAAAAATACAATAATATCTTCAAAAAACCTGCCCGTGCGAGAGGAACAATGAAGGCTTTAGGGAGCTATAAAAGCCCGAATAAAACATTTGTATGGAAACCTCCTTTAATTTTAAACTTTATTTTATTTTAATTATTTGTTGTTATAGCAGTAATAAACTCAAACCTACTTTATGAAAATTTCTACTGTCAACCTATCGCTTTATGAGACAGTCAGACGGACAGACAGACACATCTGATTAAAACACATTGAATACTGAATAATACTTAAAATATATTTAAAAAAAATGTAATGACTGGCAGCGCCATCTATCGGGCGCTTGGAAAAAGTAAACACTAGTGTTATCTGTTATTGGAGAAGATTAAACTATAAAAACGTTCTCTCAGTTGCCTATCTATACCAGTATAGTATATTATCTATGGACAGACGGGCAGGCGACTCTTAGTAACAGGGTTTCCTTGGCACGCTTTAAGTAGGTACTTATGTAACCTTAAAAATTATCTAGGCTTCGTTTTCTTTTGTACTTTGAAAAGGTGAGAATCTTTCAGCCGTAATATCCACAACCATATTTTACAGAAAAAAAAATACTAAAAAAATCGTACAGTCAGCATATGCGTGATTCTCGTCACGACCGTGACACGGGTCGGATACGGTCAGCAATTTGTCTCTCGACCGCAATACATCCATCAATTACCCGTTGCAGATATCGCCAATGTGGGAGCGAAAAATGTGGATGGACCCTTACTGATTTTCGGTGACGTATATTTGAAACAATTTTGTCTAGCGTGAGTGGCATTCGCTCTCCATTCGGGAGCGTAGCGAAATATGTGCGCGTGCCCTTAATATTGTTTTGTGGATTGAAATCTATTACAGCTGCTGGTAGAATCATAGTCAGCCCTAAGAAATCGTACCTATACAATATGTAAAGAAAACCCTGTCCGACCCATAAGGATAATAAAGGTTAGGTAAACACATGACCAAATGTAATATAAAATTTTACGTAATCATCGTAGTGACGATACTAATGAATTTTGAAATAATCTTTTTTTCCCGCGAATTAATTCCAACTTCCTCAAAATTTGGTAATTTAAAAAAGTGACAACACGATTTGTGACGGAGCGAATAGCAATGCGACCACGTGCCGCCTGCCCTGCCCCCCTTCACCGCGCATGTATGCCTAACGTGTTGCCTACCGCATGCTTTAAGTTACCTCGCTTTTTCGAAATAATATTTATTTTTTAAGGGGATTTTTTTTTAATTTAGTCCGGATTTATAGGCATTATTAGAATCAGTTATCGATACCTAACCATACCTTCACGGGTCGGACAGGGTTTTCTTTACATATTGTATATTGACAAAAATACTGAATCAATGTGATTGAGAGCCTAACATAACATAATCAGCTTATAATGCTCAATCAATGTGACTGAGTCATCATTATCATCATCATCATCATTTCAGCCGAAAGACGTCCACTGCTGGACATAGGCCTCCCCCAAGGTTCTCCACGACAACTGGTCCTGCGCCTTCCGCATCTAGCGGTTTCCCGCGACCTTCACCAGGTCGCCGGTCTACCTTGTTAGGAGCGTACCCACGCTGCGTCTTTCGGTGCGTGGTCGCCACTCGGAAACCCGTCGGCCCCATCGGGCATCGGTCCCACGGGCAATGTGCCCGGCCCACTGCCACTTTAGAGTTGCAATTCTTCGGGCTATTTCGGTTACTCTCGTTCTTCTGCGGATCTGCTCATGAGTCACAGAATAGCTACTAGTACCCAATGCGCTATTATGTGTTTTTAAAGCCTTATACGAATATCGTTGTCTCCTTCGTAAGTTTTTTTGAGTTATAAAGAGAAAGAAAGAAAAAAATATACGTTTTAATAAACGTATATTTACCTCCTGAAACAGCTGTGACCGGTGAGGACATGCGTCTGGCGGCCGCGCCTCTCTAGCCACTCCTCAAAGAGGAGACTTACCGCCGCTATTGTGGCGTGCCCAGCACTAGGTTACGACAATCGCACTCTCCATGTCGCCATGAGATCCCGCCGGAGCTCTGTCCGCCGTACCGCGATGTCTATTCACCGCGATAACTATTTTACCAGCAATTACTTTAATTTTTATTGCTCTACCATCTTTACGACCTTTATACTTATTGGATGAATGAAATAACCCCTTAATTGGGATGTATCCAAAGCTTGAAAATAAAAAAAATAATAAGTCCGTTTTATAGACAACTAGCTTTCCGCCCGCGGCTTCGCCCGCGTGAAGTTCGGTTATATCGCGCTTTTTAGATTTCCCTCGGGAACATCTAATTTTTCCGGAATAAAAGGTAGCCTATGTTCTTTCTCGGGGTCTGAAGATTATCTGTGCCAAAATTCATCAAAATCGGTTGAGAGGTTTAAGCGGGAAAGCGTAACAGACAGACAGACAGACAGACCGACAGACAGACAGAGTTACTTTCGCATTTATAATATTAGTATGGATAAAAAAAATTAAGACCCGTATTTTTTATTTTGTCGTAATTACCAAAAACTATTGAGATATAGCGTATTAAAGTTACGGAGTGGGGGCTAATTACGTCACGACGTGGTATGTTTTGTACCACGACGTGACGTCATGCGACATTTTAAATCAATAAATTGAAATATATTTTTATTTTGTCTATTTGTGCTTAATAACTACACAAAGCCCTTTCCCAACAAACCGTATTCATAAAACTTTCGAACACAGTAACATACCCACAAACACTCACAAAAGTTCGCCTTCGTAATTTTTAAAGAGTGTCTTTTATATTTTATAGAATAGAATAGAATACTCTTTATTATGTGCACCAAATATGTAGATTATACATATATGTGTCATGGTGGCCTAGTGGTTAAAACCCCAGCCTCTCAAACATGAGTGTGGTCCAGGTCAGGCAAGTACCAATGTAACTTTTCTAAGTTATATGTACTTTCTAAGTATATCTTGGACACCAATGACTGATTACAAGGTGAAGGAAAACATCTTTAGGAAACCTGGACTTTAAGTCTGAAAGCGCCAACCCACATTGAGCAAGCGTGGTTGTTACGCTCAATCCTTCCCTGTATGAGAGGAGACCTGTGCCCAGCAGTGGGACGATAAAAAGGTTGATGATGATAGTTATTTTATTTAATCATACATTTATTACTATTACAGGTTGCTTAACCCAATGCGGCAGAAAACACACATTTAAAGACATGCATTTTGGAAACTTACACATACAGGGTTCGGCACTCGAAGTGTTACTAATTTACCGTTGCTATAGCAACTAAACTGTTTACAATATGGCGCCCATTTTTTCACATTCCCTAGTGTATGGTATTGTTAATAAACTAACAAAAGCCTACTATTTTTCGTCGTTGTTAAAAAAAAAAACTTTTGCAGATGGAAGTCAAACGAAATAGTGTCATTGCTTTGTATTTGGCTGGAAAATCGCTGGCAGCCATCGTTAATGAGCTAGGACATTTACATTTGAACAAAATGTTTGTGTATCGGACCATCACGCGTTACAATGATACGGGTAGCATCAAAAAACGCCATGGAGGTGGACATCCAACAACAGCAACATCATCAGCAATGGTTCGAAAGGTAAAGGCTAGAATTGAACGAAATCCACGACAAAGCGCAGTTAAATTGGCGAAAAGTCTTAATGTATCTGCCCGGAGCGTAGGGCGCATATTAAAAAATAAACTTCAACTGAAGCCCTACAAATTACAAAAAGTGCAAGATCTGACACTTGCACAAAAGACAGTTCGTCTAGAAAGAGCTAGGAACTTAAAGCACTTGCACGTTGATAGCTTGCTTGAAAATTTGGTATCTTCCGATGAAAAACCGTTCAGCAATATGTGAACAAGCAAAATGATCGCGTATGGTTAAAGTGTAAATCAAATGACAATTTAGACCAACGAATTGCCTTGCGAAAGCAAGCACCAGCATCTGTGATGGTTTGGGCGGCGGTAACTGCCATGGGACGCTCAACTCTCGTTTTCATTGACCAGGGTGTAAAGATAAACCAGCAGATCTACCGTTAAAAGAATTTAAACGATGCTTTGTTACCTTGGGCACGTGCTTACGTGCCCAAGGTGAAACCCAGATTTTGTTACAAGAAAATGTTCCGAGCTTCATTTCTTCGCAACAATGGCCACCATATTTCCCGGACTTAAACCTAATGGATTTTTCCATATGGTCAATTCTAGATGCCCAAAGTGTCAATAAAAAAATATGAGACGGACGCCTTAAAGATTGCGCTTCGCCGAGAATGGAACAAAATACCAGCAGACCACATTCGTGCAGCGTGTGAAGCCTTCTCGGTCAGACTCGATGCTGTTATCCGCGCTAAAGGTGGCCATATCGAACAATACCTTCTTTTTTTATTTATTGTATATGTCTTTTTTCGATACTGAAGTTTTTAAATAAATATACTCATGTTTAACAGAATTACAGCATTTTAAATTGGTAACACTTCGAGTGCCGACCCCTGTACAATACATAAAATTTAATTTAAAAAAAAAGAGGTGTGGCACTCGGGGACTGCCGCGGTAAAGCTATTGCATAGCATTGTTTATCAACTTATGCAATTATAATTATTTATTTATTCTATTTATGCAGTATATTTTTTCCTTGTTCTTGCGCATGAGGACCTGGTATGTCAGCATATATAATAATTGTTGTGGTGTTATTGGATATTTGCAATGTTCTTACGCATTTATGAGGGCCTGGTAGGTCAGCATATATCAGAGCGTGAGGCTTTTTCGTTACGGAATTTCTGGATTCGGTCCCCGCGCTCAAGGCCCGCGATAGAAGCTATGCAAATGTAATAAAATTTAAACAATAAAATGAAAATCGAAAAAATAATATTAAAAATTAATAGATAAGATAAGATATGTAGTTACAGAAACATAAATATAAAGATTTTACAGAGGGTGACACAGTGGGGGGTGGTCTTATCGCTAAGAGGGATCTTTTACAGACAACCTTTGGATGGAATACTAAGGGGAAGGATATTCTATCTGTGTGTCTTTAAAAGTAAAAACTGCAAACAGAGTCACGGGACAAAGCTAATTCTACAGAAAGGATTTGCATGAAAGGATGTTTCTCGGTGGTAGGCCATAACATCGGCTGCCGGCAGAAGTTACCACCCACCAGACAAAGTCATGTCGCCAAGCGATTCGTCATGTTCCGGCATGATGTCTGGTGAAGCCGTACGGAGGACGCGTCTGGGCAGTTGTGATGCGATGTGTGCCGCGTACGATGCGTGAAAGAAATGTTGTTGTGTCGGGAGTTTAGTCTTGGAGGGTCTCCGCATCAATCTCCCTTTGGGGCAGTGAATAGGCCCTTAACAAACTAACGCGCTTTACCATCAACGATTGCATCACAGCTTACCATTAAGTGGGATTTCTGTCAAGCACTGGTTTATAAACATCTAAAAAAAAAATTCGCACACGTATAGCCATCATGTTAATACTAGTTGTATTAACATGATGGATGTTTGTAACTCTTTTAAGCAAAAAGCAATGAAGAGATTTAGATGAAATTTGGCACAGAGGTAGTTTGTAGCTATAACTTCTTATGTTAGAAATACTTTTCATGTCCATATTCCTTGGAGATAAAGACTTACAGGCAAAAATGGCCCAGCGGGTTCCTAAATAAAAACAACAAAGCAGCTATATACAGCCAGCAGAGCCGTCTCGAAGGCAATTAATGATAAAAAGACAGCCTTTTGCTTATTTTCCTCAGCAAGTTGTTAAGGATTATTTAATTTGCAGACTTCGAGGAAAGGGAGGCAAGAAAGGGTGCCGAAATAATTATTAAAAGAAAAGGGTACAATATATTTATTTTGGACAGTTTGTTTTATGTAGAAAGAAACGTTGGTGAATTGAATTTTAGAGTTTCCAAACCTTATCAAAGGGTGCTAGAAATGATGTGCAGTAGTGTGAGTACAACTTCATGACATGCAAACTACGCACGCAATAATTCTACATCGCGCAAGCAGAGTTTACCCCAACTAGCAAATATACAATGTCCTGAACTAAATCGTCGGGCAGCTGCACATCAGACACCACACCCGTCTGGTTGGAGGACTCTTCCTTTTATAGGTTAGCTGCCCAAAAGGCGGGTGCCCAAACGCTAAAAACAGGACCCTATCATTAAGACTTCACTATCTGTCTGTCCTTAGGCTATATCTCATAAACCCACATAGCTAGACAGTGGGTCAATTTTCACAGATAATGATTTTCTGCCACCAGAATCAAATAAATATATTCCGGACTTGTGGAGCAGCTGCCGCATCATTCGCCTAGACTTCGGCGTACGTCGTACGGGGAGTATCCACTCCACCCTTTCGTTATTGACACCACTACGATTCGGACGAAGCGATTGGCCTTGTCTTTTAAACCACGTCCATAGAGGGACTGGAACAATTTGCCAGCGGCGGTATTTCCGTTGAACTACAATTTAAGTGTCTTCAAGGCTAGAGTGAATAGGCTCTTAATAAACTGGCGCGCTATACCATCAACGATTGCACCACTGCTTACCATCAGTCGGGACAAGCACAGCTTATTATGTAAAAAAAAAACGTCAATCTGAAGAATAAATAGAGTTGATATTCGTTTAACTTGAAATAACGTAAATTTATGATTTGTTGTTTTTTTTTTTTTCTTTTTACTTGTTTATTATTATTCTAATGTGCGTTTATTTAGATAAAGTACATAGTCATAGCCCCTCTTTCCACGTCTTAATATCTACCGCTGATTGTGGCCAATCTTTAGCTCTGGTACACAAATCGACATCATCATTATCTGGCTACCCATTTTCCAATTATTACACAAACTCGACTCCTTCTAGACTATTTTGTCATATGCAGTGGACAGAGCTACACTGTCCTCCCATGCCTATTAACAATGTAATTAAACTTAATCGTTTTGAAAGCCCATGCTTCTCATGCCAAGTACTACTCGCGCGACTGTGCACCTCGTTGGAATGCGACCCCTCTCCCGCTTCCCCGCGCAACGCCCCGCATTCGCCATAAGCGCTTAGTAGCAATAGCATTTTTGTTACAATTGTCTAAATACAGTTTAAATCCCCTGTTGTTATGACTGTTTTATTATTAAGTTTGATTTTGTTTTTTTACATTTTCGACGCATTAGTGAAGCCTGTTGGTGGAACCAACATTATATTTTAGTCCATATATACCAATTTAATTGCAATACGTCATGAATAAAATGACCTAGTATTATAACGCTTTATCATCACAACAACCTTTTATTAACATAAAAAAAATGTGATTTATATTTTTTTAACATAATTTTCATTTTTTGCAATCGATACCGTCCGAATGACGTCACAGACCGAGGTGCACAGCGCAGTTAACACTCGTGTGTAGGGCCATATGTAAGTGCATGCCGGTAGTACTTCTCCATTCGAAAAGGTCAATTAGACCAGTGTACCTAGCTTAGCTAACTTACGTTTCATAAATGCCCATGTAGGTAGGTTTATGTGAAGATATTACTTATTTTGAATTTGACTTAAATCCTGTGCCTAGCTATCACAAGTTACTAGTTAGCTGAATAATTAAATAATGAAACAATTACTAATTCTTGAAACCAAATATATTTTGTCGTTGAAAAAAAAAACTTTTACGTTGGTCTCAAGATCTGGTGGGTAGTTCATTATACATCTAGTATGATGACGTCATAAGCATTGCGTTACACACACTAGGATGACGCACCTTTGCTCCTCCTGGAACAAAACACGCGAATTAAAACTATCGATATGACGTGTGAAGAATAAAATACGAGGAGAACCAAACACCAAGCACAGAATATAAATTACAAAATATGAAATGCCAAGACATTTTGAACCGAGTTTTTTATAGTCATAAACTATAGTCATAAACTAGCGCTTGATCGCAATCCCGCCTGATGGTAAGCAGTGCCGCAATCGTTGAAGGTAAAGCGCACTAATTTATTAAGAGCCTATTCTCTCTAGCCTTGAAGACACTCAAATTTTAGTCCGACGGAAACACCGCCGCTGGCAAATTGTTCCAGTCCCTCGATGTATATCTCGGTGGTAGGCCATAACATCGGCTGCCGGCAGAAGTTACCACCCGCCAGACAAAGTCTTATCGCCAAGCAATTCGTCGTGTTCCGGCATGATTTCTTGTGAAGCCGTACGGAGGACGGGTCTGAGCAGTTGTGTTGCGTTGTATGGCGGGTACGATGCGCCAAATGTTGTTGTGTCGGGAGATCAAACATATCGCAACACAAGTGCTCAAACCCGTCCTCCGTACGGCTTCACCAAACATCTTAAAACTCTCAGTTTAATTAAATACATAAAAAATACTTTATTTTACTTCTTATTGCGCCATTTTATAGAGCTGGTCCTGGAAGTCGAATTCAGCTCGCAGTTCTCCCGTCAGGTTGATGTTATTGTTTATAAACACGGGTTCCTTGATCAGCTGATAGTTGAGCTGCTTCACATCCGTCGCTGGCCAATCCGATTGATTGTCACAAAGTGGGTGGCTGGAACAAACCACATTTTGTTAAGGAAATTACTCTCGGTTACAGAAAGATATCATGAATTCATACATTTTCATCAAGACTGCCTATGAGTTAGACCATCATAACTCTTACCTGCATCGCATAAAGTTGACGAAAAACGTTGTCATCCAGTATTTCATGAGGTCGTCCCTGGTTCTAGGTGGAAAAGACTTTTCGTCCGGATCCATTAAAGAATTGACACGAAACACAAATGTCTGGTCCTCAATGTGAGCCGCTCCTCCTGTATATGTCAGCATTTTACCAAACTTCATAGCATTAAATTCGCTGACGAAGTCAAACCGATACCTGTAGACTGGCGACGCTCCAAGTGAAGCTGTCCACTCCGCCAACTTGAAGGCAGGGTATGTGAAGAAAGAATTTGTACAATATTTGATAAACTTGTCCACTGTTGCACCTCCTTCGAAATATTTATCAGTCACTATCTTTGACAGACGGAGCGCTTCGCTTTGAGAAACTGAATAAGTAATATTTGTTGGTAGAATCACTGCAGGATTCTTGTCTATTAGCCCAAGGAAGTCCAAATATTCGATTCTTTGTTTAAAGTACTGGCACTCAATACTTGTACTGCCCACGATCATCGGAAGGTCCTTCGCTCGACCACTTTTTATAAGGTTTGCGGGATAATCATCAAGGATGCGAGTGACTCCTGGACGTTCTGGTTCAACAACAGGAACGAAGGAAACTAGACCAGTCTTAAACTGTATGATCCTGTTGACCTCCATGATCTTATCAAGAGGTGTGTGTATGAGTTGTTCGTGGATTTTATCAGCGTCAGTAGAGTTTATGCCTAGGTATCCCAGAAACATGGTCGCAACAGATTGAGCGTAGGCAGGCGAGGCCGTGAAGAAACCGGCGTTACCCACACCGCTCATCAACATCACTCTGCAACAAAACCAAATATATGAGACAAATAGGCGTACTAGGCAATAAATCCTAACATATCAGGTCAACTTCTGCCATGCTTACCTTTTCAGTAGTCCCACAGAGGCTTTAGAGAGTGAGACTAGATGCGCGGCGACTGAGCCGCAACTCTGTCCTGCCAGGGTGACGTTTTCAGGGTCTCCGCCGAAGGCCCGCGCGTTCCTCTGTACCCATTTGAGCAAAGTGATGGCGTCCCGAAGCCCGTTGTTACCAGGCACCGACGTAGAGTTCAGGGAAAGATATCCGAACACATTGATTCTATAAAATTTTAAAAAATCGCGCTCTAAGTCTTTTCATGTGCGTATGTTTTTAGTATGCCAAGGTTACGCACATGAAAAATGGTAATTAAAATTCGATTTCAATGTTTATCTTACTTTAGGGTATTCACACATGTATTCATTTAATTTTATATTCAGAACATCTGTACTCGATATACACCTGTACATTATGTATATAGAGGCAGCAGCTGTTACTTACCTGTAATTAAAAGTGATGACAATAACACCTTTGCTGACTAGATATTCTGGCCCATGAAGATCTGAGTTACCTGAACCAATTTGAAAACCTCCGCCATGTATGAAAACAAGGATGGGGAGACCAGTTTTTTGGCATACGGTCTTTGATCGTCGGTCGTAGACATCGAGAGGAACGTGGACGTTGGCGAAGATACAAGATTCGCTCATGCCCACTGGCCTGGCCATACGTCCGTATATCTCGTCATACTGGGGACAGATGGGACCCTCCTCTGTGGCTAGTAGGACACCGGCCCAGGGATCTAATTGTTGTAATTCCTGGAATGAATTAAAATAACTTTCATTAAAAAACACGATTGTGCTATTATTATCTCGACTAAATAACAAAAACTACAATATAAAGCCGTGGATCACGCCTGGACTCATTCGCTGTATGAAAAATAGAGATAAACTGCATATGAAAGCCAAATCTGATCCCGATAACTTTATATTGCAACTTTCATATAAAAGATATCGTAATTTTTGTAACGATCTCCTAAAAAAAGTAAAAAGCAACTATGACAAAACTATACTAAAAGAAGCTGGTACAGATAGTAAAAAAATCTGGAAGATTATTAAAAATAAAACATATGGTTCAAAACAAAATCAGCCATCTTCGGGCTTAGTACAAGCGAACTCATCGCAATTAACATCAGCTAACATTGCAAATAATTTTTTTGTTAATATAGGAAAGTGTCTAGCGGAAAGAGTCCCAGGACAATCACAATACCTAACAAGCTCCCCGTTAGAGTGTAGCACTACTAGTTCATCATCCTTTGTGTTGTTAGATACTGACGAGTCAGAGGTAGAAAGCATAATAGTCGGTTTGAGGGACGACTGTGCGGTAGGCTGGGATAATATATCTAGTAAAATTGTTAAGCAGTACAGGCGCTATTTGATCCCTCCCCTAACGGACGTTTACAGAAAATGCTTAGCCGCAGGTGTGTTTCCCGAATGCCTAAAAAGAGCTATTGTTGTCCCTGTTTATAAATCGGGTACTAAAGATCAGGTGACAAATTACAGACCTATTTCCTTACTGCCTTCCATGTCTAAAGTACTAGAAAAAATTATTAATAAAAGGCTTTATAAATACTTGGATGATAAATTAATTTTATCTACACGGCAGTTTGGATTCAGGCCTCATATGTCGACAGACGATGCTGTTCACCATCTGACTGACTATCTAGCACAAGAACTTGACAAAGGGAACCACTTAGTAGGTATCTTCCTGGATCTCGCCAAGGCTTTTGACACGGTTTCTATTCCGATTCTTTTGCGCAAGCTTGAAGCCATAGGTATCAGAGGTACACAGCTAAAACTTTTTAAGAGCTATCTGGAGGATCGTTCACAACGTGTAAAGATCGGTAATATTATTAGCGACAGTCAAAAAAATACGTCTTTCGGTATTCCCCAGGGAAGTATTTTAGGGCCCACACTTTTCCTAATATACATAAACGACCTCTGTAATCTTGACCTAGATCAAGGCACAATCGTTTGTTATGCAGACGATACTGCTCTTTTATTTTCAGCTGACTCAGAAACAAAAGTCTACAAGCTTGCGCAACACGGTTTCAATGTTGTAAATAACTGGCTTCAGCATAATTCACTAACCCTAAATGCTGACAAAACAAACTATATTAAGTTTTCGATGCGCAAGCAAACTTCCACTGGCATTGCGTCAACATTATGTGCTCATTCCTGTACGGTTCCCACAAATAACCAATGTTTTTGTCCTAACATCAAAATGTCAAATACAGTAAAGTATCTTGGTATTATAATAGATGAAACACTTTCATTCAAACAACATATAGAAGTTTTAACTAGTAGAATTCGTAAGTTGATATTTGTTTTTAAAAAGTTACGTCATATTGCAGACTCAAAAATTGTTATACAAGTTTATTTTGCTCTATGTCAATCTATATTAACATACTGTATTACTACATGGGGTGGGGTAGGTAAAACATTGTTACTAACCATCGAGAGAGCCCAGAGAGCGATTCTCAAAGTATCTACTTTCCGCCATTTCCTTTATCCCACTAACCTCCTTTACAAACATTGTAAAGTATTAACCGTTCGTCAGTTATTCATCATGGCCATTGTATTGTTACGGGCTAGGGGTACTTAAACGCCGGTTAAGGGTTACGAAGTTTATTGGCAACGAAGGTACAGTCGATTGTAGGCAATGACAAGTAGAATGTCGCTGACGTTGCACCGAAGTCTTCCCTTATGTTCACGAAGTCCGTGTTGTAAACACACAATAACGCTACAGATATTACTTCCCGTAGTACTCACAGTTCTCGTTACAGTTGTCGCAGTAGGTATTCTCGAAGATCGCTTCTTAACTGTCGCTGTTTTCGTATCGCTAGTCGAGTGTAGACTGACTCTGCGTCGGCATCGCGGCACTTTATATAGGCCAGCTGATCCAACATTCCAGAATCCTCTAGGCGTAATAATAATACTGCATAACTTCGAGGTCACCGGCCAGGTAAGTACCTACGGTAATTCCCGGAAACGGGTTTCTAGAAATTTCGATGTCGACACTTTGTTGACAAAACTGTTGAGACCTGTACCATTCGATAGGCCGTCCTAGGTCTAGCAATGCGTTTTATTATTGTACCTAGGAAATGTCTAGATCTAGCGAGATAGGGTTTAAAAGTGACACACTGCATGTCACGCGATATTGAACCTTATGCCATCGACATAAGGTCCATTCGTAACATTGCCCCCTTCTTAGTCATGCTCGTCCCGAGCATGATTTGATCCATAATAGCGAGCTAGGCGGTCTACGTGTACGACCTTCAGCTTCCCTCTAGGTCCTTTCTTAATCCGGTAGGTGACATCGTTTATTCTGGTTACTATCGTGTACGGACCCTCCCATTTGGCTTGGAACTTTGGACTCTTTCCTTTTCTTCTAATGGGATTATGTAACCATACCAAAGTTCCCTCTTCAAATCCGGGCACGTTAGCTTTGCGGTCGTATCGGATCTTCATCTTCTCACTGGTTTTCAGACCATTCTCTCTCACTAGCTCATGTATTCCATCTAACTTACGCCGCAGGTCGGCCACATAGTCGACGGCTAGGATAGGAGTATCGGGGGGTGTTCCGGTTAATGCATCTATTGGTAGTCTAATTTCTCGGCCGAAGTTGATTTTCGCCGGTGTGCAATTTGTGCTATCGTGTATTGCTGAGCGGTATGACATTAAAAAGAGTGGAATGTATTGGTCCCAATCCCTTTGATGTTCTTCCACTACTTTGGCCAAGTGATTCTCCAACGTCTGATTGAATCTTTCGACCATTCCATCTGACTGTGGGTGGTACGGTGTTGTACGAGTCTTATGTATCCCGAGTAGTTGGCAAACCTCTTGAAATAGTGAAGACTCGAAGTTTCTACCCTGGTCAGAGTGTAACTCCAAGGGAACGCCAAATCGACAGAACACCTCGTGAACTAGCTTTTTGGCGACTGTATGAGCTTCCTGGTTAGGTACTGCAAAAGCTTCTGGCCATTTGCTGAAATAGTCTTGCAGGACGATGATATACCTATTCCCTTCTTCAGTAACAGGGAATGGCCCAGCTATATCGACAGCAACTCTTTCCCATGGTGCACCAACATTGTACACTTTCAGCCGACCTCTGGCTCTCGTTTGCGGTCCCTTTACTGAGGAGCAGGCTGCACATTTTCTACACCAGTCCTCTACGTCTTCGCGGCAATGCACCCAATAGAATCTTTTTCTCACCTTCTCCAGGGTTTTCTTTACTCCTAGATGTCCTCCGGATACTCCGTCGTGCACCTGTCGTAGCACTGACGCGACTTTATCACCGGGAACAACTATCTGTAAGGTGACCTCCTGTCCACTGGGTGATTCCCATTTCCTTTTGAGAACTCCATTATCAATTATCAGGCTGTCCCATTGGGCCCAGTAACTTTTTGCTGCTGGGCTAAGCGCTGATATTTCACTCCAAGCGGGCCTCTGGCCACGTTGTTTCCATTCGATTACTGTCTTCAAGTCACTATCTTCCTTTTGTGCGTCTTCCAATGATTGATTATCCCAGTCTTCGTCCAAAGTATTCACCTGGATAATCCTTACGTTCTCTTTCTTTTCCTGTTTGGTACAATGTCGGCAAGATTCTTCGCAAGGTCGTCTAGACAAAGCATCAGCATTATTGTGTGACTTGCCTTTCCGATGTTCAGTGACAAAGTCAAATTCTTGCAGCTGCTCTATCCACCTTGCTACTTGTCCTTCAGGGTCTTTGAACTGGAGGAGCCACTGTAAGGCAGCGTGATCGGTACGAAGTGTAAACTGCCTCCCAATCAAATATTTCTTGAAGTGTTGTAAGGTCTTAACAACGGCTAGAAGTTCTCGGCGGGTAACACAGTAATTTCTTTCTGGCTTGGAAAGGCATTTGCTGAAATATGCGATAACGACCTGCCTATCTCCTTGTGTTTGAGAGAGAACTCCTCCAATACCCACATTGCTGGCATCTGTATCTACCAAAAATCGGCCTTCCCTACTAGGGTAACCTAGTACAGGAGCCTCACACAAGTGAGTTTTCAGTAGAGCAAATGCCTGTTCGCAGTCAGAGTTCCATTCAAATAGACACTTTTCCTCTGTTAAACGATGCAACGGTTTCGCTAACTCGGAGAAGTTCTTCACAAACCGACGGTAATATGCGCACAGACCCAGGAAAGAGCGTACCTCAGTTTTATTACGAGGCGTAGGCCACTTCGACACGGCTTTTATTTGTTCAGGGTCTGTTCGAATTCCTTGCGCCGAAATAATGTGTCCCAAGTATCCAACCTCTTTCTGGAATAGTGTACACTTACTAGGACTGAGTTTTAAATTCGCTTCACGCAGTTTCTGAAAGACTTTCTCCAAATTGCGTAGGTGCTCTGCGAAGTTTCGTCCCATAATGATGATGTCATCCAAATAGACCAGGCATGCATCACCAAGCAACCCCACCAGATGCGCTCCATTAGGCGCTCAAATGTAGCTGGAGCATTGCACAGTCCAAAAGGCATGACATTGAATTGCCAGAGACCGTTCCCAGGACCAGTGGTGAAAGCGGTCTTTTCTTTATCCTGCTGACAGATTTCCACCTGCCAGTATCCACTTTTAAGGTCAACTGTGGAGAACCATTTCATGCCACTTAGCAAGTCCAAAGTGTCATCTATAGGTGGCAGGGGATAACTGTCCTTTTTCGTGGCATCATTCAACATCCTGTAGTCAACGCAAAACCTTGTACTGCCATCCTTTTTCTTGACTAGGACAACTGGAGATGACCAAGGGCTGGTAGACGCTTCGATAATCCGATTTTTCTCCATATCTCTTAACATTTTCGACACTTCCTGTTCTCTTGCAAAGGGGATACGACGTGGTCTCTGTCTTATCGGCTGTGTGTCGCCCGTATCTATATGGTGTTTGACGAGCCCGGTCCTTCCCACGTCACTGTCGGTCTTAGAGAAGATGTCATGAAATTTATACAACAGTTGCTTAACTTTGTGACTTTCGAACTTGTTTAAATTGCCCTTACAATTTTCGAGTAGTGTCGATACATGTTCCTGCCACTGCTTATCACGTTCCTTTTCGTGCGCCTCTGTTTTTCTCAACGATGCTACATGGTCGCACACACCCACGATGCAATTCTTTTCAAGAATTATTTCTTTGTTACTAACGTTGATAATGCGCACTTTTGGTTTATCGGAAATCATCATCAGTGTTCTTGCTGTTATCCAGTCTGGGTGATCTCCAGAATCTTCAATTAAAATGCAACGTTTACGGCATCCTATTGGTGATAGTCTAATATCTACTAAGGTTTCTGATCTTGGTGGTAATACCGTTCTCCTTAAACAGTACACTGACCCTTGTTTTCCACCTTGAAGAAATACTTCTTGTTCTGGGAAACTCAATACTCCTTTTGCTACATTAAGGATGCACTGTTGTTTCTTCAAAAGTCCAGTCCTATTATGCAATCATCTGTAATATTCGCTACTAAAACAGGGTGCGTAAATGTCTTATCACCCATTTTCAAGGTCACATTCGTTTCACCAAGGACGAGTACTGGTTGGCCGGTGGCGGTTTGTAATCGGCATTGTGAAAACCCTCTTTTCCATGCTATGGTCCGAGGAAATAGCTCCGGTCGTGCAATAGTTCTTGATGCACCAGTATCCAACGTGAAACTGCATGACTTACCATTCAGTTCTCCTTCTATAATAAGACTGTTTCCATCGCCCACTTGTGATACTGTTATAATGGGGGCTTCAGGTCGACCAGCCAGTACTCGCCCCATAGCCCTGGCTGTTCTTAGTTTAAATCCTCGGCTTCCACCTGTGTCCCAGAAGTACTTCTTCCCTTAGACTTCCTGGGACAATTGATCCGAATATGACCCTTTTCGCTGCACTCATAGCAGGTTGGTCCTTGCCGAGTTTTTATTATTGGGGTTACCTCGCGAATGCGGTGCTGTTGTCGGCCGTCTTGGCGTACTGCTTCCACCTCCAGAGCGTGTGTCAAGGCTGCCTTCAGAGTCTGATGATGACCCAGACGAACTGCAGCCCTGACTTCTGCATCTCGGATTCCATCAGTAAAAGCTTGCACCGTAGTAGCATCAATTGCTCCCGGCGTTGAAGCATACGCCCTCCGAACAATACCTTCTATTTCCGATGCCCATTGTTGCAAACCCTCACTGCTTTTCTGTGTGCGGTCGCGGAGTTGAGCCCTGTAAACATGTTCGAGGTGTTTCTCCCCGTATCTAGACTCCAACGCTTCTAGCAGACAGGCTAGGGTATTGCAATCGCCGGAAATATTTTCGAGAATTTGTACCGCATCACCACGCAGAGCAAGCGTAAGAGCGGTTACCGCTTGATCGTCATCCCAATTGTTGCCTTTTGCGACTTTTTCAAACTGTAGACGGAAGGCCACCCATGACGTTGTACCGTCAAAATGAGGTACTTGAAACGTCGGCAAAGCACTAGGTACAGGTATCACACCTTTAATACCTCCTTTTTGTACTCTTTCTATTTCTTTCCCAAACTCCATGATGGTATTGTCTAGTTTCTCTATACGAGCTTCCTGCTGGTCCATGCGGGCATCTTGTTTTGCTGTTTTTATTTTAAGCTCGTTGACCTCTTCTTTGGTTGTTTCCCACTTTTCGTTTAGTTCTAATACTAGTTGCTGAGATTTTGCCTGGGATTCATCTATTTTTGCTTGGGTTTCTGCCTGGGATTGTTTTATTTGAGCCTGGGTTTCTGCCTGGGATTCTGCTACACTTTTAATCTGCGCCTGGGTTTTTTTCTATTTGTGCCTGGGTTGCTGCCTGGGATTGTTCTATACTCAGCTTTATTTGCGCCGTCAAGTGAGCCAGCAACGCCGAAAAATCGGGTCCTCTGGCTCCGGGAGTAGTGGTGGTAGTAGGCGCACTCGCATTCGTTGGTGTTACGACGGCCGCATCTACTCCGGGTACAGGGACACCAACCGATTCTTCCTCTTGACGCGCCAAATCCATCGCTGCTTGTCGTCGCGTGCGAACTCTTTCGTCTTCCCTTGGCGTGACCGGCATGCCGCTTCTGACACCAATTGTTACGGGCTAGGGGTACTTAAACGCCGGTTAAGGGTTACGAAGTTTATTGGCAACGAAGGTACAGTCGATTGTAGGCAATGACAAGTAGAACGTAGCTGATGTCGCACCGAAGTCTTCCCTTATGTCCACGAAGTCCGTGTTGTAAACACACAATAACGCTACAGATATTACTTCACGTAGTACTCACAGTTCTCGTTACAGTTGTCGCAGTAGGTATTCTCAAAGATCGCTTCTTAACTGTCGCTGTTTTCGTATCGCTAGTCGAGTGTAGACTGACTCTGCGTCGGCATCGCGGCACTTTATATAGGCCAGCTGATCGAACATTCCAGAATCCTCTAGGCGTAATAATAATACTGCATAACTTCGAGGTCACCGGCCAGGTAAGTACCTACGGTAATTCCCGGAAACGGGTTTCTAGAAATTTCGATGTCGACACTTTGTTGACAAAACTGTTGAGACCTGTACCATTCGATAGGCCGTCCTAGGTCTAGCAATGCGTTTTATTATTGTACCTAGGAAATGTCTAGATCTAGCGAGATAGGGTTTAAAAGTGACACACTGCATGTCACGCGATATTGAACCTTATGCCATCGACATAAGGTCCATTCGTAACAGTATTAAAACAACACGCAGAATTACCATATCTGCCTGAACTTACTAATAAAAGACGTAGAGATCTTGTCTGTCCCCAAAAGCAAACAAATCATGCTTTTGTATCAAAATTTTACCTGTTCCTCGGTCCTCTCCTCTATAATAGACTAAATGCGAAAGCAAACTTGTACTCCTTAAATTACAAATGTTGTAAAAAAATCCTTAGGGATACTCTTCAGAAATTGTCCTATGAACAGACTACAGAGAATTTACTAATTGTGCTGAAGTGACTGTATTTTACCTTATATAATTTGTTTCTTAATATTGTTTATTTATTAATTACTTTAGATTGTTTTTACAGCTCTTATCGCTTGAAACACAGGATTTCCTAGTTCAGGCACGTAAGACTTAGATTTATGAATTACAATTAAGGCTAACTGTATTAATTTGTTATTTTAGAATTTTTAATAAATAAATATTATTATTATTATTTATTTTATTTACCTTCCTTACATATAATTTACATTTTTAAATATTTGTATAAAAAAAAAACAAAAACATTTAAAAATATAAAAAATAGTAGCCCACCGGTATCGGGAACAGGGTCCAAGCTACCGGCGGTCAGGGCTCCAGAGAGAGGAACTTCCTGACAATGCGAGCCGTGTCCAGCAGTACCGCTTTCTGAATCAAGCCCTTGATCCAGCCGCCTAACGAGAGCCTCCTGAGGTGTTGGTCGAGGCTCTTGGCTATTAAGCCATTGGCTGTCACGACTATCGGTACAATGATTGCTGAATCCACTTCCCACATGTCGACAACCTCGTGAGCCAAATCAAGATACTTGATTTGTTTATCTTTCTCGGCTTTCACGAGGTTCTCATCATGCGGGATGGTTATGTCAACAATCATTGCACGCCGCTCTGATCGATCCACAATCACTATATCAGGCTTATTGGCAACAATAGTCCTGTCAGTGATGATGGATCGATCCCAGTACAATGTGATATGGCCATTTTCGAGAACTGGGTCGGGCATATACCTGTAGTACGGCACCTCCGATTCCACAAGGTTGTATTTCAGAGCAAGTTGTTGATGAATTATCCTGGCTACAAGGTTGTGTCTATGCAAGTACTCTCCATTAGCTAGACGAGAACACCCGGAAATAATATGTCTGATTGATTCACCCGGCCGGTGACATGCCCGACAGATGTCAACTGTGCCGTCTTTCACAATGAATTTCCGGTAATTGTTCGTCATCATAACTTCGTCCATAATTGCACAGACAAAACCTTCGGTTTCCCCAAAGAGGTCACCGTAACGTAGCCAGGCTACGGACGCTTGAAAATCTACATCAGGCCCGCGTAGGGCTCGGAAAAAGCGTCCGTGAAGCTCCTTGCTCTGCCATACCTCCATGCGATCGTTAGTTTCAAGCACTACTGGTTTGCGCCAGTTCTCTTTAGCCAAGGAGAGCGGAGTGAGGCCCTTGTCAACCGCGACCACATCTCGATGCATTCCCACGTCAGTTTTCAGGAAGTATTCCCTGAGACTGCATACCTCACGATTGTGGAGTGTCTTAGCGTTTAAAAAGCCTCGACCTCCACATTTTCGCGGGATATACAGTCTCATAACCGATGACCGTGGGTGATGCAATCGATTTGCAGTCAACAACGTACGGACCCTCTGATCCAGGGCGTCAAGTTCGGTCTGAGTCCATTTGAGTATGCCGAAAGAGTACATCAATACCGGCATGACCCAACCGTTGAAAGCGCGCACCTTATTTCCGCCCGATAGAAGACTATTAAGTACTTTTTTCAGGCGGCCAAAGAAGCGTTCCTTCAACGATTGCTTCATGTCAGTAACATTGATACCCAACGCTTCCGACATACCCAAATACTTATAGGTTTCGGATGCAGAGAGGGATCTAAGGTTTATGGAACCAGTGAGTTGGGTTCCCACGGATTCCACAATCTCTCCTCGCTGTACATGCATGACCACACATTTGTCCACACCGAATTCCATCCTGATGGCGCTACTGAAAGTTTCAGTAATTTTCAGTAGCTCCTTCAGTTGTGAATTGGTGTGAGCAAAAAGTTTCAGGTCATCCATGTAGAGGAGGTGCGATATAACCTGACCACCTCTCCTCAACCGATAGCCTAGACCTGAATCATCCAATAGTGTGCTTAGAGGATTCAGTGCTAAGCAAAACCAAAGTGGGCTCAAACTATCGCCCTGAAATATACCTCGCTCAATCCTTATCGGTTCGCTGTTCCTCTGAATATTTCGACATCCTGGATAGCGAAGGACTGTTCTCCATTGTGACATACATGTCATCAGGAAGGTGCGCAAAGTTGCATCTACTTTATACAACTCTAGCACCCGCATGAGCCATGTATGTGGCACAGAGTCATAGGCCTTCTTGTAATCTATCCAACATGTCGACAGATCCTTTCGGGAACGACGAACCTGCTGGCTAATGGCCATATCAATAAGGAGTAGCTCCTTAGTACCGCGGGACCCGTTCCTACATCCATTTTGAGAGGCAGAGATGGAGTTGCTGTCAATATGCGTATTAATTTTTGCTTTCAAAATGGATGTAAGAACTTTATAGACCGTCGGTAAACATGTGATCGGCCTATAATTTTTGGGTTCCGCGGTGCTACCTGATTTATGGAGCAGGTGGGTTATTCCTGTTGATAGGAACTGGGGTAGCGAACCAGACTCTAAAGCAGTCTGGAACTGAGATGCCAAGCAAGCGTGCGACCCGGAAAACCATTTAATCCAAAAGTTATTATTATTATTATTGTTTGTCTTGTGAAAGACGTTGCCCCACGCTAAGAATTTCTCTTGTATCGTGGGTATGTTTACAAACATATAAACAGCAGGCATGCAAATCGCCAGACCCGGAAAAACTACTTGTAGGTCACAAAAATATACCTCTCCCGCTCTGGGCGGACAGAAATAAAACCCACCCGTGTTCCTTCATTTCCCTCAGTGCCAGGGCCACGGTTTTTCATTCCACCAACCCGCAGCCCTGGCCGAGACATCAGTCTACGTGGACCCTGTCACGATGTGCTGACATCTCGTTGAGGCGCGCTTGAAACACAATTCGACGTCGACTCGGGCCTGGTCCTTACCGGGCGGCGAGCTACCCACTGCTCTCCACCCGCAAGCGCTGCGCCTACGGTGGCCGGGGAGCCACGAGGACTCGGCGGTGCTCCACCCATACCGAGCAGACCTCGACCGTATGCTCCACCATGTCCTCAGGGCGATCCTCACAGTTGTAACCTATTATCCTTTTCTTACATAATAAGAAATAAAAAGATGCACTAATCTTATATTTTCTAATTCTTTTATTTTAAAATTCAGTTTGTGAAAAGGGGAATACCCGTCGGTGTACCTTAAACCGTAGCTCTCGTAGTGGCTGCTTCGCATACGGCATTCCCCTGAAGCTGGCGTACTTAACATTTTCCTCCGCGGTCCGGACACTCCCACAAACCAATCCAGAGTCGATGCGTGTGACCACGTCACAGTCCAAAGATCTTTTCTTATTCACTGAGAACGTCGGCCTTTCTGGAAGATGTACATTAACAATGTTAAGACCCTAAAGTTATTGGAATGGGAAATAAAGACATCTCTCTGATTTTATTTGGAAACTATATCTACGTACCACGAGATATTAATGAGATAAAAGATATTGAAAAAAGCTATGATAAAGTTCATATCCAAGAGGACTGCCACCACAAAATGGGGAATTACATTTTTTTTCACATTAAGGCTGTTATACCTACCATCTCATTTTTGTGGCTAGTTTCGCACAGATTTTGAAATTTTTTTTTATGTTTTTTTTTTTATTTTGTATCGGAGGATTTTCAAATATCAATTTAATTTGGACGTCATAAATGAAATTTTGTGATGTTTATTCGACGTACGCGTGTAGGTACGTAGGCGTATACAATATGTAACAAAAACCCTGTTGTTCCTTCTGCCTACGTTTTAATAATCGGTATACGGGTGTAATATAACATATCATTTATAAAAATTTGATCAACAAAAATTATAATTAAAATCAATATTTAATTATTAATATTTGTAATCTTCAACTGATACTCTTACCTTTACAATTCTGCATGAAGAAGACATAAGTAGAACGTTCCCGGCAATCTCTTTAACTTATAAAACCAGATATTCTAAACATTTTGTCGAATGTGTCGATTTTAATAGTTATTTGATGTAGACCCCTCGACTAGACAATAATTACTTTTTTAAATTATATTTTCATTTACATAGTGTATATAATATTATACACGCACGTCAAATGAACGAGACATAACACACCTTTAGTATGTTATGACTGGAGCCGGTCAAATTTACAAAATATCATTCACATATCAGCCGACTGATTTTGTAAACATTTTACTGTGAAAAGTTGGGTGGAATAAGCTGTCAATGGCGTCATTTGACAGCTCACTTCAGGCTCACTTAACTTAAGTTTTCACTGAGACATGGTTACAGAAACATACTGTAGATATAGACATAATTGTCAGATAGACATCTTTCTGGTTAATAAAGTATGTAGTTAGTTCATATTATATGTATATTCGTAATACAAAAAGGTTTATTAAGAAGTAAACAGAGGATGAAGTGTTAAAAGCACAACAAGACGAATAAATAATAGATCACCAAAATTAATGAATTTTGTTTTAGAATCCATAAGAAGACTTACCGCAACAGAAGCATGTTGTCAAAAAACAAATAAAGAAGTAAAAGTGTCTCATCATGTTAAGGGTGCCGTGAACATGAAACAATTGAGTGTTCCGGACCTTATATATAGTATAGCCTGTCACGGTTACGTATGTACCTAAGAGCCGTTTCACATTGCGCAGAAGCAAATAACGAAATCTAATACATTTTTGAATGTTAGCAAAACTACTTGTTATAATATACAGTAGAATCCCGTCCATCCGGGATTTTATAGCTACTGCTTTCAATCCACTGTCTTCACCGTACTGGATTTTTTCGAAGAAGCAGTCTTGAAAGTAAAGCTCGCTCCTGCCGGAGGCTCTACGCAGGGGTCGTGCAGTCTATGGCCCTTTACGAGGCACCGGTGTAGGCGCGTGCCTTGAGGCGGAGACTAGCCCGACGCCTGACCTCGTCCCAGAGGACCATGATTCGACTGATTAGTCCAGAGATACTGCACGATTTCACGCTGAGGCCACAAGCCTTCTTGCCGGATTGCTGCCTTGGGTTCTGGAGTGACGAGAGGAGGTGAAACGCCGGAGCATAACTCCGTTCCCATGAGAAAGTACGGCAGACTAAAGAAACACATATTTCCAAAAAATATACACGCTAGAATTTTAATGGTTGTTTTCCCGCAGCAGAACGATTTGCTTTAAGGAGTACTTTCGATGAATAGAGTAAAAAACAAAAATGTTTGTATTATAAAATAATTAAAAAAGTAAATAAAAAAATCATCAACTCGAAAAAGTGAGAAAAGTTAATTACGCTAGATACAACTTGTAGGTACTACCCGTACTACTCGGAATGTACATAAAACGGCCTCAAAGGAAAGCAATGTATTTAAAGTTCAAACCATAATAAGCTCCCGTGCGTTTTTTTATCACTATGTTAAATCTGCCATTTCAAGTTTCTAATGTTTAATTTCATGATGAAACGATTGTATTACTAAGACAGAACCGTTTCGCTGCGGGAATACAACCATTAAAATTCCACGCTGTATATATAACGAAGGTTTATGGTGGTGGGCCATAACATCGACATGGCATGATGTCTAGTAAAGCCGTACGGAGGACGGGTCTAAGCAGTTGTGTTGCGATGTGTGCCGGGTCCGATGCGCCAAATGTTGTTGTGTCGGGAATTCGGTCGTAAAGGGTCTCCAAATCAATCTCCCTCTGACGCAGCATCGTTGGTCGTGTTGTTGTGTTTAACATTGCATCACCTCAACTGCCATCTTCCGTTCTATTCACTCAGTTTTTTTAACTGGTTGGGATTTTTATAAACTAACGGGGCTTTAGCATCAACGATTGTATCACTGGTTACTATCAGGTGGGATTGCGGTCCAGCACTAGTTTAAATTATATATTTAAAAAATGATCTAGGCTGCATTATGTTTCACGGTGTGAGTATACCCCAAGAAGTCCTATTACGACACACATACGCACGCCACCATCAAACGGCCCCTATCTAATACAATTTTATCATTTGAAATTTGGGTATTTTATAATAGCATACCTAGTCGTAGGTATTTATAGTCTGTCGTCGCCTTTTTAGCAAACATTTATATTTCGTGATATTTTTGGCTGTACATTGATACAGGTGTTTATACAAATCCATGTGACATGGCCAATATTTTTAATGATTATTTCATTGACGAAATTCAACCTATCTGTGTATGAGTAATCAAATACGTGTAATGTGTACGTGTGGGTAGGCGTGCGTAGAAGCTAATCGATTACGCAGATATGGTTAAAAACGGTCTCCAAAATCTGGAGCACAGTCGTGTAGTAGCCAGCCTGTCGGTATTCTATAGGATGCATTTTGGAGAGTGTGCTAGGGAATTGCATGTATTCCCCCATCTTCTTTCCATCATCGGACGACCCGTCGTATGGTGATTATCCAGCCCTACGTTGTTAATATCACTACGATCCGGACAAAGCGATTCACCTCGTCTTTTATACCGCGTTCATTGAAGGACTGGATCAGTTTGTCTGCGGGTTAACCGTCCGTTTACCGTATATTAGTATTTAAAGTCAAAGTCAAAAGTCAAAGTATTTTATTTGTGAAACATAGGTAATATGGTACATGGTATAAAAAAAAATTGTATGTATCACTATGTTTTGCCTTGCAAGGCGTACAAATTATTTAGGAACAATGGTCATTTAAATTAACAATAGAACATTTATTTATTTTAAACTCTTATCATCTAAAAACTCATTGATAGAATAGTAAGCTTTGTCAAGCAATAATTTCTTTCAGGTAAAACAAGAGTATAATTAATATAATATGTTCTATAGTAATCAGGGTTTATTTGCGATTGTTTAAAGCAGCATTAAAATCCAACCTCTGCTCAAAGGCATACTACACTATCAACGATGATTTAAACGATAAGAAGAGGTAGTCGCCCTGATTAACTCGATACAATGTTTGTGTACTTTCTCCAAAATCAGCTGACAGGCATAACCTGTCAGTACCTTTTTTTTTTTCTAAGGTGGAAAAATCCTCATGGACTATCCTCCGCTCGCCGACGCGGAGGGGTGTGCCGGACTCTTACCGGCTAAAAAACCACCTAAGCGTTTGTCATCTGCCTTTCCGAGGTACTGGATCCTCCCAATTCTACGGTACAACCTGTCAGTACCTAAGATATGAGTTTTTGGAGTTTACTCCTTATGAATCGATTTTCATATATAAGGCGCCCGGTATGAGAAAAATCCGAGGGGTAAAACCTACTAACGAGTATTTTTTTACAATGCATTATTATGTCAGCTGTCACGCCTAGAGGTTTTTATTTAGGTAATACGTTTTTACTTACATTTCAATTTTTAATGTTTTCTTTTCTTATTTTGCTTTTTCATTTAATGTTCTGTGTTTTTAACCGACTTAAAAAAGAGGAGATTACTCTATTCGACCGTATACAGTGTTTTTTTTTATGTTTGTTCGCGCATAACTTCGTCGTTTATGAACTGATTTTAATAATTATTTTTTGTTGGAAAAAAGACATTCCCAAGGTGGTCCCATGATAAGGATATCAGGGTCTGATGATGAAAGACCAGAGTAATCAAGGGAAACCTTCAAAAATCGTAGGGGCGACTAGTGCATTTCTTAGTATTTTCATTAAGTATTTTAAAGCACTACAATTTGATAAAGGTCTGGGGTAGACCTGATGATGGAGCCGGGAGACAGTCGAAGGAACTCCTCAACAATTCACAGCAGCTACGTTAAGTTTGGGCTTGATTAATTTGTATTGATAAAAACTTTACACCTAGATGGGTTGTGACTGTCATAAGAGCTCTGATGATGAAGACAAAGGCCAGTTCCGGGAACTCCTCAACGGTTTACAGTAGCTACTTTGTGTTTGGTTTTAATTCATTTATATTGATGAGAACTTTGCACCCATAGGGTTAAAATAATGGTCTGCAGTAAATCTGATGATGAAGACCATAGGCACTCGAGAGAATTCTTCAAAATTACGGGTAAAAATTAAAGTAAACATAAAACTTTTTTACAAAAAAACAACCGACTTCCAAAAACCACTACAAAGTGAAAAATAACTAATTTCGGAAGTCGGTGTCTTTGCTTTTGTATATTCAATTTTGACACCGACTTCCGAAATTAGTTATTTTTCACTTTACACACAACAACCCAATCGAATATGTCAAGGAATATATCTATTTGGGCCAGGTTATCTCTCCTGTTGATTTAACTTCAAAAGAAATTGACAGACGCATTGCAAATGCATGGAAACAATTTTGGAGTCTGAAAGAAGTATTTAAAAATAAAGATACCAATATAACCATTAAACGGAAACTCTTTAACACCAGCATACTACCTATACTTACATATGGATGCCAAACCTGGGCACTCACTAAAGCAAATATTAAAAAGTTACAAACTTGCCAAAATTCCATGGATAGGAGTATGATGGGGAAAAGTCTATCCGATAAAATAAGGACTGACAACATAAGGAGGCACACCAAAACTAGGGATGTCATATCAGCAATAAAAAAGTTAAAATGGCAATGGGCAGGCCATACAATTAGAGGACAGGAGAAATGGTCGAAGTCAATAATAAGCTGGTTCACAAGCCACAAAAAAAGGAACAAAGGAAGGCCACCTAGAAGATGGGTGGATGATATAGGGGCCATAGCAGGAGGGACATGGACCAGAACTGCCAAAGACAGAAAAGAATGGAAAAGGTTGGAGGAGGCCTTTGCCAATAGGTGGCATACAGACAGATGGAATCAGGATTAAAAACTGCCTATGGTCTTCATCATCAAATTTACTGCAGACCATTATTTTAACCCAGTGGGTGCAAAGATCTCATCAATATAAATGAATTGAGTCCAAATACAAGGTAGCTACTGTAAATCGTTTAGGAGTTCCCTGAACTGACCTTTGTCATCATCATCAGCTCCCTAATGACAGTCACCACCTATCTAGGTGTAAGTTTCTTGTCAATACAAATTATTCAAGCACAAACACAAGGTAGCTGCTGTGAATTGTTGAGGAGTTCCTTCGACTGTCTCCCGGCTCCATCATCAGATCTATTCCAGACCTTTATTAAATTGTAGTGCTTTGAAATACTTAATGAAAATGCTAAGAAATACACTAGTCGCCCCTGCAATTTTTGAAAGTTTCCCTTGTTTTCTCTGGTCTTCCACCATCAAACCCTGATATCCTTATCATAGGACCACCTTGGCCACGCCTTCTTTCCAACAGAAAAAGAATGATCAAAATCGGTTTATAAACGACGAAGTTATTCGCGAACAAACACAAAAAAAGCATATATACGGTCGAATTGAGTAAACTCCTCCTTTTTGAAGTCGGTTAAAAACTACGTCCTTTCCCAACTATATTTGCGTCAGCTTCCAGTCTGACCGGATGTAACTGAATACATAGTACCTACTTTTCACAACCAAAAAGTGTAAAATAAAAACTTTTTTACAAAAAAAAACAACCGACTTCTAAAAACCACTACAAAGTGAAAAATGACTAATCAAAAAATAAAAGTCGGTGTCAAAAACTAATACAAAAAACAAAGACACCAACTTCCGAAATTAGTTATTTTTCACTTTGTAGTGGTTTTTAGAAGGCGGTTGTTTTTTTTTTCTTTTGTAAAAAAGTTTTCTGTTATGTTAGATACTTTACATGCATATTATAATTGTACAAAGTGTTTTTTTTTTTTTTTACGGAGCAGACAGCTGTGCTCTTGGGGGAGTTCATTCCGCCCTTCTTTTTTCTTAAACGAATGCACTAGAAAGTGGCGAAGGGTGAACGGTAGGGGGACTGTCTTAATTTATATTGACGTTCAAAAAGTGCTGATTCTCAGCCTGATTTGAATAAATGATATTTTAAATCCGTACATACATAATTATGTAGGTGCGTTACATATACTCACTTCCAAGCCCGAGCTTTTGGGTGAGATGGAGAAATTCAACGGAGAGTTATACACATCAACACACGCACCTGTTGTAAGCCTGGCTAATGATCCTAGAGCCAGACTAACCCGGCACTACACCGACGATATCCCGGACGTCAGCCTGTACGAGATTGGTATGGCCCTGAAACAGCTCAAGAACGATAAGGCGGCTGGAGATGATGGAATTACGGCTGAGCTTCTGAAAGCGGGTGGCAAACCGGTTCTTAAAGCGCTTCAGAAACTATTCAATTCCGTCATTCTTAAAGGCGAAACGCCTAAGGCGTAGCACAGGAGCGTGGTGGATTTGTTTTTCAAAAAAGGTGACAATACCCTCCTGAAAAACTACAGACCGATATCCCTCCTGAGCCATGTCTACAAGCTGTTTTCTAGGGTCATCACGAATCGTCTCGCTCGCAGGTTCGACGACTTCCAGCCTCCCGAACAAGCAGGCTTCCGAAAAGGCTTTAGCACCATAGACCACATTCATACGCTGCGGCAAGTTATACAGAAGTCCGAGGAGTATAACAAACCACTATGCTTGGCGCTTGTGGACTATGAGAAGGCCTTCGATTCGATTGAGACTTGGGCGGTGCTACAGTCTCTCCAGCGGTGCCAAATTGACCATCGATACATTGAGGTGATAAAGTGTTTGTACAAAAACGCCACCATGTCAGTCCGTTTCCAGGATCAGGACTCGAAACCGATCCAACTGCAGCGTGGAGGGAGACAAGGAGATGTCATATCTCCTAAATTGTTCACTGCTGCGTTGGAAGATGTCTTCAAGCTCCTGGACTGGAAAGGACTTGGCATCAACATCAACTGCGAGTACATCACTAATCTCCGCTTCGCAGATGATATCGTGGTCATGGCTGAGACCCTGGAAGACTTGGGCAAAATGCTCAATGACCTCAGCAGAGCTTCCCAACAAGTAGGTCTAAAAATGAACATGGATAAGACGAAGATCATGTCGAACTCTCATGTCGCACCCACTCCAATTGTAGTTGGTTGCTCTGCACTCGAAGTTGTTGACGAGTATATATACCTGGGACAGAAAGTCCAACTAGGTAGGTCCAACGTCGAGAAAGAGGTGTCTCGGCGAATCCAGCTCGGTTGGGCAGCGTTCGGGAAGCTACGCTACATCTTCTCGTCGTCCAAGATACCACAGTGTCTCAAGACTAAAGTCTTTGACCAGTGTGTGTGTTGCCAGTGATGACTTACGGAACTGAAACGTGGTCGCTCACAATGGGTCTCATACGAAGGCTCAGAGTCACACATAGGGCAATGGAAAGAGCTATGCTAGGAGTTTCTCTGCGTGATCGAATCAGAAATGAGGAGATCCGCAGAAGAACCAAAGTCACCGACATAGCTCTGCGAGTCGCTAAACTCAAGTGGCAGTGGGCAGGGCACATTGCTCATAGAACCGATGGCCGATGGGGCAGCAAGGTTCTGGAGTGGCGGCCACGTACTGGAAGACGCAGCGTAGGGAGACCCCCAACAAGGTGGACCGATGACCTGGTGAAGGTCGTGGGAAGCCGATGGATGCGGGCAGCACAAGACCGGTCATCGTGGAAAGCCTTGGGGGAGGCCTTTGTCCAGCAGTGGACATCTATAGGCTGAGGAAGAACAAGGAAGAAGAAGTTACATATACGTGTAGTAACTTAACTTCATACATCTACGTGTGCAGCCGTATTCAGTGAGCCAGCGTCGGGCTGTCTCCCCTATCATACAACACACTCAGATTGCTGTGGAAGCTAGGTCATTCTACCGATAATAGAAGCGCATAGTATCCGCTTAATAACATCAGTCCTGGTGTCGTTGAACGTCCCGGAAGCGCTACAAAGCGTGGATCTAACAGCATCCTGCTGAGTAATTGAGTTTCAGATTACCTGATTACAAATATAAGTGATAAGATGTGATAGTGTTTATAACTATAACTTTATTGATTTAATTTTGTAGCTAATTGATAAAGTAATTAATAATGATAGGATATCGATCCACTGCGATTCCATGATAATACACGTGTAACTCGCAAAGTTCGCCACGTGTACTAAGTTCATGTGGACCGAACGCGAATTAAATTGCGCACGCGCTGCAATATTTATTTATTTATTAATTTAATTCAAGCCACTCGGGCCCATAGAAAATACAATACAAACTATAACATAAAAATACTTGTAAACTAATACATAAAAATATCACAACAAATACAATACTATACTATTAAAACTTAAAAATACTACAAATACATATTACATAACAACTAAAACTACTGTACACGGATCACCGGCGTCGTGTTTCGCTGACTGGTGTCACGCAGTCGGCCACGAAACCGGCAGTACACAACACCCTTCGGCCATAGCTCTTCTTTCAGGAACTTGTCGAGATCATGCGTCGGAACACGTACCACGAACGACTTGAAGTACGCGCTGTGGCGCGGCTCCAACACCTCGACTCTCACAGTCCATTTAGACTTGACGCGTAGATACTCCACTATCTCCTCAGCCTTCGTGGAGTGATGCAGTCTGGACAGGTATAGCATCGTCGTCGGTACTGCTGGACGCAGCAGCATGTAAGGTCCTGCCAGCGCAGTACCGCACTGGTTCCAACAAGGAGGCTTCTTCTTCTTCTTCTCTACCTTGATGAAACCATCCTTATCGCACCTGTCCTTCTCTGGAGCCAGTTAATTCGAAACCAGGTTTGGTTATGAAATGAAATGAAATGAAATCGTTTATTAAGCAAGTAGGATCACTGATCACTTTTACACATCATGTTTATTTTTTATTTTATTTTTTTAACTAGATGAAGCCGGCGGCATTTCCTAACTGAGAAGAAACTACCTCTGAGAAGAAATAGCCGAAACAAACTCAGGGATCATCGTCTTTTTTCAAGTCCAGACATTAAAAATGAAAATGTTTACAATAATTTACCTTATAATTACACATATTGCTTAATAACAATGCTTAACAGAGCGAGCAGCTCAGTCCCAAGCTTTTTTGTCTTCTAAATAATCTGTGATTTTATAATACCCCTTGTTGCAAAGTTTGGCCTTTATATGGTTCTTAAATCGTTTAATGGGTAAGTTTCGAATGTCCATGGGAAGCTTGTTGTAAAATTGTATACATTGACCCATGAACGAGTTGCCTACTCTGTGGAGACGAGTGTGATGTACAGCAAGATTGTGTTTGTTCCTGGTATTTATATTATGAATATCGCTTATTTTCTTAAAACTCGAGATATTTTTATGAACATACATAAGATTTTCAAATATATATTGTGAAGCTACAGTCAGAATGTTCACCTCTTTGAATTTTTCTCTAAGAGAATCTCTAGGACCAAGGTTGTAAATGGCTCTAACAGCCCTCTTCTGTAAAACAAAGATGGTATTGATGTCCGCACAAGTTCCCCAGAGAAGAATCCCATAAGTCATAAGACTATGAAAATAACTAAAATAAACAATTCTGGCTGTATCCACATCAGTTATCTGTCTAATTTTCTTAACAGCAAAGGCGGCAGAACTGAGTCTACCCGACAGCTTCTCAATGTGAGACCCTATTGTAACTTGGCGTCAATAGTTAATCCAAGAAAAACTGTCGACTCGACAGGGATCAACTCTACTCCATTCAGTTGAACATTGGTACTTAACTGCCTGACATTTGGCGTAAAAAATTTAATGACTTTAGTTTTTTTTTTTCATCTAAAAGGAGGTTATTTACATTAAACCAATGGACAACTTGGTGGTTATTATTATCAATTTGAAGCTGTGCATATTGCTTAGTATATTCGAAAAATTAGTCGTTAGTTATCGTGTATGATGGATGCGGCCTGCCGTGCAGCGTTTGATTTGTTTTGAGAAGTGTTTATGAAGTGGTTATTTTGAGTTTTCTGTGTCAGTCTTATAATCTTTTTGTGAATCTTAGTATAGTTTTTAAAATCTAGTCAATTTTTATTGTTATTTTAAAATCGACAGGTCCAAAGTAATTTTCTTTTTTTTTTGACTGTAGATTTTTATTCCCCGAGAAATCCATTTTATTTTAGTTTTAGTTTTCACCGTTAAATATTTTGTTGGAAAACATAATTTATACAACACTAGCTGTTGCTTGCGACTCCTTGCGCGTGTTGATATAAAATAAGCGCCTGTTGCTCCGCTTCCTTCGTTTGCTCCCGTTTTCACAACATTTTTATTACAGCTCTGCTCTTATTGGTCATAGCGGGATGTTATATAGCCTATGTCCTTTCTCAGGCTCTAGACTATCTGTGTACTAAATTTCATTTGTGAAAGCCGGACAGACAGACAGAGATACTTTCGCATTTATAATATTAGTATGGATTAAAAAATCATCTGCAAAATGTCAAACGAGTCATTTGATGTGAATACTATTATAAACTTGTGTAAAAGTTAAATTGCTCAAACAGTTTTTACTGGCTTATATCCTGCGTTTGCGTTTTCCAGTATTTAAGTTTACGTGAATTAATTATAGGTAGGTTAGTATTTGAGATGTATATTCTGACAGAATTACTAAGTCTATTATTTGTGCTTTGCAATCCCTTCTTTGTCAAAGTAATCAAATTCTATAGCAATTTTATTTCTTTTTAAGTTGTCAATGTTATGATTACATTTTTATGACTGAACAATATTTTCTTAATTTATGTTCTAATTTTTCATAAAATATACTGTAATTATGCTTAGGTACACGATATAGTACCAAAGTAACTTTTCTAAAGTTATATGTATTTTCTAAGTATATCTTGGACACCATTGACTGAAGGTGAAGGAAAACATCTTGAGGAAACCTGGACTATAAGTCTGAAATCGCCAACCCACATTGAGCAAGCGTGGTGATTACGCTCAATCCTTCTCTGTATAAGAGGAGACCTGTGCCCAGCAGTGGGACGATAAAAGGTTGATGATGATGATGATGATGATGATGACACGATATATACATATTATAATAATTTTATGATGTATGAGTTCTATGCACAGGATTCAAAGAGACCCGACACTGACTGTTTTGCTACGTCAGGTATGTATCGAAATAAGGTGCATGTTGAAGAGCCTCCTCGTGGCGCTGCCTGGGCAACGGCAGCCTTAATTGTCCACAGCTTTGGTAGACACTTGGGGCTGGCTAATCTTCAACACACGAGGAAGGGTCAGGTCCCGATCACTGATCATCCTTGATGATAATTGATGGGAACCTGGCTATAAGGGTACATTTTTCCACTCCCGCTCTGCTTACAGAGGCAAGTGAGTGGATGTAACCGAGGAAGGGTGGTTTTCGGCACATTCCGGCGATCGGCAAATTGCAGCATGCAATCCGGCAAGCAAGCAGGTCCGCTCGGAGCTCCTGGTTCTCCTTTCGGAGGAGCTCCATGGCAACAGTCAAGCGGATGACCTCCGCCCGCATTTCCGCCATGCCGTCCGTTTCGGCCACAAATTAGGGCCTCGCTGCCGCTACTATGGAGGCCATAGCAGCGGAAATAGCCTTGTCCTTCGAGGATTGTAGCCTCTTCAAGATCACTCCCTTGATCGCTACTCCCACGACCTCTTCAAACCTTGCTATCGGCTCCGGGTTGGAGCCGCCAATGGCGTCCGACTGTCCGCCGGCCAGTATCTCTAGCCGCACGGCTGATCTTCCTGGGGGCCGAGATTGTCCCTCCTTGTGAGGAGGACCCCAGACCCGACCAGACTGGGATTGTCTAGCGGGCCACTTTTCCCGCCGGTTGATGTCGCAAACTTGTATGCGTGCTAGTTGCACAGAAACCTCTACTTGCGAGTTGCAGGATTCGCGTGACGTCAGTATGACGCGTTGCTCACATGTAGCGTTGTAGATGCCGCTACACTACGGTTGACTTCGCTTTATTGTCGATGTTGTGGGTTGTAGTTAGATAAGATTATAACAGTATGATTGCACTATATATACAATATGTAAAGAAAACCCTGTCCGATCCGTGAAGGTATTGTTAGATATCGATAACTGATTCTACCAATGCCCACAAAACAGGCTAAACTTTAAAAAAAAAACCCCTAAAAAATAAATATTATTTCGCAAAAAGAGGTAACTTAATACATGTGCGCAAAGCAACCCCTTCCGTGGGAGGCGGGGGGCAGGGCACGCGGCACCTGTGACGTGGTCTCGCGTCGCTATTCACTTATAATAATACCGGTGTTGCCACTTTTTTAAAAATTACCAAATTTCGGGGAAATTTGGAATTAATTCCCGGGAAAAAAGGATTATTTCAAAATTCATTAGTATTGTTACTATGATGATTATGTTTTTTTTTATATATATATATATATATTATAAACTAGCGCTTGACCGCAATCCTACCTGATGGTAAGCAGTGACGCAATCGTTGATGGTAAAGCGCACTAGTTTATTAAGAGCCTATTCACTCTAGCCTTGAAGACACTCAAATTGTAGTCCGACGGAAACACCGCCGCTGGCAAACTATTCCAGTCCCTCGATGTACGCGGTATAAAGGAGGAGGCGAAACGCTTCGTCCGGATCGTAGTGGTGTTAACAACGTAAGGGTGGAAACCAGCCGTACGACGGGTCGTCCGCTGGTGGAACGGAGATGGGGAATTAAATCATGCAATTCCCTCGCACACTCCCCGAAATGCATCCTATAGAACACCGAAAGGCTGGCTACTCTACGCCTGTGCTCTAGGCTTTGGAGACCAACTCGAGTTAGATCAGGGTCACCAATCAGCCTCCTTGCACGTCTCTCCACTGAATCCAAAGTGCCCAGGTGACACTTGGCAGCACCAGCCCAAATGTGGCTACAGTACTCCACACACGAACGGACCTGTGCTTTGTATAACATTAGAAGCTGCCCAGGTGTGAAGTACTGCCGGACCTTTGCGATAACGCCAAGTTTCTTGGCAGCCACCTTAGCCTTGGACTCAAAAAATAAAAAAAAAATAAAAAAACTTACTTTGTAAAATTTTATATCATATTTGGTCAAGTGATTGCCTAACCTTATTATCCTTATGGGTCGGACAGGGTTTTCTTTACATATTGTATATGATTACGCTCAATCCTTCTCTGTCTGAGAGGAGACCTGTGCCCCGCAGTGGGACAATAAAAAGGTTGTTAATGATGATGATGATCATAACAGTATATTATTATGTTTTAATTCATTACAGAATTTCGACTAATATAATTTGTGTATGTAAAAATCTGCCGGGTAAGTACGTAACCCACCATCAGTGGCAATGAATTTCATTTTGACAGTTTGATAACATTTATTGCGTTATTTACGTTGTTGATCAGAGACATTTTACTAACATACGGAGCAATGGACTTGCAATACGCTATGTGTTACGTAATTAGGGTGCAGGTCCACCATTTGAGAAGTAAAATGAGAGCACTTTATTAATAAAAAAGTAAGCGAATAATTCTTACATATAGTAAAAAATATTCGACAATTTAAAAAATATACAAGGTTATTTTTTGTTTATGGGAAACCTGAATAAAATTTGTTCAAAATAAGCAACTAAATCGATTCCAATCATTATTACACCATGTTATATTTTTTCTCAGATATACAATATGTAAAGAAAACCCTGTCCGACCCCTAAGGATAATAAAGGTTAGGTAAACACTTGACCAAATATAAGATAAAATTTTACATAATCATCATAGTAACAATACTAATGAATTTTGAAATAATCATTTTTTCCCGGGAATTAATTCCAATTTCCCCGAAATTTGGTAATTTTTAAAAAAGTGACAACACCGGTATTATTATAAGCGAATAGCGACGCGAACACGTCACAGATGCAGCGTGCCCTGCCCCCCGCCGCCCGCGGAAGGGGTTGCTTAGCGCACATGTATTAAGTTACCTCTTTTTGCGAAATAATATTTATTTTTTAGGGGGATTTTTTTTAAGTTTAGCCTGTCTTTGTGGGCATTAGTAGAATCAGTTATCGATCTCTAACAATACCTTCACGGATCGGACAGGGTTTCCTTTACATATTGTATAAGTGACGCTAGAGGTCAACGCACTGCGCTCGCCCGCTTGAGCGAAGCTTTGACCTTATTTTTGTCTGGACAACTAAGTAGAATAGCAAACTCATAACTTTGTTTTTCATTATATGTTTTTATTTGTGCATATATCCTTTTCTTAAAAATACTGGACAGGTGTTTCGGAAAAAATAATGTTGTATCTATTTTGTTCATAAGTAGGGACGACAGCAGTTCAAGCTACCCGAAAATGTCAAATATTCCCAATCAATGTTGTAATAAAGTTGAAAATCCAATAAAAAAATCCGACATAGCTTGGTGTGCTGACGTTAGACAGATTGGTAGATGTCACATATATTTGAATTTATGGCTCTAGGACAAACTGGTTTCCTCGCAATGTTTTCTTTTGCCATTTCGAAATTATTCACTCAAATTAAAGCGCCTGGCTGGATTCGAGCCCACGCATATTTTTCTACCGTACCGTAAAAAACCGTGTCGCATTGATATAATATTAAACAGATATGATATGCTCTAACAAATTAACCAAAATAAATGTGCCGATCGGAGCAGCAGCACACACATGCAATTTTTTTATTCTGCGTACATTTCACACGTTGGCACAGTGCGAGGGAGATGGGGCGCAATCTAAAGCATAGAGAAGAAAAAGATGGCTAGTGTTTGTCGTTTGCGCTTAAATAGAATCGACGAAAACTAAAGCGATTTGCTGGACTTACCTCCTTTTGTAAGCTTCATTTTCAGTGCGCTAGTGACGTATCTACCTTAGTTTAATATTATATCAATGCCGTGTCGTGTATAGGCTATAAGGAAGTTCTTGCCGGTGGTACTTCTCCTTCCGAAACGCTCAATTGGACCAGTGTACTACTTCCGTTTCATAAACATCCATGTACGTTTATGTCAAACATAAGGTTTTTGAACTAACTTTCCGCTCACGGCTTCGCCCGCGTGGAATTCGGCTATATCGTGCTTTTTAGATTTCCCTCTGGAATACCAATTTTTTCCGGGATAAAAAGTACCCTGTAACACGACTACTTACGCCATCTACCTGACTGTGTGCACAACACTATGCCATCTGAGTAAAACACAACAGATTACTAGCGACAATTATCATGCAACGTGTGAAGATGATACTCACAACCACATACAAGCATTAGATGATGAAGACACACACTACTGTCGTCAAACCGACTATATAATCGGTCACTCATGGAGGACCGAGCGCACTCGCTACTTAGGAGGCGCAGTGGTCGATAGCCCCGCAGTCACCACTGTTGTCATAAGTCAAGCTTGCCCTGAGCGGAGGCCCCGTCGCCCTCAGGAATTGCCTAGCTAGGAGGTAAAGGGATAGGATAGCCCCGCAGTCCATCCCTAGAACCACAAATAGGTTTCGCCTCAGTGTAACTTTGTTTGCTAAAATCTGTCAAGTGTTTGAAGTAAAGTAAATAAACCCCTATCTGTCATCATCGTTGGTTTTATTCCACCGCCACCATCACAACCCTATTATTTAATCCGAACTTCTCATTTTACATCATCAAAATTTCAAAGCAATCGGTTCAGTAGTTACGGCGTGAAAGCGGAACAAACAAACAAAGTCACTTGCCGATTTATAATATTAGTAAGGATTTAACTCAAATCTTGTGTCTAGCTAACCGTAAGATGTTACTAGTTAGCTGAATAATTAAATAATAAAACAATTATAAATTCTTGAAAATAAATGTATTTCATCTGTAAAAAAAAGTAACTTCACACACTAGGATGACGCACTCTTGCTGCTTCTGGAACAAAACAGGCGAATTAAAATCATCGATATGACATGTGAAAAATATATTACGAGAGTACCGAACACGATACGACGACGACGACGATTATTATTATAAGTTACAAAAAATGTTTTGCCAAGCCATTTTGAACCTTGTGCTGCAACCAGGGGAAGGGCTTCTTTGGATGCTACCAACTTATATCCCGTCTATTCTTCATGTTCGAAATTTACATGAATAAAATATCGACTGCGGTAGGTTAATATGATACTAGCCTCATAGAATTTCGGACGTCCATATGTAACCGAACATTTGGTATAATTTCTAGAGTATTTTAGTATGAGTTGAAATTCTTCCAATATCCTTTGATGTCATCCGAAGAAGCCGTGCCCTTGATATACAGTATGTTAACTAACAGAGGGCGTTTCCGTTAACCCGAAATAGTATAGCATACATACATGCTAAAAAAAATATTTCCATTCGAAAACAAAATGTTTTAAAAATTTTTCCAATATGAAAATATTCAATAAAAATTTTAAATTGACATGTAAAAGAAACACACTGTACACGCGAACTTGAAAGACGGCAAGGTCGCAATTTGTTTATGATACTACGCTACTATTTTGATTTAAAACAGGAGGTTTCAAATTTATTTCCAATTAGAATTTTTTTTATTCGGATTTTTTTATGCTTATTTTTCTATGCTGATATTTTTATTTTAATCTATTAATGATATATATTAACGAGTTTAAGGGAACGCCCTCTGTTATTTAACATACTGTATTACGAAATTACCGAACACGATACGACGACGACGACGATTATTATTATAAGTTACAAAAAATGTTTTGCCAAGCCATTTTGAACCGTGGGCTGCAACCAGGGGAAGGGCTTCTTTGGATGCTATCAACTTATATCCGGTCTATTCTTCATGTTCAAAACTTACATGAATAAAATATCGACTGCGGTAGGTTAATATGATATATTAACCTACCGCAGTCGATATTTATATTACCCGTCGATATTTATTCGATTATTATTTAGTCGATATTTATTATACCGAAGCCGCATAGAATTTCGAACATCCATATGTAACCAAACATTTGGTATAATTTCTAGAGTATTTTAGTATGAGTTGAAATCCTTCCAATATCCTTTGATGTCATCCGAAGAAGCCGTGCCCTTGATATATATATATACCATTTTTGATACACGTTGTACACAGTGTTCAAAATATATTAACCACGCGCTAATCGATCATCATCTTCGATCAACTCGTGCTTTGTTAACATTACAACACACTTGTAATCCCCAAAGGGTTAAGCAGAGGTGTACCCGGCAATAGTAACATCCACATTTCGACGACTATATTTTAGATCCCATATCAAAGAGTGCGAGCCTATCCCCATAAGCTGGGCTCGAAGCCAGATCGGGAAATTCTTGATGGAAACACCCAGTTTCCATCCCCATATCTTAAACCCCTCAGTTTAATGAAATACATAAAAAATATTTTACTCGTTATAGCGCCATTTCATAGATCTGGTCCTGGAAGTCGAATTCAGCTCGCAGTTCTCCCGTCAGGTTGATGTTATTGTTTATGAACATGGGTTCCTTGATCAGCTGGTAGTTGAGCTGCTTCGCATCCGTCGCTGGCCAATCCGATTGATTGTCACAAAGTGGGTGGCTGGAAGACACCACATTTTTTTTAAGGAAATTACTCTCAGTTACAGAAGAATATCACGAAATGATACATTTTCAACAAGACTGCCTATGGGTTCCACCATCAAAACTCTTACCTGCATCGCATAAAGTTGACAAAAAACGTTGTCATCCAGTATTTCATGAGGTCGTCCCTGGTTCTAGGCGGAAAAGACTTTTCGTCCGGATCCATTAAAGAATTGACGCGTAACACAAATGTCTGGTCCTCAACGTGAGCCCCTCCTCCTGGGTACGTCAACATCTTACCAAACTTTATAGCATTAAATTCGCTGTCGAAGTCCCACTGATACACGTACACTGGCGATGCTCCAAGTGCAGCTGTCCACTCCGCCAGCTTGAACGCAGGGTATGAGAAATACGAATTTGTGCGATATTTAATATACTTGTCCATTGTTGCACCTCCTTCGAAATATTTATTAATCGTTATCTGTGACAGACTGAGCGCTTCGCTTTCAGACACTGAATAAGTAATATTTGGTGGTAGAATTACTGTAGGATTCTTCTCTATTCGCCCAAGGGCGTCCAAATATTCGAGTCTTTGTTTAAAGAACTGGCACTCAATACTCGTACTGCCCACGATCATCGGAAGGTCCTTCGCTCGGCCTCGTTTTACAAGGTTTGATGGATAATCATCCAGGATGCGTGTGACTCCTGGACGTTCGGGTTCAACAACAGGAACGAAGGAAACAACACCAGTGTTAAACTGTACGATCCTGTTGGCCTCCATGATCTTATCAAGAGGTGTGTGTATGAGTTGTTTGTGGATTTTATCAGCGTCAGTAGAGTTTATGCCTAAGTATCCCAGAAACATGGTCGCAACAGTTTGAGCGTAGGCAGGCGAGGCTGTGAAGAAACCGGCGTTACCCACACCGCTCATCAATATCACTCTGCAACAAAAACAATAATATGAGAGAAATAGAAGTACTAATCATTAAATCCAAATATCCAGGTCTAATTTTGCCATGCTTACCTTTTCAGTAGTCCCACAGAGGCTTTAGATAGTGAGACTAGATGCGCGGCGACTGAGCCGCAACTCTGTCCTGCCAGGGTGACGTTTTCAGGGTCTCCGCCGAAGGCACGCGCGTTCCTCCGCACCCATTTGAGCAAAGTGATGGCGTCCCGAAGCCCGTTATTACCAGGCACCGACGTAGAGTTCAGGGAGAGATATCCAAACACGTTGATTCTATAAAAATTTTAAAAATAAAATCAGTGCGCTCTAAGTCTTTTCATGTGCCAAGTATGTTTTCAGTGTGCCAAGGTCACATACCATACGCACATGAGAAGTATAGAAGTAAATCATGCACATAAAATGGTAATCAAAATTCAATTTCAATATTTATCTTATTTTTGGGTTTGGGTTACACACTTGTATTTCTTTATGTATTCAGAACATCCTCGATATACACCTATACTGTATGTATATAGAGGTACCAGCTGTTACGTACCTGTAATTAAAAGTGATGACAATAACACCTTTGCTGACTAAATATTCTGGTCCATGAAGATCTGAGTTACCCGAACCAGTTTGAAAACCTCCGCCATGTATGAAAACAAGGATGGGGAGACCGGATTTTTGGCATATGGCTTTTGAATGTCTGTCGTAGACATCGAGGGGAACGTGGACGTTGGCGAAGATACAAGATTCGCTCATGCCCACTGGCCTGGCCATACGCCCGTATAACTCATCATACTGAGGACAGATGGGACCCTCCTTTGTGGCTAGTAAGACACCGGCCCAGGGATCTAATGGTTGTAATTCCTGGAACGAATTAAAATAAATTTTATTAAAAAAACACGATTGCACGATTTTTTCTTAGTGCCAGGGCCACGGTTTCTCTTTCCACCAACCCGCAGCCCTGGCCCAGGTATCGATGTACGTGTATCTACTTTGTCTTAGAGAAGTGCGTGAAACACAATGCGCCATCGACATGGGCCTGATCCTCACCGGGCGGCGAGCTGCCTAGTGCTGTCGACCCGCAAGCCCGCGCCTACGGTAGCCAGAGTTCTATGTTGTCTCGCGATCAGAACCTCTCCTGCGGCAGCTAAAAGCGTGAGGGCGCTGAAATTCCCGCTCCCTCAAGCACTCCATCTCCTCCTTTGCCAACATCACTGCTTCGCAGAAGCAGGTAACGGCATGTCATGCACTCTCGCTCCGGACCATGGCCTGGACCAGGGCCGGATGCAAGAGTTCGCCTCCGATCGTCACCCCGAGGACTCGGCGGTGCTCCACCCATGCAGAGCCTCCACCGTATGCTCCACCGTGTCTTCAGGGCGATTTTCAAGGTGGTGACACCGAATTCGCCCTCAGGTTTAAACTGTATATCTTTCGTCCTTTTCTGATTGAATTAGAAATAAAAATATGCACTTAACTTATATTTAGTTTACGAAAAGAGGAATACCCGTCGGTGTACCTTAAACCGTAACTCTCGCAATGGCTGCTTCGCGTACGGCATTCCTCTGAAGCTAGCATACTTGACATTATCCTCCGCGATCCGGACACTCCCGCAAACCAAGCCAGAGTCGATGCGTGTGATTACGTCACAGTCCAAAGTGCTGTGCTTATTCGCCGAGAACGTCGGGCTTTCTGAAAGATTTACATTTGTTAAGACCCTAAAGTTATTGGTACAGGTTTAATGACAACTCTCTGATTTTAGTTGGAAACTATTTCTACGTACCACGAGATATTAATGACACAAAAGATATTGAAAACATTAAGTACATTATGATAAAATTCAAATTTAAGATGACGACTACCACAAAATGGTTAATTACTTTTTTTTTCCACATTATGGCTTTCTTATACCTACCGTTTTATTCTATTTTTTTTTTAGGTTTCCTAATTATTGTGTCGGAGGTTTTCAAATCTCAATTTAATTATACCTGTCTAACTATTTCGCGGGGGTTGCGCTGGTCTAAAGACATGCTTGCCTATGAGAAGGATGTTCAGCCCCAATAATATCACCAGACGCTCACAGACGCCACCTTCCTTCATTCGCGCCGCCTGTCGTCAACGCGTCCGCGCCCAGGTGCACGGTCTCTTCAACCTAATAGTTACTCACTACACCTTCATACAGGAGGACACCCGAGTCCCAAGGAATGAATCTGTCATCCCATATCCCGTCCCGAGTGGCGGGTTGCGCGCGTCCCAGTACGCGTGGTAGGTTACATAACTTTTCCGACCGTCCGCGAGGAGCAGCTATCCCGATCTGCTCAACTCGAACACCAAATACTGTAACGATCTCAGGGCGTTCTGACGCCATATCGCCAAGGTTCCACGCTATCCCGGCCCGTGCGCCACGCTATCCTGGCCCCAACGGACCCGCTCGCATGTCCGAACTCGACAAATCCAAATTCGGTCTGTCTTCGCCCTCGCGAAGCCCGAACCCGATCGCGAGGGCAAATAATTTCGGTCTATTCACACACTAAAGCGCCCATGTGCGCTAAAGGCGACCGTCCGCCATTACATAAAACACTCGAGCGCAGCTCGACCCCCCGAACACGCGCCCGAGGGAATCGGCCATTATTACCAGACTGACTTTCTATTCCAAACAGTTATGAAAATTATTATTGATAACCATAAGAATAATTTGGATTAGGATTTTCATTAGGATTGTAAACTAGGCTACACTTTATTATTATTTATTTATTTACTATATTTATTATTTTCGAATTGCCAAGCAATCTAATTTGGAATTTCTATTTTGCATGATGTTATTAATATTTTTGATCATTTATTTAATGATTGTTAATTAATTTTTGTATACATTTTTATGTATTATTATTAATGTGGTGTTATCAATTACTTATTACCTATCTATGTAGTAGCACTCGTTATCATATTTTCTTTTGTTACTATGTGGATAATGTAGTGGACTACAATATTGCTAATATTTGCTATTGTCCCGGATTAAAAAATGAAAATGTATCAGCAGATTGATTTTTTAAAAACCTCACTGTACAAGGTTGAATAAAATGAGCTTAGAGTGTCAATGGTGTCAATTGATACCTCACTCCAGGATCACACACATACTTAACTTAAGTTTTCACGGCGAAATAGTTACAGAGATACACTCGTAACACTAACAGGTTTATTAATTAATAAACAGAGGACGAAGTGTTAAAAGCACAACAAGACGAATAAATAAGATTATCAAAATTAATGAACTGTTTTTAGAATTCTTACCACAACAGTAACATGTTGTCAAAAAACAAATAAAGAAGTAAAAGTGTCTCATCATGTTAAGGGTGCAGTGAACATGAAACAATTGAGTGTTCCGGATCTTATATACAGCTTATCACGATCACGTATGTACCTAAGACCCGCTTCTCATTGCGCAGAAGCAAAGACTAAAGTCAAATAGCAAAACTAGTTCTAATAATTACAATATAATCCCGGTCATCCTTATCAATGGATATTTCGGATAATTGAAAATGCGTATGATCGATTCAAATCTTATCAAACAATATGTTTTTAATGCGTTTATTTTAGTTTCTACATGCGTTGTTTAGATAACCGATATATACCTAAAAGACGAGTTATAACAAGAATGAATTATGTCATTTATTATGGCACTATCCCGCAAACAAATAAGAGTACGGGATCGGAAGTGGGAATAAACTTGTCGTTGCGCTGTCAAAACATGTTTAAATTAGCAGATAGAGTTGAGACCACAGAAATCGTAATAACAAGTCAATAGAAGTGCTATCTGCTGACTTTTAATACCAGAACGCATGTCGCCGGTCCTCTGTTTGTTCGAGTTACAGTTTGACCACCACATAAACAAACAATAGATACACTCGAATATTTACACAAGCATTTTGCATTACTGATACAAAATTAAGGCTTCGAGCTATAGCATAACGCAATATTTTCTAACAGCACATAATCGCAGAAGGCGCGGCTTTTTTAACCAATAATAAACGTGCGCGAAAAGCAGAGAAACATATCGCGCGTTCACTTTCACTGAGAAAAAGTGCAGTGCATACGTGGTCGTAATGTTTATGTTCATATCGATAATTTTCCGATGAGCGTTAATTAAAATGTTTATTTCCTCAACGCACTTTAATATGAGATAAGGGAATGCAATAGACAATTAAGTAGGTATAAGTTATACTATTTTATTAAAAAATCAATGAAAATCCAAGCATTTATTCCAAATAAAGAAATTCCTTCCTCCAGAAGCAGATATCCATTTACCTTTAATATCTAGATCTTTTGGAAACCTGTAATAATATCAATATCATTGGATTAAGTAAACAGATGCATAAATAATATAAAAACGTATCGATTCAATCCAACTTAATCCATTATCCTTACAATATAATAATAATAATATGAATACTTAATTATTTCGACATGAAAAGTATTTGATAAATACTGAAAATATCAATTGTATAAGGATACCTAACGCAGACTAGTTTACCTACTGCCTACTAGGCCTACCCATGTAGGTACATACCAATGTAATAATAAGCATAATTCGTATTAAAATACAATAATCTCATATATATTTAACGTTAACTCATAATATTTCATTATTTCATTCCCATTTCGGTAAAGCTAATAAAAAGTAAACGTAATAAATAATCGATACAAAATAATAGTGACACATTACTAACTCATGCGGCATGTTCCTGGAATTTACGTAAACGGCGATATTGTTAATTTCGTGTGACTATAATTTCATTGCTGCTTTTAGCAGTTTTCATAGTAAACATGAACACAATAGACAGAGAACAGTAAAACATCTTCATACAAACGGGCCGCTCTCGGTTTGAATGTTTGCGTTCGCGCCGTGCGCCGTGTCGGTACGCGATTTCACGCACACGCTGGCATAATATAGGATGGCATAAGATGGCGGCAGTACGGGCTGTGCCGCGTGACTGTGAGCACGCGCGTAAATTACATGATCGCTCGCGTTGGTCAACTCTCGCCGGCCACTTACCATAATATTAATTATTACGAGTATCATGACTACAAAAAGGGGAAAAAATATTGTAGTGTTTTCGGGTGCCTCAATAACGATTTCGCAAACCCGGACTTATCATTCTTCATCATTCCTACTGAACCAGAAATATAAGTACCTATTGTAAAATCATTCTCCGTATCTCCCGCAAAGGAAAGACTTATCTTTAATATTTAAATACTTTTATTTATCTCCACAGTAATTACACAATAGCTCAGTACAAAACATATATCCTTCCAGAAAAAAACCCCCACACCGCCTTCCTTTTTTTTACCATTCCCCTCTGACAGTTTCTTTTTTTTTCTTTTTCTCCTACCTACCTCCATTTCTAAATCAACCTTCATAGTAGGTATTGATATTTTTGCTATTTAATAATGAAACCTTACACTCGACCATCCTGACAACGTGTATGACCCCATACACGCATCAGTTGAAAACCTTACACTCGGCAATTTAAAAAAAAGAAAAGTACACATTCTCCATTAATTCATATTACATAAAAAATACATCATTAAGTCTGTGGATCAGTCTCACCATATATTTTTCTATTAAATAAGACGAGGTCAAGTTACGAACTCGCTCGCTCACGAAGTCTCGCACTCAACTCTCGCTTACCAGTTTAACTATATTTACATAAAACATTATTTCAAGATGATGAAACCAGGTCATGAACCCGCTCGCTCACGTGGTCTCACGCCCGACTCTCATCAATCCCGACTTGTCACAATGTGGCCAAGACATGAACTCGCTCGCTCACGAAGTCTCGCGCCCGGCACACACCTGACACACTTAATTCGACCGACATGATGATGCCAGGTCACGAACTCGCTCGCTCACGAAGTCTCGCGCCCGACTCATCCGTCGTGCTCGTAACTCTTAAAATATCATAGTGAGATCGGATCACGAACTCGCTCGCTCACGAAGTCTCGTGCCAGACTCTCACTTGACATTAGCATTTCTATAAATTTTATCCATATATTTTTCTATTAAATCAGACGAGGTCAAGTTACGAACTCGCTCGCTCACGAAGTCTCGCACTCAACTCTCGTTAACTATATTTACTTATAACATTATGTCAAGATGATGAAACCAGGTCATGAACCCGCTCGCTCTCGTGGTCTCACGCCCGACTCTCATCAATCCCGACTTGTCATAATGTGGCCAAGACATGAACTCGCTCGCTCACGAAGTCTCGCGCCTGGCACACACCTGACACACTTAATTCGACCGACATGATGAAGCCAGGTCACGAACTCGCTCGCTCACGAAGTCTCGCGCCCGACTCATCCGTCGTAACTCTTAAAATATCATAGTGAGATCGGATCACGAACTCGCTCGCTCACGAAGTCTCGTGTCAGACTCTCACTTGACATTAGTATTCCTATAAATTTTATCGCAATTATTGTATCGTTTATGTAATCTCTATATAAACTTTAAACAAACATAAAAAAACAACAATCTAAATTACCAAATAAATCATGAACATATTTTATAACGTCACGGCGGATCATCATCTAATAAAGTTGTATCATCATCACTTTTATCATCCATAGTATCAACATCATCATTTGCCAAAGAAGTTACACATATGTATCCATGGCTGTATACGATCAGAGGCCACAGTAGTTTTACATCTATATTTCATCCCTGCAAAATCTGGTATTGGTGCTACTTTGTATCTGTCGTTTCCCAATACTTTCACTATTCTGAATGGACCCTCATAAGTAGGAAGAAGCTTTGTGCACTTGCCATCGTTTTGAAATGTTGATTTTGCAATTTTAACCAAATCCCCAATACTATACCTACGTTCGAGCTGGCTTACGTCCTTTGTCATAATATTCCTTTTGTTTTTCCTATTTCCTATCAATTCTACTTTTAACTTCTTTATGAACTAATGAAATATCATTGGACTCGCGGGCAACATCTGTAATTTCATTCAGTGCTGCGTTGCTTTGACTATTTATTGAGGTTCCAAACATTACTTCGGCAGGGGCACGCCCTATTGTTTTTTGTAAACTATTATTGAGACCCCATTGAATTTTTCCAAGTTTATTATCCTTAATGAGATAATTTTCCTTGATGTAGTTAAGGCCCTTGGAGTCTATGTCACTATTTAAGTTTTCTCGGATTCTACCCAGCTTAGTGTCGTTTAGTTGGAGGGTAAGTAACCAGTCGTCATGTTACTAATAATTAAAATACTAGGATACTGTAACGTATCTTGTGCAATTATACCTGAAACGGAATTTCTTGAGAGTGCATTCCGCGTGAGACATCCTTGCACCTGCTCTATATTCCGCAGTGCAGTTAAACTCTTGCAAAGCGAGCCACCACCGAGCTATTCGTGGTATGCGTAGAGCACTACAGTCGGTGACAACCTTAAACTCCTTTCCTAATGAAAATACTCTGAACGTTTTAGAGCGCAAACTACGGCTAGAGTCTCCAGCTCATATGAGTGAAAGTTATTTTCTTCTGGTGTCGTCTGCCGGCTGTAGTATGCTACGGGTTTTAGTGAATCAGTACTACCTTGTTGTCGCTGCAGCAATATTCCCCCTATACCTAGTTTACTGGCATCGGTATGGAGTTCTGTTTCAGCCGAGTGATCATATATGGCAAGTACTTGTCTAGTTACTAACCTAGACTTCCGCAACCGGAAAGCCTGCTCCTGTTTATCGGCCCACATCCATTTTATATCTTTCTCAAGCAACTTTGTAAGCGATGAAGCTACCTCAGCAAAACCTTTGATAAATTTCAATAGCTCACCAGTCCTAAAAGCTGTCGAACTGTATGGACATTTTCAGGTCGTGAAAATTGAGATACGCAATTACGCACTGAATCTTGGCTTCGCTGGGTCTCATTCCTGATGAACTAATGTCGTAACCTAAATACTCTATTTTATTTTGCAAAAAGCTACATTTAGATAAATTTAGTTTTAAATTGGCATTGGAAATCTCATCAATCCTTCACAGTATTTGAATTTAACATTCTGTAATCAATACATATACGCACGTTGCCGTCCTTTTTCCTAACTAAAATTATAGAGCTAGCGTAATTTGATATGGACTCTCTCAATTATACCTGCTCCCAAGATTCCGTCTATCATAGTTTGGACTTTAGCACGTTCGGTGTGCGACAGCCTATATGGTATATATACGACAGGTTCATTATTGTTAAGTTCAATAGTCATCTGCGTGGCATTAGTACCTCCTAGATCTTTTAAATTAAATGCAAAACAATGTTCATATTTTCTTAATTAATTCAAAGAGTCTAATTTTATCACTTTCGGGCAAAGAGTCACCAATTTGTATTTGTTTTTCATCAATTCTTTCAAAATGTTGACACTTTTCTTTATTATTTGATTTTGTTGGGACAGAAATTACTTTGGTAACAAGTTTTATTTCCTCTGCGCGAGAGAACACAACATTTTCTTGGATTGAACATGGTATTGAACATGGCGATACAGTTATATTTGTAAGGCCATTTCTTACCTTATAAATGTCACCAAGTACAACATACTACTCATTAGGTTTCCCTTTAACTTAGGCACTCAACAATATATTTCCACTAAATACAGTCTCCGTAGCCGCCTTAGTACTGACCATACCATACAGCCTGGTATAACCTACTGTTCTAACTCTATACGCTCTTCTAACATCGTTTTCGTAAGAATCGGTGGGAATTTCCGTACCAACATCGAGGAATTGCAACTTGGTTGCATCCTTGATGACGACAATGTGAGGTTGTTCGGTGTACGTTTGGCCAATGAGCATGGGCTTGTCCAAGAAATGATCATCAACAACTTTGCAATTCACCCCAGCTTGGACCCCAACGATTGATAATTCAAGTGTCACCGACCCCAAAGACTGAAAAATCTCGTTTCCGAAACTTTCATGGTTGAAGGTACCCCATTATGTATGAAATCTAACTGAGAAGCACTAGATTCTCTGATTAGGGTAACCTCACTCAAAAAATCTACGAATGCTACTAACGGTACGCCGCTAATAAAGACGTGTTTAGTGAATTTTGCATTTGGGTTTAAGTTAGACATACACATTGTTTTATTTTCTGTGTTAGCCATTGTAAATCAAAAAATGAAAATATGAAAAGAGTGTCCATAGAGTTTCTGGCCCGTTCTTCTCCATAGGTACCTACCTACTCTTTGGAATGGGCGACTAGCTTCACCTTACTGACTGACCGACCTCATCACAATTCGAAAGTGCCTGTAACTGGTTTATTGAAATAAATGCTTTGATTTTGATTCTATTTTTATCCTGTTCAGTATTATTATTTGTATTTGAATTATTATGATAGTTATTTTTATTTTTAGAAAGTGTGAAGGATATTCCTTGTTACTCAACAAAAATTGTAATAGTTGATCGGGTTCTGAGCAGCGTAAAGCTAACGCGCTCGATTTGGCAGTTCTATCGCTAAGACCATGGATGATACAGTCGACGGCTCGTTTTCTAGTTATTTCACATTGATTTGTCAGAGCTAATTTTTCGTAAAAATAATTTTCGAATGGTTCGTTAATCCTACTCTTACGTCTTAACATGTCCTCCAAGCACTAACCATAGTTTTGTTCGCATGGAAAAGCGTTAAGTAATTTTTCTTGCCACTCCGGCCATGTAAAAAGAATAGTATTTAAACTCTGAAACCAAGTTTTGGCCAGTCCTTGGAGTTTTAGCATTGCAAAGTGTATTATTGTCCTATCGTCCCAGCCGTAAACAGAAGCGCACTCATTAACTTTCCGAAGCCAGACGTGCATGCGTTGGTTTTCCATACCTGGGTCAAATTCTAGTAAAATATTTTTATAATCCAATTTTTATTTGAGTGCGCACTCTACTCAGCCGGCTGTGACTTGTTCTTAAGAGATTGAATGACTTTAGCAACATCTTTTGATGTAAGCAACGGACTACAAGACCTGGAGCGACGCCCAGTCTGATGCCACGCTTCCCTTGCTCTTCTTAATGCTGCTGGGGTTGCTCGCTGTCCAAGCGACGACTACGCCTCTCACTGTTGAAACGAAGGTCACGCCGCTCGCTGTCTCAGCGCCGGCGACGTTCGTGTTGCTCGCTGTCCCTACGGCCGTCGCGCTGCCCACTACGTCGTGAGCGTAGTTCCTTATCACGCTCCTTTTGAACGTCACGCTCTAATTGGAGAAAGCGCTCTCGCGCACGCTCCAGATGTTGCTCGCAGTCACGCAAGCCCTGACTACGACTCTTGCTGTAGCAGCTTTGTGATCGTCTTCGTTCCATGATGCTTCGGTCGTGAGAAGTTTCCGTTTTTCGTAGTTGGCCGGCCGTATCATAATTCCCCATTCTCTGCAACTCACAACAAATTGACTCTAGTTATTATCTATATAAGAATTATTTTACTATATAAGAATGGGTAACTTATATAGATAGTTACGTCATAATACCTTTTAACAGGGACGCGACTATTGTCAACAACCGACCACAGGAAAAATATTTATAACCACACATTGCTCGACGTGGAAATCGAATCCAGCCTCCCTTGGCTCACCAGTTGGACTAGCAACCAACGAAGCAATCTCAAGAGGCAGATAGTAAGATATCTAATCAATTTTTACTAAACTAGCTGTGCCTCGTGGTTTCACCCGCGTAAGCTTCGAACCGAAACATCTAAGTTGATATAAAATAAGCGCCTGTTAAAATAATGGGAGCAATATGTACGACCGCGTTTGCTCCCGCTTTTGCAACATTTTTTTGTTCCTGCTTTGCTCCTATGGGTCATAGCGGGATGTTTTATAGCCAGTGTCCTTTCTCAGGCTTTCATTAAAGACTTTCTGTGTACCAATTTCCATTACAAACGGTTCAGTAGTTTTGGCGTGAAAGCCGGACAGACAGACAGACAGACACGAGATACTTTCGCATTTATAATATTAGTATGGATTGTGTTGAAAATAAAAATGTGTTTTATTTAGTTTGGTTATTATGTCACATATTTTCCAAAAAGGGAACGTACGTCGCCCAAACTCACATTTTGACAGCTATGCATATGTATTATGTAATTTTAAATTTATTTGGTTATTGCGGGTTATTACAATTGGCACACATTTTAAACATTCGTGAATAGGCTGTGTACTTGTGGAAGTTGAATATAAATAGAAAAATCTCGTAGACAGTACTTACACTAATTATGCATGGGTTCTTTCCACTTCTGAGATGTAAAATCATTCTCCGTATCTCCCGCAAAGGAAAGACTTATCTTTAATATTTAAATACTTTTATTTATCTCCACAGTAATTACACAATAGCTCAGTACAAAACATATATCCTTCCAGGAAAAACCCCCACACCGCCTTCCTTTTTTTTACCATTCCCCTCTGACAGTTTCTTTTTTTTTCTTTTTCTCCTACCTACCTCCATTTCTAAATCAACCTTCATAGTAGGTATTGATATTTTTGCTATTTAATAATGAAACCTTACACTATTTATACTTATATCTTATTAGAAAATATCAGTTTTGTTTATTTCACAGTTTCTTTGCTTTATTAAGAGCGTACCCGAGTCGTATTTTTCCATATAAATGTATTCCTAAATTTACTTTCTGAATACTATGTTCAGAGCTAAAGTTTATTTTAAGAAGCCTAGTTTGCTTATAAAACAGAGGATTGACTACGAAATATCGTTTAGGTAAACGTATTTGTCGCGTATAGTGTAATAAGGGCAATTTCACAATAATTACCTACTACTGCAAATTACTATTTTTTTTTTCTATTGTCTTACGTATTATTTGATACAAATATGGCGTCTTAATCATGATATTAACTCAATAAAATTATAGTAAGATGTGTCCGACTAACGCTTAAGGTTCCCACCACTTTTACTTTTAGCTAAATGGGACATAAAGCTAAATAGACAACCCTGGGCATCAACGCAAGAGTAGGCAAATAACGCGGCGGGCGGCCTTAGATAATCTACTGTTCTCTGTCTACTGTGACATGAACAAGCTAGGTATCAATGGTTATTGATGTGAAAAAAAAACTGTTTTCTATGATACCTAATCGTAGTAGGGGTGGTGAAAATATTTAAATTGTCTATATTTATTAAAAACGACATTATTTAAAAAATTAAGTACTTACATATGAAATTTTATCCTTTTATTTGTATAGTTACAAGTTTTGGAAGAGTTTCCGCAGTTGGATACGCTGCAAATCACCATGTTTCTCGGTCTGCGTCCCAAAAACACAAATAACCGCAACAAACGCTCCACGCGCTCTTGTGTATTACAATACATATGCACCGCGACAAGGTCACGCGTCTTTGCGATATCTATTGACTTGTTATTACGATTTCTGTGATTGAGACGAACGAGTTAGATTTTTTGGTTAATCGATATTCAGATAATTGGTATTCTACTGTATAAGTTTTGAAGAGTTTGTTCTATAAAGGTGAGCTTATAAATAACACCTTAGGAACAAACAATAAGTACAAGACAAAAGCTCCTTTGTGAGAGACTGGAGTTCGTGCTTGGAAAACCCTGTGTTGCAGATCACCAGGCTCCACTAACTGCAGAAGTTTTAGGATGAGAGATGGATGAGCAATAATTTTGTTTTCAATTCTAGTGAAATTAAGCACCTACTTACTACATATGTTATTATTTTCTCTTTTTATATTAAAAGTTACAGATTTAAGTTTAAAAACTTTTAATAGCTATTATGGTTACAGCTTTACAGCCTTCAGCGAACTGGATTCTTTCTAAAAAGCAGTCCTGCCGGAGGCTCTACTCAGGGGTCGTGCGGTCCATGGCCCTTTACGAAACACCGGTGTGGGCGTGATCCTTGAGGCGCCTACCAGCCCGACGCCCAGAGGGTCAGGACCCTCTGCGCGTCGAATAGTCCGGGGATACCGCGCGGTCTCCGCTGAGGCGACAAGCCTCCTTACTAGATTGCCGTTTTGGGTTCTGGAGGAAAAAACCTCACTCACATGTGGGAAAAGCGAGAGGAGGCAAAACTCCGGAGCATAACTCCATTCCCAACAGAAATTGCTGTACAGCGGACTAAAGAAACACTTATTAACAACTCAAAACAAAAAAAATATCAACAGTTTATGGTAGTAGGCCATATCATCGCCTGCCGGCAGAAGTTATCACCCACCAGACAAAGTCTTGCCGCCAAGCGATTTGTAGTATTGTCGTATAATGTTTGGTGAAGCCGTACGGAGAACAGGTCAGAGTAGTTTTGTTGCGATGTGTGCCGGGTCCGATGCGCCAAAAGATGTTGTGCCGGAAGTTTGGTCGCGAAGGGTCTCCAGATCAATCCTCTCCGGCGCAGCATCGTTGGTCGTGTTGTTGGGTTTACCATTGCATCACGTCGCTCAACTGCCTTCTTTGTGCGCTTTACCATAAACGATTGCATCACTGCTTATTTGCGGGATGCGGTCTAGCACGAGTTTATAATTATTTAAAAAAAAATATCTAGGTTGCACTATGTTCCACGGTGTGAGTATACCCCAACATTCAACAAGTCCTATTACGTCATACATACGCATGCCACCGTCACCATGCAAACCGCCTCTGTTTATTACTTCTTATCATTTGCCATTTATTTATCGTGATAGTTTTGGTAATATTTTGATACAAGTGATTACCCAAATCCATGTGACATGGCTAATATTTCTAATAATTATATCTATACTAATATACAAAGCTGAAGAGTTTGTTTGTTTGTTTGAACGCGCAAATCTCAGGAACTACGGGTCCGATTTGAAAAATTATTTTTTCGTTGGATAGCCCATTAATCCAGGAAGGCTATAGGGTATATACCATCACGCTGCGATTAATAGGAGTGGGGCATATAAAAAAACAGTTGAAACCGTGTGGCGTAGCTAGTCATTGACAAAATTAAACATTCTGTAATATTTGGCTGGAATTTACACAACTATATGTGTGAAGTAGGTACTGCAGTCATATTTGTGTTAGTGCTCCAAAATGCCACCTGATAACTTCAGATTCAGTGGGGAGGCGTGCGTAGAGGCTTTTTGGTGAAATTTTTTTGGCTTGACTACAATCCCGCTTGGTAGTAAGCAGTGATGCAATTTAAAAAATAATGGTAAAACGCGCTAGTTTATTAAGCCTATTCACTTAAAAAAACTTAATGAATAGAAAGGAAGACGGCAGCTGAGCGAGGTGATGCATGTTATAAAGAGAACTCATCGTGCGCCTGTGACACTGACGTGGAGGAGACCGTCTTGCACATACTGCTGGAGTGCCCGATCACCGCCAAAATGCGGTACGAGATAGAACACACACTCGGCACATCATTAAGCTCCCAAAACCTGCCTTGTCTTATGAAGGGAAAGAAAAGGGAAACATTTTTGAACTATTGTTCTAGGATAGCAAAAATTGTAATTGATAGAAATAAGTAAGCGTAAGAAAATTATGATACTAAATATATAGTAAATATATAGCTAAGTACCATAGTTATTAATTTAGTATTAAAATAAAAATAGGATAAAGAATTGTTAGATAGAGAATTAGAAGTAGATTTAGATTTCCATAAATAATATAAGGACCATATTGTTGTATTGTCACATAGTTATAAGCATTATACTATAATATAAAGAGAGAAAAGCAAGAAAAACAAGGGCTCTGACAATGTCAGAGGACACACAGGCGAATTATAATTAAAAAAAAAAAAAAAAAAAAACCCAACAACACGACTAATGTTGCTGCGCAAGAGGGAGATTGATCTGGAGACCATCAACGACCAAACTCTCGACACAACAACATTTGGCAACACAACACACAACAGCATCGTAACCGGCACACACCACAACACAACTGCTAAGAACCGTCCTCTGTACGGTTTGGTTAAAAGATTTGGTTAAACACGGTGTCCAAAGCCTGAAGCAAAGGCATATAGTTGCCAGCCTGTCGGTATTGTATGGGATGTATGTTGGAGAGTGTACGAGAGTGTGATGATGAATTAATTCCTCCGTCTCCGCTACATCATCGGACGACCCCTCGAGTATTCACACTATTCACCCTTAAGTTATTGACACCACTACGATCCGGACGAAGCGTTTCGCCTCTTCTTTTATACCGCGTAGATCGAGGGACTGGAACAATTAACCAGCCGCGGTGTTTCCATCTGACTACAATTTAAGTGTCTTCAAGGCTAGAGTAAATAAGCTCTTAATAAACTGTCGTGCTTTACCATCAACGATTGCATCACTACTTACCAACAGGCGGGATCACAGTCAAGCACTAATTTATAATTATAAAAAAATCATAGACTTTCTCGTTTTGGAAGGAAGTGGGCAAAACTCCACCACACAGACCCAGTGTATATTGGTAGATGTCACACATATTTGAATTAATGGCTCTAGGACATACTGGTTTCATCACAATATTTTCTTCTCATGGTTGAATTCGAGCCTCTTTCATCCTTTAGCTCTTTTAATTCGGTTGCTACCTATTGGGCAGCACTGCTGCCCTTTGTTGTTTAGGTTCAACTAACCTAAAATTAACTGAAATGTGGTCGCTCACAATGGGCCTCATACGAAGGCTCAAAGTCACACAAAGGCCATGGAAAGAGCAATGCTCGGAGTTTCTCGGAGAAAATCAGAAATGAGGAGATCCGCAAAAGAACCAAAGTCGCCGACATAGCTCATCGAGTCGCTAAAATTAAATGACTGTGGACGGGACTTATTGCTCGTAAAGCAGATTGCCGATGGGGCAGTAAGGTTCTGGAGTGGCGGCCACGTACCGGAAGGCGTAGCGTACGGAGGCCCCCAACAAGGTGGACCGATAACCTCGTGAAGGTTGAGGTAAGCCGATGGATACTAGCAGCACATTCGTGGAAAGCCTTGGGGGAGGCCTTCTCCAGCAGTGGACCTATATAGGCTGAGGAAGAAGAACCGAAAACTAAATGAACTCAGTCATGAAAAGGTTTATTAACGTACAACTAGCTCGAGTTAACGTGCACCTCGCTCTGTGACGTCATTAGACGGTACCGTTTGTAACAAATGAGAATTATGATAAAAAAATATAAATTACAATTTTTTTTTTTTTTTTTGTTAATTCGGTCGTTTTGATGATAAAACGTCATAATACTAGATCATTTTACTGATGACGATTTGCAATTAAATTGATACATAATTATGGACTGATTTATAATGAAATATATAAACAATAGCCGAACGCATCCAAAAATGTTAAAACAAACTGAATACAAAAAAAAAAAACAAACCAAAAACTCCACAGAAACAGTAAGTACAACAGGTTTAAGGATTAAACTGTATTTAGACAATTGTAACAAAGATGCTATCGCTACTCAGCGCTTACGGCGAATGCGAGGCGCCGCGCGGGGAAGCGGGAGAGGGCTCGCATTCCAGCGACAAGCACAGTTAATTCGTGCGAGTTATTAATTCTCACTTCAATGCGGCAAGTCTCACATGCACAAAAACAGAACTCAATCATTATCAATATATTATAATAGTATCGGCGAAACGATTGATGCAGTGGCTAAGCGATCGACTGCTGCGTTACGTGTAGCGGGTTCAATTCCCGCACGAGACAAATATTTGTATGGCCTACAGGTAGTTTTTCCGGGTTTGGCTGTTTTTTATATGATTTTAAATGCTTGTAATGCACCCACTGTTCAGGAGTAATTCCTAGTGTGTATAAAAAAATCTACACGTCATCTTAAAAGCCATGGAATCCGAAATCCGTAGCACAAAAACCAATCACTCAAGCAAGGTGTGGAAAGGATAAGAGTAACAAAAATAAAACATAAAAGTACAATCTGCGAAAGTGAAGATAAAAACACGGTTTTAATCTTCTCACAAATAAAATGCTATACATATGGGAAGCGAGGATGAAGTCAATTTGATCAGTACGACAGCACATTAAGCTACTGCAATACGTCATTTTTTTTAATAGATTTTAAATTGTGTTGCTATAGCGTTAAGGTTGAATGTTGATTAGGATTATATGAAAGTTTCGGGCAGCTTGACCTGCTATCATCCGTACTTAACAGTTTTTTGGAGCCGCAGTTCAGCTCTCAAATATTCGGAGCCCGAAACGAAATCGTAACACTTGTTTATGGCAGTTTAAAACTTTTAACTGAACACTAAAACTGCATTTAGATAACTGCATTGCAATTTTAAATCTACTCTACCAGCTATAAGGTTAAAAGTTTGTCAGTGCTAGGTATTTCGGAAGGATTAAGTCGTCTTCTGTTTAAGTGCGAAAATGAAAAACCTCTTGGCGCACCAGCGACGCGTTTGGGACATTATTAAAGATATCTTATAGTTTATTTGTGGATGGAAATAATTAGTTTCTGCAGTAAAATTTTAGCACCATTTTCCTCGTAAAGTTTAGTTGAAATTTGAAGAGTTTTATGTTCATCTATCTACACGCTCTATTAAAGAATTTTCTCCCGAAGTTTATCTAAAATATGACTTTTCCGTTTCTAAAGAGATTTTTTGTTATAACGGGCAGGCCAGGGGCAGGGGACGGGGAGAGGAGGACGAGGGCGGGGCAGGACTATAAGACCATCATTAGACCTGCCCCCTAATCGGCGAACACATTTTTGTCAAATTATTGCGACTAGTTGGTATCAGTTGGGATCGTTCGGAACGCCCATTGGTCCGTTCAGTCCAAACGATCCCAACTAGTCGCAATCATTTGACATAAATATGTTCGCCGATTAGGGGGCTGTTCTTCTGTATGGCAGTGAGGCGTGGCCTGTGCTTGAGCGACACAAGCAGGAGCTGCGTGTCACGGAAATGAATATACTGCGGTGAATGTGTGGAGTTACGCAGAAGGATCGCATTAGGAACTTCCGCATCCATGGCAGTCTTCATGTCCGTGACATAGTGGACTAACTGCAGGAGGGTCGCCTACGTTGGTACGGTCACGTCTTACGAAAACCGGCTGTTACGTGGGTCACAAATGTCTTGCCATGGCGCCTCCGCCGGGCCGGAACAAGCGGGGTAGACCAAAGAGGTGCTGGCTTGACGTTGCAAGAGATGACATGCGTGCCAACAATCTCACACCACAGGATGCTAAAGATCGCGTGAAATGGAGGAAAATAAGCAAGAAAGCGGACCCCGGGCTCCAACAGGAAAGCCGCGGATGCAACCGGGATAAAGATAAAAAAGAGACGCTAAGATGATGATGATGATTTTTTGTCATAATCAGACTATAATGTTCCCGCAGTTGGGATACAGGCCTGCTCTCGGTGAGAGGGAGTGGACTGTAATCTACCACGCTGGTACCTACGTAATATACCAAGTTAAATTTGTTTAACTTGAAATAACGTCATCATCATCATCATCATCAGCCTTTACTCGTCCACTGCTGGACATGGCCTATGTCCTTCATGGCACGCCAACAAGCTCGATCCTGAGCAGTTCTCCGCCAGCCACTATCAGCCACCTTTTTGATGTCGTCGCTCCATCTCGCCCAAGGGCGTCCCACGCTACGTTTGCCGAGACGCGGTCTCCACTCAAGGACTCGTTTACCCCAACGGTTGTCGGTCCTGCGGCATATGTGACGAGCCCATTGCCACTTCAGCTTGCTAATCCTCTCAGCTATGTCGGTAACTCTGGTCCTCTGTCGGATCACCTCATTTCTGATGCGGTCCTTCAGAGAGACGCCCAACATAGCCCGCTCCATAGCTCGTTGAGCGGTTTTAAACTAACGACAACGTAAACGGCAACAACAACGTTACGTTAATAACGTCAATCCAGACTAATATTATAAATGCAAAAGTATCTCTGTCTGTCTGTCTTTCCGGCTTTCACGCCAAAACTTCTGAACGGATTGTAATGAAATTTGGTACATAGATAGTCCAGAGCCTGAAAAAGGACATAGGCTATACAACATCCCGCTACGACCAACAGGAGCAGAGCAGTAACAAAAAATGTTGCGAAAACGGGAGCTAACGCGGACGTACTACATATTGCTCTCATTATTTTAACAGGCGCTTATAATATATCAACTGAGCTCTTTTTAATTTATGGGAACCACCGCGTGCTGTAAACTGGAGTCCACGCGGACGGAGTCGCGGGCAACAGCTAGTTTGAAATATAAATAAAGGTGATATTTATTTAACTTGAAATAATGTTAATTATAATTATTAATAAAGTTACATAAAATTTGTTTAACGCAATAACATCAATTTGAAGTATAAATAAAGTTGAAACTTGTTTAACTTGAAATAACCCGCCCCATAAGATAAAAAAGAACATAACAACACATGCCCTGTAGACAACTCTGCGCTTAACATCATAATCATACGGCTTTCCCCTCATCAGCCACCATACACTACACATACATTACACTCGTTAAACTGGAAATCCCACTCAAAAAACACAATAATATCGTCACGATCCTCGAAAACTGCTGAACAAAAACGGACCGAATCCTTCCCGAAAAACCGACAATATTGTGTTACACCCGGCATTGAATGACGGGCACAATCGAGACGAGCTCGGTAATTTTCCTGCTGTTTTTATCTGAGGAGAACAATAAAACTCATTTTTTGGCCACAATGAATTTCATTTTGGGAGCCGAAAATACATTGTCATTAAAATCCTTCCGAATCGTTGCGGAAGAAGGGTTATCTAGGTGCCCTAGGTTTGGAACGAGCAATTAAAATCGTACTTGCGGGCAGTTTGTTGAGTGATTCTCTTAAATGTACATAATTATCATATATGTTCGATCGTACATCTAGACTGGAATCATTGAAGTGTGTTGTTAGATTACTTACAAAATTTAAGGATTGTGAACTTATTCTTTAAGAGATTTTTTCTATTTTATTAATATTAGAACGTTGTAGGTATGTCTTATACAACATTATCTTAAGCTATTGCATAGCTTCTATCGCGGTTCTTGAGCTCAGAACCGAATCCAGAAATTCCATAACGAAAATAACCTAACACGGGGGGTATTAGGTTATTTTCGTTATGCTCCGACACAGCGGTGCGTTGTTGAAAGCCGTGCATCGTCTAACGTCGTTTGTTTCAGTTCGGCAGTCTTCAGCACAGTGTGTTTGTGTGCGTGCGACTACATCGTTTGATAACAATTTATAAATTTTCAAAAAGAACATGCTAATTTTAGGGCGCGAACTCAGTTCTACACATTTAAAAAACTAATGATTGTCGCGATGTGCTAAATTAGATTTAGAATTACAAAATAACTCGTTACGACGCGGCCGACACTAATTTTATAATATTTCGACATGGGTATCGTGACAAGGGTTTTCGGGGGTACAGATCACGAAAATGACGTCATTTTTGAAATCCAAGATGGCCAACACCAATTTTATGATATTTTGAGATGGGTGCCATAACACTGGTTTTCAGGGGTGCAGATTACGAAAATGATGTCATTTTTCAAATCACAAAAATGACGTTATTACTGGAAAAAAATACAAAAAAGAAAATAACTTGAATTATTATCAAAGAAAAAAAATAGTGCATAAATAAATAATTATAATTGCATAAGTTGATAAAAAATGCTATGCAATAATAGCTTTAAGGCGGAAGTCCCCGAGTGCCACACTTCTTTTTTTTTTTGTTTAAACGAAACCCGAAACACTTGTCCAGTATTTTTTACCCGACTACGGCAAAGCAAAAGGAGGGTTATGATTTTGACAGGCTATGTATGTATGTATGTATGTATGTATGTATGTATGTTCATCTGTTCCCTCGTAACTTCTAAACTACTTATCAGAATTCGACAAATGATATATCATTAGAAGCGTCTTAATTGTCCGCTGGTTATAGGCTATATGGGGTTTCACAAAATCTACTGTGGCGCCCTCTAGCGGACAAAACATACAGAGTAAAAAATTAAAGTTAAGATAAATATGCCGTGTTTGGTATCATTTGAAAGCGCTTTACTTGTACATTTTGAATATATATATATATTGCTAGCATTTGCGTGTGACTTTACCTGTATTCATGGGCTGGTTGCATATAATTCACATCTTTTCGTTCATAGCTTCTTTACTACTTATCAGAATAAGACCACTGCTTTACCATTAGAAGGGCCTTGATATTCTGTTAGTTATGAGCTATAAAGCTTGTCACCAAATTTAGTATTGCACCCTCTAGCGGACAAAAAGTTCTATGTTAATATAAAATTAAAATAAATATACCGAGTTTGGTATCACGTGAAAGAGCTTCACGAGTGCTTTATGCTTGTACATAATTACAAGAATGCTTTAATGATGTTAAATATGAGCGATAAGAGTAAAGCGCGGATCACGGGAACTGTGAATCGCTTTATGCAATGTAGAGCAGTGTGAACATTATTAGAATATGTAATGCACTAATGAAAACGACATAAGCTGGGAGTAACTCCACGCGGTGAAGGCGGAAACAGTTTTATAACTGGCTAAATCTCCCATAAAAAGGCCTCTGCGCTATATGCCTTCGGGCTTATGTTGTTATATGTGCGTGTAGATGTAATATGTCAAGTACCTAGTTTTTAGTTCATCAGTTTAACTTTTGTTAATAATATGCGCCACAAATACACTTTAACACCAAAATAGTACAAATAAAAAAATTACTAAAAACAAGATTAGACATAAACGAACTTTTCAAATACTGAACTGTTGCTAATACTATTGTGCATATACCTCTGAGTATGCCATTGCTATGTAGAAGGTATAGATGTTGGAGTGCGCAGTCAACGTTGTCAAGGTGCTACGGTAGGTAGGTATGTAACGTGTGACTACGCGAAGTGAATGCTGCGCCTACTCCATTTACTAACGCCAGCACAGTTCACTGATATACTTTTCAGCGTCGTTGTCGTAGTTGGGTTTGTTTTTTACTGTAAAGAATCTATGTACAAAATTTCAAAAAGATATCATGAAAAGCTACAAAGTTATGAGCTTGTTATCGTACTTGGTTGTCCCAACAAAAATATGGTCAACGCTCCACTCGAGTGGACGAGCGGTGCAATAATCTGTGGCTGTGTGCAAAAGCATGGTGTAAAAATGATTTTAATCGATTCAGTTGATAAACAATATTCAGGTTTCGTATAAAGGAAAAATAACATTGTAGATGCATAAACGCTTCGCTTTCTAATGCTGGGGCTACATTAGCGGTCGACGGCGAATATTCGGGCTACGGCAATGTATGTGGCCGTTGCAACGCAATGTATTCGTGCGCAGACGATGTAGCATCGGGGCACTGTCGGTAAAGTGGCGCGCTTCAAAGGACTTGTCGCGACAATATTCGCTGGAGTGGCCATACCTACGTCACTTCAGTATCGTCCAAACTTTGAAGAGGGCCTGACGTTCTTTTTGAATTTTTTTCGTTGTTTTTGTTTTGTTTATTTAATTTACTGACATATAATGCAAAGCCACTGCTTTCTCCATTATCTCGGCCGCGCAACTAAACACCGCTTTCTGAATCTTCGCCCGCCAATGTAGACAAGAACACCGTGTATGTCCGACAACGGATATTTTGCGCGCCAACGCGATACGAATCTTCGCCCGCTAATGTAGCCCCGGCATAAACCATTGTCTATTTTGTTATTTGCGGTTGACAGTTGACAGGGCTACACTGTCCTTCCATGCCTATAAACAATGTAATTTTAATCATTTTTACCCGACTACGGCAAAGCAAAAGGAGGGTTATGATTTTGACAGGCTATGTATGTATGTATGTATGTATGTATGTATGTATGTATGTATGTATGTATGTATGCATGTATGTATGTATGTATGTTCATCTGTTCCCTCGTAACTTCTAAACTACTTATTCGAATTCGATAAATGACATATCATTAGAAGCGTCTTAATTGTCTGCTGGTTATAGGCTATATGGAGTTTCACAAAATCTAACGTGGCGCCCTCTAGCGGAAAAAATATACAGAGTAAAAAAAAAAGTTAAGATAAATATGCCGTGTTTGGTATCATTTGAAAGGGCTTAACTTGTACATTTTGAATATATATATATTACTAGCATTTGCTTATGACTTTACCTGTATGCATGGGCTGATTGCATATAATTCACATCTTTTCGTTCATAGATAGCTTCTTTACTACGTATCAGAATAAGACCACTGCAGAACCATTAGAAGGGCCTTGATATTATGTTGGTTATAAGCTATAAAGCTTGTCACCAAATTTAGTATTACTCCCTCTAGCGGACAAAAAGTTCTATGTTAATACAAAATTAAAATAAATATACCGTATCTGGTATCATCTAAAAGAGCTTCACGAATACTTTATGTTTGGACATAATCCCTAGTAATGCTTCATAGAAATTTGAATGTAAACCAGGGTTTGGTAAACGGAGCAATGGGAGTGGTGAAGGCCTTCGAATGGCCTGCTCTTCGGCGCGATCAGTTGGAACAGGAGAACAGCCAAGCGCTGTTCTCATACAATTTGACGACGCATCCATAAAAGCAGATACTAACGGACTTATCAAAATCGAGCCGTGCCTCACTGAATTTGACGGCTTGAGGGGTTCTGGGCAAATTCAGCGTAAAATGCTCCCGCTGATTCTTTCTTGGGGTTGTACTGTACATAAATTACAAGGTTGTACTCTAGATAAAAAGTTACAGATCTAGGAAAGTCATTGTTTGCTAAAGGACAGGCCTATGTCGCTCTCAGTAGAGTTAAAACCATAGAGGGATTATTTATAAGTGCCTTTGATCATAATAAATTACTTAAAAATCCACATGACAGTCGATCGTTAGCAGAATTAGATAGATTAAGAAATCTTCCCAGGTCCTCTTAATATAAGTTTTTTTTTTAATAATTATAAACTAGCGCTTGACTGCAATCCCGCCTGATGGTAAGCAGTGACGCAATCGTTGATGGTAAAGCGCACTAGTTTATTAAGCCTAGTCACTTAAAAAAACTTAGGAATAGCAAGGATGACGGCAGTTGAGCCAGGTGATGCAATGTTAAATCCAAGACCAACACGACCAACCATGCTGCGCCAGAGGGAGATTGATCTGGAGACTCTCCACGACCTAACTCCAGATACAACAACATTTGGCGCATCGTACTCGCCACACAACGCAACACAAAGTGCTCAGACGCGTCCTCCGTACGGCTTCACCAGACATCATGCTGGAACACGACGAATCGCTTGGCGGCAAGACTTTGTCTGGTGGGTGGTAAATTCTGCCGGCAGCCGATGTTATGGCCTACCACCGTTAGAAAAACATCCAATCTATTTATACTAACGGCCTCATCCACTAATTCATGACCCATTCGGTGCCATCGACGCAAATGTGCGTCGCTACTACGAAAAACCGGGAGCTTCATGCGGGAAAACCGTTGCTATACGCGCTACGCTCCAAGCGCTACGAAATAGTAAAATGACATCTCTACATATTACTATACGCCGATACATAAGTCAAAAGAGATGTCGTATGTTAACTACCTAGTTTTTAGTTCGTCAATTTAACTTTTATTAATATTATGCGCCACAAATACACTATAACACCAAAATAGTACAAATAATAAAAAGTTAAAAAACTAAAACCCAATTACGACAAAAAACGACGCTAAAAAAGTATAAAACAAGATTTTCAGAATACTGAACTGAACAAAGTTGCTAATATAGTTGCAAGTAAATGGACACAGTAGACTCTACCAAGATGCCTTCGTTGTAAATTGACAATAATGTCTTACGATACTAGGGCGTAGTCACACGTTACATATACCTACCGTAGCACTTTCATAACGTGTGACTGCGGTTTTCCAAACATGAAAATTTATCTCTAAATAGTGAATATTGCATACTTCAGAATAGTATCGTAAGACATTATTGTCAATTTACAACGAAGCATCTTGGTAGAGTCTACTTTGTCCATTTACTTGCAACTATATTAGCAACTTTGTTCAGTTCAGTATTCTGAAAATCTTGTTTTATACTTTTTCAGCGTCGTTTTTTGTCGTAGTTGGGTTTTAGTTTTTTAACTTTTTATTATTTAAAGCCCACGCTTTTCATGCTGAGAAAAACAACACTATACTCGTCGTGTATACGAACGGTCGTCAGTTTTACATAGATAACTATAGAAGCTTGTGAACGGACATATTTTTCTACCGTATCGTAAAAAAACCGTGTCGTGTATAAATAGCCTTAAGAAAGTTCTTATCATTGGTAACTTCTCCATCTGAAACGCTCAATTGGACCAGTGCACCTATGTAGCTACTAACGTTTCATAAATGCCCAAGTACGTTTATGTGAAACATAATAAAAATTTTGAATTTGACTCAAATCCTGTGTCTATCTAGTTAGATAGACACAGGATTTGAGTCAAATTCAAATCCCTCAATCAAATCCTCAATTCAAATCGCTCTGATAGTTATCAGAGCTGAATAATCACTACATATTATAAAACAAAGTCACTTTCTTTGTCCCTATGTCCCTTTGTGTGATTAAATCTTTTAAACTTGGCAACGGATTTTGATGCAGATTTTTTTTAAAGATAGAGTGATTAAAGAGGAAGCTTTATATGTATAACATACATTGAATTGTGGAGAAATACTATTATTTTTGAGGTTTCTAATGTGATGTCGTAAATAAATACAGTTTTTCCGCGTTTGCAGTGAAACACAGGCTGAACCCTACGAGGTTTATCAAAATAATGTACTAAATATTGTACACATTGCAAACGTCTACAAAAAAGTCGGCGATGGTATATGTCTATCTCTTCATCATCAACCTTTTATCGTCCCACTGCTGGGCACAGGTCTCCTCTCATACAGAGAAGGATTGAGCGTAATCACCACGCTTGCTCAATGCGGGTTGACGATTTCAGACTTAAAAGTCCAGGTTTCCTCAAGATGTTTTCCTTCACCTTCAGTCATTGGTATCCAAGATATACTTAGAAAGTACATATAACTTTAGAAAAGGTACATTGGTACTTGCCTGACCTGGAATCGAACCCGCGCACTCATACTTGAGAGGCTGGTGTTTTAACCACTAGGCCACCACGACATGTCTATCTCTTATGGATATCCAACAATACAATTTTCTTGTCATTTACTTTTTGTGACAAATATCGGCTAATTTTGGAAGTGATTTTAACCAATAGCATTAATCCTTATCCAATTTAATACCTTAAATAAATAGTTAATTTAATATACATAGATCTATATTGTCCCTTACAGTATATGATTTAAATGAATATTTTCGAAGATATTACAGATTTAAAAATTGTGGGCAGGAGCCGCTTTGTTTTTTATACGTTCACAGTTTTTCTGTAGTGTATTTAGTATCAGCATTGCACCCGTGCGAAGCCGGGGATGGTCGCTAGTCAATCAATACATAGTATAAAACAAAGTCGCTTTCACTGTATGTCCGTATGTATGCTTAGATCTTTAAAACTACGCAACGGATTTTGACGCGGTTTTTTTTAATAGATAGAGTGATTCTTAAGGAAGGTTTAGACTACCCTTTATCCCGGAAAAAATTGATATTCCCGAGGGAAATCCAAAAAGCGCGATATAACCGAACTCTACGCGGGCGAAGCCGCGGGCGGAAAGCTAGTTAAATAATAAAATAATTACAAATTCTTGTAACAAAATATTTTTTGTCTGTAAAAAAAATTCAGACACTAGGATGACGCACTCTTGCTGCTCCTGGAACAAAGCACGCGAATTAAAATCACGGATATGACATTTGAAAAACATATTACGAGATTACTGAACACAATATAAATTACAAAAAATGATTTGCCAAGCCATTTTGAACCGTGTGCTATGTAACCAGGAGCACGGCTTCTTTGCTATCAACTTATATCCGGTTTTTTCTTCGTGTTCGAAAATTACGGAAAAAAAATATCGACTGCGGTAGTAACCGAACATTTGGTATAATTTCTAGAGTATTTTATTTTGAGTTGAAATTCTTCCAATATCGTTTGATATTGTGACTGTTGGCCACATGCGTTATATCAATAGTTTAAAAATGACAAGTTACACGATGTCAAACTCTTACCAATCCATTAATTTCTAATCTTATGGCCTGTCAGCCGACCGTAATTAAGAGCAAAATATCCTATTATTTTAAGTTAGTAAAAACAACACAAAAGCGTCTTAGAAAGCTATTCGTTGATATTTTATGGGCATCCCGAACTCAAAGAAACCCTTAAAATAAAGCATTTTAAGATTTTGGACGAAATTCTTAGAAGGTCGAAGTACAGCGGCCGGCATCGGCCCGCACATGTTAGCAATAACTTAGAGCAATTCAAGCCGACGGATTCTGTGCAAATCCCTAAAAGAATCGGCCTCCCGAACATGTGCATCTGGGACAATTGACGGACGGCTACAGAAAAAATGGTAGAATGACTCCAGCATGGACCTTTTGGTAGTGTGGGATTTTATGAATTTTAAACGGAGAGACGGGGAAAGGGCAGTGGGTTTCTGGCCGCGACAAGCGACGGTTGAGGGTCGATCTTGAACTGCGATAGGGCGAGGGCTAGTGTCCAGGCTAGTTAATTTAGGAGATTTGGGAAGTAGCCTATGTCCTAGTATATCGCGAAGTAGTGAGTGAAATAATTACGTCAGACATAGTTGGGTTTAAGCCCAGATTAGATTAGTATAATATAGAATATTAAGTGCGTGTAAGTGTTGGCGTGATTGGGTGAGTCATTTATTATAATAATTATCCCAGGCTGATAAAGTTACTATAGTTCCTGTAATTAAGCAGACAGATACGTGTCGCTATTTATTATTATAAATGCATTTATAGTATGGACTCAGTACGGGTGATGCAGCAGAGAAGCTACTAATGATAATTTATTCCAGACTGACTCCAGATAAACCATTTATGTGATTGTATTCAATCATTGGAGCCGATTTGTCTAGTTTTATGTGCCCATATCCTGGTCCTTACCTTAGCGGGTATTTATCAGCTTCGGTTGGCTATAGGGGAAAGATCGTATGTATGGAGACCGCCCTCCGCCTAACTTGACCATGAGCCCTGATGCTCTGGACTCTAGACTCCTGACGACTACTGACTATAACAGGAGGGCAGAACCGTAATACACGCAGCTCATTTAAATCTAACTAGGCAAACCGCCTAACTAGAATCAGATTACCAGCCAAACGTTATTGATAATGTCCGCTTCCAAAAAGGTCTTGTCACAGAACATTTGCGTGAAGATTTGACGCGCACACATTCCCAGGGAGTGGGGTAGGCTTTACAAAGTACCACTAACTGAATCAGTAGGTGTCAAAAGACACTAGGGAACGTATTTCTATAAAATCCAACCCGTCCGCTCTTGATAGGACATATTTCTGAATCGTCACTATTTATCGAAACACGAGTACTACAAGATGCAATGCGTCTTTCGACTTGGGCAGATTAAGGGAATGTGAAGATGACGAGATTCCACTTCGGTGTGCGGCCTGTATAATCGCAATGAGTTCTGCTAGAGACTGAGTCTACGGTACGCCTGTTCTAGCTTGTGTAATACTTTAGAATTGGGACGGTCTGCCAAGGGTGTCGATTACATAATATATTTACGAGTCATAAACTCAGAACTTGTCTCCCTCGACAACAGGGAGCTTCGCAGTTCCCCTGACCTAGGGTGGAAGGAGACATTTATTTAGTGTCTAGGGAGCGTGTTCTGTTAGAATCGTAATAGTATCCTCAGAGGTTCTATGCGTTAGGTCTAACAGAACACGTGCAACGAAGCATACGTTAATATAACGGTTTCCTCCGTAGTAGATAAAGTAACGTGATCTAAAATCACTTATAAAGTGCAAGCGTAACGATCCCTCACCCCGCCACATAATAACATTTATTACAGATGACGGAGACAGCCCGGGTGCAGCATTTATATAATAGTTCTTAATATATTACATTATATAATTTTGCTTTTCCTCTCGTCTTCTTAGCGTCATATCATATCTATTATTATAAATTGTATACTTGTGTGTCCTAACTGTGAATTCCCATACTAACTTTCTATGCCCCCCCACCTGTTCCTCTAACTTTTATAAGCGGGAACAGGGGGATTAATTCATGGGAATTCATTTCTTATATCGGTGGGAGGATAACCAAGTCTGGTGACGAATTCCTACAGTTACACGCGGGGTTGGGGCGTGTTTCCTCTCCCGCAGGGAGAGCCGCATTTAACTGTAATATTATCACAATTAGGAAAAACGAAAATTTTATCAGCCTAGGATAGTTTAGGTACAATCACAATATCATCTAAAGAAGCCGTGCCCTTAATATGTATATACCATTTCCGTTACACGTTGTACAGTGTTCGAAATATATTTGGTTCTGAAGGACCATACGTTAATCAATCTTCATCTTCAAATAACTCGTGCCTTTGCTTACAGTACATCACACTTGTAATCCCCAAACGGTTAAGCAGAGATGTAATACCTAGTAATACCCACATTTCGACGACTATATTTTGAAATCCCATATCAAAGGGTGCGAGCCTATCTCCATAAGCTGGGCACGAAGCCTGATCGGGGAATTCTAGATAGAAACACCCAATATTAAAATTCTTCGAATCCAAGCTCTAGATCAAACACCTTGTTCAAACGTCGGTCGTTTCGAACTGTGATTTCAAACACGTCAGCCGGAGCTTCTTGGTACGGATATCGTAAACCTCTCAGTTTAATGAAATACATAAAATATTTTACTCGTTATTGCGCCATTTTAAAGAGCTGGTCCTGGAAGTCGAATTCAGCTCGCAGTTCTCCCGTCAGGTTGATGTTATTGTTTATGAGCATGGGTTCCTTTATCAGCTGGTAGTTGAGCTGCTTCGCATCCGTCGCTGGCCATTCCGATTTATGGTCACAAATTGGGTGGCTGGAACACACCACATTTTTTAAAGAAATTTTCCTCGGTAACAGAAGGATATCACGAAATCATACATTTTCATCAGAACTGCCTATGAGTTCCATCGTCTTACCTGCATCGCATAAAGTTGACAAAAAACGTTGTCATCCAGTATTTCATGAGGTCGTCCCTGGTTCTAGGCGGAAAAGACTTTTCGTCCGGATCCATTAAAGAATTGACGCGTAACACAAATGTCTGGTCCTCAACGTGAGCCCCTCCTCCTGGGTACGTCAACATTTTACCAAACTTTACAGCATTAAATTCGCTGTCGAAGTCAAACTGATACATGTAGACTTGCGACGTTCCAAGTGAAGCTGTCCACTCCGCCAGCTTGAATGCAGGGTATGTGAAGAACGAATTTGTACAATATTTGATAAACTTGTCCACTGTTGCACCTCCTTCGAAATATTTATCAATCGTTATCTTTGACAGACGGAGCGCTTCGCTTTCAGACACTGAATATGTAATGTTTGGTGGTAGAATTGCTATAGAATTGTCGTCTATTATCCCAAGCATGTCCAAATATTCAATTCTTTGTTTAAAGAACTGGCACTCAACACTTGTAACGCCCACGATCATAGGAAGGTCCTTCGCTCGGCCTCGTTTTACAAGGTTTGCGGGATAATCATCCAGGATGCGAGTGACTCCTGGACGTTCGAGTTCAACAACAGGAACGAAGGAAACTAGACCAGTCCTTAACTGTACGATCCTGTTGGCCTCCATGATCTTATTAAGAGGTGTGTGTATGAGTTGTTCGTGGATTTTATCAGCGTCAGTAGAGTTTATGCCTAAGTATCCCAGAAACATAGTCGCGACAGATTGAGCATAGGCAGGCGAGGTCGTGTAGAAACCGCCGTTGCCCACACCGCTCATCAATATCACTCTGCAACAAAAACAAAAAATATTAGGGAAATAGGCGTCAATAAATCTAAATATCAGGTCTAGTTTTGCCATGCTTACCTCTTCAGTAGTCCCACAGAGGCTTTAGATAGTGAGACTAGATGCGCGGCGACTGAGCCACAACTCTGTCCTGCCAGGGTGACGTTTTCAGGGTCTCCGCCGAAGGCACGCGCGTTCCTGTGTACCCATTTGAGCAAAGTGATGGCGTCCCGGAGCCCGTTATTACCAGGCACTGACGTAGAGTTCAGGGAGAGATATCCGAACACGTTGATTCTATAAAACAACAAAATCGCGCTCTAAGTCAAGGTCACATTGAATACATAGGCACAAGGTAATTAAAATTCCATTTCAATGTTTGTCCTATTTTTGGATATTAACATACTTGTATTATAATACACCTGAACTATTTTACATACAATGGTAGGAGTTGTTACTAACCTATAGTTAAAAGTGATGACAATAACGCCTTTGCTGACTAAATATTCGGGTCCATGGAGATCTGAGTCACCCGAACCAGCTTGGAAACCTCCACCATGTATGAAAACAAGGATGGGGAGACCAGTTTTTTGGCATATGGCCTTTGACCGTCGGTCGTAGACATCGAGGGGAACGTGGACATTGGCGAGGATACAAGATTCGCTCATGCCCACTGGCCTGGCCAGACGCCCGTATATCTCATCATACTGGGGACAGATGGGACCTTCTTTTGTGGCTAGTAGGACACCGGCCCAGGGATCTAATGGTTGTAATTCCTGGAATGTATTCAAATTAATTTGTTTATAAAAACACGACTGTACGGTTAGTCCGCGACTAACCGTACAGTCTGCCTGGAGCTCGATATTGTCTCCTGATCAGTAGGTCTCCTGCGGCAGCTAGAGGCGTGAGGGCGCTAAAATTTCCGCTCCCTCACGCACTCCGCCAGCATCACTGCTTTGCAGAAGACGCTCCGGCCTGGCCAGGGCCGGACCCGAGAGATCGCCACCGATCGCCGCCACGAGGACACGGTGGTGCTCGACCCATGCCGAGCAGACCTCCACCGTGTCCTCAGGGCGATCTCCACAGTGGTTATATGCTGGCCTCCCGCGGCTCCCACCTTATCCGGAGAACCTCTCAAATTAGCCGTGTTAAATTACGAGAATTGGCCCTCCGGTTTAAACTGTCTATCTTTCGTCCTTTTCTGATTGAATTAGAAATAAAAAGATGCACTTAACTTATATTTAGTTTAATTTGTGAAAAGGGGAATACCCGTCGGTGTACCTTAAACCGTAGCTCTCGCAGTGGCTGCTTCGCGTACGGCATTCCCCTGAAGCTGGCGTACTTAACATTTTCCTCCGCGGTCCGGACACTCCCACAAACCAATCCAGAGTCGATGCGTGTGACCACGTCACAGTCCAAAGTGTTGTTCTTATTCGCCGAGAACGTCGGGCTTTCTGGAAGATGTACATTAACAATGTAAAGACCCTAAAGTTATTAGAATGGGAAATTTAAAAACACCTCTCTGATTTTAGTTGGGAACTATATCTCCACGAGATATTGATGAGACAAAATATATTAAAAATATACATTGAGAGAGAGAGAAAAACGGCTTAGTATTACTAAAAAAAACGAATTACTCCGTCAGTGAGATTTCCAAAAAATACTAGACACATACATTTTGTTTTATCAAATCAATAAAAATTGACAAGTATAAAAGGCATCAAAGATCAGGAGTGGTGGCTGGTGACGTCACTGGCCGCTAAAAAGTGTAGCGTGCAGTGACGTCACACGAATTTTCAACGCGCAGTGTTCAGTTTACGTAGCTATTTTTGATGAAAATCGGTTCAACATGACCGCAACTTCAAAATCTCGAATTACTTTTCTTCACGTGATTCTCAATATGAGTATGAAATCAAAGCGCTTGACTAGCATGATCAAGAAACTTATAGGTAAAACTGGAACACTCTGAATCAAACAGTGAAGTTCAAAAAAGTCACCTTGAAACTTGTCATTGACGCGCTATCTCTTTCTTTTCATGGTGTTAACGTGTTTGGTGCGTATGTAAGAAAGAGAAAGGTGGTCAACATCAACCGTAAAAGGTTCCTCGCGGTCAAAATTCTTACCTTATTCTATTTTTTCATAGTTTTGAAAAAGCATATAAAAGATTACCAAAATTAATGAACTGTGTTTTAAAAATAATAATAACAAGACTTACCGCAACAGTAACATGTTGTCAAAAAACAAATAAAGAAGTAAAAGTGTCTCATCATGTTAAGTACGCCGTGAATATGAAACAATCGAGTGTTCCGGGCTTTATATATAACCTTTCACAACGTGGCCGTGACAGACAACTACATAAGAACCACTTCATATTGCGCAAAAGCAAAGAATGAAATCTAATACTCAGAACTCTAGGCAGTAATTCCATCTCATATTATTTTATACAAGGTTTTTTTTTTATTGATGCGAAATCTGAATACAGTTTGTTTAGAATAAGCAACTGAATCGATTCCAATATTTTTTACACCATGTTATATATATTCACAAACAAATTTAAGAGAGGCTATGGTAGAGCGTACGAGCGCTGCACTACAGGCAGTCTCCGAATGGGGCATAGCTAATCTGGTAGCATTCAATGCCGCAAAAACACAGGCATGTCTTTTCACCGCCAAAAGGAGCCCGTTCACCTTGGCTCCTACTTTTCAGAATGTATACTTGGAGTGCACCGACCGCCTATAGCGTTTGGGAGTTGAGATTTCCTCGAACCTAAACTTTGGGCGGTTCATTGAGTCCAAGGCCAAGAAAACTTGACGTCATCGCGAAGGTCCGGCGGTACTTCACACCGGGGCGGCTTCTAACACAAAGCACAGGTCCGTTCGTGTGTGGAGTACTGCAGCCATATTTGGGCTGGTGCTGCGAAATGTCACCTGGCTACTTTGGATTCAGTGAAGAGGCGTGCAAAGAGGCTAATTGGTGACCCTGATTTAACTCGAGACGATCTCCAAAGTCTAGAGCACAGGCGTAGAGTAGCCAGCCTTTCCGTGTTCTATAGGATGCATTTTGGGGAGTGTGCGAGGGAATTGCATGATTTAATTCCCCCATCTCCGTTCCACCATCGGACGACCCGTCGTACGGCGAGTTTCAGGGTGGAAACTACGTTGTTAACACTACTACGATCCAGACGAAGCGTTTCGCCTCCTCCTTTATACCGCGTACATCAAGGGACTGGAACAACTTGCCGGCGGCGGTGTTTCCGTCGGACTACAATTTGAGTGTCTTCAAGGCTAGGGTGAATAGGCTCTTAATAAACTAGCGCGCTTTACCATCAACGATCGCATCGCTGCTTACCATCAGGCGGGACTGCGGTCAAGCGCTAGTTTTATAATTTATAAAAAAAAATAGTAGTTATTATGGTTACTGAGCGCGCTACGCACTTTACGCGTGCGCATGACCGCGCTCAGCTGATGCCACAGGTCAATGCACCCGGCTGGCCCGTCCAAACGGAGCGTGGACGATATTTTAGTTGGGACAACCAAGTAGGATAACAAGCTCATATAACTTTGTGGATTTCATGATATTTTTTTGAAATTTTGTACATAGATTTTTTACTTAAAAGTCCTGGACACGTGTTTCGGGTTCCGCATAAACAAAAAATAATGTTTTTTTTTTTTAAATAATTATAAACCAGTGCTTGACTGCAATCCTGCCTGATGGTAAGCAGTGATGCAATCGTTGATGGTAAAGCGCACTAGTTTATTAAGCCTATTCACTTAAAAAACTAAGGAATAGGAAGGATGACGGCAATTGAGCGAGGTGATGCCATGTTAAACCCAAGACCAACACGACCAAACGAAGCTCCATAACCAAACTCTCGACACAAGAATCTTTGGCCCATCGTACCCGCCACACATCGCAACACAACTGCTCAGACCCGTCCTCCGTACGGCTTCACCAGACATCATGCCGGAACACGACGAATCGCTTGGCGGCAAGACTTTGTCTGGTGGGTGGTAACTTCTGCCGGCAGCCTTAGGTTAGTAGGCTATGGCCTACCACCGAGAAAAAGGCGTATGGATAAAACCCCTTATAAATAAAGAGAATAAAAAAAAGAAATCTAGTACATTTCTGAATTCTACCAAAACTAGTTGTAATAATTACATAAGAATCCCGGTCATCCGAATTCATTTCCACCTTAATTACGTAACACACTATTTCAATCAATTGGAATCATTTTGAAGCGTATTGCTAATCCATTGCTCCGTTTCTGCTAAAAATGTGTCTGCCAACAACGTCAACAATGCAATGAATGTTGTCAAACTGTCAAAATGAAACCCATTGCTATCGATAGTGTGTTACGCAAATAACCGGATAATTGACTGGCTTATCATCAGACGGGATTGTGGTCTAGCATGAGTATCCATACTATCCATACTAATATTATAAATGCGAAAGTAACTCTGTCTGTCTGTCTGTCTGTCTGTCTGTCTGTCTGTCTGTCTGTCTGTTACGCTTTCCCGCTTAAACCTCTCAACCGATTTTGATGAAATTCGGCACAGACAATCTTTAGACCTCGAGAAAAAACATAGGCTACCTTTTATCCCGGAAAAATTTGATGTTCCCGAGGGAAACCTAAAAAGCGCGATATAACCGACCTCCACGCGGGCGAAGCCGCGGGCGGAAAGCTAGTTAATATTATAAATGCGAAAGTAACTCTGTCTGTCTGTCTGTCTGTCTGTCTGTCTGTTACGCTTTCCCGCTTAAACCTCTCAACCGATTTTGATGAAATTTGGCAGAAACAATCTTTGGACCTTGAGAAAGAACATAGGCTACCTTTTATCCCGGAAAAATATGATGTTCCCGAGGGAAATCTAAAAAGCGCGATATAACCGAACTCCACGCGGGCGTAGCCGCGGGCGGAAAGCTAGTATAATTATAAAAAAAAAACTACGGTCCACTATGTTCCACGGTGTGAGTGTACCCTAAGAAGTCCTATTACGTCACACTTACGCACACTACCATCAAACCTCTTGTTTTTTATCTATTACTTTTTTATCATTCGATTTTTAGCAATATGTTTATTTATAATTATTTCATTTGTTGTTTTTGTTGTTTGCGTTTGTTGTGTTGTTGTTGTTGTTGTGTTGATTTCATTATTTTCATTTTCACAACTGCTGCAAAATACCTGGTAACTTTTCATTCAGTGGAGAGGCGTGCGAAGAGGCTAATTGGCTACGCAGATTTGGTTAAAAACGGTCTTCAAAGCCTGGAGCACAGGCATATAGTTGCCAGCCTGTCGGTATTCTTTAGGATGCATTTTGGAGACTGTGCGAGAGAATTGTGTTATATCTATTATATGTATAATTGCCTGACTTGATTCCCCCATCTCCGTTCTATCATCGGACGACACATCGTACGGCGAGTATCCAGACCCTTACGTTGTTGACAGTCCTACAATCGACGAAGGCACTCGCCTCGTCTTTTATACCGCGTACATCGAAGGAATGGAACAATTTGCCAGCGGAAATCCTTCCGTCTGACTATAATTTAAGGTTAGAGTGAATAGGCTCTTAATAAACTAGTGCGCTTTACCATCAACGATTTCTTACCATCAAGCGGGATGGCGGTCAAACACTTATTTATGTTGTTAAATACCCAAATCGAGCCGACTTTCATCGACTTCATAACTCTTTTGTTGCGCTTGGACATATAAGAAGATAAGCGAAGCAGAGGGTTGCTTTGCTAGACTTGCCCTGCAATGCATTTCAAGCACAAATCCAATCCAAGCTTTGTTCAAAGGCTTATTGTTATGTAAATGACTATTTAAATGATAAGAATAGCTGGTCGCTCTGATTAACTCAAGACAATGTTTGTGATCTTTCTCCGGAATTACCTTACAGACATGTTATATGAGTTTATATAATTGACTTTTTTACAACGCATAAATATGTACGCCTGCCTGCGACGTGGAGGCCCCGAGAGAGAGGGAGAAAACGATCTTTTCCTGATTGGCCTGGGTCTTGGATGTTTATCTATATATTTATCTATTATAAATATAGTATCGTTGAGTTATTATCCCATAACACAAGTCTCGAACTTGCTTTGGGGCTAGCTCAATCTGTGTGATTTGTCCGTACATACTTATATTTTATTTAGGTAATATTTTTTTACTTATTTACAGTTCCATTTTGGCGTGGCTAGCTGACATATGGTAAATAATTTCATTGTTGTTGTATTATTTTGTTCATTACTATACATAGTATTAGATAAAGGCATGTGTTTATTTTTAAAATGAACAGACAGCTGTGCTGGTTGGGAGTTTGGTCCGCCACTTCTAGTTCCTAGCAAAAACACTAGGAAGTGTCGATGGGTGGGTGTTTTAAGGGACTGTCTTATATATAGCCTAATTTGAATAAATGACCTGATTTTGATTTAGCCACTTCTTGTTTATAGCACTCAGTAATAAAAAGGCCATAAAGAACATAATAAATCTCTTAAAAACACTAATACATAGTGTAGGCACATCTACACAAACGATTAAAAATGTACCATTACCATTAAATATATTAATTACATTAATTTAAATTAAATACATTAATAATTAATTTATGCATTATACCAGGAGCATGTTCGAGAGATCTTAAGACTGCCGTAAACTCTGTACAAAAAAAAATACCAAGTAAACACGCAGTCTAATAGACTCACTTATTAATAGACGCACTTATTTCAAAAATACATATATGAACAAATTTACAAATATTTAATAAAACATAATACCTTAACTGAAGAACACGAAAGCTTAAAGATAAAACATGACCATTTATGACTACTTAAATAAAGTAATTTCCAATAATGACCATAAAACACTAGTTTATTCAATATCTTATGATACGACTCAGGCTTTTGATACGCTGGATAAATTAAAAGCATACGAAATAAGAAGAAATATCCTGCGGTTAATCGAATTGTTTCTAAAAAACCGAAAGCAACAGTATAGGAATCTCACAGGTAGATCCGGAAACTAAATATGAAAGGGTCTATAAGTCACGTGATAGAGTGATAGATCAATCTCATATGGTGTGCCACAGGGCAGCTTACTTGGCCTCCCTCTATTTATCTTATATATAAATGATTTGCCCAAAGATACGTAACACCACATGACTCTTTTTGCTGATTACAGTACAGTTACCATTGACTCAAACTTATTTATGAGTTATATCAGTAACATGATATAACTCATACAATTAATTCTACAATAAAACGGCTCTACAATAACAATCTCAAAGTAAATATTGAAAAAACCAAACTAATGGCCTTCAATCAACGCAAAATATAACGATGAACATACATTATGACAATAATAAAAGTAATGCTGGTAAAGGAGGAGGCGGAGCGCGTGAGGGACATGGAATCCCAGGAATCCCAGCACCCCAGCTGCCGCAAGAGACGCCTTGGTCGGGAGACAACATTTAACCCATGGCCACCGGAGGCGCGGGTGCGGGCGCCAAGCAGTGAGCAGCTCGCCGCCCGGTAAGTACCAGGCCCTAGTCGACGGCGCGTTGTGTCTCACGTGCGCCTCAAAGTGATTTCAGCAAATCGTGACGGGGTCCACGAAGATCAATGCCTTCTGGGTCAGGGTTGGCTAAAAAAGAAACCGTGGCCCTGGCACACACGCAAGTGAAGAAACATGAGTGGGTTTTAGTCAGTAAAAGTCTGACATGCCTTTCCGCTATGCCCAGAGCAGGAAATTTCATTTGATAATTTCCCATCCAGAACAAAAAGCAAAAAGAGAAGTCGTTTTCCCTCTATTGTTGGTGTTGTGGGTTGTGGTTTACGTTAGATGAGGTCATCATAACAGTATAATGTTTACTGATTCATTATAGAATTACAACTGATAATTTGTGGCATGTGAAAACCTGCCGGGTAATTACGTGACACACTATCAGTGGCAATGGATTTAATTTTGACAATTTGACAACAATCATTGCGTTATTTACGTTGTTGATCAGAGACATTTTACTACTACACGGAGCAATGAATTATCAATATGCTTACGGAATTAGGATATTACATAATTAGCCTAATATTCCCAATGCTGGGATACAGGCCTCCCTTCAGTGAGAGGGAGTGACCCGTAGTCCACCATGTCGGTCCAATGGGGGTTGGTAGATGTCATATACATATCTTCGAAGTTTGTGTTCTAAGACGATCTGGTTTCCTCACGATGTTAACGTTTTAAGAGAAGTGGTTTGGAAATAATTACACAAAGTACATACACATACATAGGTTTGGAACCTACAACCTTACCTCGTAAGACATGGCCACCACTTCTCCTTCGCTATGCAATAATTGCAATCTAACTCTAAAAAACGAAATCTATATATATAAAAATGAATTGCTGTTCGTTAGTCTCGCTAAAACTCGAGAACGGCTGGGCCGATTGAGCTGATTTTGGTTTTAAAATGTTTGTCGTAGTCCAGGGTAGGTCTAAACGGTGAGAAAGTAAGGAAAAATGATTTAATAATAATGATGTATGAGCTTCATTGTTTTTACTTCTTCTCTACACTTTAGTGCTACCCTGGTACCCTGCACCTCCAAAAAGAAGACAAAATAAAACTCACAAGAGCAATGGGAGAATGGCAATGATAAATGTCACAACAATACAATATTAGTTTCAAGTTGAAGTTGGCTTTGTGGCTTTTTATTAGAAACTTTAAACCGGCAGAGAGTATTTCTTGCTTTAAACGAATGCATCAACGGCTGAGACTTTTTTTTATGTACAGTGTATGGTACCAGGGTAGCACAAAAGTGTAGAGTCGAAACAATAAAGCTCATTCATCATTATTGATCTATTATTACATCGATGAAGTTATTTTGCGTACTTTGAGGAGTTGCAAGGTACCAGGATCGCAAAAAAGTGTAGGAGAAGTCGAAACAATGAAGTTCATTCATTCACACAGGAACAACGGGAACGGGATAAAAAAGGATATCCTATATCCTTCTCCCAGTTCTTAGCTACCTCCCTACCAATTTTCAGCCAAATCGGTTCAGCCGTTCTTAAGTTATAAATAGTGTAACTAACACGACTTTCTTCTATATATATACAGATTATCCTAATTTAAAATAGTAGTAGTAGTAAATAAGATCATGTCATATTGCCTTTAGGGCGGAACAAAGTTCGCCGGGACACTTTTGTGCTACCCTGGTACACAGCACCTCTACAAACTAGGCACAATAAAAGTTCTTTGATGTAATTATTATGGTTTAATGATGAATGAGCTTCACTGTTTCGGCTTCTCCTACACTTTTGTGCTGCCCTGGTACCTTACACCTCCACAAAGTAGAGAAAATCAAATTTCTTCTACGTATTAGTGATTTAATGATGAATGCAAAGCCGATTACAAAGTGAAGGAAAACATTTTAGGGAAACCTGGCCTTTTGTAAGTCTGAAATCGCCAACCCGCACTGAGCAAGCGTGGTGATTACGCTCAGTCGTTCTCCTCTCTAGCTATCCCCAGCAGGGGGACGATAAAAAAAGGCTGATGATGATGATGATGAGCTTCATTGTTTCGATTTCTCCTACACTTTCTAATTTAAAAACTAAAAAATAAGATCATGTGATATTTATTGCCTTTAAGGCGGAACAAAGTTCGCCGGGTCAGCTAGCGGGTCTTCTAGCTGACCTTGCGAACTTTGTTCCGCCTTAAAAGCAATATGACATGATCTTATTTATTACTTTTTAAATTAGGATAATCTATATACAATATGTTAAGAAAACCCTGTCCGACCCGTAAGGATAATAAAGGTAAACACTTGACTATGATGATTATGTAAAATTTTATATTATATTTATATAAAATTTTACATAATCATCATAGTAACAATACTAATGAATTTTGAAATAATCTTTTTTTCCCGGGAATTAATTCCAATTTCCCCGAAATTGGGTAATTTTTAAAAAAGTGACAACACCGGTATTATTATGAGCGAATAGCGACGCGACCACGTGCCGCGTGCCCTGCCGCCGCTGCACGCGGTAGGGTTGCTTACCCACATGTATTAAGTTACCTCTTTTTGCGAAATAATATTTATTTTTTTAGGGGGATTTTTTTTTAAGTTCAGCCCGGCTTTGTACCCATTAGTAGAATCAGTTATCGATATCTAACAATACCTTCACAGATTGGACAGGGTTTTCTTTACATATTGTATATATAAAAGAAGTCGTGTTAGTTACACTATTCATAACTCAAGAACGGCTGAACTGATTTGGCTGAAAATTGGTAAGGAGGTAGCTAAGAACTGGGAGAAGGACATAGGATATCCCTTTTAACCCGTTCCAGTCATTCCTGTGTGAATGAATGAACTTCATTGTTTCGGCTTCTCCTACATTTTTGTGCTACCCTGGTACCTTGCACCTCCTCAAAGTAGGCAAAATAAAACTTCATCCATGTAATATTAGATTAATAATGATGAATGAGCTTCATTGTTTCGACTTCTCCTACACTTTTGTGCTACCCTGGTACCATACACCGTACATCTTTAAAAAAAAAAAGTCTCACCCGTTGATGTATTCGGTTAAAGCAAGAAATCCATACTAACTAATATTATAAATGCGAAAGTAACTCTGTCTGTCTATCTGTCTGTCTGTCTGTCTGTTACGCTTTCCCGCTTAAACCTCTCAACCGATTTTGATGAAATTTGGCACAGACAATCTTTAGACCCTGAGAAAGAACATAACACACTTTTATCCCGGAAAAGTTTGATGTTCCCGAGGGAAATCTAAAAAGCGCGATATAACCGAACTCCATGCGGGCGAAGCCGCGGGCGGAAAGCTAGTTCATTGATATAATATCCATTAGCAAAGTGCACCATTTGTAAATCCATCACATTTCAACCAAAATATTCGTTAAATCCTTCCATTGTTACCTCAAAACCCATAAACATCTCTTAGAATAAAACAGCACACCATAAAGAACCCCATTTAAATAAACCATTCTAAATTCTACATTAACTGCAAGACTATTAGTTGAGGCATTTCTCACCGCGTTCCTATTCCAGCCACGTAGCAATTAGGAGCCGTTAGTATAATCCGGTCGAAACCGGGCCGGTCCAGTAACAACCAGTTTCAGGCGGTTTTCATCGAACATTCGTCGGATTTGTTGCGTGTAGATTGTTTTTGTTGGCGCCCAACGTGGTGCGAATCTTAAGAACGTCTAATGTGGACAAGTCGATACTGTGGATGTTTGTGTAAAACATGTAACTGTTTGGATGTTGTTTATATAGGATGTGGTTGTATGTTAGGATGTGGCGGATAATCTGGGTAGTTAAATAATGTATCGGGTCAGCTGTGCCTATTTTATGTTGTTATACCAAAGGGGTGTTTAGATCTTAATCCATACTAATATTATAAATGCAAAAGTATCTCTGTCTGTCTGTCTGTCCGGCTTTGACGCCAAAACTACTGAACCGATTGTAATGAAATTTGGTACACAGATAGTCTAGAGCCTGAGAAAGGACACAGGCTATAAAACATCTCGCTATGGCCCATAGAAGTAGAGCAGGAACAAAAAATGTTGCGAAAACGGGAGCAAACGCGGACGTACATATTGCTTCCATTATTTTAACAGGCTCTTATTTTATATTATCTGAGCTCTTTCGGTTCGAAGCTTGCGCGGGTGAAACCGTGGGGCACAGCTAGTGTTGTATAAAAACATTCATTTCAATAGAAACAAGTTTTGTGTTGAAATGTAGATAATATTTATCTTAGCAGCTAATGATTTTTTTTTTACTAAGGCTGCGCTTCCCTTCCTTTTATCTGTCAGCGGACTGTATCTCATGAACCGTCATAGGTACAGACGGCAGCATATCAAGTTACTACAATCTGTCAAATTTCTTTCTTAGATTTTTTAAGGCTTAAGGTTGTTTGGGAATTTTTGACAGTTTCGGGTACGTTAACCTGCTGTCGTCCGCACAAAGTTGAAATTTTCGCAGAATATGTATCTCTATGGGCACCGTAATAACAACTATAAGGTTCAGATTAATATAGTTTTTAACTGTAAAGGATCGCCCTTAGCGATAAGACCGCTCATTGTGTCACTCTTTGTAAAATCTTCATTTTCAGTTTTTGAAAGTTATTGACAGTAGAATAAAATGACATACACGTCAAATTATTTTATTCCATACTGACGGCTAGCGGCATCTGTCAGAAAAACCAGTAAAAACTTTCCGCTACACCTGGTAGCAGAACCAAAGAAGAGAAGTAAGACATCGACATAGTTCTTCCAAAGTGACAATGGGCGGGACACATTGCTCGTAGAACCGATGGCCGATGGGGCAGTAAGGTACTGAGGGGTGACCCCATATCGGAAGACGCAGCGTAGGAAGGCTGCCAACAAGGTGGTCCGATGACCTGGTGAAGGTCGCGGGAAGCCGATGGATTAGGGCAACATAAGACCGGTTATCATGGAAGGCCTTGGGGGATGCCTTTGTCCAGCAGTAGACCTCTATAGACTGAGAAGAAGAAAAAGATGACACCTGCTCCTGTAGCCAATGTAACATCGCTTCATAGCAAAGCGAAATCGAATACCAAACAAACCAATGGCGGGAACGAATGACCACGCGACGCGATAAATCACGTGGTCAATCGTTCCCGCCATTGGTTGGTTTGATATTCGATTTCGCTTCGCTACGAAGCGATGTTACATTGGCTACAGGCCCTGGTATGTTATCACACTTGGAGCATTTAAAACAAACGGCAAGCTAATTGCGTAACACACTGTAACAGTACCTACAAACGCCACAAACGAACAACACGTCATACTGACGTCACACGAATTCTACATCTCGCAATCAGAGTTTACCGTGCAATTAGCATACATACAACTTGAAAATTTCAACCATTGTGCAAGTGCCCGCCAGACATGACACCCGTCTGGTCGGAGGACCCTCCCTTTTCTATGGAGGATGAGTGAGCTTTACTCTCTGTTCCTCATGTCTCCACAACACTATCAGTAGCAATGTGTTTCATTTTGAGAGTTCAAGAACATTCCGTTTTTTAAAATATGCTTCATAATTATTCAAATTGATGGTAACAGTATGATACGCAAATACGCTGGTTGTTTTAAATACTCCATTATATAACAGTGCAAAATAACAATGCGTTCAGGGTGCTGGTGGGGCTGCCGCGGTACTGCAGCGCCAGTGGTATGTTCGCAGAGGCGCGCGTGGACGGCTTTCACGCCGTCATACGCAAGCGAAGTGCGTCTTTAATGGTGCGGGTGCACGGCAGCCCCAACGCCATCCTGGCCGCGTGCGCAGGCCGATGGGACTCACAGCTAATAGCGCATTGTATAGGCCTACACACTAAACCCAGTGCCTAAAATATTTTCATTGTTTATTGTTTTTTTTCTATTACTAACATAGGCTAAGAACATTATTACTAACAAATTATGGAAGTGATTCCGAAATAAATTTTATTATTATTATTTAACAAGCGAATGGTTTCTTTATCTTTGTTTAAGTTTTATTTGTATCTTTTACCGTCACAGGACTACATTATAAATGTCAGATAATAAAACAAACGAAGAATAAAACAACTCCTACATTTTAAAACCAATGAAACTTACACAATCTTCAAACAAAGGCATCAGCGTTATCAGAATAATTTTACATCTCTGTTACAACGATTCGATTTTTTAAAAAGCTCACAGTGACATTTCCTTTGGAACGAGCTGTCAATAGTGTCAATCCGTAGCACTAGTTGGAATAATAGCCCACTCCGACCTCACATCACCTCAATTTGCTCAGTCTTCACGGTGAGAAAAATCAGGAAGGCGATTCCATAGTATCCATTACTATGGAATCGCCTTCCTGATTTACCAATCAGAATGAGAAGAATATCTATGATTAGCGCCAACTTTTCTTTCACCCACAACTTTCTTTCAGCATAAAACTCGGAACTGTCAGGCGTCGATTAAATCTTTACGGTTTCCAATTCCCGACTTGCAGCCGGCTCTTATCCGGGATACCCGGCTCTGACAACCGGGTGCACCCGATATTCACGATTGCATAGTCGCGAACTGGATAGTTGGCAGTTATTTTGCTGGTTTTTGTGGACGTTGATGAATAATAATATTATGCAAGTATAGTGAGATTTTTAGTTCGAAGCAGTAAAATGTCAATTTTTTTTTTAAAACTGTTACCCCGTTCTAGGAATTACTCCTCTATCGTGGGTACGTTTCCAAACATTCACTCACATACACAAACAGCCAGGTTCGGAACAACTACTTGTAGTTCATACAAATATTTGTTCCGTGCGGGGATCGAACCCGCGACACATAGTGCAGCAGTCTATCGCTCAGCCACTACGCCAACCATGTCGTCAAAAAATTAAGAAAAATGCAAAGCTGTCACCAATACAAAAGGGTGACCCGCTACATTAGTGATGTTTGCCAATCAATAGACTTAAACATTAAGTCAGGCTTTATTTTATTACTTATCAATGCGGTTTTTTTTTGTAAATATGTAATATGTACCTACATACCGTATCAAATAATACAATTTTATAAATATGGATCTTACCGCATATTAAAATTGCTCACTACAACATTATTACAGAAGCTGGCGAAAAATGTTTAAAGAGATTCAGAGGAATTAAGTAAAACAATACAAGTAAATTTATTCTTTACGGTTGCTATTGATTACGGCTCCGATGCTGAATCGGTATATTCAGAACCGGAATCGGAATCGGTGAAATTTATGACGAATGAATCTGCACATTCATCTATGATGTGGTCGACTTGACACATTTTGTCTTCAACTTTTATGGCAAGGTTGATGCACTGTCTCCAATTTTCAGATGTCACTTCCTTCCGGCCTTCTTCAAATACTTTTTTTAACGTCTTTTATTTTAAAAGTTTTATTTTTCCTGGCGGCGTACCCCTTTGCTTGAGCCCAAACTAAATCTATTAGGTTCAGCTCACAGTATTAGGGGGCAGTGTTTTGCGTAATATTTAATTACTTACCGTCTATGTCTTCTCTTTAATTAAAATTACATATTTTAATTTACATAAGCGCAATTTGATATTGAATAAAAAAATGTAATCTCGACTAACTTTTAATTGCAAGAACTCGATTTTACCACATTACTATTTATTTTAGATAAAAAACCTGCAACACTGGAAATGTCATTTTACTCATCATCATCTCAGCGTTAATCCCAGTCGCATCCGAAGCCTTTTCAGCTTTTGGAGTCTGGGGTCCGCTTTACCAGTCCAACTGCTGATATGGCTAAACTTCAACATTTTCCGTGAAGCGACTGCCGTCTGACCTCCACAACCCGAAGGCGGCATCGAAGCATTGTAGTTAGACCAATTGTTGGACTTTTGAGGGCTCCAACAACCCGTAACGACTGCCACTAGATGTTCAAATGGCAACGGGGACCAACGGCTTAACCTGCTTTCCGAGGCACGACCAGACCAGTGCAAATATTCATATTCATGCATACAAATACTTCACTGTGCGGGGATCGAACCCGCGCCGCCTTGCGCAGCGGCCGCGTCCGCTACCGCTACGCCACGGAGGCTGTCACTGGAAATGTCATTTTACTGACTCGAATTAAAAATCGTATGCGTTCGCGCAGCGGAATGTTGTTGAATTTAAAGATTTTAAATATGCAGATATTTAGTGTATGACGTCGTGTAATTGTGTATATTTTTGTACACCGATATATAAATAGAGAAGTACTTGTTAATTGAAGATTTATTTTTGTCCTAGATAGTGGCGTTATTATAAAAAAAAAACATTTTTCATTCAAGAAATGCAATTGTTTTATTTTTTCCTAACGCCTGTGTACGCAACTGTACCATATTAATAAATACTATATTGGAAGGTTAAGAATGTTCTTAAGATATATGGCACGGCCGCTTTTTTATAGCTATCCGAACTTGGTCGGGTTATGTAGGTTTTCGATGCTTCGTCAGTATTTTAATTGTTTTTCTTTAATTACTGAATTTAATGACATGAAATTTTGCATGTGAATAGTTGAATGAATACACTAATTATTGGCATACATTTTACCATGCAATTCCTTTAGAAAGTCGTGATATTTGACTGCTTTGTAAACAGTGATTTTGTCATGGTAAATTGTCCTATATCTCTTTAACTATTAAAGGAACATCATTGATATTTGGCAATATGTTGCAGACACTTACAAGGTTTGTATAAACGTGAAAATCTAGACCCCAAAGTGCATACTTTAAGAACTATGACCTAAAAAGCGTGTTTTACGTTTATATTTTTATCTTTTTAGCCCTACGATTTTTTCTAAATTTGTTTTGTACACAAATAGGCACAAATTCAAAACAACGTATGTAAAAATCTACAGCTCTCTATGTAAGCGCTATATATGAAAACTAGCTAATGGCCAAACGTTCGCTCAGCGGAAACTTGAATTTCTCCGAAGTCTATGCATGCACAAATTTTATTCATACATACACAATTACACACAAATACACACTAATTTTTGGACACATCTCTTTTTTCTAAAGTCAATGGATTAAAAAAAGTTCCGCCAGGACAACGTTCGCCCAGCGGAATCAGTTTTTGGTGAATTTCTCCACAATGGCTGCACGCACAAATTTTTTTTACCATACACAATTACACGACGTCATACACTAAATATCTGCATATTTAAAATCTTTAAATTCAACAACATTCCGCTGCGCGAACGCACACTTAAAAATCTCACTTTAGGTATATAATACAAAGGATATTTAATACATTAAAATTATAATAATTTTTTTCAGACTGTTTTCTAAGTGTTTTGGTGTCTGTGTGTTTCTGTTTTTTATGTATTATAAACTAGCGCTTGACCGCAATCCCGCCTGATGGTAAGCAGTGATGCGATCGTTGATGGTAAAGCGCGCTAGTTTATTAAGAGCCTATTCACTGTAGCCTTGAAGACACTCAAATTGTAGTGTGACGGAAACACCGCCGCTGACAAATTGTTTCAGTCCCTCGATATACGCGATATAAAAGAAGAAGCAAAACGCTTCGTCCGAATCGAAGTGGTGTTAACAACGTAAGGGTGGAAACTCGCCGTACAACAGGTCGTCCGATGGTGGAACGGAGATGGGGGAACTAAATCATGCAATTCCTTTGTACACTCACCAGAATGCATCCTATAGAAGACTCGCAGTCAAGCACTAGTTTATAATATTAAAAAAAAAAAAACATGTCCTCAAAGGACATGTTTCAGTAATGTATGGAGCCTGGGCCAGCACTATATACACTTAAAGTAAATATTAGTATACATTATAGTTCACTGTTTTTATGTTTATTTTATATATTTTCGCTTAGTTCTTATACAAATTCAATTTAACTCGACCAAGGAGTGCAACACAACTACTGATAAACATGGTGGTCCGCAATAGGCGAAATAAGATTTTGACAGTGACATTTGATTGACGTGTCATGTATCTAAGGCTATCGTAGCCATACATTGAGATAGAAATCTAAGGAGATGCTGTTGTCAAGCTATACAATTTTTCATTATACATATATATGTAATTTAGGGTACAAAACCGTAATACATTATTTTGTCTCTTTTTTTCAACAGTACATTTGCATTTGGCAAAAGAGACAAATATATTTTTGTTACTGCGGAATTATGGTAACACTATTAAAATGAACTGACAGTTGTTGGCAGCGTGCCAACGCCGGCCATCTTAGGTTACAATTTCGTGGTAGTTGTGCTGTCAACGGGATACGTAACTTAACGAAAATTATTTTTTTTGATAATATACAAGACATTTTAAAGTGGATTTGTAGTGTACCGTGTGAGAAAACTATTACTTAATATGCCTGCGTGCTGTATTGTTATGTGTGGTGCCAGAAACAACAGAAATCAAGCTCAATTGACGTTTCATAGGTTAGTTATCTCTTTTCTAGCTAAATCACCATTTATCATTCTAATTTTCAAACTAAAATGAACCATGATTACTTATTAGTCGTTAAATTACTAAATACACACTTATTTACACTATATGAGCACGTTTCTCTTTATTGTAAATGTTTATTTGTTTACGTAATTTGCTGACATATGTTAGGGTTGTCCAAAATTTTTTTTAACCGACTTCATAAAAAGGAGGTTTTCATTTCGAACTGTTATGTATGTAATATTTTCAAAAATGCCTTGTTTTCGGATATGTTAGTCTATATCAGCGTTTGAACAAATGTGCCGAATTGTATAAGTGTAGTATGTAAATATGTATGTATGTTTTTATGTTTGTGCTTCGCATATCTCTGGAACTATTAGTCCGATTTCGGTATTCTTTTTTATATATTAGACATTGTTCAACTTAGTGAATACTGCAAGTTTCATCAAAATCGGTTCAGTAGTTTTTGAGATAGGGAATTTTAACTATTTCGCTTAAAATGAAGAAATAAATTATTTTAAATAAAAATAAAACAGTTTTCAAAGTCGGTGCCAATATGTTAGATGCGCAGGGTGTAGCGGGGAACAACATATGTACTTGGTTTAGCACCGATTTCAATTATCTATTATTGGGTGTGTTTTGAAGGCGGTTTTATTTTTATTTAAAATATTTTTTTTAATTTGTCACTTTAAAGGAAGAAATATGATATTTTAAATAAAAATAATGTAATTATCTATCTACTCAATTATTTTGATAATAGATATTGATTTTATCTTTTGTTTATAGATTCAAACAGAAAAAGAACATATAATACATGTTTACCACATGCAAGAACATTGTGCAAGCGGCATGTTACGTGGGTAACAAATGTCTTGCCATGGCGCCTCCGCCGGGCCGGAACAAGTGGGTTAGACCAAAGAAGTGCTGGCTTGACGTTGTAAGAGATGACATGCGTGCCAACAAACTCTTACCACAGGATGCTAAAGATCGTGCGAAATAAAGGAGAATGTGCAGGAAAGCGGACCCCGGGCTCCAACGCGAAAGCCGCGGATGCAACCGGGATAAACGCTGAGATGATGATGATGATGACGACGGGATACAAATGACGTCATAGATCACCTTTTAAAGGCGGGCGAACCCGCTTATGGAAGCTAGTAGTTTAATAAACGAATATATTTAAAAAATATAAATGTATTTTATTATTATTGCACCTTTTGCACTTAATAATGTCTATACAATATAATTACACTTAGATACTTTCAAACAAGGATCATAATTGAGAGGAGGGAGGGAGAGGACCCTTTTATCTAGTAACAAAATCAAAATAGACATTTGACTTAGCCAAAATTCAAACTTTCTTTATTACAATAGATCGTGGAGTATAGCTACCAGCACTGGCGAAGGGTGAAATTTTGAAAAAGGGAAGCCGGTCCAAAAAAATAAACACATAAAAACTGCAGGATATCTTGGAGGAGGTCTTCAGATAAGAATAATATTGCCGGTAGAATAATATAAGCCATAATAACAAACAAAATCCACAGTATTTAACCAAATCTGCGATTAAATTACCTTACAGAATCAGTCACAGTTTAAATAACACAAATATTAAAATATAACAAACGAAATTATCACGCACCAGTGGTATAGCAACATGTCACATACTAACAATAATTTATTTTCAACCAAACGAAATGGAACACGAAAATATGCCAAAATAAAAAGAATATGACTTGCGAAGGATTTCATTATAACGCTAATTCTTTTTAATTTTGTCGTGTTTTCTTTCTCCCGTGCCGAGTTCCGTGTTCGAGTGGTTTCTTTGTCTCTTTCTAATAGAGGAGAGGAGAGAACTGCAAGCCGGTCGCCATCAGCCTATCTTTTCTTTAAATTTTACGTACGGTTAGCAAGCATTAGAAAGAGATGGTCTGACACGCTGTCTCTTTTCGCCTCATAGTAAAACGTTGGCCGAGATAAGCTGTAATTCGTCGAGTTACCTTCAATGTAATTTAGGTACGAAAAATTGAATCGCTGATTAATTTACGACTATAAAATGAAATGTGATACTTAGGGTATTGCTAAGAATTACTATTGCTATTGTAAATCGCGCAGGCATTTGATTAATAATACTTTGTTAATGAAATAGAATGTAAATACTTTTGTATGAATATGGAACTGATTTTTGAAAGGTAACCCGGTGGGAATCGGCTTGTATGGACTCTTCGCCACGCTTCGCTACGGGGGAAACCACGTTATAAAAATGCGCCAAGTACACACATTTCCGCACCACTTATGAGTTAATCATAGGTGGTGCGGAAATGTGTACATATTATGTAAAATATGAATTTTCTAATGCTGCTTCTCATCCCATGCAGACTGTAAAAACCGGTCGAGGGAATTGGCCAAGTTTAAGAATCATTTCATTAAGCGATGAGGTTAGCAACCCATCACTATTTTGATTCCATTTTCTATATATGCCTATGCACCTACCAACGCGCTAAACGTGGCTTTTGTTCTTATAACCTCAAGCTCTGTCTACCCCGTAAGGGACAAAGACGTGACGTTATGAATAAATGAATAAGTACTTTATTTAAGAAGCCGACAGAAAACGAGAGAATTAAAATAATTATATAACAGACAGACTATATTAAAAAATTATAATAATAAAAAATAATAATATATTAAAATCTTTGGAAACAAATACACAGTGACAGCCCTAGAAAGAGGCGGCCATATTATGTTCGAACAAATGTCAAACGATGGCACGTTTTTTCTGTAGGTATTTCACGTCTATATACTAGAAGTCTATGTAGCCATATTATCTACCAGATGACTGCAAAACAAACAAAACATTTATTTCGAACATATAGCTCACAAAACAAAAACATTCACTAAAAGCTTCGATACACAATCACTTGAAATAAACACTCGCCATGAACACAATGGGAAAATAGAACTGTCAAAGTCGTCAATCAAACGTCATAACCACTATCATGGCTACCTTAAAAAAGGATTGTCTCACTAAAAAACGTTTCAAATAATTAATTATATATACTTGTATTTTTATTCAAAATTAATTTAGTAGTATTTTTATGGAAATCTTTTATTTTTCCTTTTTATCTATACAATGTGTAACATAAAGGGTATATACATAACAAAGGCATGGCATGTTTACATGATATCAAACGATATTGGAAGGGTTTTTTAATCCTATCTCTTTATGTTAGGAAGTTATGAGGAAAAACACCGCCTGTGATAGGCTACTATCATACTAGTCGCACAGAGATATTGAAGACATTTATCGGATTTTGGCAAGTAACGTGACGGGTAATGAGTAGTTATTAACGTATGTAGTGTGCTGCCACGTTTGTTATGATTTGATTTTAAGAAACACACGAAACCAAAAATTTGGTACCAATTTTTTGAGTATTTTATTTTGAGTTGAAACCCTTCCGATATCGTTTGATATCATGTAAAGATGCCATGCCTTTGTTATGTATATACCCTTTATGTAACACGTTGTATAGCGTACATAGTGGTGGGCCAAAATGAAACATCTCCTTTGGCAGGAGAAACCGATTTCCCTACGAAGTTCTCTTTCATCGATTTGAGAGCAGAGTTAATGCAATTATTTGAACTTTGGTTCCAACTCACGACCTACAACTAGACTGAGCCATCGCTGCTCTCATTTATAAATTCTTATATTTTAATAACATTCAACAATCTTCTCAAACGAAATTACGACATTATTCAATTATTCCAACCGCTACTCAATATAGACTTGGAATCGATTCAATTCGATTCGAATCGATTGGATATCTTTCATTTTTTTTTTCTTTTTAAATACTTCCTTTTAATCATAAAACATACATCAACATACATCGGCGATCCTTGATTGAATCTTTGGAAGGTTTTTTATCATTGAATGGCTCTTGTGGTTGATAACCGCCCACTCTCTCTTTAATCGAGAAGAAACGTGTTTTTTTTTTATAATTATAAAACTATTGCTTGACTGCAATCCCGCTTGATGGTAAGCAGTGATGCAATCGTTGATGTTAAAGGGCTCTAGTTTATTAAGGGCCTGATCACTCCAGAAAACCGAGTGAATAGGAAGGAAGACGGCAGTTAAGCGAGGTGATGCAGTGTTAAACCCAACAACACGACCAACGATGCTGCGCCAGAGGGAGATTGATCTGGAGACCCTCCACGACCAAATTCCCGACGCAACAACATTGCGCTTCGTACCCGACACACATCGCAACACAACTGCTCAGACCCGTCCTCCGTACTGTTAGCGAAGACCGGTACCCCACCTCAAGTTTACTATAAAAGGCGCGGTATACCCGCACTCCAACTGGGGGTCTCACCTGGCAGGGACTGACCGCCGGGGTGCCGTGAAGAAAGCAGGCCGTGAGTGGGTCCTGTGACGCGCCTACAGAAATACACATCGCAACTATTCACAAGACGTGCGCAACTCACGCACGTCAAAAGGCTCACAGGCCATTGTCAGCCGAAAATAGTGAGGGGTCCGCAGTGGCGGACCAATAAACTTGACCCCGCGTCCAGGGGGCTAAAGCCCTAGGAGACGCTCGCCACGCCCCCTTGCGGGGGCGTCGCGATTACTACACTCTGGGAGTTGTTCGACAAGCATCACTCGGAGCGGTAACGTCGTGCGAACTCTGTGAGACTTATATTTTCCATATTAATTAATAGCTGATGGCTATAGTTTGACATTTTATTGTGTACTCAGTGATTGTTATTCTGTTCCTATCTAAATTAATAAATTCTGGTTGTAACTTAAATGGATAATACACGAATATTGTAACATCTACCTCTCGGTTGGTTTCTTTTAATAAACACCACTGCTGATCTACTAACAATCAGAAGTGGGATAAAGAACTACACTGCTCACATTTTTCGTTATAAATCAAGGAACAGAATAACAGTCACTTACAGCCATTATTTTTGTACTTGTGTGGGTACTTGTGAGAGTGAGATCACTTGTACCTATACACTTTTAATAGCTTCACATTCAGTGGGTTTGTTGTTTAGTTTGTTGTTTAGACAGCAAACGTGGTCGTTGTAACAGTCGTTACGACAGTCGCGGTAAGCTTACATCGTGATTATAGTTATCATCACAATAGACAGTTAAGTGTCTAATAGTGTACGTAAATAAGTGAATCGTGTAGTGTGCGGGACGTCGCCGCCGTTTAGTTTCACTTTTGCCTAGTTGACTGAATTTGAACATATGTCACCGACTCTCAGACATAACAACCGTCGTTATTCGTGCTCATGTTCTAGTACACAGCGGCGGCTGTGTACTTTACGAGTATCGAAACGTGTATTTGAGCAAATTTCGTTGCATAAGTCTGACCGCTTGGTTAGGGACTAAAATTATTATTCAAATACAGAATAAGCAACGGTAACGAACCGTGTTGTGGAAAAATACCGCGGTTAGATCTCAACATTTTTATATTTCGAACTTTGATCCTACCTTACATAATATTGATGATTGGTGTGCAGAGATCGGTTGCGCTAAAGTTCTCAACAATCAATTAAAGTAATTATGAGTGCTTGTCGCGTATTGGTAATTGCTTGAAAGGTGACGCTCGATCGTGGTTAAGCCATGATGAATGGGTAACCAATGACCGATCGTGGAGTAACTTCAAGAAAGAATTTAAGTCATTGTGTCCACAAAAGATTAACTAAGCTCAAATACTTCATGAGCTCATGAACACTACGTCAGATAAATTTCTATCTTACACGAAGTATGCGCGTCAAGCACTACTAAAATAACACACGGTAAAAGAGTTAGACTAAATCTCAGATATATTTGGCATAAAGTAGGTAACAAGTGTATCATGATAAAAAGCGACCTCGCACGACAGCTCATTTAACAAGGAATGGATTACAAACCTTTATTAATCTTTAAAACTAAATTTAAAATCCAATATTATGATCGGTGGTTTTTATTCTCGTTAACGATAAATATTTATAGGAAAGGTATGTTTTGTCGATTATCCAGTCTAGTTGGGAACACATATTCTTTATTTTTGTTTTGCTTGCTTTACTTTTAATAACAAGTGTTCTTTTGTGTTCCCTTGGACGACAATGAGTCTGGAAAAAATAAAACTTAAATTTGAAATGGTGACTTCGAATGGTGACGAACGTGCCATAAAGAAGTTTTGCTGAAGTTAGGCAACAACTGGAGAATATTGTCTATTATATCACCTTTCCATTTCATCTTACCGAAGCTATCCAGTTTTGAAAAATGGATATTTTACTTTTCAAAGTCAAAAAGTCTAAAGTCAAAGTATTTTATTTGTGAAACAGAGGTAATATGGTACATACATCTATGTTTTGCCTTGTAAGGCGTACAGATTATTTAAGAACAATATTAGTCATTTAAATTAACAATTGAACATTTCTTTACTTTAAACTATTATCATCTAAAAACTCATTGATAGAATAGTAACTAACTAACTTTTCGTAGTCTCTTTTGGCGTTAATTTATGGGTATCTTTATGTACATAATTATATTTCCTCAACATTCCATATATGGATCTTGTAGATATACCAGTAAACTCGGAAGTCGTTTTGATCATAGCTGAGTTCGCGCGGTATTCGTTCTCAGGTCATTTTTAATACTCTTAATTACACTACATATTTCTAATATTCTTAAATACGTTTAGTATTTATGCCCCTCTCGCCAACAGACAAATTTGTCGGTTTTCTCTTTTTGACTGAAGAATGCAATGATTGCTGGACACATAACCAAGAATTTAAATGTTACCAGTACTGCCCAGTACTTATAAAATACAAAACTTAAAATGAAACAGTTACACATATTTTTCCTCACTACTCCCAACCCAGTACAACAATAGGACCGATCAGTTCAAAGACTTGTTCCGGGTATTGTAATACAAGCTCTACTAGCACGGACGTAAGGTACATTTTGATCCGTTACGAGTACGCCTAGCTTCGGTAGGCTGATTAAGGTCACGTGCCGTGTAAGGTATGATGAACATTAGCGCGTTGTTATTAGGCTTAAATTTGCTAATTTGCAGTCACAGAATGAAATCTCTGTAGGTAGGTATTTATTTTGTGACTTAACGTAAACGATATTGATAGCATAGCTTTTAATCTTAAAATATATGTTAAAATATGGATATTACTACTTCCAAGGAAATTTCCACGAATAATAATTACGTTAGTACTGCTGTAATTTACAAAGGTCATTAATCAATCGATCAGCTGAAATTCCGGGCATACCGGTTGACATCCTTATAGATGGCGGTGCACTTAATGTATCTTTGATTTCGTCGCTGACTGTAAATTATTTCTCTGATTCGCGTAAGCCAATTAATTGTTTTTATGAAAGAAATATGACTGAAAATTAGGCCGAGTAATGGATAGGCCGAGTTGTGGATAAGTGAAGGCCTTGACTGAATTAGCCTTTCCGCAGAATTTAAAGCGCAACAAGGATTCTCCAAACCACTTCAATAAGTGGCGAGTTATTTTAACACCCCGATTTAGTGGTGTTCGTGCCCCCATATTGTAGCACTGATACCATTATTACTGTGCACCGATATTGGGATACTTGTTTGGCCATACATTGTGGAACTTTTATTTTAAATGCCTCGACATTATGATTATCTGTAACCCCGATAGTGGTTGCCAGATGATGTTGTTGTTTCAGTAATGATTGAGGTCCAGAAATATTTCATTAGTGATTCAATTTACAAACTGCTGCCCATTTTTGTGCATTTGCTAGTAGATTCATTAGGTGTCATGTTTTTATAATTTAGATGCGTTCTCTAAATTCTTTCTGTGGGCGTATGGAGTGCAACCATCGTCAGGAAAAGTGGCCGAGTGTTATGTGGAAACCGCAGTTGATTCTAAATATCTCAAAACACAGAACGGCTCAGTATTTAGCACCAAACCTATTGATGGGTATTGATGTTGTGACACCACTTATTCGTACCTTAATGTGTGAGTGGCCTTTGAAGGTTGTAGCCCTAACCGGGAAGCCCTTCGCGAAATGAGTCGTCGAAGAATATCTGAACGTCTTCATTCAAAAGAAGGACAACAGGATACCAGTTCTAGTAGCGATGGTTCCGTTTGACTAAAACAATTACATGGTACCTACTTAATTATAATTATCAATAATCACATACATTAACCTACATGTCAACTTACAGCTTAGACGCCGCCAGTTTAGGTTGAAGAGATACTCATTGAAAACTATTGCGGATATTCCCCTAGCGAGGACGGTATGCAACAATTTTATAAGAGTAATAACTTCAGCTTCGGCGTGCAGTGAGTAATTTTATTTATTTATTAACAAAAGTACACCAACTGCTTCTGTATATAAATTAACAAATACAGTTGTTATGAGTAAAAGGCTTATACAGTTGCCAATACCGGGTGAACCAACATTCACGAACATAAGTGGTAAGTTAAACTAAATAAATGCTAGTACTAATATTGAGTGGAAATAAACTATAAAAAGATAATAATATTAAAATAGAGTAATAGTATTATGACATCAACCCCAAGTGTGGTGAAATAAAATCGAGTCTCCTAGAGTAGACAGTTAATCATTATGCTCAACCCTAACAATGATTGAGCCCTATTGTTTAATTCTGTTTATAATCTACATTCTTGTTTTTCTTTCAATATCGTCTATATAAATAAAAATCCGACCACAAAATGATGCATGCTGTGGCAACCTATAATTAAGTCTGCACTCAACTTAGGATTTTATATTATTGTAATATACAAATATAATAATTATCCCCTAGTGTGGATATGCATAATAACTCCCTAAAATAATTATCCCCTAGCGTGGATATGCATAATAACTCCCTAAAATAATTATCCCCTAGTGTGGATATGCATAATAACTCCCTAAAATAATTATCCCCTAGTGTGGATATACATAAATATACAAATATAATAATTATCCCTAGTGTGGATATGCATAAATATACAAATATAATAATTATCCCCTAGTGTGGATATGCATAATAACTCCCTAAAATAATTATCCCCTAGTGTGGATATGCATAAATATACAAATATAATAATTATCCCCTAGTGTGGATATGCATAATAACTCCCTAAAATAATTATCCCCTAGTGTGGATATGCATAAATATACAAATATAATAATTATCCCCTAGTGTGGATATGCATAATAACTCCCTAATGGTGTGGTCGTGTGCTAATTTATGAAAAACATTATAGGTAATATTTATTCAACCCCAAGTGTGGTTTGAATATAATGAGCCCCAAGTGTGGTTCCAACATAATGAGCCCCAAGTGTGGTTCCAACAATGAGCCCCAAGTGTGGTTCCAACAATGAGCCCCAAGTGTGGTTCCAACAATGAGCCCCAAGTGTGGTTCCAACGTAATGAGCCCCAAGTGTGGTTCCAACGTAATGAGCCCCAAGTGTGGTTCCAACGTAATGAGCCCCAAGTGTGGTTCCAACGTAATGAGCCCCAAGTGTGGTTCCAACGTAATGAGCCTCCAACGTAATGAGCCCCAAGTGTGGTTCCAACGTAATGAGCCCCAAGTGTGGTTCCAACGTAATGAGCCCCAAGTGTGGTTCCAACGTAATGAGCCCCAAGTGTGGTTCTAACGTAATGAGCCCCAAGTGTGGTTCCAACGTAATGAGCCCCAAGTGTGGTTCCAACGTAATGAGCCCCAAGTGTGGTTCCAACGTAATGAGCCCCAAGTGTGGTTCCAACGTAATGAGCCCCAAGTGTGGTTCCAACGTAATGAGCCCCAAGTGTGGTTCGAATATAATAAGCCCCTAGTGTGGTTTGAACATAATAAGCCCCAAGTGTGGTTCGAATATAATAAGCCCCAAGTGTGGTTCGAATATAATAAGCCCCAAGTGTGGTTTAAACATAATAAGCCCCAAGTGTGGTTTGAACATAATGAGCCCCAAGTGTGGTTCGAATATAATAAGCCCCTAGTGTGGTTTGAACATAATGAGCCCCAAGTGTGGTTCGAATATAATAAGCCCCAAGTGTGGTTTAAACATAATAAGCCCCAAGTGTGGTTTGAACATAATAAGCCCCAAGTGTGGTTTAAACATAATAAGCCCCAAGTGTGGTTTGAACATAATAAGCCCCTAGTGTGGCTAAAGAAGAAAGATAAGTATTTGCCCCTCGTGTGGTAATGTATTCTATTCACAAGCAATTATTCTATCAGTATTGAAACATTTACCTGAATTAAAGAAATATATATATATATATATATATTCAAGTAATTAAACTAATAAACAATTTCAATTCAATTTTAGCAATGTTTAGCCGTATTTTTTTAATTCAGTAAGAGAGGTTACAGAACCAAATGTACTTTGCTTTAAGTTAAAGTGTGATTGATATCGATTAACTTTGATTGCTAGTATTTTTTTTGTAGTGAAAAGTTCATTATTGAGTTCTTGAATTATCTATTGTATAATATTGTGTGTGTAATATTTTTTTATGTTAATAGGTATATTTGCTGTCATAGTCCACCTGTATGAGGACATACAGCAAGAACGAATGGCCGATCGGTGTTGGGGATGAGGACATCCCCAGGGCAGAATGGCCGCCTGTTAGCGAAGACCGGTACCCCACCTCAAGTTTACTATAAAAGGCGCGGTATACCCGCACTCTGGGAGTTGTTCGACAAGCATCACTCGGAGCGGTAACGTCGTGCGAACTCTGTGAGACTTATATTTTCCATATTAATTAATAGCTGATGGCTATAGTTTGACATTTTATTGTGTACTCAGTGATTGTTATTCTGTTCCTATCTAAATTAATAAATTCTGGTTGTAACTTAAATGGATAATACACGAATATTGTAACATCTACCTCTCGGTTGGTTTCTTTTAATAAACACCACTGCTGATCTACTAACAGTACGGCAACACCAAACATCATGCGGGAACACGACGAATCGCTTGGCGGCAAGATTTTGTCTGTTCGGTGGTAACTTCTGCCGGCAGCCGGTGTTCTGGCCTACCACCGAGACCCAGGGGCAACGTTATAAACTGATTAGTCGGGATTCCAAAGTGAAATCTCCTTTAGTCAGAACTCATTTTGAAAACAGTTTTTTTTTTTATAACCAAATGTTATGTCAAAATGACGGATAGTCAAGAATTCTTCGGGCGTTAACCGTAAATCAAAAGAAGTGAAAAAATAATTATAAAATTAGACAATATGCAGATTATGCATATAAAATAGTAACTATAATAGAACAAGTCCCTAGCAGTTTCATAGCCATCTAATCAATGTGTGTTAACAGTGTTTAGTGGACAGTATCAAGCCCATGAATTACCTACTGGAAAATGAACAAAAATCATTGGAGGAAGTATGTACAGTCAGTCAGTCACCAAAGGTTATAAGTAACCAGAGTCATTGGTTATAGTTGAGGTGTATTAAGATACTGTTACCACTGTTACCAGCAACTAACAATATATTTTTTTCTAAGCTACGTATATGTAGTTTCTAAGTATATCTTGGACACCATTGACTGATTAAAAGGTGAAGGAAAACATCTTGAGGAAACCTGGACTTAAGTCTGAAATCGCCAACCCGCATTGAGCAAGCGTGGTGATTACGCTCAATCCTTCTCTGTATGAGACTTGTGCCCAGCAGTGGGATGTTAAAAAAAAGGCTGATTATGAAAATACGGTTGGAATTATGTTCGAACTGTTTAATTTAATTACATATTATCCGAAATTATTATCAACCCGTTTTTTAATAAACTTCTATTATACCCGACGACTCCGGATAATTATCTCCTTTGGTGACAGTACACAGCTTGTGTTAGTATCGTAAACAATTTCTACCGATTTCAACCACTATGGAAGTGGTTTAAGTCGCACGAAATTACTGCTAACTGCAGTAATTATCCATACTATCCATACTAATATTATAAATGCGAAAGTAACTCTGTCTGTCTGTCTGTCTGTCTGTCTGTCTGTCTGCTACGCTTTCCCGCTTAAACCTCTCAACCGATTTTGATGAAATTTAGCACAGACAATCTTTGGACCCTGAGAAAGAATATAGGCTACCTTTTATCCCGGAAAAATTTGATGTTCTCGAGGGAAATCTAAAAAGCGCGATATAACCGAACTCCACGCGGGCGAAGCCGCGGGCGGAAAGCTAGTAACCTATAATGAAAACCTTCTTAAGAAAAATTGCAGTTTATTGCCATTATCATAGAACAGAATATGAACTGCTATAGAACCTGTCGTTGTCAATCCTATAATTACAGGCGTGTCTTTTCACCGCCAAAAGGAGCCCGTTAATCTTGGCTCCTACTTTTCAGAATGTATCCTTGGAGTGCACCAACCGCCTTCAGCTTTTGGGAGTTGAGATTTCCTCGAACCTTAACTTTGGGCGGTTCATTGAGTCCAAGGCCAAGGTGGCTGCCAGAAAACTTGGCGCTATCTCAAAGGTCCGGCGGTACTTCACACCGGGGCAGCTTCTAATGTTGTACAAAGTACAGGTCCGCTCGTGTGTAGAGTACTGCAGCCGCATTTGGGCTGGTGCTGCGAAATGTCACGTGGCTACTTTGGATTCAGTGGAGAGGCGTGCGAAGAGGCTGATTGGCGACCCAGACTTAACTCGAAACGGTCTTCAAAGACTGGAGTTTAGGCGTAGAGTAGTCAGCCTTTCGGTCTTCTATAGGATGTATTCTGGTGAGTGTGTAAGGGAATTGCATGATTTAATTCCCCCATCTCCGTTCCACCATCGGACGACCCGTCGTACGGCGAGTTTCCACCCTTACGTTGTTGACACCGCTGCGACCCGGACGAAGCGTTTCGCTTCCTCTTTTATACCGCGTACATCGAGGGATTGGAACAATTTGCCGGCGACGGTGTTTCCGTCACATTACAATTTGAGTGTCTTCAAGGCTAGAGTGAATAGGTCTTAATAAACTAGCGCGCTTTACCATCAATGATCGCATCACTGCTTACCATCAGGCGGGATTGCGATCCAGCGCTAGTTTATAACTTATAAAAAAAAACACTAAAACATTCCTCACAAAAAATCATGCTAGATTTTGTACTACTAACGATGAAGCGGGCAAATATTTGTGTGCATGAATATGACTATTTGCACTGGTCTGGTCGTTCCTCGGAAAGCACGTTAAGCCGTTGGTCTCGGTTGCCATACGAACATCTAATAGCAGTCGTTACGGGTTGTTGGAGCCCTCAAAAGTCCAACAATTGGTCTAGCTGCAATGCTTCGATATCACCTTCGGGTTGTGGAGGTTAGATGGCAGTCGCTTTACGGTAAATATCAAAGTTTAGCCAAAATCAGCAGTTAGACTGGTAAAGCGGACCCCAGACTCCAAAGCTGAAAAAGCTTCGGATGCGACTGGGATTAATGCGGAGATGATGATGTTGACTTGATATCGTGTACAAAGTGTGAGTGTAATTCATACGATCAATCACACCCTGAACCCTTTTGAAAGATATTGTTAATCCACTGCTTCTTATGTTCGGTAAATGTGTCTGCTCAACAACGTTAATAACGGAATGAATGTTGTGGAAATTTCAAAATGTAAGCCGTTGCTACTTAAATACTGTTGCACTACCCCACTGTCGCCTGCACGTTGCAGGAGCGCTGTTGGACGAAGTAAAATTTTTAGAGTGAGTAATCTTTTTGTGTTATAGTCGGACACGGATTTTTGGCAATTACACCGTACATTTTGTCAGTGTCTACTTCGTAGTTTATTTAAAAGTTAGAGATAAGTCCTCATTTATACTTACGTTAGTTTCCAAGCAATGCATAATAAATCAGGTAAAATATGTGAAAAATGTTGTCTCCAGGAATATTGGTCAGTTTTGAAGGATGTGCTGATTAAACACTGAAATGAACACACCCAAGACTTCTACAGATAGCATACTGGTAATTTTTTCTTTTGAAATTTTATATACTTTTAGTTCTGAGAATTTCTCAGTAGCGGCTTGGAGTAAGAATTTATTAATCAATTTCTGAATCTCAACCCTAATGAAAAATGGAAATATACCTAACACTAATTTTATGTTTTAAAATTTTATTAATTTCTGTTTCTGAGAATTTCTCAGTGGCGGCTTGGAGTCAGAATTTATTAATCAATTTCTGAATCTCAACCTTTATGAAAAATGGAAAAACAACATGAATTTCTACAGATTAAAGTTCAGTTTACGTAACAACTTAAAAGATTTCTATAGCTTTTTCATAGTGCTAGTTACTCTGAAGTCAACTTAACCAACACTAAAATAAAGTTAATATTTGTTTATCCTGAATAACGTAAATTTGAAACAAATAACATTTGAATACAACATTATTTTTTGCATAATATGCGAAACCCGAAACACTTAAATATCTAGTATTTTTATGTAAAGAATCTGTGTACAAAATTTGAAAAAGATATCATGGAAATCCACAAAGTTATGAGATTGTTGTCTTGCCTGGTTGTCCCACAAAAATATGGTTAACTCTCTGCTCGGGCGGGAGAGCGGTGGCGTCAGCTGTTGCGCGGGCATGCGCACGCTTTAAGTACTATGATCTACCGTAAGCTGAACTTGTGCGCTCGGTAACCATACTGCAATAATTTCTAAATGTATTTGGGAAAAAATATAACATGGCTTAAAAATTATTCGTACTAACGTCTGTTTTGTATTCCACAGAAACGTCAGAAGCATATGGAATGCTGGTTCTATGGACCTATATTCTTGGCAATTGTTATGTTCCTTTTGATGGGCACAATCTTCGAGCGTAGGATAGAAGCATTTTTTCGTAGCATTAGTAAGTATTCTGTTCCTTCAAATAGAGATACAAGATTGCAGCAACATCTGCTGCAATATGAACTTTAAATACATCGTAGTCAGATACTGAAACTGCGCCAAAATTTCCTTTTATCGTCCCACTGCTGGGCACAGGTCCCCTCTCATACAGAGAAGGATTGAGCGTAATCACCACGCTTGCTCAATGCGGTTTGGTGATTTCAGACTTAAAGTCCAGGTTTCTTCAAGATGTTTTCCTTCACCTTTTAATCAGTCATTGGTGTCCAAGATATACTTAGAAAGTACATGTTATAACTTAGAAAAGTTACATTGGTACTTGCCTGTCCTGGAATCGAACCCGCACACTCATGCTTGAGAGGCTGGTGTTTTTCTGCCAAAATTTTATGAGATCTTTGTATTCTTAGCACTAGGTTCCTAAATAATTTGGAATTTGTTTATTTGTTCAAGTTGGGAACTAGGAGTACCTACACGCAGACATTGTGGCAAATCAAAATTAACGAGGTGATTATAGCAATATCCTATGATCGTCGTTATTATAGTGGTTACTAAGAGTCACAAGTTCACGATTTGGGGACAAAAGCAAGCCTATGCCCCGCAGTGGGACAGAATGGGTTAAAACCAATAAATTATTAATGAGAACAGACCCAATTACATCGAGGGGCTTGAACAATTTGCTTGAAACGGTCTTCCCGTCAGATTATAAATTAAGTGTCTTCAAGGCTACATTGAGTAGGCTTTTAATAAACTAGTGCGCTTTACCATCAACGATTTCATCACTGCTTACCATCAGCGGGATCACAGTCAAAAACCAACTTGACATATACAATATGTAAAGAAAACCCTGTCTGATCCGTGAAGGTATTGTTAGGTATGGATAACTGGCTAATTTAAAAAAAAATACCTCCTAAAAATAAATATTATTTCGCAAAAGGAGATAATTTACATGGCAATACACGCGCGGGCGACGGGGGCAGGGCACGCGGTCAAACAACAAGGTACCTATCAATAATAACGTCGAAAGTGGTGTTGTCACTTTTTTTTAAATATACCAAATATTGGGGAAGTTGGAGTTAATTAGCGGAAAAAAATGATTATTAATTATGCCGATTATGTATGATATATATGATTAACAAATAAAATTTTAAATTTTTCAAATTTTATTTGGTCATGTGACTACCTATCCTTTACTATCCTTATCGGTCGGACGGGGTTTTCTTTACATATTCTATTATAACATTTAAGAAAGATATGCACTCGGACAAGAAATGAATGTGGACTAAAATTTCCATTAATACGATATTTTATTTCAGTCGCGCGTCGTCAAGCAAGTCTTGCACAACAACTGGAACCTGAGGAAAGAGTAACAATTGAAGGTGAAGTAAACTCCACGTCATCACACACAGTCAAAGCGTCGTCGCAAAGGAGCCTAGTCAACACCAAAACCTCTCATAAAAGCCTAATCACCGCCAATTCCTCTCATAAGAGCCTGGACACCACCGTCTCATCAGAAAAGAGCCTGGTCAACTCCAAAGCCCCGTCACAACCGAACTTGGTCAACGCGAACGCCCTTCCTCAAACAAGCCTGATCAATACCAAAACCCTAACGCAAACGAATCTAGTCAACGTCAAGACCCCACAGCAAACGAGTCTGGTCAACGCCATAGCCCCGACGCAACCGACCCTGGTTAACACCAAAACCTCAACGCAACCGATCCTGGTTAACGCCAAAACCCCGACGCAACGGAGCCTGGTAAACGTCAAAAACCCGACGCAAACGAACCTGGTCAACACCGAGACCTTGACGCAAAACTGCCTAGTCAAGGCCAAATCCGAAACCTAAAATAAACTATCATCAAAACACTAGAAAAAAAGACATTATGTATACCTTAACTAAGAAGATTATTCCGAAAGCACTATACTTCATGAATGAAACTCCACAGCCACATTTTTATAAATATCAAGGCATATTAACTACTATTTTATGTGTCAATAATGGCTGGGTGCATTACCAGGAAATACAAAACGCTTTTTTCCAAAAATGTGATGTTATTGCCAATAAATTTAGGGAAGTCTCAGACCCACTGCCAGAATTTCAGAGTATAAATAAGAACTATTTTAGTAGGAAACCCTGTGATAGCAGTGGATGGTGGAATTAAAATGCCATTCGATTATCAAATTATTTATTTTGACATTGTTGAAAAAAAAAATGGATCATCACGAAAAGAATACAAGTAAAGATTATGTTCGAATAATGAAAATATAATAACAAACGCACAACACTACAGAACAGCGAAAAACTAAGTTCTTTCAGCAGTAAAACTCGAATTAAGGACAATGAACTAACACAAGCAGTTTACCTAATAGTCTTCTTATTTCATTGTTCTTAAAACTTTGCTTCTGCTATCAATTCATGCAAGACACTGCCAAAAATTTGGTGAACATGTGTGAGTTGCAACAACATTCGCACAACACTGCGCTCGGCTCTCTGCGCATACAGCGGATTGCCACAGAATGCGGGATCATAGGCGAGAATGCGTCCGGTTTTCAGTACTTCCAGCAGGCTGTCATGGAATGCGGGAGCATGCGCGAGAATACACCCCGCTCTCTGCGCATCCAGCAGGCTGGTACAAAATGCGGGACCACAAGCGTGAATACGCCTTGTTCTCAGTACATCCAGCAGGCTGTCTTAAAATGCCGAAGTACGTGCGGGAATCTGGCTGGCTCTCCGCCCAGCCGGCAAGTTACCACAAAAAGCGGGACCACATTCGTATATACGCTAGGCTATCTGCGCATTCAGCAAGCTGTCAGAAAATGCAGAAATTTGCGTGAGAATGCACCCATCTCTGTGTGCGTCGAGCAGGCTCTTACAAAATGCGGAAGTATGCGCGAAAATGCACATGGTTCTTTGCATATCCAGCAGGCTGTCACAGAATACATATCACACAAGTATGGATAATACAGTGGTGTCTGCGCGTCTGTGTTTTGCCCAAAACTTATTGGGACCTAAGTAAGTGGTTATACATTATATTCAAATTAATTCGAAGTCTGAAAATTCATCCAGTATGCAGTTTCCTTACCTTCCCTGTAGGAAATAGACAGCAAAATTCCCTCCGCCTCTTGGAAGTCGGAAGCTCTTCAGAGGTGTCAAGATTGTAGGTAACTCTGGATAATCATGAATATTCCTTTGATACGAATCCATTAGTAACTAAAACTACGTTAGTAAGAACCTCTGATGAAGTCAAATCTAATAAAAATGTTATAAGCGAACCACTTTTTGACAAATAATATAGTTGAATTCTCGGAAAATTTGTTTTATTGTGTAAATTATTGTTTTTCACCTTGTCTGTCATTATTTCTATTGAATACTTATAATACTAAAATACTCTTCGTAGATTAAAAAGTAGATCAGTACCTACCTGGCGCCGGTGAATGCCTTATTTAGTTATCTTTATGCAAATTATGAAAGTACTAAGTTATCACATGAATTGAAATTCGTCATTGTGAAACAATTATTGTAGCATTTACATTAAATTATTGTAATTTGTGAATTTTTGGTAAGAATATCATAAGTTGTGTTGAAATGAGGAGATCCGCAGAAGAACGAGAGTAACCGACATAGCTCGAGGAATTGTAACAAATAGTGGCAGTGGGCCGGGCACATTTGATTGCCCTTAGGTGGTCTGACGACCTGGTGAAGGTCACGAGTAACCGCTGGATGCGGGAGGCGCAGCTCGTCGTAGAGATCCTTGTGGGAGGCCTAAGTCCAGCAGTGAACGTCTTTCAGCCGAAATGATGATAATGATGAAGTTGTATTGAATTGGTGATCACATCATCGCCACGCGTGTGTATAGTACATCATTATCAAGGGATTTTCATTTTTCAATTTTTATGCCATTCATTTTGTTTGAAATATTCAGTTTTATATCGTTTAGTAAAATACTCTTTTTTTTTTTTAACTGACTGATACAGCTTGATATAACTGCTGTACTTTGTATGCCTTTGAGCCGTAGCGGTAGCGTATGACAGCCTCTGCGGCGGGCGTAGCGGTAGCGAACGTGGCCAGACATCATGCCGGAACACGACGAATCGCTTGGCGGCAAGACTTTGTCTGGCGGGTGGTAACTTCTGCCAAATAAATCCGGTAAATCCTACTTAATAAGTGCTAAAGTTTGTGAGTATGAATGGACGTTTGTTACTCTTTCTTGTCAGAACTACTCGAACGGATTTGGTTGAAACACAGTTTATATGCAGGAATAACACTTAAGATAGTTTCTATTCTGATATATCATAAGTTTTTGATCCCGTGGGAATCCACGGGATCAAAAACTTATGCGAGTGAAACCGCGGGGCCCAGCTAATCCATACTAATATTATAAATGCGAAAGTATCTCAGTCTGTCTGTCTGCCCGGCTTTCACGCCGAAACTACTGAACCGATTGTAATGAAATTTGGTACACAGATAGTCTAGAGCCTGAGAAAGGACATAGGCTATAAAACATCCCGCTATGACCAATAGGAGCAGAGCAGGAACAAAAATTGTTGCAAAAACGGGAGCGAACGCGGACGTACATATTGCTCCCATTATTTTAACAGGCGCTTCTTTTATATCAACTAAGCTCTTTTGGTTAGAAGCTTACGCGGGTGAAACCGCGGGGCACAGCTAGTAGAATATAAATAACTGACCATTCTCACATACTCGTACAAAAAACTGTTTTTCCCGATACTTACTGTTATTTATATCAGAAAAAAAATAGTAAAGAGAGTCATTATTTTTTCTGCGACGAATGAAGTCTTCATCACATCTAGTGTATGTACATCGACTACTAATAACACAACCAGTTGCCCTTCTATGACGTGTCAAATCAAAACCATCATTAAACCCTTGTGAAAAAAGGATAGCGCTATTCATATTGTATAGCTCCATCTTTGTTTGACACTGGAACCAGCAGGATAACTGCGTAACAAAGTATCAGTAGCTGCAATGAGTTTCATTTTGACAGTTCAATAATATTCATTGCTTTCTTTACGTTGTTGAGCAGACTCACTTTTTGAATACGTGGAGCAATGGATTAGCAATAAGCTTCGAAATGATTCCAACTGATAGTGATCCAGCCGTCCCTTGCTATTCTCTCCAGCGCGGCGACGCCCTAAGCTGAGGTTTTTTTTTTAATTTTGGATGGGGGGATTGGATGCACCCGCCATCACAGGGCATTATGAGCATGGGGAACCCGGATTTCCTTCCAGGATTATAGTACTACGGGAAGGGATGAGAGGATGGATCTCCTAACTTTTTTTTTTTTTTTTTCTATTTCCGCTAGCCCGATCTTTACTTATTTATATCATACATATTCACATCTTATATACTAACATATTTTTACTTGTTACATTTGTACCTTTTACTTATGACAATAATTTTACTTTATTCTACTTTATCTATTTTTATTAATACTATTTATTTGACTATCTTATTTCTACACATTTATTCTTAAATTTATTTAACTAATAGCAACATTTTGTTAACGTTTATATATTATACTAAAATATATAATTTAACAATCTTATTTATCTATCACTTATTTCTATTGTTTACAATATTACAGATATCCGTGCAGTACTCCACAAATTGTTTACGACTCGTTTCACTAGTAAGTAGTTCCCACAGGTTTTGCTTAACTAATTTTAGTTTTAACTTTTGTTCTAGGGCGTACCTTCGCGTTGCGTGAACGGGGCAGTCGATAAGAATGTGCACGACACCTAAGCTGAGGTTCGTACCCCACAGGTGCCACCCTTAGCGTGTAGTCGCTTAGTTTTTAGTGCTCTGGCTGGAGGCTTTAAATTCATTTAAGGCAGCCACAGAATAGTCCAGTTAAGTAGTCACGACCTCTCAAGGTCAACTACGAGATGCCATATAAAAAAAAAGTGTTACGTAATTGGGTTGCTGAATTTAACATGTCATAGTAAACCCCCAGTTCACGAATACAAAACCGAAAACCTGACTTACTCATAAATTCACAGGTTTAGTAACAACCCCTCTGAAACTTGGGATCAATGTTCTTAACACGGCTTAAAGCTTAATCCTTTAATTTACAAACCATTCCACAAACAGGCATTTTGTCAACGGATCCTAAATCCAAGGACGACAAGGATTTATTAAAAAAAAAAACTTGTTTGGCATAGTTAAAATTACAGATAGTTATGTCCTTTGCTGCAGCCATTTATTTATTTATTCATTTATTTATATAATATGTAAAGAAAACCCTGTCCGACCCAAAAGGATAATAAAGGTTAGGTATACACAGGACCAAATAAATAATGAAATTTTACATAATCATCGTCGTAATAATACTCAAAATTTCTTATTTTTTTTAAAGTGACAACACCATCTTATCCAGTATTGTTATGAGTGATGCGAAGACATGCCGCGTGTCCTACCCCCTTCGCCCGCGGATGTATTGCCTACAGCACATGTATTAAGTTACCTCGCTTTTGCGAAACAATATTTATTTTTTTAGGGGATTTTTTTTTAAGTTTAGCCCGGTTTTTTATGCATTAATAGAATCAGTTATCGATACCTAACAATACCACGGATGGGACAGGGTTCTCTTTACATATTGTATATTACACCAAAAACAAACATCGATCAAAATACATTCAACACAACAAAACATACAATGGGCGGCCTTCCAGGCAACCAAAGAATGGACAGATTCCCGAACCACAAGTGAGACTGTCGTTGGTGCAAATATTTTTAGTACAATATACTAAAATAGACGCACAACAATATAAAAAAAAAACTTTATTACGTATTTACTCCGGAGTCTGGACTTGGCCGCGTCGACATAAGTCAGGCGACGGTGGCAAGTCATCACCTGCCTAGGCAGCTGACCCTAGGGTCAGCTTCCAGTCTGAACGGATGCAGCACACAAACAGCGACTGCCTGTCAGACCTCCACAACCCTGTTAGTTACTGGATAACATAATACTCTTTGGTTATATACCTACAGTTACAAATATTTGCATATCTTACTTAAGCTGCATAAAATTAATTTGAGAGAAAAGGTGCAAGTATCCATACTAATAATTCAAATGCGAAAGTATCTCTTTCTGTCTGTGTGTCTGTCTGTCCGGCTTTCACGCCAAAACTACTGAACCGATTGTAATGAAATTTGGTACACAGATAGTCTAGAGCCTGAGAAAGGACATAGGCTATATAACATCCCGCTATAACCAATAGGAGCAGAGCAGTAACAAAAAGTGTTGCGAAAACGGGAGTAAACGCGGACGTACATATTGCTCCCATTATTTGAACAGGCGCTAATTTTATATCAACTGAGCTTTTTTTAATTTTGTTCGGAATGAACATTCCCACGGAAATGGGAACCACCACGCGCTGTAAACTGAAATCCACGCGGACGGAGTCGCGGGTAACAGCTAGTATTTTAATACAATATACTAAAGTAGATACACAATTACATAAAAACGTAAATATGTATTTACTCCGGAATCGGGATCTGGACTTGGCCGCGTCGACATAAGGGATGAGTAATGACCAATAATAATAATATACATTTTACCTTCAGACGACGGTAGAAAGTCATCGTCTGCCTAGCATGTTGGGGACAGCTTCCAGTCTGACCGGATGCAGCACACATGGAGCGACTGCCTATCAGACCTCCACAACGCAGTTAGATATTATGGAACATAGTACTCCTTGGTTACATACAGTTACAAATATTTGCATATCTTACTTAAGCTTCTCAACAAGTCTTGCTGTCGAAAAGTAACATCTGTTAATAATCCAAGGATGACAACCGAGACTAATGATTCAACATGCTTTCCAAGCCACGGAGGTGTCATGAGGCACGGGGGAGAAGCTCGGTAAGTAAAATTGTGACCCATCCAAGAATTGACCGTGGAAAAGTTGCTTAACCTGATTAACGGACCTATGCGGCTGTTTTTACTTAGTCACTAGCCCCCACAATTAAAGTAAGTAATGTATATAACGGCTTTTTACATGCTTCACTTGTATGTTTGCCTGCTTGCTTGTTTGTTTGTTTGTCCGTCTCTAACTCTTTGGACTATGAGTGAGCGGCTCATTACTGTAAAATGGCCCACCGTTTTCAATACGATCGTTCGTTCGTTTTTTTTTTTTTTTGAAGAATATCGAACTAAAAAGTTGAGAATAAATATAGTTTAAACAACTAAAAAAAACATGCTTTTAAAAAATATCAAACTAAAAAGTTAAAAATAATTTTTAAAAAAGCGTGAGGCCGCTTAATATACAAAAACTATGGCACAAAGCGCCTCCCGCTTTTTTAAAATTATTTTTAACTTTATAGTTTGGTATTTTTAAAAGCATGTTTTTTTAGTTTTTTAAACAGTTTTTTTTTAATATTGTGATTTGTTTTGCATTAGTTCGTAAATTACTCTAATTTTTGAAGTCGATTAATTTGTCGGTAAATACCGGAAAAAAATGGAAAAATGGAAATGGATAAATTATGATTTTATTAAGAGCAGGTAACACCATGGAGCAAATGGTAACACCGACTGGAGTTGCGTTTGACATAGCGAGCGACTGTTAGCGCGGGCACGTCATTGCTCAAGCTTCGATCGAGTGTGTTAGTCATACTCAAACCTACTGGCTCTTATCTGTTTTAATCTGAGATTATCATTGTAATCCCTTAGTATTAAATTGATCTCAGTGTGTGTACAAGTAAAATAATAATTAACGAACATCACACTATAGTTATTTTTCCACGTTTTCTCGAAATACCGCCCACGATGGATGCTCCTGCGGATGAGAATACACCTCAACTATTCACGGGAGGATATTTTTTGGTACTATTCTAAGCCCGGTACCACACGAAAACAAAACTAACATGGGTAACAGAATTAACTAAGCGTAACCGACTTACCCTGAAGAACTGCCAAACTTAAATGATAATAGGCAGGGCACATGGCTCGCAGAACAGATGGCTGAACCGCGTACGGGAAGATATAGCGTTAGGAAGGCCATAAGGTGGACTGATGACCTTATGAATGCCGTAGGAATCCATTGGATGTGGGAAGCAAAAAATCGATAGCAATATCCTATGTCCAGCAGTGGAGGTTTTTTCGAGGAGAGCAGTGGTGGCCTAGTGGTATCGACTGCGACTTATAATGTTTTATGTCACAGGTTGGAACCCTATCAGACGCTTTACTTTGTGTAAATTATTTCATCACCACTGCTCTTAAAACGGTGAAGGAAAAGATCGTGAGAAAATCGGCATGTGTTAGAGCCAAAAACTTCGAAAACATGACACATCTGCCAAGCCGCACTGGGCCCATGTGGTAGATTACGGCCCACTCTCAGTGTCCCAGGAGTGGGTACCTACATTATAGGCAGATGTACCGTTTCAAGCAAAGCTTCCACATATGTCGGGGCCCGTCTTCTTCCAAAGATACTACACATCCCCAAAAACAATAAACCACCTTATTTTTAATTCAATTCCAACATTCCTTTCGTCATTGGTAAGCTTCGCCTTACGACGTCTAAGGAGCCCTGGAGACAATCCTTGATAACTTGGCCAACGTGAGAAATAATTCCACACACGTTTTGGAGGCTTATTTAAAATGAATTCCAAGCCTTTGGAGGGCTATTTAGTTGTCAAACTTGTTGCTGTGCTGATTTAAAGGGAGTTAACGCTCGAGATTTGCCATAGAGCGATGGAACGGAGTATTCTGGTTCTCAAACTTGGACCGGGTAAAAGTACAACAATACGTTCCATATCCACAATTCCCCATATACAATGTACAACATGTAAATTAATTAACGTACTTCCTGAAAATAATTTGTTCAGAATCGTTTGAAATGAAATGAAATCGTTTATTATGCAAGTAGCATCACTGATCACTTTTACGCGTCATACTTTTTTAAACCAGCTGGAGCCGGCATTTAAACTGACTACCTTAATGAAGAAAAGCCGAAACAAACTCAGGGATCATCGTCTTTTCTCAAGTCCAGGCATTAAAAATGAAATGTTTCCAATAACAATATTTATTTATGAGTGTTTGCTTTGTTACTTTGTATACAGAACGGTTTATATCATTTTTAAAATAAGTAATTTTTTATCCCAAAAAAACAATTAAAACTACGGAAATTATTATCATATTAACCCTGTTGTTTGTACAGACTTTTAAAATCGCAGTTTTAGTTGTATACAAATTTAATCATTCATGATTCAATACAAAATAAAGAAAAACCTTATTCAAAGAATGCTAAGGTCTTCGTTCTCCAAGAATTGGTATAACTAATATAATAAATAAATCAAATCAAATCAAATCATTTATTTCAAATAAACCAGTTACAGGCACTTTTGAATTGTCAGAAGGTCGGTCAGTCAATAAGATGAAGCTAGTCGCCCATTCCAAAGAGTAGGTACCTATGGAGAAGAACGGGCAAGAAACTCCATGGACACTCTTTTAAATTTTTAAGCTATTGTTACAAATATTTGATTACATCATTCATGTTGAAATCAACCGCGTGAGAACGATGCAGAAATATATTGTACGCTGAGAGCGTCCATTATGGAAAACATACAAAAATCAATTCAGAAATTAAAATACGCCGTGGCAGCTAAGAGATGACCAGTCCCCTCCGACGGCGTCCGTTCACGAACATGACGTATGGATCAGCAACATTTAGCTCAACCATATCGAAGGGAACTCAATGACCCAAAACACACGCCACCATCAGCGAGACATTTGAGTGAGCATGACATACTCTCAACAGCCAGAGCACAATTAAGTCAATAAAAAAGACTAACCCAACAAATAAATGCCTTACAGCACATTCGTACATTGTGCTCACACGTTTGCCATGCAATTATACAATACTAAGAAATTGAATCTACACAATGCTAAGATAGTTTTGTCCAAGGTTCAGCAGCACCAACAGTGTTCCCGAATCTGTGGAAAGTTTAACTCCTGTGCAGCTGCAGCTGTACAAGTGCCGAACACCTCTGTCAGCGATACAATTCCGTAACGTACAATATGCTTGGCTACATAGTGTGTAATACAGGCTTTGAATAAATAATATAAACAATTACATATTAAAACTACAAGAGGAAAAATCAAAGAACAATCATTGTACTTATAGAAATCGGACGCAGCTCAAGCCCAAGCCTTTTTGTCCTCAATATAATCCTTCACACTATAAAATGCTTTCTGACACAACTTACGTTTAATGAAGGATTTGAATTTATTCAGGCTCAGATCTTGAACCACCTCTTGAATAACAATGCATATACATGTTAAATTAAAAATTCAGTGATGTATTATGATTGTAACATAATAATCTAATTGGGTGTTTGAGGGTGTGCGTTAATAATATCTCATGTTGTAGATACCTCTGCCTAAGCGTTCAAATATTACATGTGTGGTGTTATATTATAAAACAAAACGATCTCAATATTACAGGACAAATTAAAGCTATTTCGAAGATATCAGTCAACTCCTTTTGTATGATGCTTCCTTTTTTGGGTGGGAAGGCTCTCTAAGGAATCCTGAGGGCCTGTCAGACTTTTGCTAACTAAAACCTCCTTTCCTTCAGTTGCCTATACCCGGAGCCACAGTATCTCCTTCGAACAGCCCGCGGCCCTGGCAGACATTGGCCCTAGCGTAACTTGTCACATTTTACTGACATCTGATTACAAAAAAGGCACGGTGAATGCGCAATGGGCAAATTGTGGCGTCTCTCCACAAAGGCCATTAATCAAGAATGGAATTGAATACGCAATGTAACTGATGTGGTCACTACTTCATAAATAAATTTACTTATTATTTAATTTGCTACTTACTAAATTAATGTTATAACATAGCTCTTTGAGTCGCTAAAATTAAGTAGCAGTGATAGAACCGATGGCCGATGGGGCAGTAAGTGTCGGCAACGTACCGGAAAACGCAGCGTAGAGGCCTCGAACAAGGTGGACCGATGAATGCGGATAGCATAAGACCGGTCGTCGTGGAAAGCCTTGGGGGAGACCTTTGTCCAGCAGTGGACCTCTATAGGCTGAAGAATAAAAAGAAAAAATCAATGTTTGCTTCAGATAGAAGTGTTAAAAAAACGTGACCTTGTATCCACTGGCTGGCTGGATTCCATACTAAACTATTCTTCTATTATTATTATTATTTTTAAATTCAATTATTAAGTACTATGCCAGAAAACGAAACATTGGAACGTAGCTGTGATAAATGTAGTTTAAAACACACACAAACAGACACAGATACATCATCATCATCATTTCAGCGTTCAGTCCCGGTTGCATCCACGGCCTTCGTGTTGGTCCGCTTCAAACAGACACAGATACACAGATAAATATACAAATGAGATTATCGGTTCTATTGAACACCCACGTTTACCCTTATTAGCTAAATGGTCCTCCAACTTCAAAGAATTACAATAAAAAGACATCTGTCGTTCACTATTTCGAAGCCTATTTATAGAATCAGAGCCCAAAAACATGAGGAAAACCTATTAATATTTCTTTCCCTGAAATCAAACTCTCTACCTATTGTAGCGTTAATCTATTTTATTCAGAGTTTTACACATCTTTCTTTGTCGTCACAACGTCTTATGTGTTTTCAGGTCGATTATGTACATACTTTGGGATAGTATTCCACGCTTTTTTAGGCTGATGTTGATGCTCAGGACTTGTGATCTTCGGGTCACTAGGAAAAGGCTCGCATCTGAGATGTTTCTGGAATACATCATCTGCAGGCAGGCCCGAAAGGTCTCATACGCGACTCTTTAGATTCGGAGGTACCAGATTCGGAAATCTTATGGAGTTATGCCACAAATACAAATCTTTCTCTCCAAAATTACTACTAATTAAACTAATTATCGCTACTGTTCGAAAAGAAGAAGAGAGATTTCGACATCTACCAGACCAAGTCTTCAGATAAACTTGGAGAATATTACAACAAAAAAAAGGACAAACAAAAAATCAAACAATAATGAAAAGTATGTATCTACTTATTGCACCTTTACAACGTGAAACGGAAAAGGTATATATATATATATGTGTATATTTATATATGTACATAACAAGGGCACGGCCTCTTTATATGACAAAAAGACATTGCAAAGGTTTCAACTCAAAATAAAATACTAGAAATGACACCGAATTCAAATGATTCTTAAATTCAAATCATAATAAACGTGTCACCGCGCAACGTAAGTCAGTAACTACCAAGGAACTTCTACCTAAACTGGAATGTGCACTATTGATGAAAACGCGGTCCGAATAGAGCTTCATAGTAGCCCTCTGTCCTTGTTGTGTAGGGTGACTATTATAATGGCATTTATAAGAAATGTACGCAAAATATTTTTTTTTACTTATATTACCTGACTTTTTTATGAATGATATTTTAGGTATGGATGCGAACTTTTTAATTTTATTATTCTAAAAATGGATAAATAAATTGATAATGTACGGACGACAGCAGATCAATCTACCCGAAACTATCAAATATTCCTAATCATTCTTGACCCTTAACAATTTAGAAATAAAGTTGAAAATCTAATAAGAAAATCTGACAGATTGTAGTAGCTTGATATGCTGTCGTCTGGACCTTTACTAATAAAACCCATTCACTTATTATGTACACGGTGACTAAGTGCACATTTATTAATTATTCCGAAATTTATGGTCACCCTACATACATACCAAAAAACTTGTATTAATTACCGCAAAAAACTTACTTAAAGAATGATATTTCGCATCCAGGGAATGACTGACTATTGCAGCCATTAATGGTACCCATTTTTTCACCATCTTTTTCTAATCGAAATTGTTGGTTTTAAAAAAAATAACGAAAAATAAATACGGGTAACACTTAGAAAGAGGCAAAGAGCTACTGGAACGCTCTCTCCCTCGGACCGTGTTCTCTTCAAATTCGGTTTTATTCCCGATCGACCTTATTGCTCTTGCAATAGTCTTCTTTTAAATAAGAGAGTTATGCAAGTTCACATTCCAGTTTAGGTAGAATTTTCTTGGTAACTACACGATACACGTCACTTTACTTGACAATATCGCGATGAATCTCTTCCGTAGTTCTGCGCGCCTAGTATCGTAGTATTCGTAGTAGCTTACCGCAGACGGAGCTTTCTCATAACTTCTGAACATGTAGTTAGTACAGATAACTGTGAGGTGAGGTGAGGTGTCGGTACTTGCCTTGTGTGAGGAAGTGTCAAAACTATCTTACGTTTTAAAAATAGACAAGTTCCATCGTTCAACAAAACTTTATTATAAAAACACATACATTAGTGCAAATAACAAGTGACTCTGTTATCTAGTGATTATATTCTGTGTACATAAAAATAAACACAAAAAACTGTTTACGCGATCTGTGTACGAATATTTTAGTACCCGATATGTGTAAATAATAACTGCTGTTGTTAAATAGTTCCTGCAATTTTTTTTGTGACCCAGTTCCTGTGCACATAACTTTAATCCCCGTCCCCCGTGACCCGTGTCATAAGCTTATGGTGTTCCATCGAACCATAACACCATAATACTTGCCGCAAACGCGTTAGTAAAAACAGCGCCATCTGTTGATGTAAAGAGGAACTATCTGTCCACTATGATTAAGTGTGGGGCCTGCGGCAAGTCTGTGACGTCAACGGAAGTGGCTAAGTGTGGCAACTGCCGATCCGGGTACCATAAGCAGTGCGTTGGTATTAGGAGGACTAGCTCTGTGCCATCTGCTTGGCGGTGTCCGGAATGCGAAAAAGACGTTGTGCGGGATAACCAGTCTGAGACACCTGTTAGAGGCCGTGTTGATGCTTCGACAGAGGGTTTTATGGAGATGAGCCCTACAAACACCGCCAACACTACCACCACGGAAGTCACGCAAGAGATCCCCCTAGATATTAGGGCTGAACTCAAGAAATTTAAAGATGACCTTATTAAAGCAGTGCGTAGCGAGTTCCAGTTACTACGCAGTGAACTGGCTGAGGTAAAGTCATCGCTACAGCTGACTAATGAGCGGATGGCTGGTCTCGAGGAGAGAGTTGCCACTTTGGAGAACCGTACAGGGGCTCAGCCAGTGGTTGCGACAGATGTCCATAAATTAATTGACCAATTGCGTAGCGACATCAACGAGCGTGATCAGGAACTATTGGGTACTGACATACAAATCTCGAATCTACCGGAGACTAGCGGTGAAAACGCTATACACACGGCCATACTGGTAGCGTCAAAGTTAGGCGTCAAACTCGAGGCCCACGACATTGTCAGCGCCGAGCGTATTGGCGGTAGGCGCATAAACGCTGCGCAGCCAACGTCGGTAGTGACCCGCCCGCGCTTTCTCGTCGTGCGATTTGCGCGCCGCGACCTTCGTGATGAGATGCTGGAGGCTGCGCGAGTACGTCGTGGCATGACTTCTGCAGATCTTGGCATGCCGGGGGCGCCGGCGCGATTCTATGTCAACGAGCGCCTCACGAAACAAAATCGTGAGTTATTTCGGATGGCGCGGGAGGCTGGGGGTAGGCTGGGTTGGCAGTTTGTGTGGTGCAAGCGAGGCCGTATTCTTGCCAGATGCAAACCCGGGGAGCCCGCTCGTCAAATACGGTGCGAGGCTGATGTACAGCGTATATTTGAACCTGCATCTGTTCCGATTGCTGACGGGCAAAGGTCATCCTGAATTAGTGTTGTTTTTAATTTCTATTTATTTTGTTGTTTTCTTGATATATTATGTACTACTATTTTTTTCTAACATACCCATTGAATCTATTTTATCATTTTTGGTCAAAAAATTATGGTTATGTAAGTTTTTGTTGTGTTTTCCTAGTATATTATGTTGTTGTTGTTATGAGGTTGTTTTCTTGATATATTATGTACTACTATTTTTTTCTAACATACCTACTGAGTCTATTTTATCATTTTTGGTCAAAAAATTATGGTTATATAAGTTTTTGTTGTGTTTTCCTTTTGCAAATGTTTGTCTTGCGGTTGCGCGGCTCTTAGAACTCGAAAATCAGTTTAATCATTACTATAATATATTATTTATTTACACCTACTTCTTTCACCTAGGTTTATTCGTCCCTTATTATTTATTTACATATTTTTCTTATACACACTATCTTTTAATTTTTACAAATTACAAAGTTTACACACTAAGACTACTAATATATACAAAAACTCGTTTATCTGTAGGAATAAATTTACATTATCCTCATGCTGCCTAAGAGTGGGAAATATCTCAAGGTTGGCTTCCTTAACGTTGGTTCCCTGGGTACAGGTCATGACAACTTGATTGGTGCATTCGACAGGCACTGTTTTGATTTGATGGCCATTAATGAGACTTGGTTGCGACCGGGCGAGGAAGGACGCGCTCCAGTGGTGCCGGGCTATCGTCTGCGTCACACGCCACGGCCAGTGAGTGTGTGCTCGGGTCGTGGTGGGGGCGTCGGTTTTTATATACGGCGAGGTTTGAGCGCGTGCACATTGGCTGGTGCGTTCGATCCAAGGTTCGAATCGGTCGAACAAATGTGGTTAACAATTTCAATAAACGCCAAAAAAATTGCTATAGGTACAGCCTACCGACCACCATGGCAAGATCTATCCCTTTTCTTAGACGCCCTAACGGATTCCATTAGTTCACTGGGAAATTGTGACCACTACATTTTACTTGGCGATTTCAATGTTAACCTGCTAGATACGAATGGACTAAAAACTAGGAATATTAAAGAATTTTTAAATTGCCTCAGTCTGTCACAATTGGTCAAAACTCCTACGCATTTTACATCATCAAGTGAAACCCTCATCGATCTCTTATGTACTGACCTACCGGCAACTACAAAGGTAGTACGTTTCGGGTCAATCAACGGCCATTCGATTGTAGTGGGTGAATTTCACATTAAACGTGAGAAGATCAAACCCTACATAGTAAAATGTCGGCCTCTTAAAAATGTGTGCGAAGAAAGTTTTAATTTAGACCTATCGTTTTTAGACCTTGGAATGATTTCATCGCTTGGCAATGTTAATGATATGGTACATGCTTTTAACATCCGTATAACTTCCCTATTCGATGTTCACGCACCAATAAAGACGTTTACTGTAAGGGAAAGGTCGTATCCTTGGATTACAGATACTATTAAAGTTATGATGCGTTTACGTGATGATGCACTTAGTAGTTATAGGAAGACGAGGGTCGATTCAAAAAAAATATATTACAAGGAGTTAAAACACTTAGTGATTAATTCATTGTATTATGAAAAAGTTGCTTATTTTAAGCATAACATAAATAATAAAATAAGAAACCCTAAATTATTATGGAAAAGCTTGAAATCGACCTTATCTCCCTATAAGCTCACACAGGACCTACCGTTGCACTTTACAGATCCTGACGTAATTAATAAAAGCTTTTTAACCGTCCCCGGTAATCCTGTGGCAAGCACTTCACTTATATACTACTATGAAAATCATAGACATGGTGGAGAAACTTTCGCAATCACTCCAGTGGAAGAGAATAATGTCTCTCGCTTTATTTCTAATCTTAAAAGTAACGCTGAAGGTTACGACAATATTACCCTGGATATGATTAATATGACACTACCACATACGTTAACTATTATAACGCACATAATAAACTGCTCCATAGTAACGTCTACGTTCCCTCACCTATGGAAAATTGCCTCCGTTAGACCATTGCCAAAAAATTCAAATCCTTGCACTCTAAAGGACCTACGTCCTATAAGTATATTACCATGTCTCTCCAAGGTATTAGAAAGAATAGTTAGTGACCAGTTAACTGTATTTTTGGAACAGAATAACATCTTACCTGATTTACAATCTGGCTTCAGAAAGCAGCGCAGTACATCTACTGCTTTACTGGATGTTACTGATAATATATTATCTGCCCAAGATGGAGGAATGTGCTCATTGCTGATTTTGCTCGATTTTTCCCGTGCATTTGACGCAATAAATATTTCGCTACTACTATCAAAGTTAAATTACTATGGTTTCGACGCCAGCGCTGTGCAATGGTTCCGCAGCTATCTAACCAACAGGAAGCAATTTGTTGATTTGCGTTTGGGTGACGGTACTGCCCTCAGGTCGACACATTCTTCTGTAGACAGAGGAGTCCCGCAGGGCTCTATATTGGGCCCGATTCTTTTTATTTTGTATAGTACGGATATTGTGAAGTGTCTCCATAAATGCAAGTACCATATATATGCCGACGATGTCCAACTTTATATATCTTTTAGACCAGACGAGTACAATAGTGCAATTAAGGATCTTAACGATGATCTTCAAAGAATCGCCGCCTGGTCGGAGGAGAACTGCCTGTCGTTAAATCCAATAAAAACTAAATATATTGTATTTGGCACAAGGCAGCAGTTGCGTCGATTACCAGTGACATTTGACTTAAGACTTATGGGAGAACCAATTGAGCGGGTGTATGAAGCGCGGAATCTAGGTGTCAATATGGACAAAGATTTGCGTTTTGAGAAACACATAGCAAACTCGGTTAGGAACTGTTTTTATCGCCTAAAAGTTTTGTATAACATGAGGCCTTATTTATCCGTAAAACTAAGGGAACAGCTAGTAGAAACTTTGGTTCTGTCCAGGTTGAATTATGCTGACACAGTTTACGGCCCGCGCCTATTAGCTCGTACTGACCGCCTCATACAAAGGGTGCAAAATGCCTGCGCTCGTTTTTGTTACGATATTCCTCGCAGAAGCCATGTAACACCTTTTCTTAATAAGCACTATACGCTGAAGATGAAGTCCAGACGCAAACTGCACTTGGCTTGCCTTTTGTTTGGCGTGGTGAAATATAAGAAACCGGACTACCTTTATAACAAGCTGAGTTGGGTTGCGAGCAGACGGGAATGCGTTAGAAGGCAATGTTCGCAGCAGCTCTCGACTCAGTCTCGGGGGTCGGCTGCTTTTAGGGGTAGCTTTCGTTATGCGGCGTCCAAAGTATGGAACAATTTACCACCACCAATTAGGATAATAAACACAATAGGCGCTTTTAAACGACGTTTGCGGCAGTATCTCATAGAATCGCAGAGGCAGTTAGACATGGTCGCACTAAATGTGTCAATTATATGATGAAGTCCGGCTTACCTGCTTGCAGGGTTGTGCGATGATGCTGCAGTGCGCGTGTTAAATAAATTATGGCAGGCATTTCATTCCTTTTGAAACTTTCTGTTTTTTTACAACGTTACATATATTTATATATATTTTAATTTGTCTCGTTTTTGGGTTTAATTTTTATTTTTATGTGCATAAAATAGGTAGATTAAATTATCGTATATTAAATTATTTATTTATTTACTGCTATAGTTCTGTTTCTATCTTACTATTCATAACGACATTTCGTATACATATACATACGTAAAAATTGTTTTTATATACTTAACACAAATTTATTTTATTATTATTATTTTTTTATATTGTATTTTTTTTATTGCATACACAATTCACATTGCTGTATAAAACTGTTTTATATCCGTCACCTCACATATCAGGTACAGTTGAAAACCAGCGTCAGGCACTAGTTGTCTGGCATTTTTGCTGAACTGGACCTTTTTGGCGCAGCCGGGAGGCACACATAAGGCTCGGTTTTATCAAATTTACTTTATTTTATTATTACTGTTTTACTATCTGATGTATTGTGTGTCTTTTAGTTTGTGCTAAATAAATGTATTTTCTTTCTTTCTTTCTTTCTTTCTTTCAGATAGTATTAAGAAACCTTTCCAATATCGTTTGATATCATCCTAAGAAGCCGTCTCTGAATATATACATGCCGAGAGTCGGCAAATTTCCGTTAAACGTTGCATATGTAAGTAGTGCGGATGGCTGGTAGTAACTGGATGAGATTTGCCGAAAACCGAGTTGCCCAAAATCGCGTTGAATGGCGTGAAATAAGAGAGGTCATCTCCAGTGTGGGTCCTGGACTGGATTAACGCTGAGATGATGATGATGATGGCCAGTGTGGGGCCGTGCTTAGGTGAGCCAGATGCAATATGAACTGAGATACCCGAAGTCCGTACGGCCCCGCAGTCCCTGCCAGGTCGCGATATTATATAACCGCATATGAAAGAAATAGACTTTTTATCAGTGGAATTAGTTCAATTTCTTATTCCAAAACGAACATAAAGACCCCTACATGCAGCAGTCGACTGATTAAGATGATGATAAGAAACTGATTGGCGACCCAGACTTAACTCGAAGCGTTCTCCAAAGCCTGGAGCACAGGCGTAGAGTAGCCAGTCTTTCGGTCTTCTATATGATGCATTCTGGTGAGTGTGCAAGGGAATTGCATGATTTGATTCCCCCATCTCCGTTCCACCATTGGACGACCCGTCGTACGGCGAGTTTCCACCCTTACGTTGTTGACACCACTGCGACCCGGACGAAGCGTTTCGCTTCCTCTTTTATACCGCGTACATCGAGGGACTGGAACAATTTGCCAGCGACGGTGTTTCCGTCACATTACAATTTGAGTGTCTTCAAGGCTAGAGTGAATAGGCTCTTAATAAACTAGCGCACTTTACCATCAATGATCGCATCACTGCTTACCATCAGGCGGGATTGCGGTCAAGCGCTAGTTAATAACTTATAAAAAAAAAAATTGACACCATTTCTACTACCACCTGCAGTATTAATTGTGCCTTTAGCGAGAAGACCGCCCATTGAGTCATCCATTGTAAAATTTCTACATTTATATGAGTAATGTTTACGGTATAGATAATAAACAGTATTCTATTGAGCCATCTCGTAGGATTGCCTTCCAACGCTAGGTCTTCCGATATGCGGACCCACCCACCCATCTACCACAATACAATTCAACATCGTGTCAATTATGTTTTTTGTTGTCACAAGGCCACGTTACATAGAGGTTCAGGTTACCTTCGACCTTGGGACGACATGTTCTCCGTTGATACTCCGCCTTATGCTATGCCTCTGCCCCGGGTAATTTCCCTAGCGGCTAAGATTTTGCGAGCGTTTAGTCTGGAGAATACTGGCCGATAGTATTTTAAAGTTTTTAAAATGTGGGGGTACTTTTCGTAGAAGATAGTGATCAAAGGACCAGTTTTTTATATGTTGCCAATTTCTTGGTGTTGTGTTATTAGATTATACTAATTCATATAGCGTGGGGTGAGATGTCATTCTAACTAAGCGTATAACTATACTAAGCGCATTTTCATCCAACTTTCCATAATGTTATTTTTAGACAATCGATCGACTGTGTTATCTACACATGCTGTTAAATTGATTATGGCTGTAGGTGATAATTTTCATCATCATCTCAGCATTAATCCCAGTCGCATCTAAAGCTTTTTCAACTTTAGAGTCTGGGGTCCGCTTTACCAGTGTAACTGCTGATTTTGAATAAACTTCGATATTTTCCGTGATGCGACTGCCGTCAGTTACTTCCACAACCAGAAGGCGATATCGAAGCATTGCAGTTAGACCAATTGTTGGACTTTTGAGGGCTCCAACAACCCGTAACGACTGCCATTAGATGTTCGTATGGCAACTGGGACCAACGGCTTAACGTGCTTTCCGAGGCGCGACCAGACCAGTGCAAATATTTATATTCATGCATACAAAGATTTGCACTGCGGGGGATCGAACCCACGCCTTCTTGAGCAGCGGCCGCTTTCCCTACCGCTACGCCACGGAGGCTGTCAGCTGTAGGTGATCATTTTATCCCATTTAATTCCCAGAAAGTGGTCTTTTGAGGGCACTGAATAATTAAGAATGTTCTAAATTATGATTATTCTTGACAAAATAGAGCAAACAATAGAACATATACAACGTATAACAAAAAGGGTATATACATACCAATGGCATGGCATTTTTAGATGATATCAAACAATATCGGAAGGGTTTCAACTCAAAATAAAATACTCAAAAAATTGGTACCAAATTTTCGGTATCGTGTGTTTCTTAAAATAAAATCATAACAAACGTGGCAGCACACTACATATGTTAATAACTACTCGTTGCCCGTCACGTTACTTGCCAAAATCCGATAAATGTTTTCAATATCTCTGTGCGACTAGTATGATAGTAGCCTATCACAGGCGGTGTTTTTCCTCATAACTTCCTAACTTAAAGAGATAGAATTAAAAAACCCTTCCAATATCGTTTGATATCATGTAAAGATGCCATGCCTTTGTTACGTATATACCCTTTATGTGACATGTTGTATATGTGCCTTTTTAGACGTTGCCCTTCACTGGTATTTCTCCTGTATCGTGGGTGCGTTTACAATCATTATAAACTCACATACACAAACATCCAGACCCGATACAACTACCTGTGGGCCATACAAATATTTGTTCCGTGCGGGAATCGGACCCGCGACACGCTACTACGCTAAACTTGTCGTCTGTCGTGTGAAGAGTAATTAATGGAATTGACACACACAATATTACTTTGGTACCACTTCATTACTGCGCTTACCGAAGGTCACGCGTCGATAGTGGCTACAACCGTGCTGCTCATGTATGTCCCTATGTATTTCGGTAAGGTGCTAAAATCAGTGAGCGGTATATTCTCTAAGGCTGCAGTAGCCTCCACAAAATCAAAAGCAAAATCAAAGCATTTATTTCAAATAAACCAGTTACAGGCACTTTTGAATTGTCAGAAGGTCGGTCAGTCAATAAGATGAAGCTAGTCGCCCATTCCAAGGAGTAGGTACCTATAGAGAAGAACGGGCAAGAAACTCCATTGGCACTTTTAAATTTTCAAATTATTGTTACAAATATTTGATTACATCATTCATGTTGAAATCAACCGTGTGAGAACGATGCAGAAATATATTGTACGCTGAGAGCGTCCATTATGGAAAACAAACAAAAATCAATTCAGAAATTAAAATACGCCATGGCAGCTAAGAGACGACCAGCGCCCTCTGACGGCGTCCGTTCACGAACATGACGTATGGATCAGCATCATTCAGCTCAACCATATTGGAGGGAACCTAATGACCCAACACACACGTCACCACCAGCGAGACATTTCAGTGAACATGACATACTCTCAACAGCCAGAGCACCTTTGACATCATCATCATCATTCTCCTGCCCTTATCCCAATTTATTTGGGGTCGGCGCAACATGTCTTTTTCTTCCATACATCCCTATCAGAAGCCATCTCGGCAGTCACCCCCTTCTTAGCCATATCATCCTTCACACATTCCATCCATCGTTTCTTTGGTCTTCCCCTACTCTTATAGCCATCAACATTCATAATTAAAACTCTCCTCACGACATTCTCCTCATTCTCCGTAACACATGCCTGTACCATGACAACCGCTTTCCACACAACTTTTCAGCTACCGGTGCCACTTTCAGACTTCCTCTTATGTACTACTAGTTTGCCCGCGGCTTCGCCCGCGTGGAGTTCGGTTATATCGCGCTTTTTAGATTTCCCTCGGGAACATCAAATTTTTCCGGGATAAAAGGTAGCCTATGTTCTTTCTCAGGGTCTAAAGATTGTCTGTGCTAAATTTCATCAAAATCGGTTGAGAGGTTTAAGCGGGAAAGCGTAACAGACAGACAGACAAACAGACAGACAGAGTTATTTTCGCATTTATAACATTAGTATGGATGTATGTATGTGTAGCCAGAGCACCTTTGACGTGTGTATAAAACACTTACCCTCCCACACAACTTGCCTGTACAGTCAAGTGCTCTGCTGGTTCAAACGCTCGCTAACAACGCATACTATTTTCCCCACAATGCTCCGGTTAAACGGACAGATTTTATTATTTTAAACTCGGCTCGTTACCTCCGCTATTTGTGCTGATACTGTGCGAGCGCGGATTTCATGCGATTACATGAATATTACAAACCTTTAGGTCTAGCTAGTAAGTTTATAGAAGCTTTACTGTTGTTAGTAGAGTGCTGTTAATTTCTGCATCATCCCACTGCTGGGCAAAAGCTGCTCGCCATGACTTCCAGCTCTTTCGATCCAGGACTATAATGGAGGACTAGTCGTTTCTTTTGTGCACCTCCTTCCACCATATTTTACGAGGTCTGCGGCGACACCTTCTAGATGTTCCCACAACCCAAGGTGTAGGTGTGGGATGGAACACCGGATTGGTTTTTATTCAGTAAGAGTCTGACAAGACCCACCGCCCTCCCCAGGTCGGCGCATTTTCATCTTTACCTTCTCAGCCTGAAGAGTTCCACTGCTGGATAAAGGCCTCCCCCAAGGCTTTCATTCCATTGGGGGCGTTCACCATAAACCCCACGCTTGACAGACGAGTTGGGGATCGCAGTAATTTGTTATTTTACAGGAGAACCACTGCTGCCTGCTTCAATGGTGAGAGTTGCCTTAGTGGTCTCTTACGACACCCACGGGAGGATATGAGTTGGTACTATTCTATGCCCGGTACCACACGGGCATATCCATGAGGAATTTCCACCCCAGAAAATTGTATGTGAAATTTCGGTCCTTGAACCCACCGCTATTCGCCCAGAGGTCATTTGGCGGTATAGTTTTTAATTACACGTTGGCAAGATGCTATGTTAGAAAATTGTATTCACAGATCGTTGCTATTTTACAAAATCGGTGATAACATCACATCAATGAAATTACATAGCTAATTTTTTTTTTAATTACTGTGATTCATTACTACTATACCTGCAGAGTAAGCAGACTGAAGAAAAGAGACAAAGTCACACCCACTAGACAAAGTCTTGCCGCCAAGCGATTCGTCGCGTTCTGGCATGATGTCTGGTGAAACTGTACGGAGAACGGCTCTGAGCAGTTGTGTTGCGTTGCGTGTCGGGAACGATGCGCCAAATGTTGTTGTGTTGGGAGTTTAGTTGTCGAGAGTATCCAGATTAATCTCTCTCTGGCGCAGCATCGTTGGTCATTTTGTTGGGTTTAACATTGCATCACCTCGCTCACCTGCCGTCTTCCTTCCTATTCACTCGGTTTTTTTGAGTAAATAGGCTCTTAATAAACTAGCGCTCTTTACCATCAACGATTGCATCACTGCTTACCATCAGTCGCGATTACAGTCAAGTACTAGTTTATAAATATAGAAAAAAAGATGTTTGCTAGTTGCACGGTAAACTCTGCTTGCGAGATGCAAAATTTGCATGACGTCAGTGATAAATGAAGTGTGTATGAGTAATTAAAAATGAATATAGGCATACAAATATTATAAGTTAAATTGTATACGTCGATAATTTTTTTTTATACCTACTTTATATTTTTTTTTTTTATTTATACTTTATATTCCGAAACAGTCTCCAAAGCCTGGAGCACAGGCGTAGAGTAGCCAGCCTTTCGGTCTTCTATAGAATACAATTTGGTGAGTGTGCAAGGGAATTGCATGATTTAAGTCCCCCGCCTCCGTTCCACCATCGGACGACCCGTCGTACGGCGAGTTTCCACCCTTATGTTGTTACCACCACTACGATCCGGACGAAGCGTTTCGCTTCCTCTTTTATACCGCGCACATCGAGGGACTGGAACAATTTGCCAGCGGCGGTGTTTCCGTCACACTACAATTTGAGTGTCTTCAAGGCTAGAGTTAATAGGCTCTTAATAAACTAGCGCGCTTTACCATCAACAATCGCATCACTGCTTACCATCAGGCGGGATTGCGGTCAAGCGCTAGTTTATCTATCCATACTAATATTATAAATGCGAAAGTAACTCTGTCTGTCTGTCTGTCTGTTACGCTTTCCCGCTTAAACCTCTCAACTGATTTTGATGAAATTTGGCACAGACAATCTTTAGACCCTGAGAAAGGACATTAGCTACGTTTTATCCCGGAAAATTTTTATATTCCCGAGGGAAATCTAAAAAGCGTGATATAACCGAACTCCACGCGGGCGAAGCCGCGGGCGGAAAGCTACTCCATAATAATCCATACTAATATTATAAATGCGAAAGTAACTCTGTCTGTCTGTCTGTCTGTTACGCTTTCCCGCTTAAACCTCTCAACTGATTTTGATGAAATTTGGCACAGACAATCTTTAGACCACCCAGGCTACCTTTTATCCCGGAAAATTTTGATATTCCCGAGGGAAATCTAAAAAGCGTGATATAACCGAACTCCACGCGGGCGAAGCCGCGGGCGGAAAGCTATAATTTATTAAAAAAAAGAATAAAAAAATATGTTAGTTTGTATGCTATTTATCTAAGGGCCATTCTAGCTCGAAATATAGGTTTTAGAATTATTAAACAGTTACGTAACTTAATACAATAATAAGAAATCAACTATGAAGGTACTACTATATGTAGTATACAACAAAATTAAAGATTAATCCAGCACCTCGGTCTTTAATTAAAACAATCAAGTATTAGGGAAAGTCTGCGTCTTATTTCGAACTTGTACAACACATTTAGGGTTGCTAACAAAAAATATTTTCCAATTTCTACTGTAGTTATTACAATTCCCATATAACATTCACCAGGGCAATTGCGTAATGCACTATCAGTAGCAATGGGTTTTATTTTGACAGTTTAATAACATTCGTTGCGTTATTTGCGTACGAAAAATTTCTTCGCTACCGCTTAATCTAAATTTATAAACTGAATTCATGGTTGCATTTTAAGTATCAACTCCTTACAAACCTGTTTGGCACACTCCTGTTTCAAGTTGAGCAATAGGGTATTTGACTAAAAAAAACTAATTAGTCCGTCAAACAGATTTCCAAAAAATACTAGACGTGTATTTTTTTCTTTTTCATATAAACAAAAATATTGACTAATATAAAAGGCAGCAAAGATCAGGAGTGGTGGCTGGTGACGTCACTGGTCGCTAAAAAGTGTAGCGTCCAGTGACGTCACACGAGTTTTCAACGCGCTGTGTCGTCTTCATTTTTTGTTTATACGAAAAAAGAAAAAATACGTGTCCAGTATTTTTTGGAAATCTGTCTGACGGACTAATTAGTTTTTTTAGTCAAATACCCTATAGTCAACTTTATTTTAATAATAACTAAATTTACATCAGAGTGACAAGAAGGGCACATTGCACTTTAGGACCGATGCCCGATGGGGCCGACGGGTTCTCGAGTGGCTACCACCCACCGGAAGACGCAGCGTGGATAGGTGCCCGACAAGGTGGACGGACGATCTGGTGAAGGTCAACCGCTGGATGCAGGAGACGCTGGACTGGTCGTCGTGGAGATCCTTGGGGGAGGCCTATGTCCAGCAGTGGACGTCTTTCGGCTGTAATGATGATCAGTACTAGAAGTATTGAAAAATATATAAAAGTGTTTTATATTTGTAGCCTAAACTAAACTTTATTGTATAGGAATTCAAATTATTATTCTAATGCTTTAAATTTTTCGAAAATAGATCGCGAACGCAGGATATGTAGGTATCTAGGTTGGCAACCCTACAATTTAAGGGCAACTAAAAATCCAGTGAAATTAATTTCTCGTCGACTACCAACGACCTTCGAGTCACCGTCGGTTAAACCCGTGACATAAAACAAGTTTATCGTACAAACAACTTTATAGTAAAGAAATTAGAATTTACTTTAACGTCGGTTCTTTCGAAATAATTTGATTTATTTGAGAAAATATTGGATTTAATTTAGGAATTACAATTGTTTGTACATAAAATGGTATTAAAGATGAGGTGATGGTTTTGACTTCTATTACCTTGGTGGCATAATAAATGGTAGCTACAGTAACCACTTTTTCTCTTTTAATGCCACTCCTAGGTCTGCCGAATAGAGCGGCAGGTTATATCTGACATCACAACATCGGCTGCCCGCAGAAATTACCACCCACCAGACAAAATCTTGCCGCCAAGCGAATCGTCGTGTTTCGGCATGATGACTGGTCTGAGCAGTTGTATTGCGATGTGTGTTGGATACGATGCGCCAAATGTTGTTGTGTCGGGAGTTTGGTCCTGGAGGGTCTCCAGATTCAATCTCCCTCTGGCTCAGCATCTTTGGTCGTGTTTTGTTTTAACATTGCATCACTTCGCTCAACTGCCTTCTTCCTTCCTATTTACTTCTTCCATAAACTAGCGTGCTTTACCATCAATGATTGCATCTCTGCTTACCATCAGAGATTACGGTCAAGCACTAGTTTATAATAATAAAAAAGACAGAATCAGGCGAGACCTGTCTCTGCCAGCAGTAGTGGTGACTATGCTGATGGAGAAAGAAAACCAAAGGGAAGTTGCTTCCTTCTGTAAGACCGTGAGGATCCAGAAGGAGGCTGCCGAGCCGCGTCATAAGAGAGCCGATCCCGCTCGGAGAAGTAGGCGAAGACAATCGCCTTGAAGCCTAATAAACGGAAATCCCGCCAATATCATTTAACGCAGGCGGCAACTGGTGGTCGCGATCGATTAGAGTGGGGACTCTGTGGGCCCACTGAGCCCTCAAGGAACCTCGCACAGATTTCATCTGCTGCCTTGAATAGTCAGGTTCGGGGAGACCCCTTTACATTCTCCCCAGAGATGTGCCCTAAGACGCGTTGTACAGAGGTGGTTCCAGATTGGTCTTTTGAGAGATAACAATGCCCCTTCCAAGTGCAGATGTTGAACACCGGGGTCGTTTAAGTAAGCTAAAAATCCCACTCTCCCTGGTCCACGGAATGGAAGGCAAAATCGGTTGAATGGACTACAAAGAAGTTTTATTGCAATGTTTAATTTTAGTCCGAATGGAATGTAATAGATAAGAAGACACCAATGTGTAACGTTCGCAAACTGATCTGATTCTGTCAAATGACATTCTTTTTTCTCTCTTGGGGTGGAAAATCGTCCTGGATGTCAACCGCCCTTGGCGGTGGACATCCAGGCAGTGTTTGAAGGTTATTTTATTTTTCACAATCCATTTTCCGAGTACCTGCCATTTTCTTCATGTATTATTGATTAAAAAAATTCTTGCTCTTTTATATCTTCATCAGTAACTAAAGGGCATACAAACTGCAAGTAATTCACTTCAATTGCTATCCAGAGCTCTGTGAGCCCAATATTCTGAATCATCAATCGATTGGCATGGCAAATTCCAGAAATGGATTGAGGATGGTGTTTGGTTTCATATTTTATTTGAGGGTAGAAGATCTGGAAACCCAAATTCTTCCAACTATATACCCCTCCCCCCCTCCCCACCCCTTTTATCCTTAATGTGCATCAGCCTTGAACAGCCGTGAATAGCACTGCACTGTTCTTCTGTTACCGCCATGGAGACCACACGTTACCCTGTTACACTTTGACACACCCATTTTTTGCGGATGAGAAATCATCAAATGACCTCTCCCGCTCTGGGCGGAGCAGTACCTAGGGCATGTCAACCTATTACTGGCTAAAACTTTCCCGTATTCCTTCACTTGCCGGTACGCCAGGGCCACGGTATCTACATATTTCGAATAACAAGCAGCTCTGGCAGGCATCGATCTTCATGGACGCCGTCACGATGTGCTGACATCTCTTTAAGGCGCTTTGAGACACCCTGATCTCACCACATCATCAACCTCTTTTTTTTATCGTCCCACTACTGGGCACTGGTCTCCTCTCATACAGAGAAGGATTGAGCGTAAGCGATCTCACCACATAAATTCTACTAATTCATGTGAACACTTGTAAACTCATTGCCCGTTCTAATTACCACTGCTCGCGCCGTTGAGAGAGAATCAATTCCCTGTTCGACTAAAGACTGCCGGCGTGTACCTTGTGTATGGTGAATCCAGCTGGATGGTGGTTGTCAAGGGGTCCAGGCCCCTTAACCACCACCAAAGGTATATTATACTCAAACGATTATAGGATGTTAAATGACCACATGGTCCTGAAATGAACTCTAGTATAATATTCTCATATATTAATATGTGCACCTATTGATGACTCAACGCCTCACGCGGCGCGTGCTGCACTATTGATATTAAATATTTAAGTACATAATAAAACAGTCCCACTTAATTTCTTTACCATTAAAACAAAATTGATATTTGAACGTGAAACGTCAATTTAAAATGTAAATAACATTTAAGTAAACGCAGAATAATTGGAACAAGGATATGAAATGTTTTCCGATGTTATTCCGAATTGTGGGAACCATATTAAGCGGCGTGTTTCCTTGAAAATAATATTGGAACAGTGAGTAAAGTCAGGAACGCTGTAGCCCAGTGGTGACAGCTGCCAATTACGAGTGAATGGTCGTAGATTAAAAGCCACATAGGTGCTTTGTGTAAACTATTTAATCAAGGCGTGAATTTAACGTGACGACAAACTTATCTACAGTGTAGCTCTATAACTACACACATCAAAAGTGTCTAGGGATCAACATATATTTTTGCAATAACTTTTCTCCTGATTGATATTAATTAAAATTTTCTTTAAGGATTCATCAAATAAAGTGTTTTCGTTTGTCACAGTAACGATAAACCAAGTCACCTTTGCATTAATAAAGAAATTTGCCATTTTCCTAATAAAGGGATATTTGACATTTGAACCACTAACACAAAAGTTCGAAAAAAAGACTGAAATAACAGTTTTCTCTAAAATTTTATTGGGTAACTTAAACAATTAATAATCCGTGTTTCTACCGCGAACACTAACAACACAAGAACATCGGTTTGGCATACTCAAAATGAGTTCATCCAAATCACGCTGTGGAATGGCCGCCCATGTTCGTTGCAACAACAAAAAAAGGTCTTCTTGCGACTGGATACCCTCCATATTCGGTAGAGCTCTTCTCTGTAGCATATCCCATGCATGCTCAATCGGGTTCAAGTCTGGCGACTGAGCAGGCCAGGGCAGGACATTGATGTTAGCTGCGGCGAGAGTCTGTCTTACAACTCTTGCGGTGTGCGGTCGTGCATTATCATGCATTAACTGAAATAAGGGACCGATTTGCACTTGTAGAGGAACGATGACGTCTGATACAATCGTTTCAGCATAAATTTGAGCGTTGAGGTTGCCTCTGATCCAAATCAACTCAGTTCTTCCGCCGATCCAAATACCCGCCCATACCATGATGGTTCCACCACTATAAGGATGGACTTCCTGGCAGGATTTTAATCGCTGTTGGCGTCCAGGGGTTCTCCAGTGTCGTATACGTCTTGTATCCGGTCTCATACCAAAACGAGACTCATCAGAAAAGCACACGAAACGCCATTGTTCTTCTGCCCAATTTCTGTGTTCAAGAGCCCATTGATATCGAATCCTACGATTGTGCATTGCTATAGGTGGTACCCGTAGCGGTCTTCGGGAATGAAGGTTCACTTCATGCAAGCGGTTTCTGACTGTTTGGTCGCTAATTAAGTTCCCTGAAGAGTGATGAAGCCTCACGGCTAACATCATGGCGGTTATTGTTGGAGCTCTTCGAGTTAAGATTTGAATGTATCGGTCTTGTCTCCGTGTGGTGCAGCGATACCGTCCTCCATGGCGCTCAGCCACGGTACCAGTGCTTCGGTAACGTGTCCAAAGTCGACTGATAACACTCTGACTTGTATTCAGAGCTAAAGCCACAGTACGTTGCCGGGAACCAGCTTCTATCATTCCCACGGCTCTGAGCATTTCTTCCCTGCTTAAATGACGTCGCCGCTCCATAATAACGTTGGTTTTAATCAGTAGTAGGGAAACAGTAGCACTAATAATGTCTTCAATGCGTTGTATGTTTTTAAAGGGAAAATATTGACAGCTGATTTTCATCTTTTACTCGAATTTGATTCACAGTTCCTGATTCAAATTATGAAATGCACCAAAAAGGATCCATATAAATTTATAAAATCATAAATTCATTACAAAGCCACATCTCAATCTCAAGAAATCCGCATAAAAATGCTTGATCCCTAGACACTTTTGATGTGTGTATGTCACCGCGAAAGCTTAAGGTAAAGTGAGTTTGGGGTGAGTTCTCATTCCAACTAATGCTAGCGGTTGACACTATTGACAGATCACTCTAAACTCACTTCACCCTCCTGTGATCTCCAAAGGAGATCGTTACTATAGCCGTCTTAACCCTCCTGCTACCTCTGAGGAAGGCCGTTGCTGCTGCCGTCTCCAACCTTTCACAATGAATTTTTTACGCATCGATCGGTTGATTAAGGGCAAACCTCCACTGGTGGACCTATAATCTGCAGTGGACAGTTTGTGGCTGCTTAACCCTACCACAATCATTTCAACAAGTTCTGTGCTTTTCCCATCCTTTTAAATAACACTCGTGCTCAAGCACAACTTATAAAAAAGAGGGAATTGGTTGAGATAAAGAATTTATTTTCAAAAAAAAAAAGGTTATAAAAATAATTATGAAAATGAAATATGAATGATATGAGGTGACAGAGACAAACAGCGTCAGGGGAAAACAGCGGTAGCAATGGCCTCCCTTGGAGGTCGTAGGAGGTTGGAGACGGCAGCAACAACGGCCTCCTTCAAAGGTCGTAAGAGGGTGAAAACGGTTTGAGAAGCCTCAGGACAGCCCAGACTCTATTGGTATGGTAGCTTCGTTATTGGAAGCCAGATTTCTCTAGATACCTCGGAAATTGGAAATTTCAAAATCATGCCAATGGAAAATTAATAATTTTAAATTTGAAGGAGTTTGGATAACAAATCGGATAAAAAAAAAACAAGCCATCAAGAATGGAATGGAATGTGTATTATGATCTGTACGAATAAATGAAAAATAAGTATGATTACAAATAAGTGTGATTATACTTACATTAGATTACAAAGTATATTAATTATATAAAGATGAAAGCCTGTAGATAAAAAAGAAACAAATATTGTCTATGTTCAGTTACTGGCGCGGTCTCTTAACATCTGTCAGTCTTATGACAGATCAAGTTCTCTTAAACGCTTTCACATGAGAATTTACGGTTAATCGTTCGCACGTGTTCTTGGCAAAATTGTGGCGTCTATCCCACAAAGGCCATTAATCAAGAATTGAATTGAATTGAGAATTTACAGATTAAATCGCCTGATTCTTCATATTACCACAATAAAATTCTCTTCCACATCGATATCACGAACAGCCGCGTTCCGACCGCGAAAATATCGAAAAGTAAATTAGGCCGAGACACTGTCATACACATTAATGAAATTCATAAATTCATGAACATGGCACACTGGATGTGCCATCAAATATTCAACGTCGGTGCGCTCGTGTGTAATCAGAATATTAAAAATGTTTTCTTTTCATATGTAATATAATGATTTTTATTCGCTATGTCTTTCTAATATCGATAAGGTTTATTTCTGGAATTCGCGTGGGCTGGTCTACCCTGTAAAATTAAGCCATGTCTGCTCCAATTTATCTGATATTTCATTGTTTCGTTGATATATAAAAGACTTTTTGGACTGATTGACAGATCTTTGTTTTAAGGCATTAAACACACAATTAGTATTTTGGAGTACACTCATGAATTAGAAATTTTGGTCGCTGAGAATGAATATGAAAAGGCGACCCCCGTGGCGCAGCGGTCAACACGCCCGCCTGCGACGTGGAGGCCCCGGGTTCGATCCTCGGCCAGGTCATGATGGACAACGATGTTTTCCTGGTTGGCTTGGATCTTGGATGTTTATCTAAGTATATATGTATTTATTATGTCGATGTCGCCTTCGGGTTGTGGAGGTCAGACGGAAGTCGCTTCACGGAAAATGTCGAAGTTTAGCCATATCAGCAGTTAGATAGGTAAAGCGGACCCCAGACTCCAATGCTGAAAAAAGCTTCGGATGCGACTGGGATTAACGCTGAGATGATGATGATATGTATTTATTATAAATATAGTATCATTGAGTTAGTATCCCATAACACAAATCTCGAGTCTCGAACTTACTTTGGGGCTAGCTCCATCTGTGTGATCTGTAAAAAAAAAAAAAGCGCCCGGTCTTTCAATGAGACCATCACCTTTATATAGAAGCAACAGCTTGCCTTATAGATATTAGGTACATGTAATATTTCTTAAGGAACAGGCATTTGAATTGTTACTGAGGAAGACGAAGGATTCTATTAAAATGATGATTTAGCTATTTTTGCCTACACTTTAAATATAGTTGTTTTAATTATTACTAGTGACCCGCCCCGGCTTCGCATGGGTGCATGTATTTATAAATATTCCTCTTGAATCACTCCATTTAAAAAAATCGCAACAAAATCCGTTGCGTAGTTTTAAAATTTTAAGTATACATACAGATCAGAGTAAGCGACTTTGTTTTATACTACATAACGGTCGCCCGCATTTCCGCCCGCGTGGATGTCGGTTACCTTTGCAAAACGCCTACCCAGGAAAGACACGATCAGCAAAATGATTCCCAAGTCAATTCATAGACACCGATACTAACATCGACGACGCAGTCATTTCCGCAGGCTGCATAGATCGTCTTTATGAGGATGTTAAAGTTGTTATTGATGAAAATATTTAAATGCAATTAATACAAAGTTTTCACTTCTGCCAGTCCCAGGGTGCAATCTATTGTTTTAGGATAGATAACTAAAGTGATTATCGTAGAGCTTCTCTATAAACAACATTTGAAGTTAAATTATTTTCAGGTAACAAAATATACTGATGATCGGGAGCCCCGACCTGTGGTAGGGCAACGTAAAGTTGCCCATGCGTAAAACATTCTTTACGTAAATTCCTACTAATTTGAATGTTTGGCCCTGGGATTTGCTTATTGTTAGTGCGAAAGGAAATTTTATTGGAATTTTAGTATTTTGAGAGTATAAGCAAATCAGTAGCAATCATGGGTATTCTTGCCATATGAGCTAATTCACCAGTTGCAGGGCCGGTGATAATCTTCGCTTCTATTAAACTATCTTTTAGCTCCTTAATAGGAAGTCTCGTGCCATTACAAGTGTTGGGAGGGCTTAAATTTCTGAGAAGCATCAACTTTTAACGACAGTTCATGAGGTGATAGCCCAGCGGGGTTCAGAGAATTTAAAAATTCCTGGGGGTAGTGCACTGCGTCCTCGATGTTAGTGACGGTGTCTATGGATTTATAGCACTGAACTTCACCCGGTACTTTCTGCATAATTAAATTGTTTATTTCGTTGACTGTTTCATTCCTGCGATTCCAATTGCTCTACAACACAGCCAACGCAAATCATTTTGATGTAAGTTTTCGATGTCAGGATATATAGCATCTATCAGAGTATCTAAATTATGGACTATTTGGCCTAGAGACTCGTCCAAAGTAACTGCATAATCGGTGCCCAAATTCAAAGATGGAAAAATTTCTTCTCCAAGTTTCAGCAGCTGTTGTGGAAAATTGCTATACGTATTTCCATGTAGATGAGCTCTCATATTGGTGCGCAACTTTAAATGTTGAACAGATGTCCAAAGTTGAGGCGATTTTAATCATGCCTTCATAATATCTGCTCGCGTACCTCTGTTGACGACTGGAAGTGTTTGTAGGAAATCTCCAGCAAATACAAAAGTGATACCACACATGACATTAGCAGAGCTTCGGAGGTCTTTTAAAGTACGGTCCACGGCCTCCACATGAGCTCTATGACTCATGATGCATTCATCCCAAATTACCAACGACGCATCTTGCAGTAACTTACCAAGAGACCCATTTTTCCAGATAGAACACGTAGACCGTTGATCTATAGAACTCGTTGATTTGTATTTAGCGATAATTTCGCCATAACTTTAAAACCAAACGTCCAATTTTAATAATTCAAAGACCAAATATTGTATGCATAAACTGTACTCAGTAATGAAATTATTTATTTTGATAAGGATTAATAGCATCAGTAAAATAAATGCGTTTAATTGTAGTCCAAAAAAAAATCAAGATTTTTAAATAAAAAAGTGGTTGTTGTGTCTCACTCGACATAGATAGGTATAGTGTGTCGCGGACTTTTTTGTAGATATTTATAAGATTTACAATTAATTACAACATTTTATGGTTCTATCTTTTATAGTTTAAGCAGCGTACGCAAAATAAGTAACTTTTCTGGTTGTTTTTTTACACCTTGTGTTCAAAACACCCAAATTTTATTCGAATGGTGAAAGAAATCTTGGAAAATGGTCCAGTAGTTTTTCAGCCTATTCATTATAACCAAACATACAAACAAAGTTTTCCGCTTTATAATATTAGTATAGATTATTCCTCATAAGATAGCAAAGTGACATACGATCTATTGATCACTACTTTTATTTTTTATTTATTCACAAAGCCACAACAATTTAACTAACACTAAAATGTATAAGTAATACGTATATGTATACAATATGTAAAGAAAACCCTGTCTGATCCGTGAAGGTATTGTTAGGTATCGATAACTGATTCTACTAATGCATAAAGCCGGGCTAAACTTAAAAAAAAAACAAACTCCCTAAAAAAATAAATATTCTTTCGCAAAAAGAGGTAACTTAATACATGTGCGGTAAGCAATCCTAACGCGGGCGGCGGGGGGCAGGGCACGCGGCACGTGGTCGCGTCGCTATTCGCTCATAACGATAACGGTGTTGTCACTTTTTTAAAAATTACCAAATTTCGGGGAAATAGGAATTAATTCCCGGGAAAAAAAGATTATTTCAAAATTCATTAGTATTGTTACTATGATGATTATGTAAAAGTTTTTATTTTATTTGGTCAAGTGTTTACCTAACCTTTATTATCCTTACGGGTCGGACAGGGCTTTCTTTACATATTGTATAAATAAAAGAAAAAGAGAAAATTTCTCCATGTAATTTTATTACTTTCGCACTAAAGCCGCTAAATCTAAAGCCTTGCCCGTGTTTGCGGGTTCCTAGCACTATTTTTAGCAAGACGCTGCACTGCGAGCGCTTGGCGCTCGACTGTCGTGCGTCTCAGCGTTTAACTGAGCTGAGGTGGCTTGCTCATTGGGTATCAAGAAATTCATAGATTTGATATAAAGGCCCCCCTAAAGAGTGATGGCGAAGTTACTTGTCCAAGAGTCCGTTTCTCCGGCCGGCCAAGGAATTCATGTAACAAAGTTGCAATTTCCTATAATACAGCAAGTTCAACACAAATATCGTATAGACACAGGCCCCGTAAACTCGACCTAGCCAGAAAAGAAAACAAGAAATCCATTACGTATTCCAAACAACTTTTTTTTTATTGGCAACATGTTAAATACGACTCGAGGAAGTGGCCTACGTTTGTTTAGGACTAGTCAAATAACCTAGCAAAACAATCTTACAGAATGTCATCCGAAAAAATGTCTTAATACCATTATAGTCCTTATGTGATTTGAAATAAGGGTGGATTCATTTTTGTGGTTGGTTTGTGAGATGTGGTAGTAAGTAGGTGGGTAAGTCAAGACTTGATAGAATTAAAATATAAGTAGCAAATGTTAGTGTATCTATTTGAGAAGTGTTTGTTTTATTTCTGGATGCTTTCAGAGTCTATATACGGTGTCAGATGTCATCACGAAGTGATGCTAGTCATGTTAATGTTGCCAGTTACTGGCTTTTTATTGTATTGGAAGGTAGGAATTTACCATGCGTCAAGATGTCACCTGGCCACTTTGGATTCAGTGGAGAGGTGTGCGAAGAGACTGATTGGTGACCCTGATTTAACTCGAGATGGTCTCCAAAGCCTAGAGCACAGGCGTAGAGTAGCCAGCCTTTTGGTGTTCTATAGGATGCATTTTGGGGAGTGTGTGAGGGAATTGCATGATTTAATTCCTCCATCTCCGTTCCATCATCGGACGACGTACGGCTAGTTTCCACCCTTACGTTGTTAACACCACTACGATCCGGACGAAGCGTTTCGCCTCCTCCTTTATACCGCGTACATCGAGGGACTGGGACAATTTGCCAGCTTCGGTGTTTCCGATAGGCTCTTAATAAACTAGTGCGCTTTACCATCAGGCGGGATTGCGGTCAAGCGCTAGTTTATAATTTATAAAAAAAAAAGATTGACAGACAAGGCATATTCATTTTGACAAGTTACTTCACAAAATATATTTGTTTACTCATAACGAAGGTATAATGTGAAGTATATAAGCACCCTGATTGCAAAGCACGCTATTACTATCAATTTGAATCATTTTGAACCTTATTGCTAATCCGTTGCTCCATATGCAAACGAACCCTCAACATACAACATACAAGACGTGTGTCTTCACACGAGATTGAAGCACATAGTAGGCTATTTGACAGTATTCATTTTTTTGTGATTTTTTGCTTTAATTGCATAAAATGAGGGTTCTTTATGTCATTTACATGAGTTTTAATAAAAAATAATAACAATAATTATATCCAAAACACAAAAATATATTTAGCTTTTTGTTTTTCGCGCCAGGCATTGTGAAACGATCCGGATTGGCTAATGTCGCGATGACGTCATACGCGCATCAACGCTTGTTTTCGGCAAACTTATAAACTGTTTTTCAGGGGTTTTTATCGATTTATTTGTACAACCCGGTACAGCACACCACTTGTAAACCATTTTATTAGATAACAACAACAAATAATAAATAGAAACAAACACCACTGAGAACCGGAAACCGCTTGTGACGTCACTTACAAAGTGCGGCGCCATATTGCTGCGTAAATCGTTTTCGCGGCTTATTTGTATTTGGATTTTTTTTTGCATATTTACCATCTATGTACCATCTAGCATTGAGGTCAAATACTGCACTTAGTGTACTGCGCTAATGTATAGCTTGTCTATAAATTCGTGAAAATGGATGTTTCAGAAATAAGGTTTAAAATGGGGAACACAGAACACTAAATCTTACTAAGTACTAGTCAAGGAACTTCTATCTAAACTGGAATGTGAACTATCGCTCAAAACGCGGTCCGAGGGAGATAGCTTCACAGTAGCCCTCTGTCCTTGTTGTGTAGGGTAACTATTACAATGGAATTTATAAGGAATGTACGTAAAACATTTTTTTTTTCACTTATATTACCTGAGTTTTAATGAACATTTAGACATGGATACGACCATTTAAATTCATTATTGAATTTTACAAATGGATGAATAAATTGATGATGTACGGACGACATCAGGTCAATCTATCCGAAACTGTACCTTTAGATAAATAAAATTCATCCATCATCATCCCAGCGTTAATCCCAGTCGCATCCGAAGCCTTTTCAGCTTTGGAGTCTGGGGTTCGCTTTACCAGTCCAACTGCTGATATGGCTAAACTTCGACATTTTCCATGAAGCGACTGCCGTCTGATCTCCACAACCCGAAGGCGATATCGAAGCATTGCAGTTAGACCAATTGTAGGATTTTTGAGGGCTCCAACAACCCGTAACGACTGCCACAAGATGTTCGTAGGGCAACCCGGACCAACGGCTTAACGTGCTTTCCGAGGCACGACCAGACCAGTACAAATATTCATATTCATGCATACAAATACTTGCACTGTGCGGGGATCGAACCCGCGCCACCGTGCGCAGCGGCCGCATCCGTTACCGCTACGCCACGGAGGCTGTCCTTTAGATAAATAAAATATCTACAAGAAAGTAGAATTTAATGTCATTGTAAATACCCAATAAAAGTCACTTACTTATTATGCACACAATGATTAAGTGCACATTTATTAATTATTCCGAAATTTATGGTTACCCTACATACAAACAAAATAACTTGTATATGATTACCGCAAAACCTTACATAAAGAATGATATTCCGCATCCAGAGTATGACTCACTATTGCAGACATTAATGGCACCCTTTTTCACCAACTTTTTTCAAATCAAAATTGTTGGTTTCAAAGAAAATTACAAAAAATAAATACGGGTACAATTAGAAAGAGACAGAGGGCTACTGGGACGCTTTCTTCCTCGGACCGTGTTCTCTTCAAATAAAGTTTTATTTCCGATCGACCTTATTGCTCTTGCGATAGTCTTGTTTTAAATGAGAGACTTATGCAACTTCACATTCCTGTTTAGATAGAATTTCCTTGGTACACGTACATCGGATCACATCGCCAGTCATCGATTTGTTATGTGAGTTTTTATTTGTGAAATTTGTATTAATTTTCAATTCTATTTAAACAAAACATCGAAGAAATGTGTTAAATATGAGAAAAACAAACCGGAGTGGAGCTCGGGAAAATATTTTTAAAGTTTATTATCAATGTTTGTTAGTACACCAAGCTGAACAAATCATATCAAATATGGATGATATTTATGCTTGCACAGTTGCTGCTAAAACAGGTGTTTAATCATGTTACTATTTGTTTTTATCTACTGGAAGTTTCAAATTCACTAAGTAAACCATTTTAAGACTAAAATGAGGATTGTTTACATTGCGCATTTGTAGGTTAGGTTGGAAATATAAGTAGACCATAGTCTAGCAGTTTTGATAATTTAGGTGATTTAATTTACCGCTGATTTTAAAAATGAATTATATCATGTTCGGAATTAAAAATTAGTGCTATCCATCTTCTGATAGAAATTACATAATATTATTTTTAATCTTTCAGGGAAATGTGAGAGTAAACACTTTATCAAGATATGTGGGCTGTTCCCAGTAGTCTTACCCAGTAGTCTTACCAGTAGTACTAATGGGAGTTTTCTTCCCAATAGACTTACTAGTAAGACTACAGGGAACTTTGTTCCCAGTAGATTTACCAGTAAAACAAAACAATATTATAATGTAGACCTAAAAATTTATAGATGTTCCTTATGGTTACGGTCTCGTGTCTCCCCTGATGGCTCCCCTAGGGGAGACATCAGGATTTTAAATCCTATTGTCTCCCCTAGGCGGGGGAGACATCAGAACTTGCTAATAAATTATATTATTTCGGTCTCGTGTCTCCCCTGGCGGCTCCCCTCGGGGAGACATCAGGATTTTAAATCTTCTTGTCTCCCCTAGGTGGGGGACAGATTCGCTTTACGGCAGAAGTACAGTCAACTGGTAGTTGTGAAATTTTTCACACCTCAGAATTGTCAGGAGGCAAAATAACTTAGACTTTTTTCACAAATTCCAACAAAAACATGCATATTTTATTTCTGAAACTTATCTTTAACTATTTATTTCTTTCATAAATAAAAATAAAGTACCAGGACAGCATAAATCAAACGAGTATACCGAGTTTTTACCAGAACTAGTATAACCTAGCCTATCGCCCCGTGCCCGCTTGACGTTGAGTTTCGGGACACTCTGTATATTGTTACATATTTCGTTGTTCTATGTTTTATTTACAATTTTCTTACAGCTAAAATATACATACAATTCTTGCCGACGGCAATGGCAACATTGGCTGTGCCGCTCACCTAGTTTGGTTTCGGTCTATGGCTATTTTAGCGATTTTGAGGCAGAACCGCATCAGATACGGCCTGGAGTGCTTGTCTGCCATAATTCCGGCAATGGTCGTTTCCGACAAATTGGTTCCTGTACTTACTTCCAGGTCGTATCTGTCGCAGCTATGCCTCGGGCATTCGAACAAAAGATGTTGTATCGTTTCTAATGCCTGTGTATCACACACACACAGGCTGGACTACTTTTCAACTTAAACTTGTGCAGGTACGCGGCGAAGCCGCCGTGACCCATCAGAATTTGTGCCCAGATAGACGTCCTGTCGAGGCTCTTCAGGAACTTGCGCGCGCACCACGTCGGGGAAGAACATCCGCGTGACCTCAGGCGTGGCCCCGCCGGTGTACCTCCCATTCCAGACAGCTACTGTCAAACGTCGCTTGACGTATGAGACTGGACACCTGTCATACGCTGGGGCGACCCTGGACTGAGTCGCCGCCTGCCTTGCCAACTAGTCGGCGCGCTCATTGCCAGGGATCCCGACATGAGCTTTCACCCAAAAGAACCGGAGGATTTTACCTCTCCCCTCTTGCTCCCAAATATTCTTACGAATATGGGTAGCAAGGGGATGGTGCGTTTCCGGGTTTCGGATCAAGTCGAGCGAGGACCGGGAGTCGCTGAGCACCGCCGCGCAGTCGAAGCCTCTCAGGACAACCAGGTCCGTAGCCCTGGCTATCGCGAGCAGCTCCGCCTGAAAGACGGTACACATCGACTTCTCAGTCCGAATCTCGGACCCATCCCGCCTGTATGAATATACATACCCCTTCATCCGATTTACTACCGTCAGTGTAAATCAGATGAGCGGGGAGCTGTAGCTGGGCCACAGTTTCGGGTAGCATATTCTCCGGACACTGGTATTCAACATCTGGCTCACTCCTCCACTCCACTGGGGTGAGGGGCCTCCGTAAAGGCCCTTCGCTCCTCCAGTTCGCGGGATTCCAGCTCTTCGATCGGACGTCCCCGTTTGCACTCAAACAGCCGGGCGACTTCCAACACTCGAAGATCGAGCGGGAGGAGACCCGACAGCGTGAGCGTTGCATTGTGCGAGACGAGCGATCGACTGTGCAAAGCCCCGCTGGACGGTAGCAAAAGTTCTTTGCACAGAGATCTTCTCGGCGGCCTTCGTCCAGGAGCTCGCGCCGTACAGGATCGTCGGTTCGACGACAGCGTTGTATATCGTCCTGATGATCTCCGGACACAAGTCCCAATCCACCCGAGCCATCGGCGACAGTTTCCTATAAAGGTTAGTTGCCTTGCAACAAGCATATGAGATATGCTTGTTGAAGGTCAACTTACTGTCGACGATGACTCCGAGGATCTTGAGCTCGGTCACCATCGAGATGTCAACGCCACCCATCTGCACGACCGGAGTGTCATATTTAAGTTTAAGCTTGCGCGTAACAACCATCGCCTGGGTTTTTTCCGGCGGAGGTAGGTTGTATTTCAAGACTAAGTAACTACTTATTACATTCGATATTATGGTTTTTATTAAAAATGAACCTATTAATAATATTTCTTTATTTCGGGCAATTAGGTAATAATATAAATTAATTACTACATTATAATTATACAAATAGAAAATAATTACTCATACAATTACTATTTTTGGTTTTTCTGTTCTCATAACTTTTTAATTTTTACTGTCGGTAAACTCCGAGGTCTATGTGTTATTGTTACTTTTTACAGTAGTACTACTGGGAAAAATTGGCCCCAATATGACAACCGCGAAGTCTTACTATGAGTAAGTCTATTGGGAAGAAAACTCCCATTAGTACTACTAGTAAGACTACTGGGTAAAACTACTGGGAACAGCCCTAATTTTTGCGTCGAGAATCGAACATCACACTATAGTTATAGTTCAACGTTTTCTCGAAATACCGCACACGATGGATGCTCATAGGATGAGAAGACACCTCAACTATCCGAAACTTCGGCCCCGCTTCCTGGCGTTTCCCCTATATACATAAAAATATTTTACTCGTTATAGCGCCATTTTATAGATCTGGTCCTGGAAGTCGAATTCAGCTCGCAGTTCTCCCGTCAGGTTGATGTTATTGTTTATGAACACGGGTTCCTTGATCAGCTGGTAGTTGAGCTGTTTCACATCCGCCGCTGGCCAGTCCGATTGATTGTCACAAAGCGGGTGGCTGGAAAACATCACATTTTTTAAAAATATTATCGTCGGTAACAGGAAGATATCACGATATCATACATTTACATAGGACTGCCTCTGAGTTCCACCATCAAAACTCTTACCTGCATCGCATAAAATTGACAAAAAACGTTGTCATCCAGTATTTCATGAGGTCGTCCCTGGTTCTAGGCGGAAAAGACTTTTCGTCCGGATCCATAAAAGAATTCACGCGTAACACAAATGTCTGGTCCTCAATGTGAGCCGCTCCTCCTGTGTATGTTAGCATTTTAAGAAACTTCAAAGCATTAAATTCGCTGACGAAGTCAAACCGATATCTGTAGATGGGCGACGCTCCAAGTGAAGCTGTCCACTCCGCCAACTTGAACGCAGGGTATGTGAAGAACGAATTTGTACAGTATTTGATAAACTTGTCCACTGTTGCACCTCCTTCGAAATATTTATCAATCGTTATCTGTGACAGACGGAGCGCTTCACTTTCAGACACTGAATAAGTAATGTTTGGTGGTAGAATTGCTATAGGATTCTTGTTTATTAGCCCAAGGAAGTCCAAATATTCGATTCTTGGTTTAAAGGCCTGGCATTCAATGCTTGTAGTGCCCACGATCATTGGAAGGTCCATCGCTCGACCACGTTTTATAAGGTTTGCGGGATAATCATCCAGGATGCGAGTGACTCCTGGACGTTCTGGTTCAACAACAGGAACGAAGGAAACTAGACCTGTCTTAAACTGTACGATCCTGTTGGCCTCCATGATTTTATCAAGAGGTGTGTGTATGAGTTGTTCGTGGATTTTATCAGCGTCAGTAGAGTTTATGCCTAGGTATCCCAGAAACATGGTCGCAACAGATTGAGCGTAGGCAGGCGAGGTCGTGTAGAAACCGGCGTTACCCACACCGCTCATCAATATTACTCTGCAACAAATACAAAGATATGAGAGAAATAGAAGTACTAATCAAATATATCCAAATACACTTCTCATCAAAAAAATCGAAACAGCTTACGAGTTTATGTTATGTAAGGATTATCAGAAAGATATATGTTCTATGTTACTGGTTTGGTTCCCCCAGTGGACCATTGTGCGTGTAGAAATATTGAATATTGAAATAATTATAATTATGTCATAATATGTCGTTTATTAGTGAAAAAAGAGGTTATAAAATCCTAATGTTAATGTTCTAAATTCAAATTAAATTTTCATAGGATTGGTATTTGGTAACGAGTAGGTAATTTTTGCCCTGTATGGAGTATGAAGGACATGAATTAAACATTACATGTAAATGAAAAAAAAAAACTAGGAAAAGTTCATTTAGTAACTGGTATTCCCTGCCCGAGCTCTTATGACTGCTTCCATGCGGTTCTTCATGGATCGGATGAGAGTGACAATCAAATGTTGAGGCATTTCATTCCATTCTTCTTGGATCGCATGCTGCAGCTGGCTGAGTGATTCCGAGGCCGGATTTCTAGCACGAACACGTCTCTTTAACTTATCCCATAAATATTAGATGGGATTCAGGACCGGGCTTCTTGCTGGCCATTCTATAATGGGGATACCGACTCCGGCAAGATAATCTCATACGACGCCCGCGCCAATATGAAGCCGTTGCCAATAAAATGTGCATAGGGCATCACGTGAGGCTCAAGACACTGTTCGACGTACCGATGACAGTTTAGGGCAGGCAGACGTGGCCCAGACACTGACACTAGCTTTGTCTTACTTTCGGCGTTGATTCCTCCCCAAACCGTCCACGAACCGCCACCGTAGATGACATTCTCTTCAATACAGCATTGTGCAAAGCGTTCTCCATTCTTTTATAGACCTTGTTTCTTCCGTCGTTACTATGCAGCATAGTTTTATACTCATCAGAGAAGAGGACTTTACTCCATTGGACGTATGACCAATTTAGGTGCTCACGTGCAAAGCTAAGCCGTGCTGTCCGATGGTCTGCAGTTAATTTCGGCCCGTTTGCTGGTTTGTGCGGTACCGATCCACGTTCCTTCAACCTTCTTCTAAGTGTAGAGTCACTTACAGCCACACCACGTACAACATGAAGCTGCTGTTCATCATCTCGCTCCGAAGTAACGTGATTCCTGCCAGATCCTAAACGGCGCGTGAACAAACCAGTCTCCCGATAGCGTTTGTAGACTCTATGAACAGATGGTAGATGCAATCTTTCAGCGACAATACGCTGACTAAGTCCAGAATCCAGTAATGCCACCACTTGGACGGCCTCTGCTGGTAACGTGTCCATGCTTTACAAAAAATTAAAACTGTTTCAGACGTGTCGAAGCCGCAGCAAACAAAAAAAGAACAAAAGCTTTCAAGATAAACTCAAAATTTTAGTTTACAAAGGTGAAATGTACTCTAACTCTACAAACATTTGAAAACAGTGATACATTTCGTTTGTGGATAAACAAATGAAATTCTAATTTTGAATTTAAAATTTTCGTTTTTCCTTTCCGGACCTTTTTAATGGCCAAACCAATGTGCTTTTTTTTCATGTAATAAATACTCTTTTGTGTAAAATTAGGATAGAAACCATAAAAAGGGAAGTGTTTCGATTTTTCTGATGAGAAGTGTATATCAGGTCTAGTTCTACCATGCTTACCTTTTCAGTAGCCCCACAGAGGCTTTAGATAGTGAGACTAGATGCGCGGCGACTGAGCCGCAACTCTGTCCTGCCAGGGTGACGTTTTCAGGGTCTCCGCCGAAGGCCCGCGCGTTCCTCTGCACCCATTTGAGCAAAGTGATGGCGTCCCGAAGCCCGTTATTACCAGGCACCGACGTAGAGTTCAGTGAGAGATATCCGAACACGTTGATTCTATAAAATTAAAAAAAAAATGCGCTCTAAGTTTTTTCATGTGCCAAATGTGTTTTCGGTGTGCCAAAGTCACATACCATACGCAAATGAAAGGTACCTACGGAAGTAAATTATGCACATAAAATGGTGATTAAAATTCAATTTCAATGTTTATCTTATTTTTCGGTGTTTACACACATCTGTACTCGATATACACCTGTATATTATGTTTATAGAGGCACCAGCTGTTACTTACCTGTAATTAAAAGTGATGACAATAACACCTTTGCTGACTAAATATTCTGGCCCATGAACATCTGAGTTACCCGAACCAATTTGAAAACCTCCGCCATGTATGAAAACAAGGATGGGGAGACCAGTTTTTTGGCATATGGACTTTGACCGTCGGTCGTAGACATCGAGGGGAACGTGGACGTTGGTGAAGATACAAGATTCGCTCATGCCCACTGGCCTGGCCATACGTCCGTATATCTCGTCATACTGGGGACAGATGGGACCCTCCTCTGTGGCTAGTAGGACACCGGGCCAGGGATCTAATGGTTGTAATTCCTGGAACGAATTAAAATCAATTTGATTAAAAAACACACTAAGAATTTCTCTTGTATCGTGGGTGCGTTTACAAACATATAAACAGCAGGCATACACAAACAGCCAGACCCGGAAAAACTACTTGTAGGTCATACAAATATACCTCTCCCGCTCTAGGCGGAGCAGAAGGGCGTGTCAGACTTTTACTAAATAAAACCCACACGTGTTCCTTCATTTGCCTCAGTGCCAGGGCCACGGATTCTCGTTCCACCAACCTGCAGCCCTGGCCGAGACATCGGTCTACGTGGAACCCGTCACGATGTGCTAACATCTTTTTGCCTGGCCTGGTCCTTGCCGGGCGGTGAGCTGCCCACTGCTCTCCACCCGCAAGCCTGCGCCTACGGTGGCCAGGGAGCCATGAGGACCATGCCGGGCAGACCTCCACCGTAAGCTTCACCACTAATCTTATATTTAAAATTCAGTTTGTGAAAAGGGGAATAGGCGTCGGTGTACCTTAAACCGTAGCTCTCGCAGTGGCTGCTTTGCATACGGCATTCCCCTGAAGCTGGCGTACTTAACATTTTCCTCCGCGGTCCGGACACTCCCACAAACCAATCCAGAGTCGATGCGTGTGACCACGTCACAGTCCAAAGATCTTTTTTTATTCACTGAGAACGTCGGCCTTTCTGGAAGATGTACATTAACAATGTAAAGACCCTAAAGTTATTGGAATGGGAAATTTAAAGACACCTCTCTGATTTTAGTTGGAAACTATATCTACGTACCACGAGATATTAATGAGATAAAAGATATTGAAAAAAACTATGTTAAAATTCATATCCAAGATGACTGCCACCACAAAATGGCGTTAAATTATATTACATTTTTTTTTCACATTAAAGCTGTTATACCTACCGTCTCATTTTTGTGGCTATTTTTGCACAAATTTTGTTTTTTTTTTTATTTTGTGTCGGCAGATTTTCAAATATCATGAGCAATGAGCTGTCAATGGTGTCAATTGACACCTCACTCCAGACTCACATAACTTAAGTTTTCACTGAGACATGGTTACAGAAACATACTGTAGATATAGATGTTACCGGCCAAACCCGATTTCAGGACAAACTAGTTTTGTCTAGGCTAAACTAGTTCTTCCTAGACGCGATAGAATAAACCAGTTTAGGCTAGTCCAAAATAAATTGTCCTAAGCCCGATAGGATAGACCAGTATAGGATAGGCCAAACTAAAAGTACGCACACTCTAGGATAAACTGGTATGGCCTATTCTAAACATTATAGTATATCTAGAAAGTCAAAATAAATAGATAAGCTGAAAAAAAGGTTGGCAAAATTGGCACCAAACATGGTGTACTTCAGAAATTATATTGCAGGTTTAATTTTTTTTCACCAAAGTACTTATCTATATTTCTGGAGCATTAATGATATTATAAAGTAGCTAATACATATGTTTCAAATCAGAATTCGATTTCACGAAATATTCAGTTGGATCAGGCCAAGGTTTTGTAAGATGCAGCTGCAACAAATCTGCTCCACAAACAGATATCAGCGCAAGAAGGCAATGATACTCTGTAATTGTAAGTGCTACCAAAGCAAACCATGTAGAAATAAATAACAAATTTAGTAATTGACTTAAAAAACAGTATTTTTTTAAGTCTAACTAAATAAATACAAATTACTAAATAAAGCAATAACCTAATTAAAACTATTATTAAATTACAATAACGCTGTCGACTGGTAATGTACCCAAGAGACTGGCAGCATTGCCGCGTTGAATGGCAATACTTAGCCGCTGGCCAAGGTAAAAGCCAGCCCTTGGGCCACGGGAAGTGTCAACAAGCCGTTTGGACAGTTCATTAAAAAGGCAATGAGCACTCGGACCCCACGGCCCAAGGGTTTCAACCCCAAACGGCTCGAAAATATAATTTCCGATAAGGTTGTTATATTTTCGCCGTTTGAGGTTTTCTGCAGCTGCAGTAGCAACGCCAGCACAGCACGTCGATCCAGGAGGATGGGATGGCGCAAGAGTATCGACGCAAGTTGCGTCCCACACTAAAGGTCTACCCATCTTCCAAGGAAATAACGACATGCCGTCCGGTCTCTTGCCATCATCGCGCACCAAGCCATTAGGTTCTAATACAGCTGGAACGCCGACAGTGGCAAGAGCTCATCGAATGATGTCGTTAATGTTTACGTGCCGAGCTAAGCGACCCGCACTTCGGCTACAAGCCAGGCCGTGGTGTCCGAGGCTGTTGACATCTGCACCACAGTGACAGCGAAAAAAAAAAAAAAAACAAAACAGTATTGTTTCAAAATGTCGAAGTTTAGCCAAAATCAGCAGTTAGCCTGGTAGAGCGGACCCCAGACTCCAAAGCTGCAAAAGCTGCGGATGCGACTGGGATTAACGCTGAGATGATGATGATGATGAGTATTGATTTAGAAAAAAGTATTATTTGTTATAGTATGATTGTTTGTTTTATCAATTATTAGGTATCCATAACTTGTAACAATGAATCATTATAGTTTAATCAAAATCATTATTTTTCCCATTAAGGAGTATTTTGTTAAGCTTATCCATTTATTTTGACTTTCTAGATCTACTTTAATGTTTAGACTAGGCCATACCAGTTTATCCTAGAGTGTGCATATTTATATCAGGATTAACTAGTTTGGCCTAGCCTAATCTGGTCTATCCTAAGGGGCTTAAGACAAATTAGTTTGGACTAGCCTAAACTGGTTTATCCTATCGCGTATAGGAAGAACTAGTTTAGCCTAGGCAAAACTAGCTTGTCCTGAAATCGGGTTTGGCCGGTAACATAGACATAATTGTCAGATAGACATCTTTCTGGCAAATAAAGTATGAGGTAAGTTCATATTATATACTCGTAATACAAAAAGGTTTATTAAGATGTAAACAGAGGACGAAGTGTTAAAAGCACAAGACGAATAAATAAAAGATTATCAAAATTAATTAATTTCGTTTTAGAATTAATAAGAACACTTACCGCAACAGAAGCATGTTGTCAAAAAACAAATAAAGAAGTAAAAGTGTCTCATCATGTTCAGGGCGCCGTGAACATGAAACAATTGAGTGTTCCGGACCTTATATATAGTATAGCTTGTCACGGTCACGTATGTACTTAAGAGCCATTTCACATTGCGCAGAAGCAAAGAACGAAATCTAATACATTTTTGAATGTTAGCAAAACTACTTGTTATAATTACAGTAGAATCCCGGCCATCCGGATCAAAGGAGATGTTTCATTCTGGGCCACCACTATGGACAGTATATAGCAAAAAAGGAAAAAAAATAATAGATTTGCATAAAAATACTACTAAATTAATTTGAATAAAAATACAAGTATATAATAATTAAGTATTTGAAACGTATTTTAGTGAGATAACCAAGGAATTTCTATCTAAACTGGAATGTGAACTATCGATCAAAACGCGGTCCGAGGGAGATAGCTTCACAGTAGCCCTCTGTCCTTGTTGTGTAGGGTGACTATTATAATGGAATTTATAAGGAATGTACGTAAAATATTTTTTTCACTTATATTACCTGAGTTTTAATGAACATTTAGGCATGGAGGCGAACTTTTGACTTTCATTATTGAATTTTAAAAATGGATGAATAAATTGATGATGTACGGACGATATCAGGTCAATCTATCCTAAATTGTACCTTTAGATAAATAAAATATCTACAAGAAAGCAGAATTTAATGTCATTGTAAATACCCAATAAAATTCACTTACTTATCATGCACACAGTGACTAAGTGCACATTTATTAATTACTCCGAAATTTATGGTCACCCTACATACAAACAAAATAACTTGTATATGATTACCGCAAAAACCTTACTTAAAGAATGATATTCCGCATCCAGAGTATGACTCACTATTGCAGACATTAATGGCACCCTGTTTCACCATCTTTTTTCTAATCGAAATTGTTGGTTTCAAACAAAATTACAAAAAATAAATACGGGTAACACTTAGAAAGAGACAGAGGGCTACTGGGACGCTTTCTCCCTCGGACCGTGTTCTCTTCAAATAAAGTTTTATTTCCGATCGACCTTATTGCTCTTGCGATAGAGTCTTCCTTTAAATAAGAGACTTAAGCAAGTTCACATTCCAGTTTAGATATAAATTCCTTGGAGATAACCCTTTTTAAAGGTAGCCATGACACTTTTTATGACGTTTGGTTTTCGACTTTGATAGTTCTATTTTCCCGTTGTGTTCGTGTCGAGTGTTGATTTGAGTTGATTGTGTTTATTTAATGGGCCGTATGTTCGGAATTCATGTTTCATTTTTTTTCGCAGTCATATGGTAGATAATACAGATACGATAGCTTTAGATACATGACACGTCAATCAAATGTCACTGTCAAAATCTTATTTTGCTTATTGCTGACCACCATATTTATTAGTAGTTGTGTTGCACTCCTTGGCCGAGTTAAATTGAATTTGTATAAAAACTAAGCCAAAATATAGGAAATTAACATTAAAAACAGTTAAAGCGGAACTATACCTAGAATTAAGTGTACAATATGCTGGCCCAGGCTCCATACATTTCTGAAACATCTCCTTTAACCAGCACCTTAATTACGTAACATGTTGTTACTGTCAGTTGGAATCATTTTGAAGTGTATTGTTAATCCATGGCTCCGTTTCTTTGAAAAATGTGTCTGATCATTAACGCCAACAACGCAATGAATTTTGTCAAAATGAAACCTATTGATAGTTTGTTACGCAATACCCGGCTGGATATTACGGATGATCGAAAATTCGTATAATTTCAAATCTTATCAAAGAATATTTTTCGGGTATAAACTTGTCGTAATATGTCGCGTTGCGCCGTCAAAAGATATTTAAATTGGCAAATAGAGTTGAGACGAATGAGTCCTGATATTCAGTTGGTCGGATAATCGATATTCAGATAATCGGGATTGTACCGTATAAGTTTTGTGCCTGTACAAAGTTGAGCTTATAAATAACACCTTAGGATCAAATGGTGATCAAAATGGTGGGCAGCAATCAGCGGGCAGCTCGCCGCCGGGTAAGAACCAGGCCCGAGTCGACGACGCATTGTGATTCACGCGCTCCTTAAGAACATGTCAGCACATCGTGACGGGGTCTACGAGGATCGATGCCTCCTGGGACAGGACCGCGAGTTGGTTAAAAAAGTGATTCCTTGACTTGCACATGCGCCAGGGCCACGGTTTCCTTGGTCGGTTTCTTTCACGGGTGGGTTTTTGGTTAGTAAAAGTCTGACACGCCCTTCCGCTCCGCCCAGAGCAGGACAGGTCATTTCATGATTTCCCATCCAGCACAAAAAAGTGATCAAATAATAAATACAAGACAAAAGCTCTGTTATGAAAGACTGGAGTTCGTGCTTGGAACAGCCTGTGTTACAGATCACCAAGCTCCCACCACAGTGTTCAGATTTTGTATTTATTTACATGGCAGAAGTTTTAGGACAATCAACAAACATTTTTTACTTCTAAGGAAGAAATGTATGGAAAACAGGTTTAGTCAATTCATTTTACTTTCAGAAAAATGAAAGTTTTCAATTGTAGTTAAACTAAGTCCCTACTTACTACATTTATGTATGTATTTATTAGGGTTGTAACGGAGGCTTGTTAGCGGAGGCGGAGGCGGATGCGGAGGCGACGAGTCTCACCTCCGCGGATGCGGAGGTTAACGGAGGCGGAGGCGGAGGTGAAAGTACATATAGATAAAATTGAAATTTATGGTTAATTAAAACAAAATTTTTATTTTAAATACGTACATTAATAGAAGTATACTTGGTTAAAAAAAAATATTACCTTCTTGTCATGAAAATTAAGGAGAAACAAATTGTGCTTGCCGCATTCCCGCCTCGCACTAGTTGATTCTTGACGATTTCGCGCTCAAACGCGGCCGGACTATTTATTTATTGCATAAATACGTAAATAAACCTCCGTTATAACTCCGCTAAAAATTGTGCGGAGGCGGAGGCGGAAGCGAAGATACGATTTCTTGCGGAACTTCCGCAGTAACGGAAGCGGAGGCGAAGCTCCGTTACAACCCTAGTATTTATTTCATTCTTATTTCATAGAAGTTACAGATTTAAATTAAAAAACTTTTTATAACCAATTTCATAGCTACTGCTTTCAATCCACTGTCTTCACCGTATTGGATTTTTTCGAAGAAGCAGTCTTGAATGTAACTCTCCCTCCTATAGGGGCTCTACGCAGAGGTCGTGCGGTCCATGGCCCTTTACGAGGCACCGGTGTGGGCGCGATCCTTGAGGCGAAGACTTGCCCGACGCCTGATCTCGTCCCAGAGGATCATGATTCGACTAGTCCAGGGATACTGCACGATCTCACGCTGAGGCCACAAGCCTTCTTGCCGGATTGCAGTCTGAAGTGGCGAGTGGAGGCAAAACGCCGGAGTATAACTCCGTTCCCATGAGAAAGTACAGCAGACTAAAGAAACACATACGCCTAAAATATATGTATAACGAAGGTTTATGGTGGTAGGCCATAACATCGGCATGGCATGATATCTGTGGAAGCCGTACGGAGGACGGGTCTGAGCAATTGTGTTGCGATGTGTGCCGGGTCGGATGCGCCAAATGTTGTTGTGTCGGGAATTCGGTCGTGGAGGGTCTCCAGATCAATCTCCTTCTGGCGCAGCATCGTTGGTCGTGTTGTTGTGTTTAACATTGCATCACCTCGCTCAACTGCCATCTTCCGTTCTATTCACTCAGTTTTTTTTTGAGTGGATGGGATCTTAATAAACTAATGCGCTTTACCATCAACGATTGCATCACTGCCACATGCCTTCACCAGGCGGGATTGCGGTCAAGCTCTAGTTTAAATTATATATAAAATAATATATCAGGGCTGCACTATGCTCCACGGTGTGAGTGTGTTGTAGATACTGGCTAATCAATGTTGTGCAGACCTATTTGTTAGTTTATTTTCTATATTAGGAATATTCTTTTTAAGTATTCTTTATTCTAATAGTTCTTTGTATTACCTATACCAGTTATAGTATAACCTCTATGATTACCTACCTAGTTACTAGATTATAAACACTCATGACAGTAACATATATTTTCTCTCTTTTATTCACAAATCCTATATATTTACGGACCTTCATCGTATTATTTTAACAGAGTGTACCCCAAGAAGTCCTATTACGACACACATACGCACGCCACCATCAAACAGCCTCTATCTAATACTTTTTATCATTCGAAATTTGGGCATTTTATAATAGCACAGTTGTAGGTATTTATAGTCTGAAATCGCCTTTTTAGTAAACATTTATATTTCGTGATATTTTTCTTTGTATGTTGTTACAGGTGTTTATACAAATCCATGTGACATGGCTAATATTTTAAATGACTATTTTATTGACGAAATTCAACCTATCTTATAATATAATTGGCGACGCAGATATGGTTAACAACGGTCTCCAAAATCTGGAGCACAGTCCTGTAGTAGTCAGCCTGTCGGTATTCTTTAGAGTGCAGTCATTGAAGCGAAAAATAGGGCCTTACCTCCGAATTTTTTTACTGTGAACCGATTTGCATCAATTTTGGAATTAGGCTCATCTTACCCTTAACTTCAAAAGTTAAAATGATCTAAAATTCGCCTATTATTTTTAAGGGGTGTAAACAACCCCTTAATGGAAAAATTGACATTGAGCCATTTTATCGCTAGAAAACATATCTAATTTTTAATTAAGTAAGTGGCGAAATTGTAAAGTATTTTCTAAAATTACCTCATATTAAAATCGTTTTCAACCCCTTGAAAATCTTACAACCCTTGCAATCTAAATACTTTGGTATGACATAAAAAGAGGTAAGTATAGAGTAAGTAATATTTTATATTCTCTATAATTATTATCAAATGTTTAACCCCCGTTTCAAACCTTGAAAACTATCCCTTGATAATATTTTTTTTAAATATTATAAACTAGTGCTTGACCGCAATCCCGCCTGATGGTAAGCAGTGATGCAATCGTTGATGGAAAGCGCGTTAGTTTTTATTAGCCTATTCACAAAAAAAAAACTTAGTGAATTGGAAGGAGGACGGCAATTGAGCGAGGTGGTGCAATGTTAAACTCAACAACACGACCAACGATGCTGCGCCACAGGGAGATTGATCTGGAGATCCTCCAGGATTAAACTCCCGACACAACAACATTTGGCGCATCATACCCGGTACACATCGCAACACAACTTCTCAGACCCGTCCTCCGTACGGCTACACCAGACATCATGCCGGAACACGACGAATCACTTGGCGGCAAGACTTTGTCTGGTGGCCGTTTGACTCCTGCCCGCAGCCGATGTTATGGCCTACCACCGAGAAAATGAAAAAGATTTCAATATTATTCCACACTCTCGAAAATACCTAGTAAGAGCACAGGCGTAGAGTAGCCAGCATTTCGGTGTTCTATAGGATGCTGTTTGGGGAGTGTGCGAGGGAATTGCATGATTTAATTCCCCCATCTCTGTTCCACCATCGGACGACCCGTCGTACGTCTTACGTTGTTAACACCGCTACGATCCGGACGAAGCGTTTCGCCTCCTCCTTTATACCGCGTACATCGAGGGACTGGAACAATTTGCCAGCGGCAGTGTTTCCGTCGGACTACAATTTGAGTGTCTTCAAGGCTAGAGTGAATAGGCTCTTAATAAAGTAAGCGCTTTACCATCAACGATTGCGTCACTGCTTACCATCAGGCGGGATCGCGGTCAAGCGCTAGTTTATAATTTATAAAAATAAAAATATTATCATATTCTTAAGCTTTTCTACCTTTAAAACTATCCCTAAATTAAAACAGTAAATACATATGAATACATATTTAAAAATGAATTAATTTAAAGTAAATAATATAATTTTCAGTTACTAAGTAGAAAAAAATATGATAAGTTTTTGGACCATAACTCCTTCAATTTTCATGCTATCACAATTTATAAAAAAACATTGTAAAGGTAATTAAGAGAGTTACAACGTCCTTCATTGCAATATATAGTAAAAAACCTTTTTCTAAAACGGTGAAGGGTTAAAGGGCTTAAGAGAGGCTGTGATTGCGCTGCCACGCGCTTTTTAAACAGTCATATCTCCGTCAATTTTTATTTGACAGAAAAAATAATAAAGCCAAATTGTTTTTCAGAAAAATACCTAAATTTTTTATCTGTACACTTTTATACGTATCTGTCGTCATTTTTGAGATATTATGAAAAAAAGTGGGTTTTTAAAAAATTTGAAACTTTGTTTTTTTTTTGTTTTAATCGTGCCTTTTTTGAAAAACTATGTGTCTCGAAGCAGCCAAACTAATACTGTCTATTATACTCTTCATAATAAAGTTAATTCTAGGCGGAATACGATTAATTTTAATTTTGTTGGAAATGGCACTTATGAAACCCATTAATTTAAAAGAAAAAACATTAGATGCTCCTTATTTGCAATACAGCTCACTTATTTTACGTGTAAAAGACTTTTAATATACAACGTGTAACATAAAGGGTATATACATAACAAAGACATGGCATCTTTACATGATAACAAACGATATTGGAAGAGTTTTTTAATCCTATCTCTTTATGTTAGGAAGTTATGAGGAAAAACACCGCCTGTGATAGGCTACTATCATATTAGTCGCACAGAGATATTGAAGACATTTATCGGATTTTGGCAAGTAACGTGACGGGTAACGAGTAGTTATTAACGTATGTAGTGTGCTGCCACGTTTGTTATGATTTGATTTTAAGAAACACACGAAACCGAAAATTTGGTACCAATATTTTGAGTTTTTAATTTTGAGTTGAAACCCTTCCGATGTCGTTTGATATTATCTAAAGATGCCATGCCCTTGGTATGTATATACCCTTTTTGTTACACGTTGTATAGCTCATTTTAAGATTATTTCAAGCACTACAAAACCCTTTTCTTTTAGAATGCATAAAATGCACCTGATAGACGCTAGATGGCTTTGACCACATCGATTAAATTTCAGACAAAATAAAAACGGCTTTGATCTTTAATATCTAGCTTAATATAGCACTTAGAATACTTTATAGAAAACCAAATTGTTCATTGTTTTACCTGCTACAATTTTGTTCTTTATAAAATTGTCGTTAAAACGTATATTTTTGGAGATATTTGCAAAAAACCGGTGAAAAACATGAAAAAAATGCGAAATTTCAATTGTCAATAACTTGAAAAGTATTGGATTTTTGAAAAACTTTATAGATGATTTTTGCTTAAATTTAGGCCTTCTAACGATACCTGACGTTATATTGAAAAAAAAAATTCACCCCCGAGAAGGGGTGGCAACCACCCCCAGTGTGGTTGCGGAGTTCAAATCATTCTCACTTTTGAATTTATGGGTAAGATGAATCTAATTCCAAAATTGTATGCAATAATGCGGTTCACAGTAAAAAAATTCGGAGCAATAATGCTTCAATGACTGCACTAACAGGATGCATTTTGGAGAGTGTGCAAGGGTATTACATGACTTAACTCCCCCATCTCCATTTCATCATCGGACGACCCGTCGTATGGCGAGCCTGCCATACGACTATCCAACCTTACGTTGTTAATACCACTTCGATCCCGACAAAGTGATTCGCCTCGTCTTTTATACCGCATACGTTAAAGGACTGGAACAGTTTGTCTGCGGTGGTATTTCCGTCTGACTAATAGCCACTCCACATTTATATAATAGTATTTATATAGTACTAATAAAAAGGACATAAAGAACATAACAAAATCACACTACACTACACCTACACACATGCACACTAAGTACACACACACACACACACACTACATGCACTACTAAGTAGTGTAGAATATGACGGCATATCTACCGAAACGATAAAATATGTATTGGATGGCATTAGTGATAATTGAAGTCACATTAATAATTTATGCATTATACGAGGTGCATATCCGAAAGGTCTAAAGACTGCCGTAGTCTCTGTGCAAAAAATACAAAGAAAACACACAGTAGAATCTGATCACAAATGAATCTGAATCTCATCACAATAGATCCTGTTACACTTATGCCAATATTCTCAAAGCTATTTCAAAAATACATAATATATGAACACACATTATATATTCACTAATCCATACTAATATTATAAATAATAATAATAATAATAATAATAAACGTTTATTTTTTCCACCACATAATTAAACATAAGTTTAACACAAAATTAAGTATACATATATGATATAACGATGTAGTGGAAACTGGAGCCTGTACTAGGACAACCTGTGTTACAGGTCTCCAGGCCTCCTGACTACACGGTCGTGTCACAACTAATCCAAACGTATACTAGTAATAGTAATAGATGACAAAGACTAAGGGATGACAGAAAATTGAAGATGCAAAAATGAAAACACAAAATAAATAATTATGTAATTTAAAAGATTATACAGCAAACGAGGGTATGTTCGTGTCGATGTTTGAGTGATGATGATAGAATGAAGTTTAACGGGAGCTGTATTGAGTCAACAATAAACTTTCAGTTTTGTTGTAATTAAGCGTTTGCAGCCAAGTATTAATTTTCTTTTTAAAAGACATTATAGGGAGTGAGAAAAAGTTCAGAATTTTGTTAAGACTATTGTATAGGTGAGGGCCTTGGAAACAGGGAAATCTTCTTGTAAAAGAGTACTTGCAGCGGAAGGGTTGGCAAACCTTGTCTATGCGTCTTGTGGTGATTATTTCATAAGAGGTTCTTTGATGCTGATATAGTAGTACATGCAGTACAAATAATTGTCTGACTGTAAGGACTTTACAGCTCCTATATAGCTCTTCAGTTGGGAAGAGGATGGACCGAAAGGTACTAATTTTCAGAACGGCTCTCTGAGCTCGTTCGAGCTTCAAAAGTACCGTTTTGGGTGCACCACCCCAAGTGCATATACAGTAAGTTAAGAGAGACTGACAGAGAGCAAAATATGTACACCTAATAATATGAGGTTCTGCGATGTGGCGAAGGCTACTAAAGACAAAAATCAGCTTTCTGATTCTTTTGGTCAGTAGTTCTATATGAGGCGCAAAGCCCAGACCATCATCAAGAATCACACCTAGATATTTGATGGTTCGACAGCGTTCTAATTCTGGGCATGTACATGTCGCAGTGCCAGACAGTAAACATGAGTGCGCTATCAAAGCGTATGAATTTGGAGGTTGAGTCGAATTTCGTAAGCTGTACGTAAGAATTTTAGTTTTGTCGGTATTGATTGTGAGAATGTGTCTGTTGATCCATTGCAGAACACGATTTAGCCCTTTTTGTGCAGAATCAAAGGTGTCATCCCAAGTGTCACCCGAGAAGGTAAGAACGGTATCATCAGCAAACGCCACGATTCTTCCACTCTCCAGACTCAAATTACAGAGTTGATTGACGTAAATAAGAAACAAGGCGGGGCCAAGCACACTGCCTTGGGGAACGCCGAATGTCACTGGTTCCTCTTTACTGAGGTAATTTTGTATTTTTACACACTGAGTTCTGTTTTGAAGGTAGTCCCTAAAAATGTTAAGTGAATGGCCACGAATACCGAGTTCCTCTAACTTTATTATTAAGTCAGAAATCGAAACCGTATCGAATGCCTTTTTAGGTCCAAAAAAATTGATAATACTTTCTTTTCCTTGTCAAGATTTTTCGTAACATGATCAATTAGCTCAATTACAGCACTGTTAGTAGATTTATTGCGCCTAAAGCCGAATTGGTTGGGAGAAAAAAGCTTTTTATCTTCCATGTAAGTCACAAGTCTTTTGTTGATTAGGCGTTCTAGAATTTTAGAAATAGAAGGTAATACTGCAATAGGTCGATAATTATTAACAAGTTTTTTACTCCCACTTTTGTGAATTGGGTGTATGATGGCCTTCTTGAAGTATAAGGGGAAAGTGCCGGTATGAAAACAAATATTAAAAATATGTGTAAGTAATGGGACTAGTATCAATGAATAGCGCTTTAAAAACTTTGTTGAAATATTGTCCCAGCCTATAGCAGAATCTGACTTAAGTGACATTAGTACTTCCCCGACTTCCGCCTCGTCGGTGTCTAACATGACGAATGACTGTAAGGGTGAGGATATGGAAGCAATGTCTGGTGAAATTTTAGGTCTACCAGGTGGACAAGAAAAATTATCAGCAAGTTCCTTCCCGATATTGGAAAAGAACTTGTTTACTTTGTCCACCGAGAGCTGTGATGTAGTAGAAGAAGCCAATAAATCAGTGTTTGGTATGTTTGGCTTATCTGTATTAGTTACTCTCTTTATCACCTTCCAGATCTTTTTATTGTCTTTTGAAGCTTCAGTCAGTTCTCTCTTGTCAAAATCTCTTTTTAGTTTCTTTATAATGTTTGAGCAGAAGTTTCTATATCTTTTATAAGTAATACTTAATATAACATCGTTTGGAGATAGTTTGAGTTTTTTGTGCATTGCATCTCTATTACGCATACAGCGGAGCATACCAATAGTCATCCATGGTTTGAGTAAGCGCTTTTTATTTGGGATGCTGATTAGAGAAGTATGAGTATTTATGAGTCTAGCTAGAATGGTAACTAAACTTATTGTCGCTTTATTGGCATCGGTAAGTTCATAAACTGCTTGAAAATTTGTAGTCTTCATCTCACTATCAAGAGCTTCATAATTAGTTTTCAGAATGTTGTAAGAGCGTGAATTGACAGATCGTTTCAGATTAAGGCACAGCATTACAGGGTTATGGTCGGTGACGTAGGCGTGTAATACTATGGTGAGTGCAGACAGATTAGATTTAAGCATGATGTGGTCAAGACAGGCATTATCTCGAGTGGGAAGTGAGTGAGCAGGTAGCAGGCCATGGGAAGCTATGAGATCGAGATAATCCGAGGTTTGGTTTGAGGATATAGTACATGCGATGTCAAGGTTAATGTCACCGACTATAGCTATGTTTTTGTACGTCATCAGACTTGTTAAAAGGGCGTTCAGGGATTGTAGGAAGTTACTTACGTCTCTAAAAGACGGAGATCTATAAATACATATTATTGCCTTATCAGTGCCGATTTTTAGTACTAGACAACTAGCATCTGAGAAGTCAGGTTCTTCGACAGTGTAGTTTTCTACATTTATAATATAAAGGACTACACCATCATTTTGGTTTAAGTGTTTTTTTGTTTGATAATAAGAGTAGTTATCGATAATTGGGATTGAATCATTATAACGTTTCAGCCAGCACTCAGTCAGTACTAATATTTCGCAGTCAAGGTTTATTCTATAGAGGAGGGTTAAAAAAGAGTCAAAGTTTGCATGAATAGAGCGAATGTTCTGAGTAATTATTTTTAATTGCTTGGAAGGGTTAGTGACATAACTAGTGCATTCTTCGGGGTCACAAGTAAGTGTGGTAGAGACTGAGAGCTGGTCTATATTGCTAATAATTTCTGTAACGCTATCCACTGTTAAATTGTTTTTTTATGGGTGTACGAGACAGGGGCGTCATAAGGTATTCTGTGAATAATAGGTCTACGATATCGATAACGAGTCCAAACAAACAAAAGGTAAACAAACCCATATGGTACCGTGTAGCATTCCTTTTTATACTGTAGGTGAGAAAACTAGTGAGGATGAGTGGATGAAAGGATGAATGGATGATCTTGTTATCAATCGTCAGAGTATCAGTCAACCAAGTCTCTGATAATATAAATACATCGTAGGTTACGCAAGACATTTGATGATTATAATTTTGACATTTAGTGCGTAATCCTCTAGTATTTTGCGAATAACTCCTTAAGTTATTGAATTTTTTTTTTACATCACTACAATAGCATTGGCCTAAAAAATATGAAAAAATTAAGTTAGTTTGTTCAGAGTATCCACACTCCTAATGAGAATGTGTTCAGACTCCTGAATTTTCCGCATAAATATGCGGCCACCACGCACCCAGACAAACCGGTACCCAAGCTCCTTAGCCTTAGTTCTAGCGGCAGCATGAAGTGCCTTATTAGTAGTAGAGAGGTGTTCTGCAATGAAGAATGGGGTCTTTGGTCCGGCGTATCCAAGATGCGAGGTATTCAGTTTATTATCAGAATTTGATTTATTATATTTAATCGTGGCAGCGAGGAATTGGTCACGAGTACGAGGAGAAGCCAGTTGTACCACTATAGAACGGGGTCGAGAATTAGTAGTGCTCTGCTTGGCGACTCTAGTACAGTATGCGAAAGTAACTCTGTCTGTCTGTCTGTTACGCTTTCCCGCTTAAACCTCTCAACCGATATTGATGAAATTTGGCACAGACAATCTTTAGACCCTGAGAAAGAACATAAGCTTTTATCCCGTAAAAATTTGATATTCCCGCGGGAAATCTAAAAAGCGCGATATAACCGAACTCCACGCGGGCGAAGCCGCGGGCGGTAAGCTAGTATTTAATAAAACATAACACCTTAGCTGAAAAACAAAAAGCCTTTAGAAAAGGTAAATGTATAAACATGGCCATTTATTTTTCAATGTTAACCATAAAATATCATATAATGTGATATGATTCAGGCTTTTGATTGCGTGGATCACAATATCCTGCTGGATAAATTAAAAGTATACCAATTAAGAGGAAAAATGTCCTGCGGTTAATCGAATTGTATCTAAAAACTGCAAGCAACTAATAGAAATCTCACAGATAGATACGAAAACTAAATATGAAAGGGTCTATAAGTCACTTGATAGAGTTAAATCAATCTCATATGGTGTGCCACAGGGGAGCGTACTTTGCCTCCCTCTTATCATCATCATCTCAGCGTATAATCCCGGTTGCATTCGCGTTTAGCTCAGGGTCCGCTTTCCTACAATTACTCCTCCATTTCGCACGATCTCCGGCATCCCGTGGAGTGAGATTGTTGGCACGCATGTCATTTCTTACAACGTCAAGCCAGCAGTTCTTTGGTCTAACTTGCTTTTTCCGGCCCGGCGGAGGCGCCTTGGCAAGACATTTGTTACCCACGTAACAGGCCGGTTTTCGTAAGACGTGACCGTACCAGCGTAGGCTGGAGGAGTTCTTGAAGACACTCAAATTGTAGTCTGATGGAAATACCGCCGCTGGCAAATTGTTCCAGTCCCTCGATGTACGTTGTATAAAAGACGAGGTGTCAAATGACGGTGTCAAAAACGTAACTCGCCGTTAGAAATAAATCCGCCGTACGATGCATGTAAAGTTCACCCACTAACGGATCAGTTTCCTTAGAAAACTAGCTACAGACTCCTTACGAGCACCCGGTCAGGTTCGTCGCAATGCGAGATCAGCTTGTACATCGAGTGTAGTTACAACTATGCAACTAAGATACCTTGCGATTCCTAACGCTGTGGTAAGCTTAGCTTTGATAGTGAACTAAAGGCTGGTTTCCTACCTTTAGTTAAACTCAACCGAATGTGTAAAAATAAAATTTTTGATATGAGGTTAAGTAAAAATTGCGAGAGCAGCAGTTGCCTGGTGGTATCCGCCGCCACTTACAAGTTGTAGGTCATAAGTTCGAATCCCGTCAGGCCCTTTCCTTTGTCTCAATCATTTCATCACAACTGCCCTCAAAACGAAGAATGAACGCAATATTATATTGGATAGTGTACAAGTTACATCCGGAGTTGTTTATTATACGGACCTTGTAGAAACTAGAACTAATTTCCGTGCGTTCAGGCGATTTTGCCATACCTATTATTGGAATCAATTGTAACAGCAAATACCTACTTAGGACCCATTAACTTAATCAAATGTTATTCCGTGGTGCTTGGCAATCTGGGCTTCTCCCAGTTGCAATAATGTCCCTTTGTGCCGATTGGCCTAGTTCTGTTCTGTCTCCTGCTTATTATGGAGGGAAGTGGAAAAAATATCTTTTTTCTTACTCCTCCGCTATTCTTTTCTGATTAATTTCGTTGCGGGACCCAAGACAGTTGAATCGTTTCTCCGGGACTCGTCGAGCTTCATTGCTCGGCGTTTTCCTGGCGGTCTCCACTGTTGATTCTGGCTTTCAGGAGTTGCAGTGGGTTGGGAACAGTGTGGCGGGTTTTTGCCCTCAAAACGGTGAAAGAAAACTTCGTGAGGGAACGGCTTGTTTTAGAACTAAAACTTCAAGGGTACATTTTTTTTGACGTTTATGTTCCAAAGTAATCAGGGTTTATTTGCGATTGTTTAAAAATAAAGCAGCATTATAATCCAACCTCTGCTCAAAGGCATACTACACTATCAACGATGATTGAAACGATAAGAAGAGGTAGTCGCCCTGATTAACTCGATACAATGTTTGTGTACTTTCTCCAGAATCAGCTGACAGGTATAACCTGTCACTACCTAAGATATGAGTTCATATATTTGTTTTTCTTTTTTTTTTTTTTTACAATGCATAATTATGTCAGCTGTCAAGCCTCTTATGCCTGGAGGTTTTTATTTAGGTAATAAGTTTTTACTCACATTTCTATTTTTAATGTTTTCTTTTTTATTTGGTTTTTTCATTTAATGTTCTGTGACAAATGACTTTTTAAATCCTTACACAGCGGGACAGCCTCTACCCACACATACATATGTAGGTAACTTAGCTTAGTAACTTAACTCCATACATCTACGTGTGCAGCCGTATTCAGTGAGCCAGCGTGGAGCTGTCCCCCCATCATACAACACACTCAGGATGCTGTGGAAGCTAGGTCATTCTACCGACCGCAGAAGCGTATCGTATCCATTTAATAACATCAAGCCTGGCGTCTACAAAGCGGGGTAGACCCAACAGCATCCTGCGGAGTAATTGAGTTTCAGATTACCTGATTACAAATATAAGTGATAAGATGTGATATTGTTTATAATTAAAACTTTAATGAATTAATTTTGTAGCTAATTATCATACAGATTATATTAGATATCGCTCCACTACGATACCATAACAACACACGTGTAACTCGCAAAATTCGCCACGTGTACTAAGTACACGTGGACCGAACACGAATTAAATTGCACACGCCCTGCAAAATTGCACCCTAATTGCGTAAGACACTATTACTATCAATTTGAAGCTGTGCATATTGCTAATCCATTGCTTAGTATATTCGAAAAATTTGTCTGTCCAACAACGTAAAAACTGCAATGAATGTTGTTGAACTGTCAAAATGAAACTCATTGCTACTGAAAATGTGTTACGCAATTACTCTGCTGCTTATTTAAAGTAAAAATAACAAGGTATAGGTACGGTTGGTCCGTACAGTCAGAAGCAAAAATATGTATACATTGCCAAGGCACCAAAAATATGTAAACATCTTCGACTTTAAGACGAAGTGCTCAACTTGAAGAGCATAAAATTGTAGCCACCGCTTCACATCATAAATATGTATACGCTCATTGCTTTATTAATTTATGAACCAACGCGTGAATACATGCTATTGATGAAAGCGTACAGTCAGAAGCAAAAATATGTATACATTGCCAAGGCTCCAAAAATATGTAAACATCTTCGACTTTAAGACGAAGTGCTCAACTTAAAGAGCATAAAATTGTAGCCACCGGTTCACATCATAAATATGTATACGCTCATTGCTTCATTAAATTATGCCCACCACGAAAGGAACAATACTATGTATGCACGCGTCCATCAAAGCATGTATTCACGCTTTGGTTTATAAATTAATGAAGCAATGAGCGTATACATATTTATGATGTTAACCGGTGGCTACAATTTTATGCTCTTCAAGTTGAGCACTTCGTCTTAAAGTCGAAGATGTTTACATATTTTTGAGCCTTGGCAATGTATACATATTTCTTCTGACTGTACCTACATAGTATTGTTCCTTTCGTGGTGGGCATAATTTAATGAAGCAATGAGCGTATACATATTTATGATGTGAACCGGTGGCTACAATTTTATGCTCTTCCAGTTGAGCACTTCGTCTTAAAGTCGAAGATGTTTATATATTTTTGGAGCCTTGGCAATGTATACATATTTTTGCTTCTGACTGTACACTATAATTAGTACCAATGGAAATTTTTCGGTGGTAGGCCACAATATCGGCCGCCGGCATAAGTTTCCACCCACCAGATAAAGTCATGCCGCCAAGCGATTCGTCATGTTCCGGCATGATGTCTGGTGAAGCCGTTGGAGGACGGGTCTGAGCAGTTGTGTTGAGATGTGTGCCAGGTACGATGCGCCAAATGATGTTATGTCAGGAGTTTGGTCGTGGAGCCAACTGCGAAAAATCCCAGTGTGGCCCCATCGTGCCGGTTGGCGACCGGAAGAGAGGACCCGATGCCGATCCCTTGGGGGGGTTGGGGTGTCCCCACAGTCTCCAGATCAATCTCCCTCTGGCCCAGCATCGTTGGTCGTATTGTTGGGCTTAACATTGCATCAAATCGCTCAACTGCCGTCTTCCTTCCTATTCACTCATTTAAATCTATATAAAGGTCTAATAAGAAAACTAGATGTGCATAGCGGACGCACGTCCTCTCATTCAAAGTACATCTCTCTAATATTCGAGGTCTGCACTTCAATCTTACATCACCACCTTGAGACTGAGAAGCCCCATCTACTTTTCTTGACGGAGACCCAGATCAGATGCCCGTCTGATGCGGCATACCTCAGCTACCCGGGATACGCATTGGAGCATCATTGCCGGGGTCTGTGTGTATGTCCGCAATGACATTTGTTGCCGGCGCCTCCGTCAAAGATCCTCACTTCTCGTCGTGGCTGTTGGTTGACACTGGTGTGGAAAAAATTGTTTACACTTGTGTCTACCGATAGCACAGTGGTGACCAGGAGACAACTCGATTATTTGACCACCTCAGTGAGGCTGCTGACAATGCGCTGCATCGGCACCTGACTTCAACAGCGACAGTTCGCGTTCTTTTACAGCTGGTAGAGCAAGCGACTAGGGTGCCTGATGTAGTTGGTCATACTGTCAATTGTCTGGACCTTCTGTTGAGCACTGATCCGGACAGATATGTTGTAACAGTTTCCTCACCGTTGGGAACTTCAGACCACTGTCTGGTGAAGTCTGTATCATCAACGGCGAATGTGGCGATACAGGTCAGTAGATTGGTTTGAGATGAGCTACTTCTTTGCGTCTTATCCTTGGCAGCAGGTCTGCTTCTCTCCTCACAATCCGTCGAGCTGTGCGGACGCTATAACCGATGTGGTGCATCAAGCTATGGAGTATTTTATCCTCTTCAATGACGTGCCCCTCAGTGGCTCGGCTCGCCCATGGTCAATGCCGATTGTGTCTAAGCTGAACAGCGTAAGCACACGGCACCTGGGTTCTTCTTACCTGGGTTAACGCTCGTGACCGCGGAGAAGAAGAGAGCCTTTAACCGTGCTGCCAAGTCCTAGAAAAAGGCACTTAAGAAGGCTCGCTTCGACCGCATTACCCATAGTGGCAACAAGTTTTCTGCGCAGCCATCCGGTAGCAGATCTTTTTGGTCCCTTGCCAAATCGGTCGAGGCGAACTTCTGTCGGCCCACACTGCCTCCGCTGGTTAGGCCTGATGGAACACTGACTCATGAATACTGTAAGAGAGAAAGCAGGTCTCTTTGCATCTCTTTTTGCCCATAATTCGCGTCTTGATACTGGCAGTGCTGCTCCACCTATTTTACCTCATTGCGGAACATCAATGCCTGAGGTTCACATTAGGAACAAGGAGGTTCTAAGAGTACTGTGTCGCCTGGACGTGAATAAGGCTCATGGTCCAGATGGTAAACCAGCGATTTATCTTAAAGCTTGTGCGCCCGAGTTGTCTCCTGTATTGACACGCTTGTATCGCCTCTCATTTAGGACTAGTATAGTGCCCAAGTCCTGGAAGCTTGCCAACGTGCAGCCTGTGCCCAAAAAGGGTAGTCGTGCCGATCCTACCAACTGTCGACCGATTTCGATCACCTCCACACTTTGCAAAATTATGGAGCGTCTGTTGAACTCGCGCCTCTTGGCATACCTGGAAGGTAACGATCTCCTCAGTGACCGACAGTACGGGTTTTGCCGCAATCATTCAACTGGGGACCTAGTAGTGTATGCCACTCACTTGTGGGGCGAGGCCCTCGAGAGAAATGGGGAACCAATTGCTGTCTCCCTTGATGCCTCGATAGCCTTCGACCGGGTATGGCACGCTGGCCTTTTGAGTAAGCTTCCAGCGTAGGGTATTTCCCCTAGCCTGACTGGCTGGGTAAAAGACTTCCTTACTGAACGGTCCCTAAGAGTTATTGTCGACGGATGCTCATCTGAGCCCATGTCGACTAATGCCGGTGTTCCTCAGGGGTCTGTTCTCTCTGCAACTCTGTTCCTGCTGCATATTAACAATCTGCTGATGTCCGGTATCTATGGGTATGCAAATCACAGCACAGTTGTGGAGAGATACCTGCTGGATGCTCGGGGTAGTAGAGAATCAATCCGGCCCGAAAGAGAGTCTATGGTAGAGCGAACGAATGTTGCACTACAGGCAGTCTCCGAATGGGGCAATGCCAATCTTGTAGCATTCAATGCCGCCAAAGCACAAGCGTGCCTTTTCACCGCCAAAAGGAACCCGTTCACCTTGTCTCCTACTTTTCGAAAGGTATCCTTGGAGTGTACCGACCGCCTTCAGCTTTTGGGAGTTGAGATTTCCTCGAAAAAAAACTTTGGGCGGTTCATTGAGTCCAAGGCTAAGGTGGCTGCCAGGGAACTTGGTTATCGCAAAAGTCCGGCGGTACTTTACACCAGGGCAACTTTTGATGATGTACAAAGCACAGGTCCGTTCGTGTGTGGAGTACTGCAGCCACATTTGGGCTGGTGCTGCTAAGTGTCACCTGGCCACTTTGGATTCAGTGGAGAGGCGTGCGAAGAGGCTGATTGGTGACCCTGATTTAACTCGAGACGGTCTCCAAAGCCTAGAGTACATGTGTAGAGTAGCCAGCCTTTCAGTGTTCTATAGGATGCATTTTGGGGAGTGTGCGAGGGAATTGCATGATTTAATTCCCCCATCTCCGTTCCACCATCGGACGACCCGTCGTACGGCAAGTTTCCACCCTTACGTTGTTAATACCACTACGATCTGGACGACGCTTCGTACATATTATAAACCAGCGCTTGACCGCAATCCTGCCTGATGGTAAGCAGTGACGCAAACGTTGATGATAAAGCGCACTAGTTTATTAAGAGCCTATTCACTCTAGCCTTGAAGACACTCAAATTGTAGTCCGACGGAAACACCGCCGCTGGCAAATTGTTCCAGTCCCTCGATGTACGCGGTAGACCACAACATCAGCTGCCGGCGTAAGTTACCACCCACCAGACAAAGACATACCGCCAAGCGATTCGTCGTGTTCCGGCATGATGTCTGGTGAAGCCGTTCGGAGGACGGGTCTGAGTAGTTGTGTTGCGATGTGTGCCGGGTGCGATGCGCCAGATGGTGTTGTGTCGGGAGTTTGTTCGTGGAGGGTAGCGAGATCCGAAGCACGGTCCTCCGCTGGCCGACCGCAGGTAGTTAGGGGCCCAAGTAGTGTGCCAGCCACATACGAAAGGCTGCCCCGCCAACTGCGAAAAATCCCAGGGTGGCCCCATCGTGCCGGTTGGCGACCGGACGAGAGGACCCGATGGTGATCCCTGGGGGTGTTCGGGCGTCCCCGCAGTCTCCAGATCAATCTCCCTCTGGCCCAGCATCGTTGGTCGTATTGTTGGGTTTATTTATCATTGCATCACCTCACTCAACTGCCGTCTTCCTTCCTATTCACTCAGTATTTAAAACTGGTTTTAATGAAAACATAAATATAGATTTATGTTCATTTTAATCAAACACCAGAGACCATAGGGTCTCTGGCATTTAATTAAAATGAGTAAAACAAAAAAAAAAAAAAATAATACATATTTATTATTATATTTTTTAACGTGTTTTTACCAATGAAAGGTATTCCATAACATAATAATTGCTTTCATCATCTGATTCCAAATATTCTTCGTTAAGAAGTATTTTCATTGTCAGCTGCGTCACTAACAACGTCTCCGCTACTGCTGTCATCAGCCTGCTACTAACTCATACATATCACGGGGTTATTAATTAATCTGTCTGTGGCATCGTAGCTCCCAAACGGATGATCCGATTTCAATACGGTTTTTATTGTTTGAAAGGTATATCAGTCGAGAGTCTTCTTGGCTATGTTTGGTGGCAATCGGTTCAGGTCCTCATGGTCGTCAGGTCGTTTGTTAGGTGTGATAGGAATGTTACACGCTCAGTTTGCTTGTGAGCAAGTGGGATCTGACATTTGAAACATTAATGTCTTCTGGAACCTCTGAGCTGGTCTGATGATAGGGCTCGAAGGTAGGAGAGGTAACCCTGGTCTACCTTTCAGTAAACCCATCGAGTTTGGGCTCGTTGAATTTGTCTTGACTGGTTCTCTTCATGTTTCTAATTGACGAGGACCTGATGCTGGAAATGGGATGTGGCGTATGAAACCCTGGAATGCCGGAATAAAACGGATAAATCGATTTATATTTTTGCTGAAAATCTAGAATGACCAAATTTTAATCTTTACTGTTTCTAAATCTCTGCAATTCTCTCAGAGCCAGTTTGTCATGAGGATTGTTAAACAGCTTCTTTTGGTCGAGATCGCATATACCGGCCCCATCTAAAATTTTACGCGGCTTAATTTCATGTAGGCTTAGCCTTTTGCAAAAATTATTTTGCCTAAATGTACTACAGCCTTTTATAGACTTGATATAACAGACAATTTTAAAATACAACACAGAATTACCCTTAAATGGCAAGAAAAATAAAAGAAATTAAATTAAAGAATGAAAAATTATGAAGCTCCTTCAAAAAGCATGAAATAAAAAATTAAAATGTAAGTACGCAATTATTAAGACAAAAGGCTGAAAATGCTAAACCCTATAAAAAGCAAAAAATAACTTTTAACACTACGTTAGTACCAACTAAAGCATGTCGGACTATCTACTTGGGACTTTGTGCCACCTTTATGTCGGAGGCATAACCGCTAATTTTGAACTGCAAATGGTTACCTTGTCCTGCTGTTGACCGTAGGTATGAAATTTTTGATTAAATTTTGTCGTGTCGGGGGACCGCATTTTACCTTCAAAAACACTTACCTAAATCAAATGATTTCTACCTCATCACAACATTCGTATAAAAAAAAACACCTATCTAAACAAAATTATATTTATAATTACTGATATAATGTTTTAAAGTAAGTAGGTATTCAGAATTAAAGTAAACCTACTTTAAAACTAAATATGTACACAACTACACTAAATGATACAATAACACTGGACAAAAAATTAAAACAGACGAATAGTAGGTACGACTCACAGCATTTACTTGCAAAGAATGAAGAAGATAAATAAACAAAATGGTATTTAAACTGCAACGAAAATGTTAACGTAAGTAACGAAATTAAAAAACCTTAATAGGTACTCTAAGTCTAAACTAAACTATCCAAATCAATGACAAACCACAACCCGCGGTGCGTGGTAGTGACGTCCGCACTGTGCGCGCGACTTAGTAAGTTATACTATTACAATTATATTTGTATAACATCCGTACCGTAACCGTCGACTCGGGCCTGGTCCTTACCGGACGGCGAGCTGCCCACTGCTTACCGCCCGCAAGCCCGCTTACCCATTGCTATTGATAGTGTGTTAAGAAATTACGCCACGGACAACCTCCGTGGCGTAGCGGTAGCGGACGCGGCCGCTGCGCAAGGTGGCGCGGGTTCGATCCCCGCACAGTGCAAGTATTTGTATGCATGAATATAAATATTTGCACTGGTCTGGTCGTGCCTCGGAAAGCACGTTAAGCCGTTGGTCCCGGTTGCCCTACGAACACCTAGTGGCAGTCGTTACGGGTTGTTGGAGCCCTCAAAAGTCCAACATTTAGTCTAGCTGCAATGCTTCGATGTCGCCTTCGGGTTGTGGAGGTCAGACGGCAGTCGCTTTGCGGAAAATGTCGAAGTTTAGCCATATCAGCAGTTGGACTGGTAAAGCGGACCCCAGACTCCAAAGCTGAAAAGGCTTCGGATGCGACTGGGATTAACGCTGGGATGATGATGATGATGAATTATATTTGTATAACAATGGGATTGAGTAGTTCTTAAAATGTGCTTCTAACGTTAGGCTAATAAATTAGAGCGGTCCCCCGACGCGACAAAGTTTGATCAAAAATTCCATACGTACGGTCAACAGCAGGCCAAGATAATCATTTGCAGTTCAAAATTAGCGGTGTTGCCTCCGACCTAAAGGTGGCACAAAGTCCCAAGTAGATAGTCTGATATGCTTTATTTGGTACTAACGCAGTATTAAAAGTTATTTTTTATAACTATACAGACACTTAGATCACTTTAATATTAAGGGATTATAATGATAATCTCAGATTAAAACAGTCAGAGCCACTGGGCTTGAGTATGACCAAAATTCACGATCGAAGCTTGAGCAAACTCTACCCGCGCTATCGGTCGTTCGCTATGTCAAACGCAACTCCAGTCGGTGTTACCATTCGCTCCATGGTGTTACCCGCGCTTAATAAAAATCATAATTTATCCAAATACCGGCCGATTAATTGACTTAAAAAAATAGTAGAGTAATTTACTGACAATTGATACTGATACGATAAAACAGATCACAATATTCAAAAGTAATCGGTCACGCGCCATTGTGTATTTCATTAAACTCTTGTTTAAGATACTCCTACCAAGAAGTTCCGGCTGACGTGTTCGTAATCACAGTTCGAAACGACCGACGTTTGAACATGATGTTTGATCTAGTGCTTGGATTCGAAGAAGTGGTATTGGGAGTTTTTGACGAGAAGCTAAGATGAGTGTCACGCACATTTTTCATTGGACTTTTAAAATTATTTAGTGTCGTTTACTAAATAAAAGCGCGTGATTTATGTAATAAAAAGTGCATTCAGTAAATAATACATAAAGAACATTGAAATATCGCAGCATAGTGGGCACATAATGGCTTTGCATCAAGTCTCCCCTTAGTCGGCTCACGCGGCCGTCTTTTCAACTGTCATTGGCGATATCCGCCATTATTGTGAAATATGTTTTTAAAGAATTTCTATAATTCGTTACACGTGTTATTGGCAAAATTGTGGTATCTAACCACACAGGCCATTGAAGAGTTGAAGTAGTATTCACTCTAAAGAAAGAAGTGGTATTGGGTGTTGCCTTCAAAAATTTCCCGAGCTCGGACGCAGCATTGACATTGTGGGCTGTTTCTGCAGCGTTACTTCCACGATGGAACTCGTATTCAAAAATCACCCCAATTTTCGCAGTGTCCATCTTTCTTGTCTAAGTTGAAAACCTAACCAAAACAATTGAAAGTCGATATTCAAATGTTTCACAGTTTTTAAAAGAAGAACACCATAGATATCACGCGAAAAAAGTTTCATTCCAAAACCTCAAACCATGAAGATTTTATGTCAAATGAACTTGACTTGGCCATTTTGAACCGTGCGCCTTGCAACTATTATAATACTGGGGTTAAAGTCTAAAAATTGTCATTTCATTTCTCACCATTTAATTTTTTGTAATTTATATTGTGTACTTGGTGTTCGGTAATCCTCGTATAATATTCTTCACACGTCATATCTATGATTTTAATTCGCGTATTTTATTCCAGGAGCAGCAAGAGTGCGTCATTCTAATGTGTGTAACGCAATACTTATGACGTCATCACACTGGATATATAATGAACTACCCACCAGACCTTGATACTAACATAAAAGTTTTTTTTTTAAGACGAAATATATTTGGTTTCAAGACTTATTAATTGTTTCATTATTTGATTATTCAGCTAACTAGTAACTTCTGATAGCTAGGCACAGGATTTGAATCAAATTCAAAGTAAATATTATGTTTCACACATTGATAAAATATTAAACTAAGGTAGATATGTCACTAGCGCACTGAAAATGAAGCGTACAAAAGGAAGGAAAGTCCTGTATCTCGCCTTAGTCACTCTCGATACACTCGTAAAAACAAACGACAAACACTAACAGCGCAAACGACAAACACTAGCCATCTTTTTTTAACCGACTTCAAAAAGGAGGAGGTTACTCAATTCGACCGTATATATGCTTTTTTTTTTATGTTTGTTCGCGCATAACTTCACCGTTTATGAACCGATTTTGATAATTCTTTTTCTGTTGGAAAGAAGACGTTCCCAAGGTGGTCCCATGATAAGGATATCAGGGTTTGATGATGGAAGACCAGAGAAAACAAGGGGAACTTTCAAAAGTTACAGGGGCGACTAGTGCATTTCTTAGCATTTTCATTAAGTATTATAAAGCAGTACAATTTAATAAAGGTCTGGAGTAGATCTGATGATGGAGCCGGGAGACAGTCGAAGGAACTCCTCAACAATTCATAGCAGCTACCTTGTGTTTGGGCTCGATTAATTTGTATTGATAAGAACTTTACACCTATATGGGTTGTGACTGTCATAAAAGCTCTGATGATGAAGACAAAGGCCAGTTCCGGGAACTCTTCAACGGTTTACAGTAGCTACTTTGTGGTTGGACTTCATTCATTTATATTGATGAGACCTTTGCACCCATTGGGTTAAAATAATGGTCTGCAGTAAATTTGATGATGAAGACCATAGGCAGTTGAGGGAATACTTACGGGTAAAAATTAAAGTAAACAAAATTACGTCGTTTCCCAACTATATTTGCGCCAGCTTCCAGTCTGAACGGATGCAATTGAATACATAGTACTTTTAATAACTAAAAAGTGTAAAATAAAAACTTTTTTACAAAAAAACAACCGACTTCCAAAAACCACTACAAAGTGAAAAATAACTAATTTCGGAAGTCGGTGTCAAAAAACGAATATACAAAACCAAAGACACCGACTTCCGAAATTAGTTATTTTTCACTTTGTAGTGGTTTTTGGAAGTCGGTTGTTTTTTTGTAAAAAAGTTTTTATCTTCTCTATGCTTTAGATTGCGCCCCATCTCACTCACACTGTACCAATGTATGCCGAATAAAAATATGCATGTGTGCTGCTGCTGTGTTCGGCACATTTTTTTGGTCAGTTTGTTAGAATATATCGTATCTGTTTAATATTTTATCAATGGTTTCACATAAACGTACCGTACATGGGCATTTATGAAACGTAAGTAGCTGGGTGCACTGGTCCAATTGAACGTTTCGGATGGAGAAGTTACGAACGGCAAGACCTTCCATGTAGCTCTTTATACACGACATGAATTTTTTTACGGTACGGTAGAAAAATGTGTCCTTTTACAAGCTTCTATAGTTATCCATATGTCACTGACGACCGTTCCTATATAGATAAATAAAGTGTTACTTTTCTAGAGCAAAAAACTTCGGACACATATGACATCTACCAACCCGCACTGGGTCTGCTTGGTAGATTACAGCCCACTTCCTCTCACCGAGAGCAGGCCTGCGTCCCAACTGTGGGAACGTTATAGGGTGATTATGACAAAAAATCTGTCTGCGAATAGAAAAGCCGTCTTTCAGATAAACTTCGAGAGATCTGAAAAGATGAACATAAAAAACTCTTCAGATTTCAACTAAACTTTACGAGGAAAATGGTGCTAAAATTTTACTGTGGAAACTAATTATTTCCATCCACAAATAAACTATAAGACATCTTTAATAATGTCCCAAACGCGTCACTGGTGCGCCAAGAGGTTTTTCATTTTCGCACTTAAACAGAAGACGACTTAATCCTTCCGAAATACCTAGCACTGAGAAACTTTTAACCGTATAGCTGGTAGAGTAGATTTCAAATTACAATGCAGTTGTCTAAATGCAGTTTTAGTGTTCAGTTAAAAGTTTTAAACTGCTATAAACAAGTGTTACGATTTCGTTTCGGGCTCCGAATATTTGAGAGCTGAACTGCGGCTCCAAAAAACTGTTAAGTACGGATGACAGCAGCTCAAAACTGTCATATATTCCCAATCAACATTCAACCTTAACGCTATAGCAAAACAATTAAAAATCTTTAAAAAAGAAATGCACCTTAATGTGCTGTCGTACTGTTGAAATTGACTTAATCCTCGCTTCCCATATGCATAGCATTTTATTTGTGAGAAGATTAAAACCGTGTTTTTATCTTCACTTTCGCAGATTGTACTTTTATGTTTTATTTTTGTTACTCTTATCCTTTCCACACCTTGCTTGAGTGATTGGTTTTTGTGCTACGGATTTCGGATTGCATTGCTTATTTGATGGTGTGTAGATTTTTTTACACACACTAGGTATTACTCCTGTACAGAATATATAATGTCGTTAAGTTGTTGTACACTTCTCTTGTTCGAAGCAAACTCGAATCTAGTGCCTGTATCTGGCACCCCTATAACGCAACCCAAACACTAATGCTGGAAAAGGTACAGAAAATTTTCCTTAGATACCTCTTCCAGAGGTTATACCATTTTTTTCCCTTTATGTACCCCACCAACTATATCTTAGGGATGTTGAGATTTAACTCTTTGGAAGTGAGAAGAGGCTTTGACCAGCTTACCGTAGCTTGTAAGAAATGTCTTACAAGCTCTGGGCAGTCTATACGTCCCCGTAATGACGGGGACGTATAGACTGCCCAGAGCTCCATGGTCTTTTCTGCCGACTATTTGTGCCTGACAAATACGTCGGCCATCGTCAAAGCCGCAGGCACAATCTTTTTGCCCAACTCCCCGCAAAAACGGTAGCCAGAGCTGAACCCCGGTCTGTCGTACCCTAAAAGTGCTGAATGCCCTTCTGATGGCCAACCCTGAATGTGATGTGTTTGCGGATGAATGGAAGAAACTTATGCGTGTATGTTTGGTCTTCTGTGAAAGAAAGTATGCGAGAGAGTCCACTATTCCATGTTAGTTTTAGTGGTAGTTTTTAAGATAATTAATGTATTTGTTTGTCTCTATGTTAGTTAATGTAATTGGTTTTGTACCGTTTTAGCTAACTATAAAATAATAAAAAAAAATAATACAGAACCAATGCACCCACATTTACAAACATTTGAAATCGCATAAACAAACAGCCAGACCCGGAACTACCTGTAGGTCATACAAATATTTGTTCTGTGCGGGAATGGACCCCGCTACACGTATCGCAGCAGTCGATCGCTTAGCCACTGCACCAACCGTTTCGCTGATACTATTATACATTGTGTACATAGTGTATACGTCGTGGTGGCCTAGTGGTTAAAACACCAGCCTCTCAAATATTAGTGCGCGGGTTCGATTCCAGGTCAGGCAAGTACCAATGTAACTTTTCTAAAGTTATATGTACTTTCTAAGTATATCTTGGACACCAATGACTGAAGGTGAAGGAAAACATCTTGAGGAAACTTGGACTTTTAAGTCTGAAATCGCCAACCCACTTTGAGCAAGCGTGGTGATTACGCTCAATCCTTTTCTGTATGAGAGGAGACCTGTGCCCAGCAGTGGGACGATTAAAAGGTTGTTGATGATGATTATACATTGATAATGATTGAGTACTATTGTTGTGCATGTGAGACTTGCCGCATAGAAGTGATAATCTATAACTCGCGTGAGTTAACTGTGCTTGTCGCTGGAATGCGACCCCTCTCCCGCTTCCCCGCGCGGCGCCCCGCATTCGCCGTAAGCACTGAGTAGCTTACAACACATAAGATACTTTTTATCCCGATATTCCCCAGGGGTCGAAACTTGGCGGGTGGAACCGCGGGGCGCAACTAGTATATTTATCATATCTAAACAACGAAACGAAAACAACGGACCCACAGGCGTTCAATTAGTGACAAGTCAGCACAGGCGATGGTTGAACTAGCTGGAGTGACGGACTATCCAAGGTCGGATTAGGAGGGTTCTGCTCTAGCTCAATTACAGAAATAACTTGAGCTACTACTCGCGCGAGTTAACTGTGCACCTTGCTGGAATGCGCTCTGCTTCCCCTCGCGGCGCTCCGCTTTTTTCGTAAGCACTAAGTAGCGATAGCATCTGTGTTACAATTGTGTAAATACAGTTTAAATCCCCTGTTCTTATTACTGTTTCTGTGGAGTTTTTGCTTTCTTAAGTTTGTTTTTCTTTTATTAAGTTTGTTTTTGTTTTTTCATTTTCGACGCCTTAATGAAGACTGTTGTTTATATATCTCATTATATTTCAGTCCATATGTATCAATTTAATTGTAAAGCGTCATGATTAATATGATCTAGTATTATGTCGCTTTATCATCAAAACGACTGAATTAACATAAAAAAAATATAATTTATATTGTTTTAACATAATTCTCATTTTTTTACAAACGGTACCGTTGCGTCCTAATGACTTCACAGAGCGAGGTGCACAGTTATCTCGCGCGAGTTGTACGTTAATAAACATAAAAAGGTTTATTAACGTGACGGGTGAGTTCATTACTTTTCGGTTCTTCATCTTCAGCCTATAGGGAGGTCCACTGCTGAAGAAGGCCTCCCCCAAGGCTTTCCACGATTGTGCTACTAGCATCCATCGGCTTCCCTCAACCTTCACCAGGTCATCGGTCCACCTTGTTGGGGGCCTCTCTACGATACGTCTTCCGGTACGTAGCCGCCATTCCAGAACCTTACTGCCCCATCGGCAATCGGTTTTACGAGCAATAAGCCCCGCCCACTGCCATTTAATGTTAGCGACTCGAAGAGCTATGGCAGCGACTTTGGTTCTTCTGCGGATCTCCTCCTTTCTGGTTCTCTCCGAGAAACTACAAGCATTGCTCTTTCCATCGCCCTTTGTGTGGCATTGAGCCTTCCTAAGAGGCCCATTGTGAGCGACCACATTTCAGTTAGTTTCGGTTAGTTGAACCTAACCAATAAGGGACAGCAGTGCTGCCCAATAGGTAGCACCCGAATTAAAAGAGGTCGTGGGCTAGAATCCAGCCAGTCCAAGAAAACATACTGCGGAAACCAGTATGTCCTAGAGCCATTAATCTATTACTAATTGCTACCCCTTGAATGTTAGGCCTCTATTGCGCAACTCCGCGGGGTAAGTCAGAGTGCGCCCGGCCGAAATCGTGCAATTTCTCCGCGTTCACTAAAACTACGATAGCTCTGAAATTAAAGAGCGCAGCTCGACACAACCTATGTCACTGAAATCGTTATGAAATAAGCTATCTGATTTTCTATAGTTTTGTACAGTTTTATCGTGGAATCTATTGTCGATTCGAAATTGAAAATAGGGTTAGCTACTTTTTCCCAGTTTTTGGTACAAAAGTCGTCATTTTAATAAAATAAATGCATTTTTTTCCAAAGTTATTGTTTTATTTACATAATAACACATTATCGTACAATAATCAATTAAAATAACATACATTTCTATACATATTTTGCATCTACAAGCTAAACAAAAACACGGGTCAGGTAGTCAACCCGTAAACCGAACAAAAAAAAAGGGTATGTTTACACATCTATTCTGGGAACTCTGTAAGCCAAGTGACTGTTTATTATAATTTATTACATAGCTTGGTACACAATCTTATCGCAGACAAAGTGCTAGCTGTCAGAATTGTTTAATTTACAAACTATGAGTCTCAATGCAAACACTTGAAAAAGAGGTCTAAGAAAGACCCTTTAATACTTTTGATCACAGAGCAAGTACTATTGCATTTATTTAAATTCTGTTTTTACAATCAACATGGGGACGATATTTACTAATGGAAAAACACAACACAAGGGCATGTTGCCTAGTAAAAACATTAACAAAATCAACATCAATAATCAATAATTTCAGTACAAAAATTCCAAAGACACAGTACACGTACAACCAGTAGGTCACATCTGAACAACAGAATAAAAAAATAATGAAAATGAAGCAATTTTCAGACACGTTTCGGATTATTTTTTTAATATGAAAATATAGTATATTAAACAACATTAAAAATATGTAAAAAAAAAAAAATGTTCTACGCACATCACATTATTAGATGAACATCCTACAATTCGCCAATGAATCGAACAAAGGTCCCGTACAAAAATATATACAATATATGTATAGATAGATACAAAGAAATAAATATTTATAAATAAATAAATTATTGATGAAGGATAACGAAACAGTGATGATGCCGATTCATACTCCAAAAACCTGAAAAAATGTTGCATGTGAGACATGGTGTTTAAATTAAATACAAATAAAAAAAGGTTAATTTAAAAATCATTAAGATACTTACAACGCCGGCGAGGGTATGGATGAAACCTCCTTCATCTCATATGGTGGTGTACTAGGTAAAGGGACCTCGTCTACCCTAACCTCAGCCATATGAGATGGTGGTGGGCTGGGTGGAGGGACCTCCTCCGACGCAACCTGAGCCATCGGTTCGAGTGGTGCAGGAGCCGCTCTGAAAACAGCAATTATTTAAAATTATTCTTGCTAATGGTTAATAATCAAGATACAATTTAGGACTACATACGGTGGCCACCGGCGCTTCCTGTATGGATGCAGAGCAACCTCTAGAGGCCGACCCACCGGCAGCTCCTGAATATCGTGTATATTTAATCTGAAAAAGAAAATTCATTTTTAATACTCAAAAAAATAGGAATACAAATTAAATTTACTAAAAAAGGCGTTAAAAGCTTTACTCTTCGATGGTGCTTGGCCCAGGTCTGTCGGAGCCTGCCACAGCTCGGCCGCGTCCTCCTCGCCCCCCTCGCCCACGTCCTCCTCTCCCACGTCCTCCTCTCCCACGTCCTCCACGTCCCGTGCCTACCTCCCTGGAGTCTTGCATGCTTGAACAATAAAATATAACACTGTCTAAAAGCAAAAGTAGTTTAAAATAACGATGACATGCAAAACCAACTCACCAAACAAATAAAAAAACATCAATAAACCACTAACCATCAACGATCGCATCACTGCTGATTGCGGTTAAGCGCTGATTATAATTTATAAAAAAAAAAAAAAATTAAACCTTTTTTTTTCAATTCGGTCAAAAAATTGCTCTACTGAACATTTCCTGCACTGTGTACGAAACACAAAAAAAATGGCGGCTTGGATGTCATTAACGTCAAATGTCCTGTCTGCTAAGAAATCTCCAGGAGATTCCATTTTCTATTACAGTTTTAATTACAATATTTACACATTTGTTTTTTAAATTTAACTAATAAAATGCCTAATACATACGTAGCAACGTATCTAAATCGTGTTTCTAACAACATTTTGTCGTCTCTAGTGTATTTTCTACTCACAACAAGTAGAAATGTGCCGGCATGGCGCGCGAATTTCGATACAATGTTTGGTGAAATAACAAATTCTGTTCAAAATCTTTAACAAATACACAATGTAGCAATTAAAAACTGTTTAGTACTTACTTGTTCACCGTAAATTTATCACTTCACTGCAAATAACACTTAGCAACAAACTCGACGATACTCGATTTGCCACTGAACACAAACCGCCGTGTCCGTTGACATAAACGTTTTTTTTTTTTTGAAATTCGGTAACAAACTTTGTTGAATGTTTAGCATGAGATGTTTTATGCCTTTCTTATTCTTTCACCTACATTCTGTGTAAGTTAGAGTAAGAAAGGTATACTCTAGACAGGCAATATTTGTCATTTAATACGACTCGCTCCACGAAATCTCCAGGAGATTCATGACAGACTCGGGCTTTTTGACAGAAATCTCCTGGAGATTCAATAGCATACAGGAGGACCGGTACGTAGCCGCCATTCCAGAACCTTACTGCCCCATCGGCAATCGGTTTTACGAGCAATAAGCCCCGCCCACTGCCATTTAATGTTAGCGACTCGAAGAGCTATGGCAGCGACTTTGGTTCTTCTGCGGATCTCCTCCTTTCTGGTTCTCTCCGAGAAACTACAAGCATTGCTCTTTCCATCGCCCTTTGTGTGGCATTGAGCCTTCCTAAGAGGCCCATTGTGAGCGACCACATTTCAGTTAGTTTCGGTTAGTTGAACCTAACCAATAAGGGACAGCAGTGCTGCCCAATAGGTAGCACCCGAATTAAAAGAGGTCGTGGGCTAGAATCCAGCCAGTCCAAGAAAACATACTGCGGAAACCAGTATGTCCTAGAGCCATTAATCTATTACTAATATATAAAGCTGAAGAGTTTGTTTGTTTGTTTGTTTGAACGCGCTAATCTCAGGTACTACGGGTCCGATTTGAAAAAGTCGTTTTGCGTTGGATAGCGCATTAATCCAGGAAGGCTTTAGGCTATACATATAACATCACGCTGCGACCAATAGGAGCGAGACATATAAAGAAAAACGCGATTGAAATCGTGTGGAGCAGCTAGTTCAAATATATGTGTCATCTACCAATCTACACCGGGTCTGTGTGGTGGAGTTTTACCCACTTCCTTCCAAAAAGAGTAAGCCTACGTTTTTTTTTTATAATTACAAATTAGTGCTTGACCGTGATCCCGCCTGTGGGTAAGTAGTGATGCAATCGCTGATGGTAAAGCATGACAGTTTATTAAGAGCTTTTCCACTCTGGCCTTGAAGACACTTAAATTGTAGTCAGATGGAAACACCACGGCTGTCAAATTGTTCTAGTCCCTTGATGTACGCGGTACTAAAGAAGAGGCGAAATGCCTCGTCCGGATCGTAGCGGTGTCAATAACTTTAGGGTGAATACTCGCTGTACGACGGGTCGTCCGATGATGGAACGGAGATGGGGGAATTAAGTCATGCAATTCCCTCGCACACTCTCCAAAATACATCCTATAGAATACCGACAGGCTGGCAACTATATGCCTTTGCTTTAGGCTTTGGAGACAGCTTTTAACCAAATCTTTTAACGAAGCCATACGGAGCACGGTTCTGAGCAGTTGTGTTGCGATGTGTGCCGGGTACGATGCGCCATATATTGTTGTGTCGGGAGTTTGTTCGTTGAGGGTCTCCAGATCAATCCCCCTCAGGCGCAGCATCGTTAGTCGTGTTTTCCTTCCTGTTCATTAAGTTTTCTTAAGTGAATAGGCTTAAAAAACTAGCGCGCTTTACCATAATTTTTTTTAATTGCGTCACTGCTTTTTTGAGTGAATAGGGTCTTAATAACTTAGCGCGCTTTTCCATCAACGATTGCACCACTGGGTACCATCAGGCGGGATTGCAGTCAAGGACTAGTTTATGACTTAGGTAACTATTTAAAAAAAAAAATCTTTCGATAATAAGCCTCCACGCGCGCCTCCCCACTAAAATAGTTCTAAAATTATCACGTGGCATTTTGGAGCACTAACCCAAATATGACTGTAGTACCTTCTTCACACACATAGTTGTGTAAATTGCAGCCAAATATTACAAACAAGTTTAATTTTATCAATGTACGACCACTCTTATTAAAGCTAGCGGTAGTACATGCGCCTATATGGCAAATTAACAGAACCTAAACTAAGAGCTATAAGCCCTACAGTCCCTACGACCCTAAGTTCTATAAGCCCTACAGCCCTGACCTACCATATAGTTCGTAATAAATAAATATATAAATAAGTGCGGGATGTCTGCACCAAGAGACCTAAGGTAACAGACGTATAGTGGGTAGGATTTCCAGGTAAGGGTGAAGGGTAAACTCACTGCCAGTCCAGCAGACTCGCAGGACTGATCAGAGTTTGCTATGGGTGTCTTGGCCACAGTGAGGGGTATTGGGACAAGAAAAAATTGTAATCTGATTTATTTACACAATATTACAGCTTACATACTATTTTTTCCCAACGCACACAAATGTACAAACGTCTTGATATTCTATGCGGGAAATTTGCAATTTTAACAATATTTGAAGTAAGCCACGCGTCAGCTGCCGAAATGCTGAATCAATGTTCAAAGGTAGCATTGAACAATCAATGATATACTTATTAAAATTTTTAGCCATGTCACATGGATTTGGGTAATCACCTGTATCAAAATTGCCAATAACATCACGATAAATAAATGGCAAATGATAAAAAAGTAATAAGCAAAGGCGGTTTGATGGTGGCATGCGTATGTATGACGTAATAGGACTTCTTGGGGTCCACTCACACCGTGGAACATAGTGCAAACAAGATTTGTTTTAATAATGATAAACTCGTGCTAGACCGCATCCCGCCTAATGGTAAGCAGTGATGCAATCGCTGATGATAAAGCGCGCATAGAAGGCAGTTGAGTGAGGTGATGCAATGTTAAACCCAACAACACGACCTACGATGCGGCGCCGGAGGGGATTGATCTGGAGACCCTCCACGACCAAACTCCCGTCACAACAACATTTGGCGCATCGGGCCCGGTACACTCAGATGTTATTTGTAAGTTCACCTTTGTAGAAAGATAAAACTTATACAGAAGAATCCCGATTATCTGAATATCGATTATCTGTAAAATCGAATATCAGGACTCATTGATCGAGGATCCATTGATAATGATGACCGGGATTATATTTGTAATTATTACAACTAGTTTTGCTAAAATTCAAAAATGTATTTGACTTGAGTCTTTACTTCTGCGCAATGTGAAGTGGCTCTTAGGTGCATACGTGATCGTGATATGCTGTATATAAGATCCAGAACACTCAATTGTTCCATGTTCACGGCGCCCTTAACATGATGAGACACTTTTACTTCTTTATTTGTTTTTTGACAACATGCTTCTGTTGCGGTAAGTCTTCTTATTAATTCTAAAAATACTTAATTTGATTATCTTTTATTTATTCCATTTTTTTGTGCTTTTAACACTTCGTTCTCTGTTTACCTACTTCTTAACAAACCTTTTTTTGTTACGAGTGTATATGAACTTACTACATGCTTTATTTACCAGAAAGATTATTATTTTTATTATGTCTATATCTACAGTGTATGTCTGTAACTATTTCGCCGTGAAAACTTAAGTTATATTTGCGTGGAGTGAGGTGTCAATTGACGCCATTGACATCTCACTCTAAGCTCATTTTAATCAACTTTTTACAGTGAGGTTTTTACAAAATCAATCGGCTGATATATTTTTATTTTATTTTTATTTCGGGACAATAATAAATAGCCAGTGGGCTACAATATTGCTAATAATTTAGTGACATTATCATATTTTCTTTTGTTAATATGTACAAAAGAAAATATGATAACGAGTGCCACTAGATAGGTAATAACTAATTGAGAACATCACATTAATAATAAAAAATAAATAGAAAAATCAATTAAGAATCATTAAATAAATAATCAAAAATATTAATAACATCATGCAAAATAGAAATTCCGAATTCGATTGCTTGGCAATTAGAAAATAAAGAAACTAAAGAAAATAAATAACAAATAAATAATTATAAAGTCTAGCCTAGTTTACAATCCTAAAAACATTATTATAGTTATCAATCATAGTTTTCATAACATTACATTTAAATTTAGATTTTGAGCATACAATGATATAAATTTTTACAAAATCTACCATACGACGCGCGACGGATAGGGCAGCGCAGCCCAGAATTAGTTAGACAGGTAAAATTAAATTGATATTTGAAAACCTATGACACAAAATAGAACAAAACGAACCTTAATGTGGGAAACAAAATGTAATCCACCATTTTGTGTTAGCAGTCATCTTGGATTTGAATTTTATCATAGTGTACTTAATATTTTCAATATCTTTTGTCTCAGATGTGATGTATATACAATTAAATGTGGCACACAGCTTAATGTAGCACCTCAAGGCATTCCCACTCTATCCCGAGTGGCGACTAGACGTGCCCCTTAAGCTGTGTGTACTTGCTGATAATTTGGTGGTTTTACTTCAAACCTGAAAGCCCCTATAAGTGATAACAGTGAACACCACATTATCTCGTGGTACGTAGATATAGCTCCCAATTATATCCCAATCCCAGAGAATTGTCTTTAAACCCGTACCAATAACTTTAGGGTCTTAAGATTGTTAATGTAAATCTTCCAGAAAGCCCGACGTTCTCGGCGAATAAGAACAGCACTTTGGACTGTGACGTGGTCACACGCATCGACTCTGGATTGGTTTGCGGGAGTGTCCGGACCGCGGAGGATAATGTCAAGTATGCTAGCTTCAGAGGAATGCCGTACGCGAGGCAGCCATTGCGAGAGTTACGGTTTAAGGTACACGGACGGGTATTCCCCTTTTCACAAACTAAACTAAATATAAGTCAAGTGCATCTTTTTATTTCTAATTCAATCAGAAAAGGACGAAAGATAGACAGTTTAAACCTGAGAGCCAATCCGGTGTTACCACTGTGAAAATCGCCCTGAGGACACAGTGGAGCATACGGTGGAGCTCCGCCGTGTCCTCGGGGCGACGATCGGAGGCGAACTCTTGCCTCCGGCCCTGATGCAGGCCATGGTCCGAAAAGAGAGTGCATGACAGGCCGTTACCTGCTTCTGCGAAGCAGTGATGCTGGCAAAGAAGGAGACGGGGCGCGTGAGGGAGCGGGAATTTTAGCGCTCTCGCGCTTCTAGCCGCCACAGGAGACGTCCTGATCGGAAGACAACATCGAACTCCCGGCCACCGTAGGCGCGGGCTTGCGGATCGAGAGCAGTGGGCAGCTCGCCGCCCGGTGAGGATCAGGCACATGTCGAGTATGCATTGTGTTTCACGTACGTCTCTTAGAGATGTTAGCAAATCGTGACGGGGTCCACGTGAGCCGATGTCTGGGCCAGGGCTGTGGGTTGGTGGAAAGAGAAACCGTGGCCCTGGCATTAAGGCAGTAAAGAAACACGGGTGGGATTTACTCAGCAAAAGTCTGACACGCCCTTCTGCTCCGTCCAGAGTGGGAGAGGTATGTTTGTATAACCTACAAGTAGTTGTTCCGGGTCTGCCTGCTTGTGTATGTCAGTTTCCCGCGACCTTCACCAGGTCGTTGGTCCACCTTGTCGGGGGCCTAACCACGCTACGTCCTCCGGTGCGTGGTCGCCACTCGAGAACCCATCGGCCCCATCGGGCATCGGCCCTACGGGCAATGTGTCCAGCCCAGTGCCACTTTAGTGTTGCAATTCTTCGGGCTATGTCGGTTACTCTCGTTCTTCTGCGGATCTCCTCATTCCTCATTCGATCGCGTAGTGAAACCCCAAGCATAGGCCTCTCCGTTGCCCTTTGAATGACTTTGAGCCTTCTTATAAGCCCCATTGTTAGCGACCACGTCTCAATTCCATAAGTCATCACTGGCAACACACACTGGTCGAAGACTTTTGTATTGAGACACTGCGGTATTTCGGACGAGAAAATTTTACGTAGCTTCCCGAAAGCAGACCAGCCGAGTTGGATTCGACGATTGAACTCATTCTCGAAGTTGGACCCTCCTAACTGGATAGTTTGTCCCAGGTACACGTAACTGTCAACATCTTCGAGAACAGAGTCTCCAATTTTATAGGAGTCGGTACAACATGGGCATTAGACATGACTTTCGTCTCGTCCATGTTCATTTTAAGACCGACTCGCTCGGAGGCACTACTGAGGTCTTCGAGCATTGTACTCAGGTCCTCCGCGGTCTCAGCCATGACTACGATATCATCAGCAAACCGAAGGTGTGTCATGTACTCGCCATTGATGTTGATGCCCAGTATGTCAGTTTATATGTATATAAATGCACCCACGATACAGGAGAAATTCCTAGTATGGAGCAACGTTTTTAGCTAAATCAAAAAAGATAAAAATTAATAATCGTACAATCGTGTTTTTTTAATCAAATTTAATTTAATACATTCCAGGAATTACAACCATTAGATCCCTGGGCCGGTGTCCTACTAGCCACAGAGGAGGGCCCTATCTGTCCCCAGTATGACGAGGTATACGGGCGTCTGGTCAGGCCAGTGGGCATGAGCGAATCTTGTATCCTCGCCAACGTCCACGTTCCCCTCGATGTCTGCGACGGACGGTCAAAGACCATATGCCAAAAATATGGTCTCCCCATCCTTGTTTTCATACATGGCGGAGGTTTCCAAATTGGTTCGGGTAACTCAGATTTTCATGGACCAGAATATTTAGTCAGCAAAGGTGTTATTGTCATCACTTTTAATTACAGGTAAGTAACAGCGGGTACCTCTATAAACATATAATACAGGTATATATCGAGTACAGATGTCCTGAATACATAATTAAATAAATACAAGTGTGTAACCAAAACCCAAAAATAGGCTAAACATTGAAATCGAATTTTGATTACCATTTTATATGCATGATTTAATTCCATACTAGGGTTCATGATTTCTCGAGCTTTTCAATTTCTCGGGTCTCGAGAATTCCCGAGGCTAATTTCTCGAGGCTCTAAAAAAATACAGAAGTAATATTATTATTAAACTAATTGCTGGATCAAGGGCTTTATTCAGAAAGCGGTACTTTTGGACACGACTCGCTTTTCAGGATGGTCTTTTATGTAGCTTGGACCCTGTTTCCGATAAGGTTGGGTTACTTTTCATACTTTTAAATGTTTTTATATTTTAATATTTCATCATCATCTCAGCGTTAATCCCAATCGGATCCGAAGGTTTTGCAGCTTTAGAGTCTGGGGTCCGCTTTACCAGTCTAACTGTTGATTTTGGTGATACATCGATATTTTCCGTGAAGCAACTGCCGTCTGACCTCCACAACCCGAAGGCGATATCGAAGTACTGCAGATAGACCAATTGTGGGACTTTTGAGGGCTCCAACAACCCGTAATGACTGCCATTAGATGTTCGTATCGCAACCGGGACCAGCGGCTTCTTAACGTGCTTTTCGAGGTGCGACCAGACCAGTGCAAATATTCATATTCATGCATACACATATTTAAATTGCGCGGGGATCCAACCTGCGCCTCTTTACGCAGCGGCCGCGTTAGCTACCGCTTCACCATGGATGCTGTATATATTTTGTTGTTCATATTCTTTTTTTTAGCCAAAATCAGCAGTTGGACTGCTAAAGCGAACCCCAGACTCCAAAGCTGAAAAGCTACGGATGCGACTGGGATTAACGCTGAGATGAGGATGATGATATTTTAATATTTAAAAGTATATAGTCGTCATAAGAGTTACCTGTGTAATTTATATTTATTTAAAATTAAACTATACATGATTAGAGTCGAAACACGAATGAACGTGTAAAAACGATGCCGCAGCGCGCTTGCAGCGAGTTCAAAGGGTGAGCTGCGCTTTGGCCCGCGCTGCCACGCAAAATAACAAACTGCGATTTAATTTCTATATAGGTACAGACAGCTCATCAAGCTACTACAATCTGTTAGATTCCCATATTAGATTTTTAGCTTTATTTCTAAAGCATTAAGGCTCAAGGTTGATTGGAAATATCTGACAGTTTGGCGTAGCTTGACCTGCTCTCGTCCGTATGTGACTTCTCGAATTCTCGACTTTTCTCGTGCTTGATTTCCCGGGAACAAAACCTAATGATTTCCCGGAAATTCTTGAGTCGAGAATTCCCTATAATGAACCCTTTTCCGTACTTTTCATGTGACCTTGGCACACTGAAAACATATGCACATGAAAAGACTTAGAGCGCGATTTTTTTAAATTTTATAGACTCAACGTGTTTGGATATCTCTCCCTGAACTCTACGTCAGTGCCTGGTAATAACGGGCTTCGGGACGCCATCACTTTGCTCAAATGGGTACAAAGGAACGCGCGGGCCTTCGGTGGAGACCCTGAAAACGTCACCCTGGCAGGACAGAGTTGTGGCTCAGTCGCCGCGCATCTAGTCTCTCTATCTAAAGCCTCTGTGGGACTACTGAAAAGGTAAGCATGGCAAAATTAGACCTGGATATTTGGATTTATTGATTAGTACCTACTTCTATTTCTCTCATATTATTGTTTTTGTTGCAGAGTGATATTGATGAGCGGTGTGGGTAACGCCGGTTTCTTCACGGCCTCGCCTGCCTACGCTCAATTTGTTGCGACCATATTTCTGGGATACTTAGGCATAAACTCTACTGACACTGATAAAATCCACGAACAACTCACACACACACCTCTTGATAAGATCATGGAGGCCAACAGGATCGTACAGTTAAATACTGGTCTAGTTTCCTTCGTTCCTGTTGTTGAACCAGAACGTCCAGGAGTCACTCGCATCCTGGATGATTATCCAGCAAACCTTGTAAAACGAGGCCGAGCGATGGACCTTCCAATGATCGTGGGTACTACAAGTATTGAGTGCCAGTTCTTTAAACATAGGTTCGAATATTTGGACGTCCTTGGGCTAATAGACAAGTATCCTATAGTAATTCTACCACCAAACATTACTTATTCAGTATCTGAAAGTGAAGCGCTCCGTCTGTCAAAGATAACGATTGATAAATAATTCGAAGGAGGTGCAACAGTGGACAAGTTTATTAAATATTGTTCAAATTCGTACTTCTCATACCCTGCGTTCAAGCTGGCGGAGTGGACAGCTTCACTTGGAGCGTCGCCAATGTACGTGTATCAGTTTGACTTCGACAGCGAATTTAATGCTATAAAGTTTGGAAAGATGTTAACGTACCCAGGAGGAGGGGCTCACGTTGAGGACCAGACATTTGTGTTACGCGTCAATTCTTTAATGGATCCGGACGAAAAGTCTTTTCCACCTAGAACCAGGGACGACCTCATGAAATACTGGATGACAACGTTTTTTGTCAACTTTATGCGATGCAGGTAAGAGTTTTGATGGTGGAACTCATAGGCAGTCTTGATGAAAATGTATGATTTTGTGATATCCTTCTGTTACCAAAGATAATTTCTTTAAATATTGTGGTGTCTTCCAGCCACCCACTTTGTGACAATCAATCAGAATGGCCAGCGACGGATGCGAAGCAGCTCAACTACCAGCTGATTAAGGATCCCTTACTCATAAACAATAACATCAACCTGACGGGAGAACTGCGAGCTGAATACGACTTCCAGGACCAGATCTATAAAATAGCGCATTGACGAGTAAAATATTTTTTATGTATTTCATTAAACTGAGAGGTTTAAGATACCAAGAAGCTCCGGCTCACGGGTTCCAAATCACAGTTCGAAACTACCGACGTTTGAATGCATGGTGTTTGATCTAGTGCTTGGATTCGAAGAAATGGTATTGGGTATTTCCATCAAACAATTCCCAATCTGGCTTCGTGCCCAGCTTATGGGGATAGGCATCCCCCTTTGACATGGGATCTAAAATATAGTCGTCGAAATGTGGGTGTTACTATTGCCGGGTACACCTCTGCTTAACTGTTTGGGGATTGCAAGTATGATGTAATGTAAACAAAGGCACGGGTTGATCGAAGATGATGATCGATTAGCGTGTGGTCCTTCAGAACTAAATATATTTTGAACACGTGTAAAACGTTTTGAATATGTGTAAAACGTGTATCGAAAATGGTATATACATATCAAGGGCACGGCTTCTTTAGATGATATCAAACGATATTCGAAGGATTTCAACTCAAAATAAAATACTCTAGAAATTATACCAAATGTTCGATTACATATAAACGTCCGAAATTTTAAGCGGCTAGTATCATATTAACCTACCGCAGTCGATATTTTTTCCTGTAATTGTCGGACATGAAGAATAGACCGGATATAAGTTGATAGCATCCAAATAAGCCGTGCCCCTGGTTACATAGCACACGGTTCAAAATGGCTTGGCAAAACATTTTTTGTAATTTGTAAATTATTGTGTTCGGTAACCTCGTAATATATTTTTCACATGTCATATCGGTGATTGTAATTCGCCTGTTTTGTTCCAGGACCAGCAAGAGTGCGTCATCCTAGTGTGTGAATTTCCTTTTTTTTAAAGACATAATATACATATTTTCAAGAATTTATAATTGTTTTATTATTTAATTATTCAGCTAACTAGTAACATCTTATGGTTAGCTAGACACAAGATTTGAGTCAAATTCAAAATAAATATTATGTTTCACAAAATCAAAAGTCATTTATTCAAATTAGGCTAGGAATCAGCACTTTTTGAACGTCAATATTACATAAGACAGTCCCCCAAAACGCCCACCCATTGACACTTCCTAGTGCTTTCGCTGGGAAGCGCTAGGAAGTGTCCGTCTGGTATAAAGGGCGTGACAGCTCACATATTTATGCATTGTAAAAAGCAAATTATATGAACTCTTATGATGATGATGTTCCGACCGATTTCGGCCACGGCGACCACTTCGACTCCTAGCCGATGATTTGGCGCTCATACGCCCGAAGATGGCTTATGTAGCCTATCTTGGCGGCGAAACTTCGTGCACACTGAAGGCACGTAAGCACGCCGTCGACGTAGTTGTATGTGATGGCAGCAGGTGGGCGGGCCTTTAATCGGTCACGTTTGGCATCGAGGTCAGCTTTGCGCTGCTCCTCAAACTCGCGAACTTGTCCGTACACCATTCTGCGCCATTCTGACCGTTTTGCTGCCAACTGTTGAACTCATATAATGTGCCAGTAAACTAATTCTGGAGAAGGAACACAAACATTGTCTTGAGTTAATCAGAGCGACCAGCTATTCTTATCATTTAAATAGTCATTTACAGAATAATATGACTTTGAACAAAGCTTGGATTTGATTTGTACTTTAAATGCATAGTAAGGCAAGTCTAGTTTGCTTGGTTGTCTCAATGATCCGCTCAAGCGGGCGAGCGCGGAGCGTTGACCTCTGGCGTCACCTGTTGCGCGCGCGCATGTACTTTGATCTATCGTAAGCGCGGTCGGTGACCACACAGCAACAATTTCTAAATGTATTTGGGAAAAAATATGACATGGTGTAAAAATGATTGGAATCGATTCAGTTGCTTATTGTGAGCAAACTGTATTCAGGTTTTGCATAAACAAAAAATAACGTAGTATATTTTTTTTTTTCTATGTAAGAATTACTCGCTTACTGTTTATTAATACAGTGCTCTCATTTTACTTCTAAAATGGTAGACCTGCACCCTAATTACGTAACACATAGCGTATTACTAATCCATTGCTCCGTATGTTAGTAAAATGTCTCTGAACAACAACGTAAATAACGCAATGAATGTTGTCAAACTGTCAAAATGAAATCCATTGCCACTGATGGTGTGTTACGTAATTACCCAGCAGATTTTTACATACACAAGTTATATTAGTCAAAATTCTGTAATGAATTAAAATATAATACTGTTATAACCTCATCTAACTACAACCCACAACACCGACAATAAAGCGAAGTCGACCGTAGTGTAGCAGTACCTACAACGATACATGCGAGCAACGCGTCATACTGACGTCACGCGAATCTGCATCTCGCAAGTAGAGTTCACTGTGCAACTAGCACGTATAGAAGTTCGCGACATCAACCGGCGGGAAAAGTGGCCCGCCAGACATTCCCAGTCTGGTCGGGTCTGGGGTCCTCCTCGGATAGAGGGACAATATCGGCCCCCAGGAAGCCGTCGAGGCGGAGCCCAAGAGATTGCGACCGGCGGACAGTCGGACGCCGTTGATGGCTCCAATCCAGAGCCGACGGTAAAGTTTGAGGAGTTCGTGGGAGCAGCGATCAAGGGAGTGACCTTGAAGTGGCTACAGTCCTTGAAGAACAAGGCCATTTGCGCTACCACGGCCTCCATAGTAGCGGCGGTGAGGGCCCACTTTGTGGCCGTAACGGATGGCAATGGCGTATATGCAGGTAGAGGTCGCCCACTTGACTGCTGCCATGGAGCTCCTCCGAAAGGAGAACGAGGAGCTCCGAGCGGACCTGGCCGTGCTGTAATCTGGCGACCACCGCAATGAGCCACAGGAGCAACAAATGCGGAGTGGGCGTGCGCCGGCAGAGGATCCGGGCCTGGCCCTGGTACGGAAGGAGCTGGTGGTCTACCAGAGTCGATTCCCGGCTCTGGAATCTTCCTGGGGGCTGAGATTGTCCCTCCATCCGAGGACGACCCCAAGCCATCCCCTGGTTTTGGGCGCTTCTTGAGGAAGAACCTTCGGTTCTTCCCAACAACCCTCATCACGGGATCCGGGCTCTTAGAAGAGCCCATCGCGCCAGAAGCGGGATCGGATTCCGACATCTTCTGTGTTGGAGCCTCCTCGACTCTGGTTGCCGTTAACGGCAAGCGGTTCGTCTGCGCATCACAGTCGCTCCAGATTAACCCGGAGCTCCTTTTCATGCGACGCAGGTTGACGTGGGTCGGCGGTGGTCTGCCGACCCACGGGACTAATGTTACCCAAGATACGGTGGGGCTGTCTTCCGTAGAAGGGCGGGATTTCCCCTCCTCGTACTTTTAATTTTTTCCTTTTAAGGGTGAGGTCCCTTGGGCGCTAATAACCGGATCCCCTCCGGCCATTCATGCCCTCGGCATGTTAGACCTTGGGATTGGGGTAATTTATTATAGAGGTTGTCTTCCTCGCGGCCCGGGCCTGAGTGGCTCGGAGCCCCGGTCCTGAACTCAAGATTACGGGGAGGCCGGCGACTGGACAGAACCAATGGCAGCCTCGCCGTCCTCACGCTGCCGCCGGCTACCGGATAGACGCAGCGCGAGTATGCACACCCTCCCCCACCCACTCAGCCGGGCGCAGCGGCGAGAACCGCCCTTCCCCAATTACATCCACTCACCTTCTTCTGTAAGCAGAGGATGAGTAGAAGTATTAACCCCTATAACCCGGTTCCCATCAAGGATCATCAAGGATGATCAGTGATCGGGACCTGAACCTTCCCCGTGTGTTAAAGATTAGCCGCCAGCCCCAAGTGTCCACTAAAGCTGATGGACAATTAGGGCTGCCGTTGCCCAGGGTGCGCCACTAGGAGGCTCTTCAAATTGCACCCCATTTCGAGACATGCCTGACGTAGCAAAACAGTCAGTGTCGAGTCTCTTTGAATCCTGTGCCACAGAACTTAACATCGTAAAATTATTATCATCTAAATATATATCGTGTACCAGCATAATTACAGTACATTTTATGAAAAATTTGAAAATAACCACTTCATAAACACTTCTCAAAACAAATCAAAAGATGCATGGCAGGCCGCATCCATCATACACTACTTACTTATCTGTAATCTGTATAATTTCTTTTTTAGAAAAAAGTTGTCCCACACTAGGAATTTCTCCTGTGTCGTGGGTGCGTTTACAAATATATAAAGTCACATACACAAACAGCCAGACACGAAACAACTAATTGTAGGCCATACAAATATTTGCTCCCATTTTGAATCCACTGCACGCATAATGGACGGAACGAACACCTATAATTCAGGTTCCATCTAGCATTGGGGTCAAATACTGCGCTAATGGACTTTTCTTATGGAAATAAATAAAATTATTAGGTATTATTATCATTATATGTCTGAAAAATAAGCTTCCTCTTCAACATAACCAAAATAAAACCCCTTGGTACTAATTATAGTGTACGGACCAACCGTACTTACAGCTTATATATTTTAACGGTAAATAAGTAGCAGAGTAATTGCGTACCACACTTTCAATAGCAATGGGTTTCATTTTGACAGTTCAAGAACATTCATTGTAGTTCTTACGTTGTTGGACAGACAAAATTTTCGAATATGCTAAGCAATAGATTAGTAATATGTAAAGCTTCAAACTGACAGGGTGCAATTTTGCAGCGCGTGAGCAATTTAATTCGCGTTCGGTCCCCGTGTACTTAATACACGTGGCGAACTTTGCGAATTACACGTGTATTATCGTAGTGGATCGATATCCTATGATTACTAATTACTGCATCAATTAGCTACAAAATTAAATCAGTAAAGCTATAATTATAAACAATATCATATCTTATCACTTATATTTGTAATCAGGTAATCTGAAACCTAATTACTCCGCACGATGCTGTTAGGTTGGGTCAGGGTTGCGGGTTGGTTTCCGTGTGCAGTTTTGGCCTGCCATCGGACGCGTCCCCAGGTGGCGGATAGAGGAACAGCCCCCAGATATGGGGGTTTCCGGTTTACCGGCGCGGACCAAAACCAGACGCGGGGATCGCTTCGGCGGTCACACGTGCGGCGGGTTAGCCATCACTCCAGGTGGCTGACGTGACCCGAACTCCGGGTCACCGTCGGGCAACCCGGTCTCCTCACTGAGAGGAGCTGGGGGCCTTCGAACCCTTGGCTGCTGCGTCTTCTCGCACTAGAAGACGTACCCAGTCCGGCCCTTGCTTATGGGGGGACCTTTGTGGGCCCGCCTTTTGGCGGGAATCGCCGGCGGGGGATTGGTTATTCAGGCTGTGCTGATTTGTCATGACCCCGCCACTCAGGCGATGTTGTTGTGCCGCTGTGGGTTTAGTGGGTATTTCTGGCTTCGGCTGGGCGAGTCCCACACACGCCTTTCGGGGTATGGTGCCTAAATGCACCGAGACAAAGAGACAAAAAAAAAAAGAGGATTGCGGGTTTGTAAAAATACCGTGGCCCTGGCCGTCGCACAGGCAAGTGAAGAAATACGGGTAGGTTTTAGTCAGTAAAAGTCTGACACGCCCTTCCGCTCCGCCCAGAGCGGGAGATGTCATTTGATGATTCCCATCCTAAAAAAAAGGATGCTGTTAGGTCCACGCTTTGTAGCGCTTCTGGGATGTTCAACGACACCAGAACTGATGTTATTAAATGAAATGAAATGAAATCGTTTATTAAGCAAGTAGGATCACTGATCACTTTTTACACGTCATGTTTATTTTTTATTTTATTTTTTTAACTAGATGAAGCCGGCATTTCCTAACTGACTACCTCTGAGAAGAAATAGCCGAAACAAACTCAAGGATCATCGGGGATAAACGGATACTATACGCTTCTACTGTCGATGGAATGACCTAGCTTCCACAGCATCCTGAGTGTGTTGTATGATAGGGGGAGAACCCCACACTAGATGGCTCACTGAATACGGCTGCACACGTAGATGTGTGGAGTTAAGTTACTACACGTATATGTAACGCACCTACATATGTATGTCTGAGTAGAGGCGGCTGTCCCGTTGTGTAAGTCATTTATTCAAATTAGGCTAAGAATCAGCACTTTTTGAACGTCAACATAAATAATTAAGACAGTCGCCCAAAATTTCCTCCCTTCGCCACTTTCTAATGCTTTCGCTAAAGAAAAAATAAGGGTGGAATGAACTCCCCCAAGAGCACAGCTGTCTGTTCAGTAAAAAAACACTTTGTACAATACTATGTAAACTATCTAACGTTACAAAACACAGAACATTAAATGAAAAATCCAAATAAAAAAAAACATAAAAAATAGAAATGTAAGTAAAAACTTATTACATAAATAAAAACCTCCAGGCTTAAGAGGCGTGATAGCTGACACAATGATGCATTGTAAAAAAAAAAAAACAAATATATGAACTCATATCTTAGGTGGTGACAGGTTATACCTGTCAGCTGATTCTGGAGAAAGTACACAAACATTGTATCGAGTTAATCAGGGCGACTACCTCTTCTTATCGTTTAAATCGTCGTTGATAGTGTAGTATGCCTTTGAGTAGATTGGATTATAATGCTGCTTTAAACAATCGGATACAAACCCTGATTACTATAGAACATATCTATATCTATACTAATATATAAAGCCGAAGAGTTTGTTTGAACACGCTAATCTCAGGAACTTCTGTCGAACGTCCGATTTGAAAAATTCTTTTTGCATTGGGTAGCCCATTAATCCAGGAAGGCTTTAGGCTATATAACATTACGCTGCGACCAATGGGAGCGGAGCGTATAAAAAAAACATATCGAAATCTCGCGGGTGAAACTGCGTGGCGCAGCTAGTATTAATTACATAGTAATACCCCGACTTACGCTACCTCGACTTACGCGAATTCGGAGTTACGCGATTTAATTTTCTCGTCTATTTTTTTGTTTGTTTCTGCCCCCACGCATTATTATTCGTTCAGTTTACAATTACAGGCACATACGTGTAGTGCGGAATCGGCGCGTAGGTACATAAGTTACGATTTTGTGTTTTTTTGTGCGTTGTAAATTATACCCCGACTTACGCGAATTCGACTTACGCGGATAGCGCTCAGTTCCACCCATCGCGTAAGTCTGGGGTATTACTGTACTCTTGTTTTACCTGAAATAATCAGCTAGCCTTAAGTAGGTCTCAGTCGTTTGCTAAAAAACTATTAGTTACCAATTTTGCACAATCAAACATACATAATGAGTAGGGTGGAGCGAATTATACTTTTTCCGTTTTATTTTTTCTAATAGTGACAAAAAGTTGCCATTATGGATCAAACTATCACATGCAAAATTATTTTGAGATATATTAAAATTCAAAGACCATCAAAGTTTTAGAAAAAAAGTAATTTTTATGGTATACTTCTAGAACATGTGAGAAAAACATATAGTTTTAAAGTAACTTTTTATATGATTTAACATTACGGTAATAAAGTCAAGTACTAAATAAAAATATATTTATAATATAAAGTACTGCCATTCCCGAATTATTAAGGGGGCTGTGCGACATGCAGACAGAGCGCGCTGCAAACAAATTGGGTGAGCGAGCGGCACGCCCGCTAGTGCATTTTCTTACTTAGTGAAGGTGAAAGGTCTCACTATTTCTAAAGAAATTACCACAAAATTGAGAATAAAATTGTTAGAATGCCGAAGAAAGGCGCGCAGCTCCTGGAAATGGCCACTTTTTAATGACACGAGTGAAATAAAACTAAATGTTTTGTCTACGTTTGAAAACGTTACGAAATTTTACGTTTGGATGAGATATCATTTGAAATCTCAGCAAGAAAAGCCCAAAGACCCCTCGTTCTCTACAAAAGCAAATATAGTGGCTTCCAAGATGGAAGTTTGGAAAATTACGTCCATTCCGACAGCAAGTCATACAAGCATAATACGAATGTTAGAAGCTTATCACCTTAAATGCAAAACTTAGAAAAATCTTTAGAGGCTTACTGACAAAACGTGTTCTTTTCGATATATCATAGTGCAAGTGTAAAAACTTGTGGTTTGAGTACAGACCAACTTTACTTATACAGATATTTTTTTCGCGGTGGAAATCCTCATAGGATGTCCGCCGCCCTGCGCCCTAGGGTGGGCGACGAGGTCTCTCAGACTTTTACTGACTAAAACCACCCCGGTGTCTCTTCTATCACGAGCGGGCGTGGGGCCGCGGGAGTCTAAATTCTTCCACGGCCCCACACCTTCGTGCTGGCCCGGTCTGTCGTGCGCTTTACCATCAACGATTGCATCACTGCTTACCATTAGGCGGGATGCGGTCTAACACGAGTTTATAATTATTAAAACAAATCTAGTTTGCACTATGTTCCACGGTGTGAATGTACCCCAAGAAGTCCTTTTACGTCATACATACGCATGCCACCATCAAACCGCCTTTGTTTATTACTTTTTTATCATTTGCCATTTATTTATCGTGATTTTTATTAGCAATATTTTGTTACAGGTGATTACCCAAATCCATGTGACATGGCTAAAATTTTTAATAAGTTTATCATTGATTTTTCAATGCTACCTTTGAACATTGATTCAGCATTTCGGCAGCTGACGCGCGGACTACTTCAAATATTGTTAAAATTGCAAATTACCCGCATAGAATACCAAGACGTTTGTACATTTGTGGTGGTGCCGGTTGTAGTGGTCAGGAGTCCAGTATCCGGTTTACGGCAAAGGAGGTTAGACAAGTTATTATGTCAATGTCAAGGGGCAAGTCTCCAGGCCACGACGACTTAAGTATCGAGCATCTTAAGCACGCTGGTCATCATTTGCCCAGAGTTTTGGCGATGTTCTACTCCTTGTGTATAGGACATTCGTATCTGCCTGAGCGAATGATGAAAACTGTGGTGGTGCCAATTATTAAGAATAAGACTGGTGATGTTAGTGATAAACATAACTATAGACCCATTTCTTTGGCCACTGTAATTTCAAAGGTGCTTGACGGTTTGCTTAATACTCAGTTGGATAAATATTTGAATTTACATAATAATCAGTTTGGTTTTAAGGCTGGTCTCTCTACAGAAACAGCTATATTGAGTTTAAAGCAAACTGTCAAGTACTACACGGATAGAAATACATCTGTTTTTGCTTGTTTCCTCGATCTATCGAGGGCGTTTGACCTCGTTTGTTATGACTTGCTATGGCAAAAACTGGAGCAAGCATCAGTGCCAGATGAACTGATCCGTATCTTTGAATACTGGTACAACAATCAGGTCAACGTTGTTCGTTGGGCGGGGGCTTACTCGAACCCGTACAGGTTGCAGTGCGGCGTGAGACAAGGAGGGCTAACTTCTCCCAAGCTCTTCAACCTGTATATTAATGCGCTGATAGAGAGGCTCAGCAGCACGCATGTTGGTTGCCATATTGGAGGTGTGTGCCTTAACAATATCAGTTATGCTGATGACATGGTGCTGCTGAGCGCCTCCGTCTGTGGGGTGTCGAAGTTAATTGGCATGTGCGAAAGATATGCTGAGGAACATGGTTTGTTGTATAACCCGAAAAAGAGCGAATGCATGGTCTTTCAGGCAAGGATGTGTCCAGATTACTTGCCCACAATTAAGCTCAACGGATGCCCACTTAAGAAAGTTGATACATTTAAATATCTTGGACATTTATTAACCTCTGACTTGAAAGACGATGCCGACATTGAAAGGGAACGTAGGGCGCTGTCTGTTCGTGCGAATATGATAGCACGCAGATTTGCTCGGTGTTCAAGCGGCGTCAAAATAGCCCTATTCAGGGCATTCTGTACGTCCTTCTACACGAGCAGTCTGTGGGTGGACTACACGCAGAAACAGTACAGTGCTCTACGTGTCCAGTACAACAACGCGTTCAGGGTGCTCTTGGGGCTGCCTCGCTTCTGTAGTGCCTCGGGGATGTTTGCGGAGGCGCGTGTGGATTGTTTCCACACAATCATGCGCAAGCGGTGCACATCCCTGGAGCATAGGGTGCGGAGCAGCCGCAACAGTATACTGAGCGCTTTTGCTGAACGGCTCGACTGCCAGTACCTCAATCACTGTCGCATGATTCACGTGCAGAAAAATGTTAAGTTTGTATTTTAATATTAGATTTGGTTTTGACATGATGTATTACTTTAATTCTATTTGACATAAATTATTATTGTTTTGATTATTATTATTGGTTACTAACATTAGTGTTTGAATTATTAGTTCACAAATGCGCCAATAGATGGCGTTGGAGCATTCGTGTTAAATCCTGCATCGCGGTGTCAAGATTTTCCGATGTTTAACTAGGGTCACGAATGTGTCAAGCGAAAGTAGTCTCAATATACAACGTTTAAAGTAATCTCATTTGTTTTATTGAAGTCACCACAATAACATCACGCTAGTTACGACGGTAGTTGCTGCAGCAGTCTCAGTGTTTAGTGAACGGGTTGTTCATATGGTCCTTCCGAGCCGGATCAAATTGACCGGAGGTGTTTTTGAGAAGATTGGCTGGGCAAGTGGATCGCTTGCGCAAACTGGCCAAGAGTGTTAGAAGCAGTGCCAGTGCTGTGGAGAGAACAGCAGACAGCTGAAGCAGCATACTCGTCAGGAAGCAGCAGTCAGCGCAAGTAACGCGCGTCTGCAGACGGTGCCGGGAGAAGTCAACGTCAGGGATCAGTAACTAGGGGAATCCAGCTGAAGATTGTGGGACGTGCAGACGCTACGTCATCATCTAATCAGGTGGTACCAACGAAGAAACAACTGTGAGTGACATTTTTAATTATTATAGTGCAACAGTAACTTAATTTGGAACTTTATTCAAGATTTGAACTTAGAAAAATATTTTGAACTTTAAAGTTATAGTTAAAGTGTTTTAGACTTAGCCTAATTTTAAGCAAATTTGGTTAGTACGGGGAACCTATGCCCAAAATTATAAAATTACAAGAAGCATTATTGTTTGCAACTTGTACATGTTTACGTTAAATATTTGTTACCTACCTTCAATTAGTTAACTTTTCGCATAAGTTAAACTTTAGTACCCAGTTTATAATGTCATAGTTGAATAAATGTTTCTTAACAACAGATTTAGTGTTTTAAATTAATTTTAGTAATTTGTTAGAAAAATAAATTAGGATAACTTTATAAATAATGGAGTCATTGATTAATAAATTAGAAGACATTTGTAATAGGATTAATAAAGCATATATTAACTTTAAAAAATCGCCGTTGGACAGAATAACACGGTCCTATGTTAAAGTTAGATTAGAAAACTTGGAGAAATTGTTTGATCAGTTAACAGATAGTCATAGTAAATTATACGAAAAATATGACCCAGATAAGTTAAACGAAAGTTCATATGTTACAAAAGGGATTTATGATGTAGCTGAAGAAACCTACATTCAGTGTAAAATAGAACTGGAAACTATTTTGAGATCATTAGATGTTAAAGAGGAAAATCAAGAGAGACCCAAAGATGTAAACATTTTTAAACAGTGTCAAGTTAAATTACCTAAAATTGTTATTCCAGTTTTTTCCGGAAAATATACGGAGTGGGTTACCTTTCGAGATTTATATGTGTCGCTTATTCATAACAATGGGTCTTTGGATAACGTTCAACGCATGCAATATTTAAAGGGTTATTTATCAGGAGAAGCGGAACAGTTATTAAGACAAATACCTATATCGGACACAAACTATGGACGCTGTTGGCAACTATTAAACGAGCGCTATAATAATAAGAGATATTTATCACATTTTATCTTGAAAAGGTTTCTCAATCTTAAGAATTTAAATAGTGAATCTGCTGTAGGTCTTAAAGAATTGATTGATAGCACCATTGATTGTTTGCATGCATTAGCCAATCTTGGCCTTGATGTCAGTACTTGGGATATGTTGGTTATTCATGTAATATCTTTGAAGTTGGATCCAGAATCTCGAAAACAGTGGGAGATAAAGATTTCAAGCAAAACATCTACTGATACTTTCCCAACCTTAGACCAATTCAAGGACTTTATAACCAGTCGCTACCGCGCTCTAGAATTTCTAGATACGGGATCCAACCCGGATAAGGGAAAATACACAGAGAGGCCTAAAGTATTTCATGGCTCCACTATGCAATGTAGATTCTGTAAAGAAAACCATAAAATTATAAATTGTAAACAGTTTGTTAAAAATGATGTAAATGCTAGACGGGAATTTGTATGTCAAAATAGTTTATGTTTTAATTGTTTGGGGAATAACCATTCGGCCAAGCAGTGTTTAAGTACAGCTGTATGTCGCGTTTGCAAACGTAAACATCATTCGTTGCTGCATTCTAGTGGTCACGAGAATAATAAAGGCAGTTCAAATCGTGCTACAAATAATAACTTACCTCGGAGCGATGATGGAGAAACATCTTCTGAGTCAAAGTCTATACCATCTGGATCGGCCGATTCTAACACAGTGGCTACATTCTTCTCGTCAAATGCAATAAAAAAGCATAATCAAGTGTTGTTAGCTACGGCACTGGTTAATGCTACAGCTAGGAATGGTATGTGCTATACCATTAGGGCGTTGCTCGATCAAGGGTCCCAAGCATCCTTTGTGACAGAAGCAACAGTCCAGTATTTGGGACTCAAAAGGAGACCAGTAAGGGGACACATTTCAGGGCTAGAAGGTAATACTACTATTTTGTCAAAGTGCATGGTAGAAATAACACTTACCTCTATACATTATCCAGGCGTCCAGATATCAGTACTGAAAACAATAACCACGCTTTTACCTTCTCATAAAGTAGTCTCTTTAGATTGGGTATGTGACTTACCATTAGCAGATCCGCAGTATCAATCACCAAACAAGATAGACATGTTGCTTGGTGCCGAGGTCTATGGGCAAGTAATTCAACAAGGAGTAAAGAAAGGGCCTCAGGGAAGTGTAGTAGCGCAAGCTACTTCATTGGGGTGGATTCTGTCAGGTATGGTTGAAAAGTCACATGTAAATCAGGTAAACGTAGTCGCTCTGCATTCTTATGTGGAGGAAAATAACATTTTAAAAAAGTTTTGGGAATTAGAGGAAGAGCCCGTAAACAAATCACAAATGTTAAACGAAGAAGAAAAACTTTGCGAACGCTATTTTGAGGAAACAACTAGAAGAGATAAAGACGGAAGATATATTGTACGATTGCCATTTAAAACTACAGATCCAGTATCAAAAATAGGTTCTTCAAAGAAAATTGCGGAAAAAAGACTTACTTCACTAATTACAAAACTAAATAAAAATGAACAAATGAAAGCTAAGTATCAAGCAGTAGTGGATGAATACATGCTACTGGAGCATATGGAGAAGGTTCCTGAAGCAAAGAAGTCTCAAGGAATCTACTTACCTCATTTTGCAGTTATTAGGGAGGACAAGGATACTACGCAAGTGAGGATAGTATTTGATGCATCTTGTAACGGGGAAAACGACATTTCATTAAATGACCTTTTAATGATAGGCCCATCTTTACAGCCAACTTTAAGGCACATTTTGATGAAATGGAGATTATATCCAATTTGTTTATCTGCGGACATTGTTAAGATGTACCGTCAGATCAAAGTTGATGAACGGGACGTTGACTTTCAGAGAATTTTGTGGAAAGAAAGTTCTGATCATCAAATAACTGAATATCGTTTGTTAAGGGTTACATTTGGCACAGCATGTGCCCCATATCTGGCAGTTAAGGTACTTCAGAAGGTGGCTGCCGATGAGAAGGATAAATATCCTATAGCTGCAAGAAGAGTAAAAGAGGATTTTTATATGGACGACCTGCTTACTGGGGTCGAAACAGTGGAAGAAGGTTCTCAGTTATATGATGAAATGAACCGGTTACTTGAACAAGGAGGATTTTCTTTACAAAAGTGGTCAAGCAACAGTGAAGAATTATTGTCAAGAATGAAAAACATGAATAAAGAAAATAATGAAGAAGGAAGAAAAATTAAAATGGATGATGTTATGAAATTATTGGGACTTACGTTACATCGATCCACGGATTCTTTTCGTTACACGGTGACACTTCCGCCGGTGAGGGAACCTGTAACGAAAAGACTAATCATATCAGACATATCACGTTTGTTTGATCCACTTGGATGGGTTGCACCAAGTGTGATAGTTGCAAAAATTATTATACAAAAGCTATGGTTGTCAGGTATAGGGTGGGACGACGAAGTTCCAAGCAACATATTAAACCAATGGCTAACTTACCGAAAAGATTTGCATCAACTCTCGGAGGTGCAAATACCTCGTTGGTTAAAAACCAGACGCAGCAATGCACTTGTGGAGCTCCACGGGTTTTGCGATGCCTCCAAGGTAGCATATGCTGCGGTTGTCTATGTTCGAGTGGTTGACAATAAGGGTGACGTATCTGTAAGCTTGGTGACTGCGAAGACGAAGGTAGCTCCTATCAAAGTCATATCTATTCCCAGATTGGAGCTCTGCGGAGCGGTTCTTCTTAGTAGATTGCTGGTTGAGGTAGCTCATACATTGGACATACCGAAGAAAAATATTCGGGCCTGGACAGATTCTACTATCGTACTAGCTTGGCTCAATAGCCACCCAAATCGGTGGCAAACGTTTGTAGCCAATAGGACATCAGAGATTTTAACTACTCTGGATGCGAATCAATGGTCTCATATTCGGTCTGGTGTAAACCCAGCTGATTACGCTTCTAGAGGACTGAACCCTTCAGAACTCAGCCAACAAAAGTCTTGGTTTAATGGACCAGATATTTTACATTCGTCTGATATAATTTATAACAAGCCTAAGGACATGGAGACGGACTTGGAAGCTATAAAAGCACATTTTACAAGCATGGAAAGTAACATATGGGACCGCTTTTCTAATTTGAATAAATTAATAAGGGTAATTGCTTATTGCAGACGAATGTGGCGAACAAAGAAGAAAGGGAAAGGTTCAATAACAGAATGTTTATCAGTACAAGAATTGAAGGAAGCGTTGGATGTTTGTATTAAGAAGTGCCAAGCAGATAGCTTTGGTGACGAAATAGAAAAGATAGCTAAAGATGGTAACTTAGCAAAATTGAAAGGATCATTAAAATATTTAAATCCTTTTATAGATGAAAATAATATCCTTAGAGTAGGAGGAAGGTTACAAAAATCAGCATTAAGCGAAAGTAGAAAACATCTTAAATTATTACCAAAAAAGTCACACCTTATTAATTTGATAGTGGCAGACTCACATTATAAAACATTACATGGTGGGCCTCAGCTCATGCTAGCGTACCTGAGGTCCAAGTACTGGATTCTTGGCGCTAAGGAATTAGTAAAGGCACAAGTGCGTAAATGCGTTTCATGTGTAAGGCATTCAGGTAGGACATCAACGCAGTTGCTGGGGCAGTTACCAGCTGCAAGAGTTACGCCTTCTAGGCCTTTTAAATGTTGTGGGGTCGATTATGCGGGCCCTATAAACATCAGGACATCGAAGGGACGGGGTCATCATGCCTATAAAGGCTATATTTGTTTGTTCATCTGTATGGCCACAAAGGCCGTTCACATTGAAGCCGTTAGTGACTTAACAACTCAAGGTTTCCTGGCGGCTTTTAGAAGGTTTGTATCACGTAGAGGTTATTGTTCTGATATCTGGTCGGACAATGGTACAAATTTTGTGGGGGCATCAAGGGAATTAAATAAGTTGTTCTTAGCGGGTAAATCGGGTTTAGTTAAAGAACTAGCTGATTGTTTAGCCTCTCAGGGTACCAATTGGCATTTCATCCCTCCATACTCGCCCAACTTCGGTGGCCTTTGGGAAGCTGGCATTAAATCGATAAAATTTCATCTTCGACGAGTAATTGGCGACTCCACACTAACATTCGAAGAATTGTCAACTGTTTTGGTACAAATTGAGGCATGTCTAAACTCGCGGCCACTGTCAAGGATGGATAACGATCTGGATGGTTTAGATGCCTTGACACCAAGTCACTTCCTTGTTGGTGAACCTTTGGTTGCCATTCCGGAGTATAATTATGAGTCTTCGAATATAAATAATTTAAGACGATGGCAGCTAACGCAACGAATGATGCAGAGTTTTTGGCGACGATGGTCGCATGAATATTTAACAATGTTTTTAAACAGATATAAATGGAATAATCAAAACCCAGAGCCAAACGTTGGTGATTTAGTTTTAATTAAAGAGGATGATCTACCTCCCTCTAAGTGGCTGCTTGGTCGTGTAGTTGAAAAACACCCTGGGGTAGATGGCATTACAAGAGTGGTAACATTGCGTACTAAAGGCTCTCCAATAAGGAGATGTATTTCTAAGATTTTTATCTTACCAGTGACATCTACCACACCATAATTAGTACGGATTATATGTAATTATATATAAGTAGTTTAAGTTAATATTAAGGCGCATTTTGTTGATTTTGTCGTAAGGTCAAATTTTGAAAATTTGCCCTTGGTGGGCGGTATGTTTGAATTATTAGTTCACAAATGCGCCAATAGATGGCGTTGGAGCATTCGTGTTAAATCCTGCATCGCGGTGTCAAGATTTTCCGATGTTTAACTAGGGTCACGAATGTGTCAAGCGAAAGTAGTCTCAATATACAACGTTTAAAGTAATCTCATTTGTTTTATTGAAGTCACCACAATAACATCACGCTAGTTACGACGGTAGTTGCTGCAGCAGTCTCAGTGTTTAGTGAACGGGTTGTTCAATTAGTTATAAGTAATAAATTGTTACTAACAAAACTATGGACTTTGTGGTCTGAAATAAAAGACTTATTATTATTATTATTTGTGTGCGTTGGGAAAAAGTAGTTTAGAAGCTGTAATATTGTGTAAATAAATCAGATTAGAATTTATTCTTGTCTTATTACCCCTCACTGTGGCCAAGACACCCTTTTTTTCTGGGGTGGAAATCCTCATAGGATGTCCGCCGCCCTGCGCCCTGGGGTGGGCGACGAGGTCTGTCAGACTTTTACTGACTAAAACCATCCCGGTGTCTCTTCTATCACGAGCGCGCGTGGGGCCGCGTGAGTCTAAATTCTTCCACGGCCCCACACCTTCGTGCTGGCCCGGTCTGTCGGGCCTCTTCTCCTGCACGGGGTAGTGGGGTGTTAAACTACCCCGTGCATCGCCTCAGAGGCGCGAGTCGACACTCGCGCGCGCCTCCGCCTCGGGCTCCATCGAATAGGGGGCGGACACTTCGCCATGTCCCTCGCCCCTGGACCCATTCATGGGGGGATGAAGAGGGCCTTATCCGCCCTTCTTCGGCGCCCGGTGCATCTTCTGCGGCCGGGGAAGGGAGTTGAAATCTCCCTCTCCCGTTCCGCCGCTTCCTTCTGCGACATCACGTGCTCGCAGAAGGACACCACCGCGTCCCACGACTCTGCGCTGCCGACCATCCTCCGCACTACTGCCGGCAGCGTCAGGCCACGGCGCTGCTCCTCCCAAGCTACACACTCGGAGAGCATGTGCTGCGCCGTGTCCTCCCCGCATTGGATGCAGTGGTGGCACCGAGCGTCCGGCTCCCTGCCTAAGCGACGCAGGTACTTGCCGAAGCAGCCGTGCCCCGACAGTACCTGCGTCACCCTGAACGACAGAGAGCCGTGCCTTCTCCTGAGCCAGTCGTCGAGTACTGGCCGGATCGCCTCGACGGTAGCGAGGCCGGCGGTAAAGCGCATAAGCCTCTGCCGCCAGTCCGTCACCAGGACCTGACGGAGCTCCTCTCGATGCAGCTCGATCTGTCACTGCACCGGACTGGAGCCCCGTGTCCGCTCTTCGCGACGCGAGTATTTTCGCCTCTAGGTCCCAGGGCGGGGATCCGGCCAGGACGCAAGCCGCCTCGTAAGAAATCGTACGATACCCGCGGACGACCCTGACGGCCATCGCCCTCTGCGGCTTGCGCAGAATGGCGAGTGTTCCGGCCGTCAGGTCCATCGCACACACAGGGGCTCCATACAGGCCCATAGACGGCACGATTCCCACGTACAACCGCCTACAGGCGGCGCTCGGGCCCCCCATGTTGGGAAGCAACGTTTACAGCGCGCCTGCTGCACCCATCAGCTTGGGCGCCAGCCGCCGGAAGTGGGGCCCGAATTCCCATCGGCTGTGGAGCACCAATCCCAGATATTTCATGGTGGACTCGACAGCTATCCGGGCCCCACTGACCACGATATGCGGTCCCGGCGCCGGCGCACGCCGGGGGCCATGGAAAACCATGGCCTCCGACTTGTCAAGGGTACTTATACAGAATTGCTTCAGCTGTAATAAATAGGTTTGTTCCGGATGACTTGGCTCAGAAATCACCTGAAAATCTTTCATATGCAAGGTGGCTGACTTGCGAAAATCGAAAATATGCGAGTCATTATGCAGGAACAAAAAATCCGGAAGAAAATTTAATGTGTTAGCAACGTTTGTGGTATAAGTTTATGCACCGTCTTGGTTCGACATTAAAAACTATCCAAGCTGCATTTTACGATTTTACGTTCGAGAATCTGCCATATAATCTAAAAAAAAAAATTTAGATGAAGACAAAGAAAAAATTGTTTCGTTCATGACGAAAATCTGCTACTCGCTATGTTTAAGGAAGAAAAAACACATGATCGGGAATTAGATGCTCCGTGAGTTTTGAAGTCACGTTCCATAACTTCATCAACAATGCCAAGATTATTTAAGATCCCGAAAATTATAAATTTTGACGCATCGGATTACATAAATTTGCTCGACTGGCACTATTGGCAATGTGAGATTTCCGAACCACCACTACTGAAACATCGAGAAGGTAATTTGAATTTTCTACAAATTCCGTGTTATACACAAGCTAGAGAACGAGCAGTAAACGTCACATAGGCACCTACTGCTCTTTATACAAGAAAATCTAGAATTGAGTTGATAAAAATTAGAGTCAAAGTTAGAGTCACGAGCAATCATGCGCAAATTTAAAACAGACAGAGATTTTGAGGTCGAATAAATGCTAATTTCCTTTAATTTTCCGACTCACTAATCATACTTTTGTTAATGTTTATTAAAATCTGCTTTTTATCTAAGTGTTTCATTACATTAAATTTAAGAATACAGCTATAACTGAGGCACTTGAACACTCTCCAACATATATGTTTTTTTTTTTTGGTATTTTCTACAATTTCGATGTCTATGCGAAGGCATTAAACTTATAAAATTCCGACAAAATAGCTATAGCAATATATCATAATAATGCACCTTTTCCGCATTATTAAATATCAAAATTTGAAAAAAAAAAAATCTGCTCTACTTGTACTCTTCACCCTAATAATCAGCGTTTAATGTTCCCACTCAATCCAGACACAATCCTCCTCTCGGTGAGAGGGAGTGGGCCGTAACCTGCCACGCAGGCCCAGTGCGGTTTGGTGGATCTTTCTTTTTTCTTTTTTTTTTAGAAAATTTTGCCCCCGTAGGAATTACTCTTGTATAGTGGGTGCGTTTACAAACAAACTCACATACACAAACAGCCAGACCCGGAGCAACTACCTGTAGGCCATACAAATATTTGTTCCGTGCGAGAATCGAACCCAATCTTCTCGGTGGTAGGCAACAACATCAGCCGCCGGCATAAGTTACCACCCACCAGACAAAGTCTTGCCGCCAAGCAATTCGTCGTGTTCCGGCATGATGTCTGGTGAAGCCGTACAACACAACACAACTGCTCAGACCCATCTCTCGTACGGCTTCACCAGACATCATGCCGGAACGCGACGAATCGCTTGGTGGCAAGACTTACATAAGATTCAAAATCTTTTTATTCGTTCTGTCATCTAGTTCAGCTCTACTAGTGATTTGAAATAAACCGCCATAATAGTTAAAATATTGTATAACTAGGTGTACTCCGCGGTTCCACCCGCATAAGTATCTATCCTGGTTATAAACTATCTCATCATCATCATCATCATGTCAGCCGAAAGACGTCCACTACTGGAGATAGGCCTCTCCCAAGAATCTCCACAACGATCGGTCCTGAGCCTCCCGCATCCAACGGTTAAACTATCTGTGTACCAAATTTCTTCTAAATCCGTGGAGTGGTTTTTTTCGTAAGGGAGTAACAAACATCCATCCATCCACACTCACAAACTTTCGCATTTATAATACGAGTTCATCATCATCACCATCATCATTAATCTTTTTTTTTACTATCCCACTGCTGGGCACAGGTCTCCTCTGATACAGAGAAGGATTGAGCGTAATCACCTCGCTTGCTCAATGCGGGTTGGCGATTCGAGACTTAAAGTCCAGGGTGTTGTAATCAGTCGTGTCCAAGATATACTTAAAAAGTACATATAAGTTAGAAAAGTTACATTGGTACTTGCCTGACCTGGAATTGAACGCGCACACTCATACTTGAGAGGCTGGTGTTTTAACCACTAGGCCACCACGACTAATATGAGTAGAATACACAAATTAAAATAAAAACCTCTTTAATGGCAGTGGGACTTGTGACCAAGTAATGACTTCCACACGTGTCGATCAGTTGGGTTAAGCAACACTTGACGCGATTGCTCCATGGATGGGTTCCACCTTTACACACCAAAGACCCCTCTGTGCCTCAGAAAACACGTTAAGCCGTTAGTCTCGGTTTTCATTTGTAGATATTTTACAAGTCATCTATATCCCGATTGGCCTCATAAGAAAGCTCAAAGTCGCACAGAGAGCTATGGAGAGTGATTCTCTTCGTGATCGAATCAAGAATGGGGAGATTCGTAGAGGAACTTAAAACGCCTATCCAGCCCGCATAGCCCAGCGGATTAGCTCTCTGAAGTGGCAGTAGGCGGGGCACATAGCTTCTAGAGCCGATGGCTGATGAGGCAGAAAGGCTCTTGAATGGCGACCACGTACCGACAAGCGCAGCGTCGGACACCCATCGACTAGGTGGTCGGAAGATCTGACCAAAGTCGCAGATAAGCGCTGAATGCAGGCTGCGTTCAACGGGTCTTTTTGGAAATCCTTGGGGGAGGCCTATGACTTCCTGTGGCTGACATGATAAATACCCTGAAAGTCTGATAACCACTGTTATAAAGGGGTATAGTATTACCCAGTAGCTGGGTTGAGGAGGTCAGATAATGTGGAGGTATGATAAATGTCAGGCAGCTAAGTACCAATGTTCAACTGAATGGAGTAGAGTTGATCCCTGTCGAGTCGACAGTTTTTCTTGGATTAACTATTGACGTCAAGTTACAATGGTGTCCTCAGATTGAGAAACTGTCGGATAGACTCAGTTCTGCCGCCTTCGCTGTTAAGAAAATTAGACAGATAACACATGTGGATACAGCCAGAATTGTTTATTTTAGTTATTTTCATAGTCTTGTGAGTTATGGGATTCTTCTCTGGGGAACTTGTGCGGACATCAATACCACAACAAGCTTCCCATGGATATTCGAAACTTACCCATTAAACGATTTAAAAGTTATATAAACACCAAACTTTGCAAAAAGGGGTACTATAAAATCACAGATTATTTAGAAGACAATAAAGCTTGAGACTGAGCTGCTCGCTCTGCTAAGCAATGTCATTAAGCAATATGCATGATTATGCTACAATTATGACATTTTAAACACTGTTTTTTTTTTTAAAAAAAAACACGTACACTATTGTAAACATTTTCATTTTTAATGACTGGATTTAAAAAAAGACGATGATCTCTGAGTTTTTTTTCGGCTTTTCTTCTCAGAGGTAGTCAGTTAGGAAATGCCGGCTCCATCTAGTTCAAAAAAATATGACGTGTAAAAGTGATCAGTGACCTTACTTGCATAATAAACGATTTCATTTCATTTCAGATAGGCAGTCGATTCATGTAAAATTTTGGTATTCAACAGCGACCAGTCAAATTTTGGTATTCACCAGCGACCAGTAAAATTGGAAACCGACCCCAACCTGGTAAGAAAATGGCAGACAGATGTGACCTCTCGTTTTTATTGCTCGGAGGGTCCGCTTCGTCCGATCCTCCTTTTATGGTGTTATAGACATCGTTTTGTTCGAAACCATAGCATTATGATGCAATTCTGTTCTCAATCAATCAATCATTTATTTTGTTAAACATAAGTATGAATACAGATATTACGGCATACAAAATTAAAATAAACAATATAATTCAGGTAGCATGTCAACATTAAATAATCAATAATCAATTATCTTCTCTCTATCTAGTCTCTTAGCTACCACGGCGTATTTTAATTTCTGAATTGATTTTTGTGTGTTTTCCATAATGCACGCTCTCAGCGTACAATATATTTCTACATCGTTCTCACACGGTTGATTTCAACATGAATGATGTAATCAAATATTTGTAACAATAACTTGAAAATTTAAAAGAGTGTCCATGGAGTTTCCTGCCCGTTCTTCTCCATAGGTACCTACTCATTGGAATGGGCGACTAGCTTCATCTTATTGACTGACCGACCTTCTGACAATTCAAAAGTGCCTGTAACTGGTTTATTTGAAATAAATGATTTGATTTGAATTTAAAATATGCCAGCTTAGTAATCGTTCAATAATGTTCAAAATGAAAGCCATTGTTACTAATAGTGTGTTACACAATTTCCCTGCAGTTTTGATTTCGTCGGAACTGGCAAAATCCAAATTTCCAAACCACAACATCAAAGCCACTGGTTTGTAAACAAAGGTAAACAATCATGGCTACACGTCAAGCTAACGTATACTACATATATTATCAGTTTAAGCTGACCTCGCATTGTTTTTTTTATTGAGAGTGCTTGGCCACGATCCTGCCTGATGGTAAGAAGTGTGCAATCATTGATGGTTAGGCGCACTAGTTTATTAAGAGCCTATTTTCTAGCACTCTAGCCTTGAAGACACTTAAACTGTAATCAGACGGGAAGACCGCCACAGGCAAATTGTTCCAGTCCCTCAATGTATGCGGTACTCGTACTCCGTACAATCAGAAGTCAGTTTATATTCTATCAGGGCCGTGGGTTGTACGAAAGAGATGCCATGGCCCCTAGCGCATAGGTAATTGAACGAACACGGGTGATAGTCAGTAAACGTCTGACACGCCCTTCCGATCCGCCCAGAGCGGGAGAAGACATTTCCCATGATTTCCCACCCCAACAAAAAAGACCCCAGACTCCAAAGCCGAAAAAGCTCTGATGCGACTGTGATTAACGCTGAGATGATGATGATGATGATGATTAATCTTCACAGTCTTTTTTTTTTAATAGTTATAAACTAGTGCTTGACTGCAATCCCGCCTGATGGTAAGCAGTGATGCAATCGTTGATGGTAAAGCACACTAGCTTATTAAGCCTATTCACTCAAAAAAACTGAGTGAATAGGAAGGAAGACGGCAGTTGAGCGAGGTGATGCAATGTTTAACCCAACAACACGACCAACGATGCTGCGCCAGAGGATGATCTGGAGAGCCTTCACGACCAAACTCCCGACACAACAACATTGGGCACATCGTACCCGGCACACATCGCAACACAACTGCTCAGACCCGTTCTCCGTACGGCTTCACCAGACATCATGCCGGAACACGACGAATCGCTTGGCGGCAAGACTTTGTCTGGTGGGTGGTAACTTATGCCGGCGGCTGATGTTGTTGCCTCCCACCGAGACATCTCAAATCAATCTCAATCTATCAAATCCCATCCAAATAAAAAATTGTTTTTACTGGTTGTTTTAGCTTGACGGCTTTATGGCGTCGGCCTACAAGTTGTTGGTTCGTCAACCCCGTCAGGCAAATTATTTTGTGTAAATTATTTCATCACCACTGCTCTCAAACGGTGAAGGAAAACATCGAGAAGAAACTGGCATGACCTAGAGCCAAAAACTTCGGAGACATGTGACATCTACCAACCCGCACTGGGCCAGCACACTATGGATTATCATAGAACAAGAGCTGATTAAAAATACTTTTTTTTTTTTTTTAATGTTGCAAATAGTACATGTTTTGGTCTTATTTTATTCATAAGAAGCCATTCTATGATATTCAATTCGTTTTTATCTATTAAATACTCAAAATAGTTAAAAAAATGCATTAGAACTCGAAAGTATAGAAATTCTACAAACTGTAACTTGTAAATTACATATTTTCAGAGTTAGATATTGAGCACTGGTTAAGAAATAACTATATAGTGTGCCATATATTTAGAAAGGATATTTTATGTAGAGTAATAGTCAGTTATTTAAATTTTAATAAAAGATAAAATATAACTGTCACAATGTTTTATGTAAAATGCCGACGAAAATTAAATTGTTTTAACTTCAACGAGACTTTTATATGTTAGCTAAGCTTGGCGAAGTTCTAAATTTGATAGTATGAAGAAATCCAAAACCAAGAACAAAACCATAATTAAGAGGAACGGAGGAGTAAGGAGAGAGGAGGGAGCAGTCTCCGACCCGGAGAAAGCTCCCGAGGCCGTTGTGTCGGGCGCCGACAGTACGGGCTCGTTGGAGTCGGTCCGGTCAGAACCGGACGTGACACCATCCCTAAAGAGGACTAACTCGCAGTCGGTGATAGAGTTGGCGACACTGGCCGGCACAAGTGACGACACGGCGCTGTATATCAGCATGAGTAGTACCCCGACTGCTAAGCGCGGTAGGGGACGGCCGCCTACGACAGGTCACTATGTGGGCCTGTCCAAGGCCCGCAAGGAACTGGAGGCCGCCCGAAAGGCCGCCGAAAAAGAGGAGCGCAGCGCGGTGGAGGAGCGTAGAGTGGCCGACCTGGCCCGGAAGATGGACACCGGACGGGTCGCTCGGCTGTCTGAAACTTCTTCCGCCGCGTCGTCGGTCGAAGACCTTCAGGCGACGGAGCTGGGCGAAAGGCTCCGGAGCGCCGTGGACACAGTGAAGGAGGTGTCTAGGGTGTCCCGTGGACTGAAGGGGACCTGCCAGAAGGCTCTAAAGGTGGCAGCGGCCACCATGCTTGAGGTCGCCGAGGAGCTACTACAGCGCTCCTCAAATGACGAGACGCGGCGTCTCACAGCGGCAAACGCCCGCCTAGCTGCCCAGGTTGCGGAGCTCCGTAAAGAACAGGAGGAGCTCCGTGCGGAAATTCGCAACCTGATGAAGGAAAGGAGGAGAGAGGACACCTCTGGGCCGGCGGAGTCACAGCCCATTTCCCGGCCTTTGGCGGAGGAGTCAGAGCTTGTCCGGCTCTTCAAGACGGAGATGGCGGCGCTGTCTGCCCGCTTTTCGGTCATCGAGGGCAAAGTATTGCGGCCTCCATTGGCCCACGAAAAGACGCCGCCGGCGCAGACGTATGCGGCGAAAGCCGCTGCGCCGAGCCCGGCCAAACGGGCAAAGACCAAGGCCGTGGCCGCTGCTCCGGCTGCTCCAGCAGCCCCAGCTGCATTAGCAGCTCCAGCGACGGCGACGAGCGCACCAACGGTCTCCCAAGAATGGGTCACCGTTGGCGAAAAGAAGAAGAAACAGAAGAAAAAGAAGAAGAAGACAAGAGCGAAGGAAAAGGAGAAACGAACGCTCCGCGCCCCGAAGTCCACGGCGGTGGCTATTAAGCTACCGCCGGAGGCCATAGAGAGGGGCGTGTCATACGCGTCGGTCCTGGCAAAAGCCAAGACCGACATTAATCTGAAAGATCTGGGCATAACGGGCATCGTTTGGAAGGAGGCGGCAACCGGAGCCCGTTTGCTAGAGGTGCCCGGCGCCACAAGCGATGATAAGGCAGACGCGCTTGCAGAGAGGCTTAAGGCCTCTCTGAAGGAGCAATTCCCGGAGGCAAAAATCTCCAGGCCAGTAAAGACACTTAACATGCGTGTCTCGGGCCTAGATGACACAGTTACGTCGAAGGAGCTCGGAGCCGCCGTCGCGGAGGCGGGCGAGTGCCCCCTGGAGCAGGTCCGGCCGGGCGAGATCGGGCCCGGCCTCCGGGGACTCTGGTCCGCAGTAGTGACCTGCCCTGTTGCGGCGGCCCGCCGTATAGAAGCGAGTGGCCGCAACCTGCTTGTTGGGTGGGTGTTGGCGCGGGTTAAGATTCTCTTGCCCCGACCGCAGAGGTGCTTTCGGTGTCTGGAGGTGGGGCACTTGGGGGTACATTGCTCGTCGACCATCCAAGTCGGCGGGCTCTGCTTCCGGTGCGGCCGGCCCGGTCATAAGGCCGCCGCATGTGATGCCCAGCCGAATTGCCCTAAGTGTGCGGCGGCGGACAAGCCGGCCGATCACCGGATCGGCAGCAAATCCTGCGCCGACAACCACACCAAGCAGAACAAGAAAAAGAAGGGGACCAAGGGGATCGGGCCTGCTGCCCAAGGCGCTGCGGCGCCTATAGCGCGGCGGACCCCATCTCCTAAGGCAGCCGACTCGTTGCCGGAGGGGGAGCGGACCATGGACACTGAATAATGTCTGTGTCCGCTTCCCTTCGGTTCCTTCAGGGCAACATCAACCACTGCGCCCGTGCTCAGGATCTTCTCCTCCAGAGCATGGCGCAGTGGTTGATCGACGTTGCGGTGGTCGCCGAGCCGTGGTTGGTACCACCCAGGGATGACTGGGTGAGTGACGCCCACGACTCGGTGGCCAAGATCTTGCGAAGATCGGCCGGGACTCCGTCCTTTGAAGCCGTCGCCAAGGGACGGAATTTCGTCTCTGTACTGCTCGGAGAGTTGGTGATCGTCGGGGTCTACTTCTCTCCGAGCAGGTCTCTCGCCGAATTTGAGGCATGGTTGGAGGAGTTGGGCACAGTCGTCAGACGTAACCACCCTCGCCCCGTGGTCGTGCTCGGGGACTTCAACGCCAAGTCAGGCGCCTGGGGTTCCCCGATTACTGACGCTCGCGGCGAGGAGTTGGAAGAATGGGCGGTCGAATACGGTCTCGCCATCCTTAACCAGGGCTCGGTGAACACGTGCGTGCGCCAGCGGGGCGGTTCCATAGTGGACATTACGTTCGCTAGCCTCGCCTTCGCACGCCGTGTCCAAGGATGGCGTGTTATGGAAGGGGTGGAGACGTTGTCGGATCATAGGTATATCCGGTTCGACGTCTCCGCCCTGCCCACAGCGCCTGCGCCTGCGCCGGCCGTGCCGACCCCCGGTTCGATCGGTCCGCGTTGGGCGTTAAAGCAGTTGGATCGGGAGCTGCTCCTCGAAGCCGCGATCGTCCAGGCCTGGGTGACTACACCGGACAGGCCTGTCAACATCGACGAGGAGGCCGAGCAGCTCCGGCGGGCCATGACCAGCGTCTGCGATGCGGCGATGCCTAGACGGCGTCAACAGCCATCTAGGCGCCGGGTGTACTGGTGGTCGGCGGACATCGAACGGCTCCGTGCCGCTTGTGTGGCCGCTAGACGCCAGTATGCCCGGCATAGGAGAAGGCGGCGCCGCCCGCCAGACGCTGACGCCAGAGAGGCGGAACTGTACGAGGCTTACCGCGAAGCAAGGAAGGCATTGAAGGGGGCCATCACCAAAGCGAAGGCAGAGGCCCGCGAGCGGCAGTTAGCGACCCTGGACCGCGATCCGTGGGGGCGCCCTTATCGCGCAGTACAAGGCAAGCTGCGCCCTTGGGCGCCTCCGCTCACCCAGGGTATGCGGCCCGAGTTGCTGCGAGAGGTGGTGAGTGCCCTCTTCCCAGCCAGGGCAGAGCACATCCCGCCGCCTATGGTTCCGCCTCGATCCGCTGACGCCAACGCCAACGCGGAAGATGACGACGACGACGTGCCCGACGTGACCCGGGCAGAGCTGAGAGCGGCGGTGTCCCGGCTTCAAGCCAAGAACACCGCCCCAGGGCCAGACGGCATTCCTGGCCGAGCGTGGGTCCTGGCCGCGGAGGCTCTTGGGCCTCGACTGATGGGGCTTTTTAGCGCGTGCCTGGAGCGGGGCCAGTTTCCCCGTCCATGGAAGACGGGCCAACTGGTCCTACTGAAAAAGGTGGGGCGCCCGGCGGATTCGCCGTCTGCGTACCGGCCCAAGTAGTGGCTCTTTGAAAGAGTAATTGCAGACCGCCTCGTCCGCCATCTAAACACGATCGGGCCGGACCTAACGGACGACCAGTTCGGCTTTCGCCAAGGGCGCTCCACAGTCGACGCCATAATGCGCGTGAAGGCCTCGGCGGAGAGTGCCGTCTCTCGGGGCGAGGTGGTGTTGGCGGTGTCATTGGATATCGCCAATGCGTTCAACACCCTGCCCTGGAGCTGCATTAGGGAGGCGCTCCGATTCCACGGGGTGCCGCCCTACCTCCGCCAAACAGTCGGGGCCTACCTTGCAGAGAGGCATGTTATTTACCCGGGTCACGGTGGTGGCTGGCATCGGCGAGACACAACGTGCGGTGTTCCACAGGGGTCGGTTCTAGGCCCACTCCTGTGGAACATCGGTTACGATTGGGTGCTGCGTGGCGCGCTCCTCCACGGCGTCGTCGTCACGTGCTACGCTGACGACACGCTCGTCACTGCGCGAGGGAGGACGTATCGCGACGCAGCCATCCTAGCGACGGCAGGGGTTGCGCAAGTGGTCCAGAGGATCCGGCGTCTGGGCCTGGAGGTGGCCCTCAACAAATCCGAGGCCCTGTGTTTTCACGGGGCCCGGCGGGGTCCACCTGCGGGCTCATACATCGAGGTAGGAGGCGTTCGCATTGCCATCGGGGCGACAATGAGATATCTCGGTCTCGTCCTCGACGGCAGGTGGAACTTCGGGCCGCACTTCCGGCAACTGGCCCCCAAACTGAGAACGGCCGCGGCCGCGCTATCACGGCTACTGCCGAACCTGGGGGGGCCCGACTCATCGTGCCGGAGGTTGTACCTAGGAGTCGTGCGGTCGATGGCCCTTTACGGGGCCCCAGTGTGGGCGGATCACCTGACGCCTCGCAACTTTGCGGTCATCCACGGGCCGCAGCGAGCGACGGCAGTCAGGGTAATAAGAGGATACCGCACGATCTCCTACGAGGCGGCCTGCCTCCTAGCCGGATCGGCGCCCTGGGATCTCGAGGCCCAAGCCCTCGCGTCGCTTTACAAGTGGCGCGGGGAGGCCCGAGAGCGGGGCGAAAGATCGTTTCTGCCGAGAGTGATGGAGGCGAAGCGGTCCGAGCTCCGCCAAGTCCTGGTGGCGGAGTGGCGAGAGAGACTTGCGCAACCCAGCGCAAGGCACGCCGTCATAGCGGCGGTAAGACCCTGCATGGAGGAGTGGATCGACCGGAAACGGCATGGGGCGCTCACCTTCCGTGCGACGCAGGTGCTGACCGGACACGGGTGTTTCGGCAGTTACCTGTGTCGTATCGGTCGGGAGCCGACACCGGCGTGCCATCACTGCGGTGGCGGGGCAGAGGACACGGCGCGGCACACCCTAGAGGAGTGTCCAGCGTGGGACGAGCAGCGCCGTGCGCTCACCGCAGCGATCGGCGGAAATGACCTCTCGCTGCCGGCCGTGGTCAGAGCCATGATCGACAGCGAGGGGTCATGGGACGCGGTTGTCTCCTTCTGCGAGGAGATAATCTCCGCGAAGGAGACGGCCGAACGGGAGAGGGAGGCACTGAGCACTCTCCCGTCCCGCCGACGGCGCGCTGGCCGGAGGAGGAGGGAAGCCGAGGTCGATCCGCTTCCTCCATAACGAGAGACCGACGGGCCGAGGACCGGGGGAGTCCGTCGCCCGTCGCTAGGGCCGGAGTAGGCGTGTAGTGGCTGTTCCTACACGCCTACCTGATGGAAGGAGGGGGGGAAGAGTGACCCGCCGATCTCGCGCGCGGCGGGTCAAGGCCTGCCGGGGATGCGGCGTTATAGCAAACTAGAACCCGCACCCCTGGCCATAGGCAAGAAGAGGAACGCTCCAGTGGTTTTAGCCGGTGAGAGCCCGGCACACCCTCCGTCGACCCCCAGACGGAGGACGGTCTGGTAGAGATTTCCACTGGATAAACAAAAAAAAAAAAAAAAGTTCTAAATTTGATATAATTTCATGCACAAGGTATCCACCTAATATTTACAATAAAAAAAAACTTGCGGTTTTTTTGCGGTTTTTGATAACACGTCCCATATTCATTATCACGGGAACTGAATTGATAAGTATCGTATGACGTTTCTGAGGTAAAATTTTGCGGTTTTTTGTTATTGATATAGTTTTTGCACACGTTTTATTTAAAACTAAGGTCGTCTAAGATAATGGTATATGATGTACACCACCCTAATTCGATTTTCCTATAAAAAGCTTGGCCACTGAACACCCTTTACCATAATTTGTTATTGTTCGTTATTAAATTACAATACAAAATACTTATAATGAGGTCTTTTAAATACTTTAGACGTGAATTGATACTTTTCTATATCGACAACGGTAAAAATACTTCGACCCTATCAACATTTTTTACGTGAAAATTATCAAATTTCAGAAGGTAACATACAAGTTATAATACGCGATTTTCAAAAGAAATTATTACCACAGTTCAATAGTCGTTGGGCTCAAGCTTTTCATCCAGCAAGTGGGGATGTGATGGCTCATCTGGACAAAGTGAGTAGTGAGTAAAAACAAACACCTACTTCCAGAAGAGTCTGAACTTGTTTCAGACGCCTGATGTTTATTGCTTCTTTTGTTCCTATAAGGTTAGTAGATGAAGCAACTGGCGCTATTATCTGGCAGAATCCTGTACCTTCATCTGTAAGGTTTTGTCGACCTATTTTAATCGAGTTTTCAAAAGAAACTCCTGAGAAAACAAGTGCTGTTGTAAATAATGTTCAAGGCCAAATTAACAATTTATACCCATCATTGATCAATAGATGTGGTGAAGGAATACAAGTGAAACATCAACTATTCCTTACAATGATAGATGGAAAAGTGGCTCAAGTATTGACTGACACTTCTTCAAGTTCCACATGCACTATATGTGCTGCTACTCCCCGGTTAATGAATGATTTAGAAAAAGTCAGCTAGAAGATTTTTCCGTAATGCCAGTTGTTCTGCAGAAATAACAGGTGTTGATAAGGTCCTGATATACAGATTATACATAATTCTACAAGCTTTATCATCAGGTATCATGATTGCTGCTAGAAAGTTCGGTGATTATGCTTTAAAAACAGCAAGAATATAAAAAATACAATTGGTATTGCATGCCATCATCAGTACATAAGTTACTGATTCATGGAGAGAGCATCATAAATCACTTTGGTGTCTTACCAATAGGACAACTTTCGGAAGATGCGCAAGAGTCTCGTAAGAAAGACTACAAAAATTTAAAACAACATCATGCAAGAAAGTATTCAAAATCGGCAACTAACGAAGATGTATTCCATACAATACTATATACATCGGATCCATACATTACAAGTATTCGCAAACAATATGAAAAGAATATCAAGGAATTGGATGAAGATACTCTGCATCTCTTGAAAGTGAATCAACTAATCACGGATCCTGAGGTTGTTCAGGTGTGAAACCTACCTTTATTTATTTATATAGGTACCTACATTTTACATAATTATAATGTTAAGAGATAATAATACTTGAGGTAATATAAGGTTATTTTTTTATATTTTAGACTAACTATATAGTATACATAAGTTCAAAATGTAAGCTTAATAAATATTTTTTATTAAATTATTTATTTGTATTTTATTGTTTTATTATTCCTATTTTTTTTTTACACACTATAAACCAGCGCTTGACCGCAATCCTGCCTGATGGTAAGCAGTGACGCAATCGTTGATGGTAAAGCGCACTAGTTTATTATTTAGTTATTTAGGGTTCAAAAAGAGACAATAAATACATTCCAGTGAAACTAAAATATTTCTACGGTTTTTTGACAAAATCGTAAGTATAAACGCGAGTAAAACCGCAAGCAAAACCTATTGCTTATTAGATGTAAACTTAATTAAATATATAGAGTATGAACTAGGTTGGTGCAAAATTTCAACTGTTTATCTTGAAAAATAAGAAAGATATAGATTTTTAATCAGCAAAGGACCCATATTTTCCATAGTGCGCTGTGTCGTCTTCATTTTTTGTTTATATGAAAAAATACGTGTCAAGTATTTTTTGGAAATCTGACTGACGGACTAATTACTTTTTTTTAGTCAAATACCCTATTGATAGTGTAGCTGCCTGTTACTTTTTGTTAGAACCCATATTTGCTGTATTTTTTCTATCTTATGTCTTTCGCTTATTCTAACAATCAATTTTCGACTGAATAACATGTTTTCTAGTCAGCTTTACATTTAGTAAACTGGACTATCATTTACTAGTAAAACAGGCTGCTCCTCTAAAATCTCTCCAGGGCCCTAACCCATAAAAAGCAATGCTTTTTCGAAACACGTACCGATTCCGAAACCGTTTTATCGATAGATATTTTAAAATAAGAAATTCTAAATTCAATTCTCGCGCTCAATATTTGTTATGTCGTCGTGGAGCGTCGGCAAGCGATTGCTGGCCGATATGAAACGGAGACGTGAACGAAATACCGTTAAGGACGCCAGTCCATCGGTTTACGAGTACATGGCGAGAGAAAATTCGATTTTACTGGAAGAGATTATTCATAGTATGTAAATAAAATAAATATATACGAAAAAATCACACAGCTTGATCTAGATAGATCTAGTAAGTTCGGGACTTGTAATACTAACTACTTGGGATACTAACTCAACGATACTATATTTATAATAGATATATATCATATGGATAAACATCCAAGATCCAGGCCAATCAGGAAAAGATCGTTTTCCATCATGACCTGGCCGGGGATCAAACCCAGGGCCTCCACGTCACAGGCAGGCGCGTTGACCGCTGCGCCACGGAGGACGACAAAGATCAAATCCAGGGCCTCCACGTCACAGGCAGGCGCGTTGACCGCTGCACCACGGAGTACGACAAAAAATTGCAATGTCACTCTTCTCTCGAGAGGTAAACTAAATCTTAAACTAGAAACACGGTAACACACAAATGTTCAGGTTTTGGTACGATTTCCCAAAAGATATTCAATCGGTATAGTAATTTCTTACCATATTTAGGATAAATACCTGAAAAAAAAATGCTGTGGATGTTACGCGGAAAGCCCGCATCAAGAACTTCCACATCCGTGGCAGTCTTTATGTCCGTGACATAGCAGACATACTGCAAGAGGGTCGGTCTTTTACGCTTGTACGGCCACGTCTTACGAAAACCGTCGACATGTTACGTGGGTAACAATTAATGTTTTGCCATGGCGCCTACGCCGGGCCAAAACAAGCGAGGTAGACCAAAGAAATGCTGGCTTGACGTTGTCAGAAATGACATGCGTGCCAACAAACTAAGCGCTAAGATGATGATGATGATTTTCGATCAAAATCTGAATTCTATTACAGTGTTGAATCATACGGTTCAACAAGGTTAATTATTGATAAAACTGTCAAATTGCAAGTCTTCTAAATTCCTACTATCACACAATTACCTATTAATATTACAAACAAGCAGGAGGTTTAGATGCGATTTCCCATACGAATTTATCTAGCTAGGTTTACTTTAATTCGTCTAATAAGGTTAGATATCTTTACTCTCGAACATTAATTTCGTACATTGCAATATTTTACGTTTCGTACACCAACAGGTCATAGTGGGCCACAAACCTTACTTCACACGACAGCAGTAATCGGGTGAACGAACGAAGAGACTGATTTTATTACAAGATCTAGAATTAGATTCAGACCATTTGAAACTCTAATAAGTTTGTAAGAATATATGTTTGTATTTCAAATAAGTCTCAGCGTAGACTGTAGAGGAACGTTTTGTATGTTAAAATGTAGAAGCTTATGCTCTCACTTTAAATAAATATGATTATAACATAATACAATATGTAGGTACAGAAAACCCCGTCCGACCCAAAGGGATAATAAAGGCAAGGTAACACATGACCAAATAAAATATGCAAATTTTACATAATCATCATAGTAACAATACTAATGATATTTGAAATAATATTTTTTTTTCCGCGAATTAATTGCAACTTCCCCAAACTTTGGAAAATTTTTAATAAGTGACAAGTGACAACACCTTTTTTGACGGTATTATTATGAGCGAATAGCGATGCGACCGCGTGTCGCGTGCCCTGCAGCCTTTCGCCCGCGCATGTATTGCCTACCGTACGTGTATTAGTTTACCTCCTTTTGAGGGGAATTTTTTTGTAACTTTAGCCTGGCTGTGTAGGCATTAGTAGAATCAGTTATTGATACCTAACAATACCTTCACGGATCGGACAGGGTTTTCTTTACATATTATACTTTGATGTATATCACAAGGGTACGTTTCGTTGCTCTCGATGACTAGACAAAAATAGGCCGTTCTTACCCTGAAAGTTTGAATATTATCAGTAACAAAAAAAAGCCAACCAACGAATTTTATTCAGAAGCCAAAGTGTTGACTGTGAGACAGCTTTTTGTGCTTCGCGCTATTTTACGAAAACACTCCACCCTACGTCTACATCTTACAAAACTTAAAAGACGAAAAGGCACTCCTGTATGCGAAATAGTCCAATGCCGGTCCATATTGGCCAGCCGACAGTATGCAGCGACTAGTTCTCAAAATCAAAATCAAAATCAAAGCATTTATTTCAAATAAACCAGTTACAGGCACTTTTGAATTGTCAGAAGGTCGGTCAGTCAATAAGATGAAGCTAGTCGCCTATTCCAAAGAGTAGGTACCTATGGAGAAGAACGGGCAAGAAACTCCATGGACACTCTTTTAAATTTTCAAGCTATTGTTACAAATATTTGATTACATCATTCATGTTGAAATCAACCGTGTGAGAACGATGCAGAAATAAATTGTACGCCGAGAGCGTCCATTATGAAAACACAACAAAAATCAATTCAGAAATTAAAATACGCCGTGGCAGCTAAGAGATGACTAGTCCCTCCGACGGCGTCCGTTCACGAACATGACGAATGGATCAGCATCATTCAGCTCAACCATATTCAAGGGAACCTAATGACCCAACACACACGCCACCATCAGCGAGACATTTGAGTGAGCATGACATACTCTCAACAACCAGAGCACTATCAAGTCAATAAACAAAGACTAACCCAACAAAAAAATGCCTTACAGCACATTCGTACATTGTGCTCACACGTTTGCCATGCAATTATACAATACTAAGAAATTGAATCTACACAATGCTAAGATAGTTTCGTCCAAGGTTCAGCAGCTCCAACAGTGTTCCCGAATACTAAGTTTAGCTCCTGTGTAGCTGTACAAGTGCCGAACACCTCTGTCAGCGATACAATTCCGTAATGTACAATATGCTTGGCTACATAGTGTGTAATACAGGCTTTGAATTAATAACATAAACAATTACATATTAAAACTACAAGAGGAAAAATCAGAGAACAATCAGTGTATAGAAATCGGACGCAGCTCAAGCCCAAGCCTTTTTGTCCTCAATATAATCCTTCACACTATAAAACGCTTTCTGACACAACTTACGTTTAATGAAGGATTTGAATTTATTCAGGCTCAGATCTTGAACCACCTCTGGAAGTCCATTGTAAAAATGGCATCTGAAAGAGCCACCTATTTTATTGAGCCTTGTTGTAGGTACAATAAATTTGTGCCTGTTCCTAGTATTTATATTATGGACATCACTGTATTTTTAAACAATTTTATATTTTTATGAGCATACAAAAGATTTTCATAAATATATTGAGACGGCACGGTCAGTACATTAATCTCTTTAAATTTTTCTCTGAGAGAGTGTCTCGGACTTAATTTATAAATTGCACGAACAGCTCGTTTCTGCAAAACAAATATTGTTTGAATATCGGCGGCATTTCCCCACAACAGAATGCCGTACGACATTACGCTATGGAAATAGCCAAAGTACACTAAACGGGCCGTCTCAACATCAGTCAAATTACGAATTGTTCTAACTGCGTATGCAGCAGAACTTAGTTTTTTTGTCAATTTTTCTATATGTGGACCCCATTGAAGCTTAGCATCCAGAGTTATACCCAAGAATACTGTGCTGTCTTCAGATTTCAATTCTTCGCCCTTTATCAACACTTTAGTTTCCACCTGCCTAACGTGAGGTAGAGTCGTAGAGTAAACTTAATGCATTTGGTTTTTTTCTCGTTTAAGAGTAAATTATTAACATTAAACCTTTGACTACTTTGGAAATCGCGCTATTTACATCATCAGTAACCTCGATTATACAATAAAATTTAAAAATTCACATTTCACACCCATCTACTCCCTAACTAAACGCGAAGTTAAAATGAAACTTACAGATTGGTTGCAGAAGCGGTTGCGTATGACGAAACCTAGAATCTTACTGTCTCTTAAAATAACAATCAAATACTGTATTTGAATTAAGGCGTATTTTTGTTATCTGTATTTGTCTTCATACTGTTAGCATTTAAGGTATACTTGTATTGTAATTCATATTTATTGCGATAATTTATATTTAAATAGTATTCTTAATGTCTGTGTTCATGTCCGATCCTTTTGGTCAATACACTATTTGGTAGTGTATTGACTAAGAGGATTTGACTCAAGTTGACACGAACGTCCGTTTGCGGATGTTGGTGGGAAACGGGAGAATCAAAAGAGGGGTACGCGTGAACACGGGCATTCGGGCTTTGGCAGCTCAACGAAGAAGTTGGAAAAATTGTAAGAGCAAAGTGAATAAACGTGACTATCCTGAAGAACTTGTATTCTCATTTTTGACCTGTTAAAAGGTCAGAAGTGGGATTCCACCAGAAATCCGACGTTTTGGTGAAAACTTTACGCCCACTTAAAAAGGTAGGTAGTTGAATCTTTCTTTTAACACATTATTTCGCTATCGCAACGTTAATTATTCTGTAGTTTCAACTGTGTGTAAGTAAACGGTTGGACGCCTGAATATGGGTTGTAAGTACACCGCTGAGCAGGTATACCTTTAGAAACTGAATCTGTTGTTGTGTGTTTAAGTGGTAAGTCAGGGGTATTAATGTCAAGGCGACGGAATTTTTTTTTTAATTTCGTTATTTGATTATAATGTCTAAATTACGAATCTTTTATTTTAATCGAAGTTTTTAAACTAAATATAGGATACATAATTTTTTTTTGCGGTACCCACATGTTGCAGTTTTGTTTCACAAAATTAATACCGCAAATACCGTTGTAAGGACTGACTATACGATTTATTCTTTTACTTACTTCGTTTTCTAGACAGCGTTTGCTTGTTCGTTTTTTTTTTATATTTTCAGCTAAGCAACAAAATGCCTAGCCATCAATTGCACAAACGTGTAAGAGGCTGTAATGAGTCCGGCAGTGAATCTGAGTCACCTACAGAGAGTCTACGTGGTCGCAGATCGCGCCGTAAGCATTCGACCCAGGAAGTCGCGGCAAGAAAAGAACACGAGGCGAGCCCGATCTCCTGAATTGGCTGAAGAGTCTGCAGAGTCACCACGCCCTGGGACCAGTAATCATCTAAGTGGTCCTGCTGCTCCTGATCACGCTGCGTCACCATTACCAAGTAACCAATTCACTGTTTTAGACTCTAGTTTCGTGGATGTGTTTAGAGAACTAGTTAAATCTATTCGTTCGGACGGAAATTCTGAACGTTATCCTTATTTGAGTCTTATACCTGAATTTGATCCAACCAAGCGATCAGAGTATTGATGTTTGGATTAGTAAAGTAAATGAGTATGCAAAAATGTATAATTTAACGGTACGACAAATAATTCACTATGCGTTACCGAAGTTAGTTGGGTTAGCGCTAAGGTAATTACCAAGGAATGCCTAGTTTGTTATTCACATGGTCATAGTAGTAATAACAATTGCAGTTTGCATTTCCATGTGACTATAATTATAATCGATTGCTGACGGAAATGCTCGCCCGCAAAGCACGTTTTCGGGATAATTTAGAAAAAATATTACTACGGAAAGATGGTGCTATTAAAAAGAAAAGTTCAGTAAGTAAAAACGCCATTGTTTAATTTTGGCATTGATATCAGATCGGTTAGGATGAGTGCAGAGGCTGTTCAATTTACTGAACGGGATAAATTGTTAGTTTACCTTCGTAATGTAAGGGGCACAAAAGAAATGATAAACCGACCGTGATTGCGCAGGCGAGCTCTTCCGACGACAAACTATCAAAATCGTTCAAAGATAACACAGCACCTTTATTGCGTAACACACTGTTACTATTAGTTGGAATTATTTTGAAGCATATTGCTAATCCAATGCTCCATATGTTCGAAAAATGTATTTGCTATGTCTGAATGAAACCCATTGCTACTGAGAGTGTGTTATACAATTACCCTGCTGGTATAGATAATACGGGTAGGTATACAATAGTTAAATGTTACAATTGTGGCACTGAAGGTCATTCATACTTGAAATGTAGACACCCAATTAATAGATGCGAATCCTGTCCCAAAATAGGCCGCTAACTTACCGATTGTCCCAAAAAACATGAAACCGATAGTAATAGGACGAAATATTTTAAAGATGCATTAGTTAACGGTGAGACCTTGAAATGCTTCATTGGTTTCGGTAGCCAAATATCTATGCTTAGAGAATCAGATGTTAAAATGATGAAAATAACTCTCTTACGATCATTTGCCGGTCTTAAGAGGCTTTGGAAATTCTTTAGTTCATTGTGCAGGAAAATATGAAGTCGAAATTGAAATTGCTTTAATAAAAGCACGAGTAGAAGTATTGATAGCTCCCGATCATTATTTGATACTATCATTATTGATCATTTACCAAGTAAAATCATGTAGAATTTTATGAAACGAGTTAATTATCAAAAATAAAGAAGTAAGAAGGCCCAAGGTGCATACAGCTTTTTGTTCATGAGACTTTCACTATAGCAGGTCGCACCGAAGTGGCTATATGTTCGAAACCATAACCTCAAAAGATGTACGTCATAATGCCTTGTATTTTGCAGCTGGTTCATGGTAGAGCAACCCTTCTTTTGAACGGTTTGATGAAAGCTGCCTTAACTTTACTTAAAGGTACTCTATTGTCTAGAGCCCTCCCATTAGATCAAACCAATTGTCGCACCATAAATAAAATTGAACAGTGCGTTAATAGTGACTCTCCTATTAGTAGTATTAGCACTGAAATGCTCTGTTAGTGACCAAATTTCTCAAAATGATCTTGCCAAATTGACTTCTCTTTTAAATGAATTTAAAGACTGTTTTGCTTTTACCACGAGTGAGATAATCATCATCATCTCAGCGTGTATCCCGGTTGCACCCGCGGCTTTCGCGTTGGAGCCCGGGGTCCGCAAAGAGTGAGATAATATGTATAACTAATGTTGAGATGGATATAAGGTTGAACGATTTTACACCAATCGTTTACAGACAGTATCGTATGCCTTTCACGGAACGACAGATTGTTCAGATCATCTATATAATTTATCTGGTTAAATAACGAAGTTAATATGTCCGAGGACTCTATACACCTTAAAAGCCCTCATTACACCGACGGGCATTACTAATTTTACGGGATGCCTTTCGGAGTTGTGAATGCGCCGTCAAATTTTTAGACAGCGGTCAACAATATATTTGGTAGTGCCCGATTTAAAGAGGCGTTTGCTTATATGGACACGATGTAATAATACCGTCCAAAACCATAGAGGATGGCTTGCAAAATCTACATTAGAATTGTTTCGCACCGCTGGCTTTACGCTCAAGATCTTGTGTTTGAAGTATGTGCCGACGGCATCAGGCTAAAATAAATGCCCTCGAAGAATTTCCTCTTCCTACTGACCAACACAGAGTTAGACAGTTTTTAGGATTTTGTTTTCGTTGCTTTATAAAAATGATTGTTATATAGACAGAGGCAGGAGATCGCTGGGTTGTACCTAAGGGGGTTTGATGGCAGATATTAAATACTCGCCGTGATACAATATATCACTACTCTTTTGATAAAACAAACGACAGAATTAAAAGTACATTCTGGTTTCCTGAAATGCGGCGGTTTATTAGTAAACTAGCTGTGACGCGCGGTTTCATCCGCATAGGTTTCGATATGTTTTTTGTTATGTGCTCCGCTCCTATTGCTCGCAGCGTAATGTTATATAGCGTAATCACTACTCTTTTGATAAAACAAACGACAGAATTAAAAGTACATTCTGGTTTCCTGAAATGCGGCGGTTTATTAGTAAACTAGCTGTGACGCGCGGTTTCATCCGCATAGGTTTCGATATGTTTTTTGTTATGTGCTCCGCTCCTATTGCTCGCAGCGTAATGTTATGTAGCCTAAAGCCTTCCGGGATCATTAGTTCCTGAGATTAGCGCGTTCAAAGAAACAAACAAACTTCTCAGCTTTATATATTAGTATAGATATATCGATTCTTTTCTGCAATGTGCTCACTCTAAAATATCACCTAGTAAAGAGGCGAGTGAACTTCATTCAATACAGAAAGTAAATCGTCATTTTCAGACCTTGCATATAGACCATTTGGGTCCATTCGTGCGAAGCAAAAAGAAAGAAATTCATATCTGCTTCTCATTGTTGATGCACACACGAAGTATACCATATTAGCCAAAGTCAAAATTTCAAAATCGGTGATTTAGTTCGGGTAGAACGGAAAATCTCATCGACGGGGAAAAGTAGAAAACTAATCCCTACGCTTCGTGGCCGCTATCGTATTGTAGAGGTATTCGATAATGACAGGTTTAAAATGGAAGATACCCCGGTGTCCCGTAAAGGTAGTAGAAACTTAACGGGAGTATTTCCTGTCTATTTAGACAATTGACTGTTTAATAGGAATAATGACAGTGATAGTGATTCAATTTTTGAAAATGATGATGATTGAAGACTTGCTTCTTTGAATTGGGTGTGAACAGGTAAACGCAAACGTAGAATATAATTGTAACATTGTGCTATGTATATAATTAGGCTACTTACTGGTACTTTATGTTACACCCAAATAAGACATGTATTTTGTTATAATAAGGTTAATTTCGGTTATTACTTATTTATTACATTGTGAATTTCATAGAATGGTTAAAATATTAATATTGTGTCACCCATTGTAAGGTCTTCATAATTGTGTTCTGTAAACTATGTATGTGGACATGGTGAAGTGTTCTTTTCTGTTGTAATAATAATCTTATTGTAAGGGTAAACTATAGACATGCAGGGGCTATAGAGTACCATATAGTGGTTTGGTGGTTATTGGTTAACCAATATGAAGTAGTGTGTTGTGGACATGAAAGGGCCACAGCATGCCAGATTTATAATAATAATAGATATATGAAGTAGTGTGTTGAGGACATGAAGGGGCCACAGCATGCTAGATTTATAATAATAATAGATATATGAAGTAGTGTGTTGTGGACATGAAGGGGCCACAGCATGCTAGATGTATAATAATAATAGATATATGAAGTAGTGTGTTGTGGACATGAAGGGGCCACAACATGCCAGATTTATAATAATAATAGATATATGAAGTAGTGTGTTGAGGACATGAAGGGGCCACAGCATGCTAGATTTATAATAATAATAGATATATGAAGTAGTGTGTTGTGGACATGAAGGGGCCACAGCATGCTAGATGTATAATAATAATAGATATATGAAGTAGTGTGTTGTGGACATGAAGGGGCCACAACATGCCAGATTTACAATAATAATAGATATAAGAAGTAGTGTGTTGTGGACATGAAGGGGCCACAGCATGCTGATGTATAATAATAATTGACATAATATGAAGTAGTGTGTTGTGGACATGAAGGGGCCACAGCATGCGTGAGTTGCGGTGGATATGTAGAGGCCACCGTAATTCCTTCAGTGTCAGTCAAGTGGATATAGTTGTCAGAATTGTTATAATAAATAAAACTTGCATTATGTCATTGTCGCTAGTGTGCTGTGGACATGAAGGGGCCACAGCATGCGTGAGTTGCGGTGGATATGTAGAGGCCATCGTAATTCCTTCAATGTCTGTAATGTGGGTATAATCTTTGCAGCTGTCATTGTCGGCAGTGTGCTGTGGACATGAAGGGGCCACAGCATGCGCGAGTTGCGGTGGATATGTAGAGGCCACCGTAATTCCTTCAATGTCAGTCATGGTTGTGTAAGTTATGTCTGAATTGTTATAATAAATAATTTTACTTGCATCTATGTCATTGTCGTTTGTGTGCTGTGGACATGAAGGGGCCACAGCATGCGTGAGTTGCGGTGGATATGTAGAGGCCATCGTAATTCCTTCAATGTCTATAATGTGGGTATAGTATTTGCAACTGTCATTGTCGCCAGTGTGCTGTGGACATGAAGGGGCCACAGCATGCGTGAGTTGCGGTGGATATGTAGAGGCCACCGTAATTCCTTCAATGTCAGTCATGGTTGTGTAAGTTATGTCTGAATTGTTATAATAAATAATTTTACTTGCATCTATGTCATTGTCGTTTGTGTGCTGTGGACATGAAGGGGCCACAGCATGCGTGAGTTGCGGTGGATATGTAGAGGCCATCGTAATTCCTTCAATGTCTATAATGTGGGTATAGTATTTGCAACTGTCATTGTCGCCAGTGTGCTGTGGACATGAAGGGGCCACAGCATGCGTGAGTTGCGGTGGATATGTAGAGGCCACCGTAATTCCTTCAATGTCAGTCATGTTTGCGTAAGTTATGTCCGAATTGTTATACTTAATAAATAAATTTTGCTTGCACCTATGTCATTGTTGCTAGTGTGCTGTGGACATGAAGGGGCCACAGCATACGTGGGTTGCGGTGGATATGTAGAGGCCACCGTAATTCCTTTAATGTTGGTTAAAAGATGTATTGTCAAGAGATCAATGTGATTATATAAATTAAATAAGGCAATTACAGTTAGCAATGAAAAGCAAAATATTGTGAATCTAATTTATATAGGTAAAATGATCTTTCTTTTCTTAATATTTGTATAATGTTAATTTTTAGACAGTGGTCTATTAAGATAGTGGTCTTTCCACGGGACGTGTAAATGCCAGGAAAGGCCGACTGTTAGCATTTAAGGTATACTTGTATTGTAATTCATATTTATTGCGATAATTTATATTTAAATAGTATTCTTAATGTCTGTGTTCATGTCCGATCCTTTTGGTCAATACACTATTTGGTAGTGTATTGACTAAGAGGATTTGACTCAAGTTGACACGAACGTCCGTTTGCGGATGTTGGTGGGAAACGGTAGAATCAAAAGAGGGGTACGCGTGAACACGGGCATTCGGGCTTTGGCAGCTGAACGAAGAAGTTGGAAAAATTGTAAGAGCAAAGTGAATAAACGTGACTATCCTGAAGAACTTGTATTCTCATTTTTGACCTGTTAAAAATACCTTCAGGAACTCTGGCACCTAAAACAGAGGCTTTTGTCTTAGTTAAGGAGGCATCAGTTCGCCTTTTAAAGTGTACAGTAGTTTTTAATCCTGTGTGTTTTTGTACTTATGTGTGTTTTTAAAGGGTACTAATAAAAAAAAATCCTTCAGTTACAGAAGGAAAATAACTCTTAAAATGAACGGCAGAATTCCTTGTTTTACACAAATCCTAAAATAACAATTTATATAAAATCGCTGCCAATTCCAACTGCAGAATTTCATTTCAATCATTGGAATTCCGTCTAGCTACCTTTCAAAGTATACAAATATAAGTTTTATTTATGTGTGTTATTGTACGTCGCGTTCACGCAGCGTGACGGCGGCGTAGCGGTCGCGATGCGGCTGCGTTACTGTGGCGACGCATACTAAACGCACCGCAGATAAATGGCGCGGGGTAAATGCTATCATGCATGCATGGCCATTGTTTTGCCTTTTTATTTCATAACTGGTCCACAAAGCATGGCGGGAATTCGTGCGCTTTGGAGCGAGCAATATTGTTGTTAGATTATAGGTGGATATTAATGCGATAGGCTGCTCGTTATAAATTTAAGCCTGTTTTTGAATTATGTCAAAGATTTATCTTTTGTCAGCGACGATACATGTGCCCAAAAATTCCGAAAGCAGATTTTAACAACTAGATATGAAGTAAATCATTCGGGTTATTAGGCGTCCCATAGGGGTTAAGCAGGGGTAAAGTGAGAAAGCTGGGTCTTAGTAATTTAGCTTCTATATGTTTAGCAAGATAAATACAGATTTCGCCCTTTACTCATGAGAGGGTTTTGTGGCGTAACTTGGGAGAGCCTAATGTCCAATAGTGGACTGGTATCTGATGCAAGGAAATATCCTTTGTAAATGGCAAGAATGAAGATTATTCTTCTAGTTCACCCTCGGAAGACCGATCGGTAAGCATATAACTAGCTGATTAGGTTTTTTAACCAGATCATAAGATATTCTCATTTATACGACACGATCAAAGAATCTTGTACAGATAAAAACCTCATCTCCACATTATCATACACAGGTAAGGTTTAAAACAAACGGCAGCCAAATCGGGAGCTCGACTCGGACGGGCTTGAATTCAATCGTGCGTCGTGCACTATTCTATTAGACTGCAAGCTATTGGCTTCGGGTAACGGTGGTCGGACTAGAATCCCGTTAAAATAATATGGTGCAAGAGAGGAACTAGCAGAGGGATTGAAAGAAGTTTCTTTAGAATTGATAAAGGATGACGGATCACTATAACACCTTCTATTCAGATTTTTTTTTTAATAATTATAAACTAGTGCTTGACTGCAACCCGCCTGATGGTAAGCAGTGATGCAATCGTTGATGGTAAAGCGCACTAGTTTATTAAGCCTATTCACTTAAAAAACTTAGGAATAGGAAGGATGACGGCAGTTGAGCGAGGTGATGCAATGTTAAATCCAAGACCAACACGACCAAACGATGCTGCGCTAGAGGGAGATTGATCTGGAGACTCTCCACGACCAAACTCCCGACACAACAACATTTGGTGCATCGTACCCGCCACACAACGCAACAGAACTGCTCAGACCGGTCCTCCGTACGGCTTCACCAGACATCATGCCGGAACACGACGAATCGCTTGGCGGCAAGTCTTTGTCTGGTGGGTGGTATCTTCTGCCGGCAGCCAATGTTATGGTCTACCACCAAGAAAATCTTCCTCGTTGATGAAGTCGTCGCAAGTGCTAATGCTGAGCATGAGGTTCTAGCGTCCATTTCCGGGTAGGGCAGCAGTCTGCAGGGTAATTGCATAGTAACACATTATAGTAATGGCAATGGGATTCGCTTCGAAAGTTCAAAAAGATTAAGTCGTAAGTTAAAATGTTTAGCTAACACATTCTTTTTTAGATACATGTTTTATAGGTTGCTGGATTCTCAATCTGGTGTGCATATCGTGGGATGGCAGCGATAAGTGTTCCATATGGAATATCTCTGTAGCATCCTGGAGTCTGAGGTAATGTTATGTTATTGACCTGCTGTTGAATAAGAGAAGAAGAAAACAGAAGAGAAAGACTGAAGAGTACGGGAAGAAAACTATAGATAAGACAAATTAGGAATCAACGAGTATATTTGTGTAGAATAGAGAGCAGCGGCGACCTAGTGGTATCGGCCGCGACTTGCAAGTTGTAGGTCGTAGGTTCCATCCCCATAAAACGCTTTACTTTGTGTAAATAATTTCGTTGATACTGCTCTCAAAATGGTGAAGGAAAACATCATGAGGAAACCGACTTGTCCTAGAGGCTAAACTTCGAAGACATGTGACATATACCAACGTGCACTGGCCCCGCGTGGTAGATTACTGCCGACCCCCTCTCACCTAGAGGAGGCCTATGTCCCAGGAATGGGAATATTATAGGTTGATTATGTAATGTTATGTATGTATGAGCATATTTGCTTTTAAAACTTACTAAATAATCAATTGATGTATGTGGTTTTCAGGTCTCCCATATACCAAGATCACGATTTCGTTAGTCCTTTCTGCAGAACTACAATAATTTGAAACAAAGCTTAGTATCCTCTCCTAAACATTCATCATCATCATTATCAACCTTTTATCGTCCCACTGCTGGGCACAGGTCTCCTCTCATACAGAGAAAGATTGAACGAGAAGATCGTAAACATTACTTACAAGTATATATTCCTTACTAATGTGGATTCTCGATGTTTTCCTATGATTTACCATCGCTACATTCTGATCAAATCATGAAAGTATCAAAATTGCTGCATTGCCAAATATTTTTTTCACTTCCAAAAAATAACATAAAAGGTAACGTCCCTTATCACCTTGCCGAGATAGCTGATTTTATAAGACAATCATTAAATTGACGACGTTTCTCACGAGCTATTTTTGTCGCATCACCTTCTCACTTGGGCATAGCAAGCGGTTTTAGATATAACCGTAACGGCTCGGATCCGAGTCAGCATTAACTTTAACGATTCGATCGTTGCCGACTGAGATAACTGGTCGACAATGCCTTACTTACGTCTTCGTATTTGTTCGCGTTTAGATCTTCGTGCTACAGCAAAATCATTTTCTTTAACAGCTTTACCTGTTAGTTATTACCGTTGTTGGGTGTTTGAGATTGGTTACTGTTTTGTTTTTAATAGTATAAACAATTGCTTGATCGCAATCCCGCCTGATAGTAAGCAAAGATGCAATCTTGCTACATTACTACTACTATACTAAGCCACGCGCAGTAACCTTAGTAGGATTTGTTCAGATAGTAAAATATTTGCTTTGGACAGTATACTGTTTGCTGTAATTAGATAAATCTGAAAAACCGAAAACCGACATAGTATCTTATTATATAGCGCGGCATTCTGACACCGGAGCGTATACCTTAACCGGAATTTAAGACCCCAAGAGTAGCAATTCAGCAAGTATTGAAAAATCTCTGCTGTTTTACAGATAAGTGCAATATGCCATCTGTTTATATTATTTCTTTATTTCTTAAAAACAGCCTAAAAATAATTTGCTCAGATCATAATTTTTAGAATTGCATGCATGGTAACAGGTTTGGCGTCGATGGCCCTGCCACCCTGAAAGTTATAGATTTTTTAAAGATCCAAAAACACTGCCACCAGAAGAAACATCGTTCAGCAAACGTCCAGTCATTATGATTTTCACTTCTTAAGTTTAATGTAACTAAAATGAATCCACCAAGCTTACCAGAATAATTAATAACCTAGCTTATTTATAAACTAGAGTCTTTATATTACTTTTTTTAGAGTGGTCGTATCTATTTTACTCAAGGGACGCGTCGGGCACAGTTGATTAAAGAAATTAATTGTTTATCGTAGCCGGAGACGTGCTGCGAATATATTTCAACAGAAAAACTGGAAATTTACCCAGGATAAGGTTGCCAACCTTATCCTGGGTAAATAATGATTTGGTTACGATAGGAGGAATGGAGAAAAAATCCAATGATTGCGTTTGTCTACTAGTATCCTTTCTCCCAAGCAATTTTGGTAAGCAGCAAAATGTTCTTTCACTTTTCCTAGGCATGTCTTTTGAACATTTACCAGCACAAAAGCTGTGCAGTGCACTGCACAAACAGGAAACTTGTCACTTTAACATAAATCTGAGACATCACCCGTTAATCTGACATTTATATTTACGTTATAAACATGGCTAGCGGGAATGTTATGATGTCAGAAATTCACAACCCTAAGTCCCGGGAAAGAATATTAATCATACAATCCAGTGGCGGATAAGGGGGAAAGCATAATGTTGGTTATCCTGTTTCTGGCGGAGCCTGTGATAACAGGGCCTGTGTGTCCTTATTAACCAGAATAAGGACCAAAAGATTCTGAGGCCATGCGATAAATTGGTAGATAGTCATGAGTAGCCCCATTAGATAGAACGCAAAAAAGAACAACTGAATCAGAAGGTAAATTGCATTATTTATCCGCGGGTTTGGTGATCGTAGTATAGGGTGTTTAGTGTGTAAGAGCTTGCCAAAAACTACACAGCCAACAGCACAGGATCTAGAGCATAGTAAAGTTGGACAAAGTGGTAGCCCTGACAAAGTCCCGGGTAGTATATTCACCCGTGGAAAGTTTCGATGTCGCCCGGACGTGACACGTCTTTGAAAGAAAGTAGGTAATATGGTTATGTACGGAATTTTACCGGCGAGGCGACCACCTCGGAATACAAGATAAAGATATCGATTTAATCTGTGACGCGGTTCGCCTGAAAATCTGATGTGTGGATGAGTTTAGAGGAGGATGAGTATTTGTGGCACCAACGGCAGTTTCTTTCATAAAAATTGGCATGGCTAAAGCTCGCTTGTAACACAAACCAATGAATACGTATAGCGCTAAAAATAATCAACTATCATTCTGTTTCAATAGTTTTAAAGCGATCTAAAGGAAAAAAAAAGATGTTTTTAAATTCATTTAAGTCTAAAAGTATTTCGTGATTGATTGTGCTAGTTAATCAAAGTATTATATATTTGTTTAATGGGTCTAATTATGGTGTACTTTCAAGTCTATGAAGGAAATTTCTAATCCGTTTCTTTACAGCCATGTTTGACTGTTGGTGCAGTGGTTGAGCGATCGAAAAAAAATGTTTTCAAAATTGGTCAGCTCAACAATGGATATGCAGCCATGAATGTGGTTGAAGTGTTAAAATTAAAGATTATACGATCCATTGCTTTTTAATGTATGTTATCCCATCCTCCAGATTAATTAGGAGAACAGATTTCGCAGTAGATATCTTTTGACAGCCTCCGTGGCGTAGCGGTAGCGGACGCGGCCGCTGCGCAAAGTGGCGCGGGTCCGATCCCCGCACAGTGCAAGTATTTGTATGCACGAATATGAATATTTGCACTGGTCTGGTCGTGCCTCGGAAAGCACGTTAAGCCGTTGGTCCCGGTTGCCATACAAACATCTAGTGGCAGTCGTTACGGGTTGTCGGAGCCCTCAAAAATCCAACAATTGGTCTAACTGCAATGCTTCGATGTCGCCTTCGGGTTGTGGAGGTCAGACGGCAGTCGCTTCACGGAAAATGTCAAAGTTAAGCCATATCAGCAGTTGGAATGGTAAAGCGGACCCCAGACTCCAAAGCTGAAAAGGCTTCGGATGCGACTGGGATTAACGCTGGGATGATGATGATGATGATGATCTAAATAAGGATATGTGATTTAGGTCGAAGGACCATAACCCTTTAAATTATAATGACACAGTCCTGGCTGCGCATTTATTTAGAATAGAACATAATACTCTTTATTATGTACACCATATAGATTACAGAACATATTTTTTTATTTAAAAACGTTGTCCTATACTAGGAATTTCTCCGTTATCTTGGGTACGTTTACAAATGTTTGTTCTGTGTGGGAATCGAGCGAGATCGACAAGCAGCGCAACAGACAATGCCTAACCACTGCAAACTTGCCGTCAACTAATTAGGTATAACTATTAGGATAATAAGGAAGACTTGAATACTTCGTATTTGGGCTTTACGAATTGGCTACCAGAAATATCAAAGAGAAAATAGTAGGTAGGTATTACCTACAAACATGAATGCAACACATCTGAAATTGAAAACGAAGATATTATTGTATTGATAGTATGGTTTTCAAAATCACTTCAATATATTCATCATCAACCTTTTTATCGTTCCACTGCTGGGCACAGACCTCCTCTCATACAGAGAAGGATTGAGGCGGTAATCTCCACGCTTGCTCAATGCGGGTTGGCGATTTTAAAGTCCAGGTGTCCAAGATATACTTAGAAAGTACATATAACTTTGAAAAGTTACATAAGTACAGAGTACTTGCCTGACCTGGTATCGAATCCGCAGACTCATATTTGAGAGGCTGGAGGTTTAATTGAGTTGTTTCAATAAAAAGAGAAAATTGTGGATAAATTTTTTTCAGATGTATTCGCCATTAAAAATATTTGAAGCCTTTTAAGTTCAAGTTCTTTAAGGACTTGTCTTTGTGAACTTTGACTTTGGTGTCGTATCTCTTGATACAATAAAGTGATAATTTTAACCATTTTTAGTTTTCTTGAGCTTCGTCGATTGACGTAGTCATTTCGCTATTGACCATTCATCTTTTTTGCACTTAACTGGAATGGTTTTCAAAGTTCATTTAAGGTCACTTTAAGTTAAAATGAAAACTAAATGGAGCACTATGAAGATGAATGAATTGACAAAAGACAGAAATAGACTGTTACCAAAGGGTGCGTTGACCTCTAGCGTCAGCTGTTAGCAATATTATGATCTATCGTAAGCTGCGTGGGGCGTGCGGTAACCACACTGCAACAATTTCTAAAATGTATTTGAGAAAAAATATAACATGGTTTAAAAACGATTGGAATTGATTCAGTTGCTTATTCTGAACAAACTATATTCAGGTTTCGCATAAATAAAAAATAACGTTGTATATATTTATGAAATATGTATTTAATAATATATATTTTAAAACTTTGTTAGTAAACTTTGTTTTCTCGGTGGTAGGCAACAACATCAGCCGCCGGCAGAAGTTACCACCCACCAGACAAAGTCTTGCCGCCAAGCGATTCGTCGTGTTCCGGCATGATGTCTGGTGAAGCCGTACGGAGGACGGGTCTGAGCAGTTGTGTGCGATGTGTGGCGGGTACGATGCGCCAAATGTTGTTGTGTCGGGAGTTTGGTCGCGGAGAGTCTCCAGATCAATCTCCCTCTAGCGCAGCATCGTTTGGTCGTGTTGGTCTTGGGTTTAACATTGCATCACCTCTCTCAACTGCCGTCATCCTTCCTATTCCTAAGTTTTTTTAAGTGAATAGGCTTAATAAACTAGTGCGCTTTACCATCAACGATTGCATCACTGCTTACCATCAGGCGGGATTGCAGCCAAGCACTAGTTTATAAGTAATAAAAAAAAAATAGTATAAGAAGTTGTCAATGGTAAATCTCTTTAATAAAGCTGAACAGTTTCTAACCCTGCCACTGTGACAGTCAACAAACGTGACAAAAAACTTTGCCAAATAATTTCAGAATTAACTCGGAGATAATGTTTTCGGAAAGTATTTCCCGACGGGTTTATTTTCGAAGACTCGCGGTTCGCGGTACATATTTAGATAGCAAGGGACTTAATAACAAGCGTTGCTGCTTCCCCGCATTGTCTAGAGGAGAGACTGTCGCTCCCTTCATTTTTATGTGCTCATAATTCCCCCGCCTTTTAGTAACAGCAGGCATCCTTTATTCACGTATTTGTCTCATCCCTTATTGTCCTTTTTTCATATCTACGCTATTACAGAGTTTGTTCAAATCCATTGTAGCATGTGCTTTTGCTGTGTTTCAAGGAATTAACGAAGTGTGACGTTTTGATACAATGATATCAGATGCGTTGTCATTTTTTGTGTAAGTAGTAAGAACAGGAATTTTATTCATTTCTTTTTTTATTTTAAGTAATTAGGTTTCTCAAAAAGGTTGCTTATTATATTAAATTATAATGTTTCCAGTCCTGGGACATAGGCCTCCTCCCGGTGAGAAGGAGTGAGTCATAATCTACCACGCGGACGCAGTGCGAGTTGTGCAGATGTCACATGTCTTCAATGTATGGAGTTTCGTCACGATATTTACCTTCACCGTTTAGAGAGCAGTAGTGATGAAAAATTTACACAAAGTAAAGCGTCTGATGGATGGGGTTTGACGTTTGAAGAGTTTGAACCTACGACCTACAATTTGTTAGCGCGGTCGATACCACTAGGCCACCACTGCTTTCTCTAATTAATCTCTGTAATTAATAAATTTTATTAATAATTAATAGTTTTTGTTTAGTTTATAATATCATTTCGCGAAATGTGCTGTATTGTTCAACTTTTTCAACTGACAGAACAATCTCATTTGGATTACTTTGACGTTATAATTATTTCTAAATAATATTATATACAACCTCCAACAATAAGTAGTTATTCAGAAAAAAACATTGTACCTAAATTTAAAGAAAAAAACAATTTGTGTAATAATTGTACCCATATTTTAAACAATATTCTCTACAGCATGTTCTAAATTCAATTCAGTGGGAAAATCTGGAGACATTTCTCTCGTCTATTTTATGTCTCATACATTATTCAAAATTATTTCGAGTAAATTACATGTTGCGTGTGTGCGAGACTGTCAGTGTACGAGTTTGTGCGACTTAATATGGATATTGTGTCTTACTTGTGTTTTATTGCAAGTTTGTTCGCATAATAAATGTGGGCAGGGTAATGCGAGCGTGCTATGTTGAAGGGTTAACTGGGCAAAGGTACTTACGTCTTTGCTGTAACCGTGGACTTAAGGAATATTATTTACATAAATATCATTCATCGTCATCATCTCAGCTTTAATCCCAGTAGCATCTGCTGCTTTTTCAGCGTTGAAGTCTGGGGTCTGCTTTACTAGTCTAACTGAGCTCATTTTGGCTAAACTTCAATATTTTCCGTGAAGCGACTGCCGTCTGATCTTCACAACCTGAAGGCGATATCGAAGCTTCGCAATAAGACCAGTTGTTGGGACTTTTGAGGGCTCCAACATTCCGTAACGACTGCCATTAGATGTTCGTAAGGCAACCGAAACCAACAACGGCTTAACGTGCTTTCCGAGGCGTAGCGGCCGCGTTCGCTACCGCTACGCCACGGAGGCTGTTACATTTGCAGTTCGAAGGTAATCTTCGAAACTACTGAAGTATTTTCGACTGTCATCGAATTAAGTCAAATATAATGTAAACTAAGCAGATATTATGTATGTAGTTACTAGTTTTCTTTAAATAAACAACTGACCAAGACTCGACTCTTATACCACTAAAGTGTTAATGGAATTCATATTTTGTACTAACTGGAGGAATTATTTATAGTCTAACTAATCAAGGTACACAAAAAATATACATCAGCGCTATTTAGCAGTCTTTTGGTCATCAAAGTATTGTGGGAGACCCAAGTGCCTAGATCAAATACCTGACAACTGTGTGCAAATCAACAAAAATGATTGTACCAACATTTTGGAAACGACTTTTAAAATTTACTTTCTATACATAAATTATATATACAAAATATTTATCAGAGGTAGATGTTGCAGTAGATCGGTCGATATAAATGTAGCGCAATAGGCAAGTGTTGCGTACACGACATTTATAAATATTGCAAGACTGTCGTTCTTGAACACATTTCCTCCTTCTTGAATTCTGTTGCAAGAACTTAAGTAAATGCATACCATATTATTTACATTATAGAGTAGATATCCAATTCGGATTGAAGTATCGCTACACTTTTTAGAAAACGGAACCCTTATAGATTCGTCATGTCTGTCTGTCCGTCTGTCTGTCCGTCCGTATGTGACAGCCATTTTTTTTCCGAAACTAAAAAAGCTATACTGTTGAAACTTGGTAGGTAGATGTATTCTGTGCAAAAATAAAAAAAATAATAGCAAACATTGGGGGCTCCCCATACTTAGAACTGAAACTCAAAATTTTTTTTTTCGTCAAACCCATACATGTGGGGTATCTATGGATAGGTCTTCAAAAATGATATCAAGGTTTCTATATTTTTTTTTTCTAAACCGAATAGTTTGCGTGACAGACGCTTCCAAAGTGGAAAAATGTTGGTCCCCCCCCCCCCTGTAACTTCTAAAATAAGAAAATGAAAAATCTAAAAAAAAACATATGATGTACATTACTATAAAAACTACCAGCGAAAATTGTTTTGAACGAGATCTAGTAAGTAGTTTTTTTTTAATACCTCGTAAATCGTACACCGCTTTTTACCGCGTAATCTTTCATACAAATGACTTAAATCCTTTAATTTCATAAATCAATGGCACGGAACCCTTTGTGCGTGAGTCCGACACGCACTTGCCCGGTTTTTTTTATTGGACGGTTATCAATCGAAAAACACATAACGTATGGCGGACATGTACAAATACTATCACCATCCGTAAGTAGAACAAAAAATCCTTTTTAAGTCCACTAGGAATATGGAGATACTTCACTTAGAGCACTGATATGCGATACACCCAGGAATAGTCCTTACGGTGTTCAGTTACAGATTTTGGCAATACCATAGCTACTCGTAGAAGATCATATTACAACAGATATAATTAACGCCAGAACTCGATATCGACGGAAGATGTGCTTACAATATCTTATATCAACTTAATAATTGTTTCATTGCCCCAACTTTGCTAACACAATGTACTTAAATACTGAACAAACCCAACCAGTATTGGTATTTCGTAACAGTCTATTAACAAACACGCAATTCTGACAGGCCATCAGCCGCGGGGTATTTTCGATCGCGTATATATGATGTTTTCGACCTCACGACCAATAGATGCACATACATAATTAATCGAGAACGAGGATATCGGTTTCGCAGCAGCTTCCTATAATCATGAAAAAGCTGAAGCAGAAAACCCACTAGCATTAATGCAAACTAAAACATGTAACATAACAATAACAAAAACTTGAATGCACCAGAGCTTTCAAAATGCTAACTTCTGATTAAATTCAAACTCAAAACAGTGCAATGTTGTTTGTATCCGGCGAGATAGCACTGAATACTGATGCTAGATAAGAGCTTCAACTTTGCTAAGCTTTATGAATAGTAAATACTTTGCTCTGCCTCCGCAGAATCCCAAGAGCTTTCGCGTGAAAATCAAAATCAATGGATTTATTTCAACTAAACCAAATTACATATAGGAAATTTTGAATTATCAAAGGGTCAGTTAGTCAGTAGTGTGAAGCTAGTTGCCCATTCCAAGGCGTAGGTCTCTACTCTCTATGGAGAAGATTGGGCAAGAAACTCTACGCATGCTCTTTTAAATCAAAAAATTGACTACTTTTAAAACTATGATAAAAAAGCATTTCCTCTCTCTTTAAACATGTCATTTTATATTTTATTTGCTCTTGTATGATGTTTATTAATTAGTTCTATATATTTATTACAGTAGTATGATACACTTAACGTACATATTTATTATACAGTATGTTAACTAACAGAGGGCGTTCCCGTTAACCCGAAATAGTATAGCATACATACATGCTAAAAAAAATATTTCCATTCGAAAACAAAATGTTTTTAAAAATTTTCCAATAAGAAAATATTCAATAAAAATTTTAAATTGACATGTAAAAGAAACACACTGTACACGCGAACTTGAAAGACGGCAAGGTCGCAATTTGTTTATGATACTACGCTACTATTTTGATTTAAAACAGGAGGTTTCAAATTTATGTCCAATTAGAATTTTTTTTTATTCGGATTTTTTATGCTTATTTTTCTATGCTGATATTTTTATTTTAATCTATTAATGATATATATATTAACGAGTTTAAGGGAACGCCCTCTGTTATTTAACATACTGTATAATCTATGTATGTGAATAGTACACTGTAGACTACCTACATTATTTCTCTCTCCTTTCCCTTAGTATTCAATCCAAAGGTTGTCTGTAAAAGATCGCTCTTAGCGATAAGACGTTGTGTGACCTTTTATAAAATCTTTATATTTATGTTTCTGTAATTTATGTGGTGTACATACTAAAAAGTATTCTATTCTAATTGGTACAAAATATTAATACAGGTTTTGTCCAAAAGTGTTTTAACACATACACATAACTTTAAGGATTTCCTATTTCAATCAAATTACGCAATTGTTCTATGGTAGAGGGAATATTAGTTTTCACAAGGCATACGATAAGTATGAGTGCGCGGGTTTGATTCCAGGTCAGGCAAGTACCAATGCAACTATTCTAAAGTTATATGTACTTTCTAAGCATATCTTGGACACCAATGACTGAAGGTGAAGGAAAGCATCTTGGGGAAACCTGGACTTTAAGTCTGTAATCGCCAACCGCATTGAGCAGGCGTGGTGATTACGCTCAATCCTTCTCTGTATGAGAGGAGACCTGTGCCCAGCAGTGGGCACATTTTTATCTAAGATTATCAGATTACCGTTGCACGCTGGCCTTGCGTACAGCTAAGTATTGTACACGAGTAGGTTTTCTGCAAGTATTCTGTACTATAAGAACTGTAGAACAAACATGTAGGTCAGTATAATTAATGGGTACGTACAGACGTCGTTCGAAACCGATATTTATATATTTCAACTGGACCACTGGTACCGGCGCGATTGGAAACGGTGTGTCAGCTTATTTTCACAGTAAACTTTTGAGCGGATTAATGGGTGACATAGTCCTTACTAATAAGTTAAAATTTAATAACCGCACACGAATGCCCCGTGAAGTTCAATAAATCAAGTGGGATTAAAGCAGATTGCGAAAGTAGGTACTTGCATTTACCCTAGAATTGACAGAAAATGGAGGAAGAGAAACGTATTCAATTACTTTGACAGTAAAACTACTAGCAATCAATTTTATGGCTGGTATTAGTACTAGGTTTTGCATAAACGTGCAATTCTCAGCTCGATTTAATAATACCGCTTAAACACTTGTGTTGGTGCACTTGATACCTACAGGTAGCTGAATCCTCTCGAAACTGTCTGTTCCACTCATCTACATGTCACTTAAATTGGTGTGTGTTCTTGCCATGCTACATCATAATAATATAAAGCATACCTACTAGGTATACAGGTAGATAACCAAATGATTTCCGCAGCATGATTGCAGATTCGACATGTCTTTGCTGAATACTGATTAATTGCCAAAAGCGAGAGATTCCGACAGTACAATTGGTTGTTGTAAATTATTTCAATCCTATGTCAGCGTATATTGGTGTTGTATGTTCGTATATATAGGAGCCTTTAGCTGATGGAAGAAAGATGCTTTGTGAGAAATCAGCTTAAATAACGTATACGAAATTACCTTCCCAAAAATACCTTTCTGCAAGATTAGAACCCAAGGAAAAGACATCCCCTACCCGAGTCCTATTAATAACCCTACGACAAATTTCAGTCACGACGCATCTCCTGGTCCCTACAGCCCGGGTCGGCGATTAATTCTTTAATTAACCCTACAGTGGCGCGGGTCATTGGCGTCGCGAATTAGAAGAAATGGCGCCGAGATAACTCTGCGAACGCACTTGCCATTTGTCTCCATTCAAGATGGCACCCAGTTAAATAGGATAAAAGGAATCCTGAGCTGTAGGAAATATTATTAACGTGGTGTATAAACTACGCACCTCAGTTATGGGCACTGCTGAGATAGTTGGGAGTTCTGCTTCGAGAGAATTTTGTAGTGCATTCTGAGGATGTTGCTATACTAAGACATCTCTTGTGTATTGTTGGTACAAGTTTCACTTTCCAATGCTAGCATTATTATAGGTAAAGGTGGTTTCAAGGAACTGGTCGATAGTGACATCTAGAGTCTAACCTGAAGTGTATGAGTTGAGGTTGGTTAGTAGTTAAATTCCTCTGCTTGGGTAATCAATGCATACTATTATTTTTTACTTAACGTAAATGAAAACATAAATGAGGATTAATGTCGTCGGTCAGCCGGATGTGGTCACATTGGGTGTTGCGGTACGAAACGGACTGATATCACAGTTACCGTCCCAGCAACATTTATCAAAGCATAACCGCAGCTTTTGTTCTTCCGGCTAGTTAATTCTAACACCATATTTCCCATAACGAGCCGAAAACTATTTAAGTAATGTATCTAATCTCTAGTAGATATACGATTAAATGCTAGTACATAAGGAAGGTAAGAAATTCCTCAGGGCCCGACACGGCAGGTAGCTACCGTGTCGGACTGACATTCTAGTATGCGGAAGCAGTAGCGCAATCCTTTCAAACATGTACATATGATAGATTTATTTCTTTGGATAAAATTGAGAAATAAGCCAGGTGCTTTAATATCGTTTAGCCGATTTAATGATAACTGCTGCAATAGAAATTTCTTGCTAGGAATGCATACAGAGATACGTAGGGTCGCCTCTAACATAGATCCAAAAAGATTTGAATGGCGTAAATACATTATTCCTCTTTGGGCCTGTTTGCAATGTCGTCGGGTTGATTAGCTGTGTAAAATAAATCCATGCTAATCTGTCTACAACTAAAGAGTGAAAAAACCAACAAAATAAGTCCTGCGTTCTTTCCTAGTCTGAAATTCTTCATCCGAATTACAAATAAACCAAATGGAAGTGAAAGGTGAAGGTTCCGCGCTAAACGCAAGCAACCCTCTCTCTCCTGGGAGAGTCGCAAATACTTCGCTAAGTAGCGTTAATTAACGTTTAGTCTACGACACTTGAGCCGCAATATGTTTCGCGCTGCTAACTTTGAAAGAAACTATATTGATGTACTTAGTATGTCTAAGTCTGCACTTATATGATTTTATGATGGCTCTAAGACATTATTGCCCTTATTAATTATAAACGTAGTTAAATAATGATTGTTGTCTGATCTTTAATTAGGTAAATAAGGAAATATGTCTACAGTTCCTCAATGCATCAAATGAATGTAGCAAATCAAAATAACTGAATAAAATTTATGGCATCTGTCTATTACAGACAATAATAAAATTAACAAGCAAATTTAAATGACGTATTTTATTAACATGTCTAACGATCCCTTCGTTTTACATAATTATAATTAGTACGGGATAACGGGACCCGTCGCGACGAATGGTTATGAACGGGATGTAATAGGACAACGTGTTCCATGTTATGAGGCACAAATGGTAATGAATTCAAATATAGAATGATGCCTTCATTTTTTTTATAAACGTTGTGATTTTTTTTAAGAACCTAAGTAAAGTACCTAAAGAAGATGTTTCATTTTGGGCCACCACTATGTACGCTATATAGATAAAAAGGAAAAAAAAATAAAAGGTTTTCATAAAAATACTACTTACTAAATTAATTTGAATAAAAATACAAATATATATAATTAATTATTTGAAACGTTTTTTAGTGAGATAACCCCTTTATTAAGGTAGCCATGACAGTGGTTATGACGTTTGATTGGCGACTTTGACAGTTCTATTTTCCCGTTGTGATCGTGTCGAGTGTTGATTTGAGTTGATTGTGTTTATTTAATTTGCCGTACGTTCGGAATTCATGTTTTGTTTTTTTTTTTGCAGTCATATGGTAGATAATATAATACATGACACGTCAATCAAATGTCACTGTCAAAAACTTATTTCGCTTATTGCTGACCACCATATTTATTAGTAGTTGTGTTGCACTCCTTGGCCGAGTTAAATTGAATCTGTTGTACTGAAATTGAATCTCTGTAAAAACTAAGCCAAAATATAGGAAATTAACATTAAAAACAGTTAACTTTAGCGTAACTATACCCAGCATTAAGTGTACAATGTGCTGGCCCAGGCTCCATATATTTCTGAAACATCTCCTTTATACAACCTAATCATTAAAGGGATATTTTTTTATTACGGCCAGTATAACGTTGCAACATCAGATTAAGGCGTGATGCTGTAATGTTGTTTTACTGTGGTAATAAGTTTTATTATTATGTAGCTCTAAAACATATCATTGTAGCAGCACGTTTCATGCTCTTATTTGAATAACCGTACTAACAGAACACTTTAGAAATCTGCCGATCTACTTTAAAAAGTCACCGTGAAGACTTACGTAAACTGAGTCTGAATTGAGGTATCAAATGTGTTAATCAACAGGTATCTGCTGATATATTCTGTTAAAATCTCAATGTAAATTGTAAACTTAGATGAATTAGTGAGCCCTGTAGTGTGTGAGAGTGTATTACTCTTTAGCATCAGAAGAAACGGCGGCTCATCTCACCATAGTTTCCACTAGGAGTTTTTTACAGACCGACAGGTGGAACGACACTCACTTCACTTGAGTTTATACAGTGACATTTTTACACACAGAATAGACTGACTAACACACTTTTAATTCAATTTAACTTTATTACAAAAACAGAAATTCAGACCATAGCTAAACCATTACTCCCCTCGCAGCAAATATCTTTCGAACAATCTTTCCCTACCCCACCTGGTTTCATTCTTTTACTTCCGCGCCAAATCTCTAAACAACAGCAATAGACCAATTAAAGAGCAATAACAAGTCAGCAGCCGCAGCTCCCGGGCAATAAATTGCGCGAGCTAAGCTGCACGCGAAAGTTGGCAAGATGTATACGAGCCAGATTATACTGCTATGCAAATTCTGTAGATGTGAACTTCCTAACTTCGGATATTAACATAGCTCGCGGTGGTTGAAACGATTTTCATTGGTCGTGTATGGTGGTATTTGTTTTCACGGTATATAGGAAACATTGTGTTTGTGTTTATTAGAGAAAATACATTAGCTGAACTGGCAGACCTGCTAATGATACAGGGAATTGGGATTTGGGGAAATGTAGCTATTAATAGTCATAAACACAAAACTTAAACACTTGGTCAATCTGTATCTAGTGTCAATGTTAATTCCACATCTAATTTTATAATAAAATCGTGTTTAAAATTTGTTTAGAATAAACAACGGCGAAACACTATTTTGTGTTTTATCAGCTACAGAACATACTTTGTTAAGTTTTTCATCTATCAGTTTGAGTGTAGCTAATAAAATATACTTGGAGATATATACTAAAAAATAAGGTTGGAGGACTCCCCTTAGGAACGAAGTTCGCACGCACACCCGCTCTTATACTCACTCATATGAGATAGAGAGAGAAAAATGGTAAAATTCAGATTCGTAACGTAAATTGAAATCTGTAATGCTCACCGCGTGCACCTGACTCCTGAGTGATACGGCAACAGTTGCTCGTGGCATAAACTGCGCTCGCATCTCGTATGCTTAATGCCTTCCGTGACATTAGGTTCGATCGTGTCTCATGTGGAAATACTTCCGTATTAGCAGGGTTAATATCAGTTAAAACTTTTGGGTTATAGCCGTCATTTGTAATGTAATTTAAAGTAATTTTCAACCTTAAACTTGTATCGTCCTGAGATGGGTCCGCTTTTATGATTTTGGTTATCCATTACGCTTTGGTAGCTGTCTTTTTGTTTCTCGTCGGATACGTCATTGTACCGAGTCAAAATCTAATCACAATAATTAATGTACTCTGGTAATTCGAACGCCTTAAGATGCCTGGATGAAGAATTAATAAAGTAATCAACGTATTCCTATTAGAAGATATTTATGATCGGCTAAAGAGAATAATTTTCTAGCAACTAATTACTTCGTCTTTGATAGATTCCCGATATATTCCCCCTTATTCATCAATAAATCAGCTTTTTAACAACGCGTGAATTAGGAACATTGCTTATTCCATTGTCATAAAAGATATACGCATAAAGAATAATCGCATATTTATATTTTTATTTCTTATATCAAGTTTCATTTCCACTTACTACTCGTAGTTCGTTTTCATTATCTTGAAAGGATGAAACTTTAATGGATATTAAGTCCTTCCAAATTCCCGATTCAATACTTGGTGCCAATGAAAAACGACTAATGCATAATAGTTGGAACCCTTCCCAGTGAGAATAAATGCAAATCCGATAAGTGATTAACAGACGGTGGTGAATCTTTTTAACTGCAGGACATTTATCTAAGCGAAAGGCGGCGCAATTAGATAGAAGGCTGAGTTGGTCATAGAGAATAATAATCCGGTAGATCAGTTGAAACGGTTTGAAACCGGGAAATGCGAATACGTACCTTCAATTTACTTCTTTTAGATCGCATTTGCTCGGCTTAACCTGACCCGTAACACCACATTAGGTACATATTATTTCATCATCATCATCAACCTTTTTATCGTCCCACTGCTGGGCACAAGTCTCCTCTCATACAGAGAAGGATTGAGCGTAATCACCAGGCTTGCTCAATGCGGGTTGGCGATTACATATTATTTACCAGCTTTATTATTAGGCTTTGTATGCGTAACATACAACAGTAGCAACATAATATGGCTATTATTTTGACAGCACAACAACATTCATTGCGTTATAATTATACGTTGTTGAGCAAACAATTCTTTGGAACATGAAGCAATTGATCAACGATATCCTTAAAAATGATTCCTCTTGTAGTCTGTTACACAATTCGAGTGCGGGTATATATTGGTTTCAAAAGGCAAAAGATAGAGTAAAGTGGAGAAAAATTGAGGAGGCCTTCACTCAGTAGAGGGTCCTTAGTAACATAAGTGTTAAGTGCATGCAAAATAGTATCATTTAATAGTTTTTAAGTATTAGAAAAATGTATAATATATTATTCGAAATTGTAATCAAACTAACCAAATACTTTAAGTGTAAGTTTAATCATATGTAAAAATTTTTGTTTCTAAGGAATAAACAAAGCTTTATTATTATTATTATATATTGGTTTCAGAGATTGCGACCAATATTATTGGAATAAACAAGCAACTTCTTTTAAGCCAAGAAACAGAGACAAATCTTTAAAACTTCAAGGGGGTTCAATCAATTTCAATCTGTTGAAGAGTGGCAGAGCTTGTTAACTACAAATTGATATTGACTCGATTGACGTTCCGGGGTCAATCACCAATTAGAGCAAGTTTTTAGCCGATAGTGTCGCAACATTGTTTCGTAAGCGATCAATTGTTGGCAACGTGACAACGTTGATACTAAATGTTTATTGATCGAGTCGAGATGAATCTTGCGCAATTTTGAGGGAATGTTTTAATTAAACACAAAAACAGTATTTCGGTTTAAATTAAGAATGTTGAAATAAGAAGATAATTATTGGTTGATTGATAGATCGATGATGACAAGACATCGCGATTCTAAGACGGCCTATTACACCATCAAGATCTATCCATCGCTCCTGACGACATACCAGGGACAAATAAACCGTTATCACGACTGCGACCAGCGACACATAACTGCTGATAAGAAACTGAAAAGGGCCACGAAGGCTTTATAGACAACGTAAAAAGACAATCCAAATAACAAGTCAATGGTGCATGGCGCTGATAACGGAATATGATGGTGCTTTTCAATGGTTGAATTTGTTATTTTATAGTTTTGGGTAGGCCCATAAATGTCAGATGTGGGTTTTATAAAGTTTACATAGTTAAAAAATACGGTTTATATAGTTTGACTTTTTATGCCTTCCAACTTTTTAAGTATTTCTCAGCTTTGTTAAACATCATTCTGGTCCTAGTTTCATTTGCTAGATGGGGAATATACGGGTGTATCTGACATCGTAACGCAAACTTCGCGAATAGGTCGGACCGCATGCCACTAATAAAATTATGATAGTCATTTATGCCGTTAATGAGCGGTTACAGAAATCACAGTGTTTAAAAAAATGTCGGCTCGGCCTTTGAACGTTGCAAGCGTGCCGCCATGCGTGTTTGTAGGTATCACGTTTATCTCTGATTTGAAGACTATTAAATCAGCTGATAGGACAGTTTTTAGACTTTTGTTCACATTGCGCTTTTTTGTGCAAATAGCGAATTAATTAATTTTTACTTTAAAATCTTATTTGGTTATAAAAGTATAGACATTATCAACGGTCTAAAGTGAAAAAAACTGCATTTTTTTTTTAATCAGAAAAAATCCGACGAGAAATTCCACCACCAGGGGTTCAGAATCATGTACTGGATCCATTGTACTCGTTTGTGCGTCGATGTCAGATACACCCTTTATGTTTACTAGTGTTGCCCAAATGCAAGAACAAGACGAGACTTAGCCAGTCTTGGTCTTGGTCTTGCGCCAATACACCTGGTCTTGGTCTTGGTCTTGGTCTTGCGCCAATACACCTGGTCTTGGTCTTGGTCTTGGTCTTGCGCTCCCAGTCTTGGTCTTGGTCTTGGTCTTGCAGCAAGAGTCTTGCAAGTCTTGCAATTACCTATTAGTCTATTACTATTTATTAAAGTTTACTTTAAATCTTAGAAAAACGTATTAGAATTGGAACATTGTGAGCTTGAATTAACATAGCCATAGTAAAGATCAAGCAGATTAATAACTAACTGAAGATTTGATAAGAAATTCGAAAAATCAATTGACCTATATGTCGTTTTCCATGGAAGTAACTGTTTCTTAATAAACATTTATGATTTATAAGCTTACATTTGCTAAAACATGTAAAAAAACAATTTTTTGTAGAATTTTTTTACACGTTTCAAGTATATTTAAAAGTGGCTACAATATTTATTAAACGGGTGATATTTGAACACTTTTTTGCTATTTTTTCTTGTAAAAACTTAAGAAATATAATGACTAAATGTACAATAATAGTACCTAAGTAATTAGTTTAAAACCATATAAGTAATCAATATTATAATATATACTTAGGTACTAGAATGAATTAATATGACATCTACTACCTATCCTTACCATTTTATCCTAATCATAATACTACTTGCGTGATCAGTATAATGTATTCATTTTCATTCTAAGCACTCTGAAACTTATTTATTCTTTGGAACACCTGTAGGTACTCTTAAAATTCGAAATTATTTTGCATGAGTATACCTACGCCCTATGGCGGCAATCAAATAGTGTCAAATGTTATGATTTCGGCGTGGCGGCAACGATTGTTTTAGATTTCAAAAGAAGCCGCCGGCGCGTGTATCATAACCATGTACTTCCGAAAAGCGGCAAATTTCTTTGAGAAGTAAGTACAAAACCTTTGATGCCGCATTATCAAAGTGCCGATGGTTAAAACATAACTATGCATGCACTCAGTTTGATTTTAATAGATATTTTTTTATTCGCTATGTTTATGGTATTAGTCGTAATGCGCATAGGTCCAGTTTTTCATATTCTTTGATACAGTTTTTTGCGTTTCATAGAATTCCTAAGCGTACCTACCTATACACCGAACTGTTACACCTAACTACTCAGTGAAATAGCGCTAAGTCCTAGCTGCAAGACGCAAGAGTCTTGCAGGCTATGTCTTGTTCTTGCTCAAGTCTTGCACGGTCAGTCTTGGTCTTGGTCTTGCTAAAAATACGCGGTCTTGTTCTTGGTCTTGGTCTTGCAAAAACGCAAGAACAAGACCAAGACTGCAAGACCAAGACTGAATTTGGGCAACACTAATGTTTACTTATAGGGCAAAGTTTTAAATCAATATTGGTGGTAATAAAGCTATTCATTATTATCATCTGTCTAGTCGTTTTCCAACATCTCAAGTCTACTTCCAGTCTGACGGGCGCTGCCGAATACCAATGTATTCAGGTGGATCCGATAGCAATTGCTACATATCTACTGTTACATCAGTCCCCCACAACCCAGCTTCTGGATAATATAATAATTGTTAGTAAGGACTGGTTGTTATGACTTCGGGTATCTACCGAACTGTATAAAATCCTGCAATGACAGCCGGGACCAAGGTCTTAAAGTGCTTTCGGAGACACGGAGGGGTCTGGTTATGTAAAGGTTGTCAGACATCTGTTAACCGACCGCAGCAGGCATATTTTATCCAAATTTATCGACCCATGCGTCTATTATTAGTTAGCGACAAGCCCCTCCATGGTAACACAACTATTATAGCTAAATATACCTACGGCAGTACCCAACTACAATGTTATGTATCACTAAAGATGACCCCTGACATTTCACCGTTCATTGAATATATAAATCAATATTGTACATACTTTTAAAAGTCCTAATCAAAGGATTACGCTAGAATTAAAGATAGACAACTGCTATTCTTTGTTTTCTCTCTCTAATTTGGTTAAAAAAAAAAACAAAGGGAAATATGTGAATATCCGTTTATCAAATGATATCACAGCATGAATTACTGACATGAGTATTGAAAAAATCAAAGCATTTATTTCAAATAAACCAGTTACATGCACTTTTGAATTGTCAGAAGGTCGGTCAGTCAATAAGATGAAGCTAGTCGCCCATTACAAAGAGTAGGTACTTATGGAGAAGAACGGGCAAGAAACTCCATGGACACTCTTTTAAATTTTCAAGCTATTGTTACAAATATTTGATTACATCATTCATGTCCAAAAGATGTTGAAGGTTGGTCGCAAAACTGAATATTGGTTCGGTACTACTACTGATATTATTGGTGGCGCACTCTTAATTTTGTTTTTATATTGCATTTCACGTACCTAAACATATAAGCAACAAGAATAATGTACCACCTTAAAAAGAGTGTCCTTGAAGCTTTTTTGCATAGAGATCTAAGTTTTGAAATGGACTTGACATGGCTACTATCTGACTAACCGATTGACTATTTAACTAAATAATTTAATTTAAATAAGTAAATGCTTAGAGTTTTTTATTTTTTCGAACACAGACAGGCGTTACTTTATGTTAAGTATTTCATCACCATTTCTCTCAAAGCTGTGAAGGAAAACATCGTGGCCGCTATCAAAGTCTATTTGGGATGAATGTATCCCAAATAGAGTAGAGAGAGATAACAAAATTATTGACAACGGCAGTTCTAGAACTAGATAGATGATATTGTTTATGGACTAAACATGAATGTTACAATTTCTTGGAAATCGGTAACATATTTTTTTTCCATTATAATGAATTTTGTGTCTCAAATTTTTGATAAACATTGGCCCCGATTAGCTTGTTCACAAACTAAATTAAATTTAGTTCAGTGCATCTTTTTCTTCCTATCTCATTAAGAAAAGGACAGAAGATAAAATGTTAGTATGGACCTGTCAAATTAGCCCGCTTCTGACGTAAATTGACGTATGTTTGGTCGCCATGTTCGTAATCGCGAAAAAAATCTACTTACAAAAAATGAATCATTCATCTATCTATACTATACTAATATAGTATAAAGCTGGAGAGTTTGTTTGTATGTTTGTTTGAACGCGCTAACCTCAGAAACTACTGGTCCGATTTGAAAAAATATTTTCGCCTTAGATAGCCCATTAATCCAGAAAGGTTTTAGGCTATATAACATCAGGCTGCGGCCAATAGGAGCGGAGCATATAAAAAAACATATAGAAACCTAAGCGGATGAAACCGCGGGGCGTAGCTAGTCACTAATAAATGTAAACAAGTAAAAATATTAATTTTCTTCACAGCATGAAATAAAAAAGCTTTTTACTATTTTATTTTTGCTACTTAGATTAGAAATACGTTAGAAAATCAGGCCAGGAGCACCATAGACAGGCCGTACCGTGTCTCTGAACTTGCCATAGCATTATCTATGCGTATAACTTGGGAAATACTTAATTTATTGCTTGGTCAGACAGGGTCGATGATTGCTAACAAGCGGCCAGAATGCACGAACGGATAAATGGATGGAATTGACTCCAGCCAAAAGCTATTTGTACAGCACCACCCACGCCCATTACGACGTGGCTACTTCTTGCGAATCCTCATTATGCGTTAGGATAAGCCTTCTGTCCCAATCCGATCTGCGGTCAGTCCTTGATGAAGTGAACCGAATTAAACAATTAATGGCTGCGGCAGCACGACCGTAGAAATATAGTAAGCGAACACTTTATGTGCCAATTGTATGGTTACCGCGGATGAGAAATATGGCGCTGCTCAATTTTGGGAGAAATTATAGCAGCTGACTTCATTATCCTAACAATATTGAACGACTTTTAGGTAGAATAGCAGTGTAACAATCCAAAATATCAGAATTTGCGGATGAAAACCCAAAGTGAGTGAGAAATTTAGGTATACTACTTTATCAACCGGATACGAGTCCAGAATCCTTCTGAGAGATTCCTGGTGGAAAAATCTTGATGATACTTTACCCAGCCCGGCAATCAAAACTTAATTCTCGTGCTTAGGGTCAGCAGTACCGCTTGATAACACGTGACCAAGGAGGTAAATTACTAAACCTTATTAAAGAACTCTTAGACCCGGTTTTCACCAAAGCGAAGAAAAGGAGATGTGTTTGAATAACCAATCCGATTTCGTTATTCAAGCTAAGCGGAGAAGATATGTAACGAAATCGGATTGGTTATACAAACACATCTCTCCTCTTTGGCGAAAACCAAGCCTTACCATACAATTTCGATATAACCGCTTACTACGAATCAATACTCTTTGTACGAAGGTACAATTCAGCACCTGCCATTGAACTACGTTATGACGTAGGTAGGTATACATAGCTGAATTCAATGTACATCGTTAAGATCCACCACATACACCTAACTAGGTACTTACTATTTAAGCTCCAGGAACACATGCTCCGGGTGGATATTGCTCCTCGCGACGCACAATGATGAGAACTGTGTTTGACATTATTAATGGTGAAATGCATACTAGTGGAGATAACAAGGGCTTTCAGAAGTTTAGTTCTCGTAGCAAACAGCTTGGAATTCCGTTTACCTGTAACAAAGGAAATAAATTTATAAGAACGTTGTCATCGAAAAGTTATTAATAGGGGTGTTTCCAGGTTTAAAAAAAAATATTCTATTTAGTCCGTCATCCAGATTATAGAAAAATGACAGTCTCCGTGGCGTAGCGGTAGCGGACTCGGCCGCTGCGCAAGGTGGCGCGGGTTCGATCCCCGCACAGTGCAAATGTTTGTATGCATGAATATGAATATTTGCACTGGTCTGGTCGTGCCTCGGAAAGCACGTTAAGCCGTTGGTCCCGGTTGCCATACGAACATCTAGTGGCAGTCGTTAAAGGGCTGTTGGAGCCCTCAAAAAGTTCAACAATTGGTCAGCTGCAATGCTTCGATGTCGCCTTCGGATTGTGGAGGTCAGACAGCAGTCACATCACGGAAAATATCTAAGTTTAGCCAAAATCAGCAGTAAGATTGGTAAAGCGGACCCCGGACTCCAAAGCTGAAAACGCTTCGGATGCGACTGGGATTAACGCTGAGATGATGATGATGATCCAGATTATAGAAAAATATTGGATACGTATATTTTGTTTTATCAAATCAATAAAAAATTACAAATATAAAAGGCATCAAAGATCAGGAGTGGGGGCTGATGACGTCACTCGTTGCTAAAATGTGTAGCAAGGAGTGATTTCACACGAGTTTTCAACGCACTGTATCCTTTTAATTTTTTGTTTATATGAAAAAAGAAAAAATACGTGTCAAGTATTTTTTTGGAAATCTGACTGACGGACTAATTAGTTTTTTTTAGTCAACTACCCTATTCTTTATCAAATTAGAAATGATTAAAATCAAAATCGAAGCATATATTAAAAAAAAAAAACAGCTACTTTTGGATTGTCAAAGGGTCGGAATAAAGGCAAAGCATCAACTTCAACAAACCAAAAGTCATCAACTACATTGATAATAGGCTGTGGTTTAAACCGAATGTCTTAAGTACTGGAACAGTTAAAAGCCTTTTTGTCTCACGTGTAACAATATGAAGGGCTATGTATGACCTTCAACAGCAGTAGATAATTTTTGACCGGGATGATGACGTTGGGTAGTGAAGATATAAGATATCGCTTAACGTTGTGTCCAATATCAGTACTACCCCTTTAAATAACTGGTACTATAATAAGATAGTTCAACCCTGAAGTTGTAAGAAGAGCGGAAATGGAAAACGTAAACAGTAGCAAAGCGAAATATTTTATGTCCCATCGTAAACTTGCAACGATTGCGTCTGAAGTTATAATATTATGTGCAAAAAGGAGTACGTAGTGTTACGTAGCACGTGTCGCTCTTCGATAGTTTCGTTGTTATTACTCCCATGAGAGAAAGGACTGATTTTATGGACAACGACTAGCTTTGTTACATACCTACAGCACATATCTGCTTCAAGTAGAATCTCAACCTATAAACTTTTTCTTTCAGCTTTACAGTTAACTAATTTAAGGTAAGGCATAAAAAGGTACAAAGGCAGATTTAATGCCATTGGCGCCGATTCTGTTCTTCACCAACTCAATTAATTTTAAGTTATGTTCATCTTTTTCTTTCCATTTCTCTAAGAAAAGGACAGAAGATAAAATGTCAGTTTAGACCCAATAATATATATTATATATCATTGGGTCTAAACTGACATATACAGTATGTTAAATAACAGAGGGCGTTCCCTTAAACTCGTTAATATATATCATTAATAGATTAAAATAAAAATATCAGCATAGAAAAATAAGCATAAAAAAATCCGAATAAAAAAAAATTATAATTGGAAATAAATTTGAAACCTCCTGTTTTAAATCAAAATAGTAGTCGTCATGTATAAATAAATTGCGACGTTGCCGTCTTTCATGTTCGCGTGTACAGTGTGTTTCTTTTACATGTCAATTTAAAATTTTTATTGAATATTTTCTTATTGGAAAAATTTTAAAAACATTTTGTTTTCGAATGGAAATATTTTTTTTAGCATGTATGTATGCTATACTATTTCGGGTTAACGGGAACGCCCTCTGTTAGTTAACATACTGTATATCATTAATAGATTAAAATAAAAATATCAACATAGAAAAATAAGCATAAAATAATCCGAATAAAAAGAAATTATAATTGAAAATAAATTTGAAACCTCCTGTTTTAAATCAAAATAGTAGCGCGGAATAGTATCTACCTAACGTTGCATTGCCCAACACACATCAACCAACACACATCAATCAATTAGATCTTAGATCGCCGCCGCATTCGCGGCTCGTCATTCATAAATAAGTTGCGACGTTGCCGTCTTTCATGTTCGCGTGTACAGTGTGTTTCTTTTACATGTCAATTTAAAATTTTTATTGAATATTTTCATATTGAAAAAATTTTAAACATTTTGTTTTCGAATGGAAATATTTTTTTTAGCATGTATGTATGCTATACTATTTCGGGTTAACGGGAACGCCCTCTGTTAGTTAACATACTGTATTATATAATATTACAGATATGATATGTTCTAACAAACTAACCAAAATAAATGTGCCGTTCGGAGCAGCAGCACACACATGCAATTTTTTTATTCTGCATACATTTCACACGTTGATAGAGTGTGAGTGAGATGGGGCGCAATCTAAAGCATAGAGAAGAAAAAGATGGCTAGTGTGCCTCGTTTGCGCTTAAATGGAAACAGCAACAAGGTGGCCAAAGAATAACAAAAAATACAGATAGGAAATATGTATAACAGAGTTAACGGTAACTGGTAATTTCGTAGGTAGTAGTGTAGTAGGTGCTCAATAGGTGCATCTATTTTTTTTAATGAAAAGTTTTACACTCCAATTAAGTATTACAAACTTTAATGCTTGTCATTGAAGTTTTGTAATTCTTGATTAAAATGTATTTAATATTTTGTGACTTTGATCAAAGGAAACCTAATGCAATAAAATAAACAATTATAAATCATTGTAATTAGTGAAATTAATTCGGTTTAATCTATATTTACTATATTTCAAATAACTATTTTAATTTTAATTTTTCAAATGTAAATATGTAAATCATTATGCAAACATTGTGTATGTATTTCTAAATGCTAGGCTAATTGGTGCGAGCGTAGGAAATATTTATTTATATTATTATATACTTGGGAGTGTGCGAGGAAATTGCATGATTTAATTCCCCCATCTCCGTTACACCATCGGACGACCCATCGTACGGCAAGTTTCCACCCTTATGTTATTAACACCACTACGATCCGGACGAAGCGTTTCGCCTCCTACTTTATACCGCGTACATCGAGGGACTGGAACAGTTTACCAGCGGCGGTGTTTCCGTCGGACTATAATTTGAGTGTCTTCAAGGCTAGAGTGAATAGGCTCTTAATAAACTAGTGCGCTTTACCATCAAGGACTGCATCACTGCTTACCATCAGGCAGGATTGCAGTCAAGCGCTTGTTTATAATGAATGTATGAAGGTATAAAAAAAAACTTCATGTTCATATAATATCGACTCACACTTTCCCATTTTATAATTTCATGTCATTTGACTCTATTACTTAGCAACGCAAAATAAACACGTAATTTTATAAATGTTTTACTTAACTGTTGTAATAAGATTTTCATAAATAATATTAAACAGAACTATAATTGTTGGTATAAAAGTCACCATAAATATTATCGCTTCTGTGCAACTAATCTATATCTAATGCCTTCGCGTCTTTTTCACACTCGCAAGAAATCCAATTAGCTCTCTCTATTTTTACTTACTATGGCAATGGCAACCTAAGCATCATTTGTAAGAGTGTTTGACAAAATAATCGAAACTATATCATTTATCTAAATATTTTGAAATAATTACTTATGATATGTGATTCCATGACTTTTGTTAATTATTCTAAAATAATTCGTGCATTTACGCATTACACAAAACGCCATTTTGAATGCGTAAAATATTTTCTTAGCTACCGAGGACAGACGCGCGTACGGAACGAGAGTATCGAGAGTGACTAAAGCGAGATACTGGACTTACCTTCTTTTGTACGCTTCATTTTCAGTGCGCTAGTGACATATCTACCTTAGTTTAATATTATATCAATGTTTAGACCTATCAAATTAGTGCGCTCCTGACATAAACTGGCGTATTTTTAGTAGCCATGTTTATAATTGCGTTCAAACTGTCTATGGAGTAGCTTAATTTGACAGGATTAAATTAAAATGTTATCTTATATCCTTTTCTTAGCGAAATGGAACTAAATAATGCACTTAACTTAAAATTTTGTCTACCAGTCAAGCCATGGGTTGTCAACAAATATGTCGAACCAAAAAATACACATAAATATATGTTTTCTCGTAGTGACTGTTCAGCTATTTTATTCTTGTGTGGGATTATCATTATTTACTAAGCCTTTTCTCAACTATTTGTCAGCTTTCATGTAGCCGGATTAAACTGAACACCAGTATTTTACAAGGAGCGACTGCCTATCTGACCTCCACAACCCAGTTACTGGGTGTAAGGATACCCCTTGGTAAGACTTGTGGTCGAACTGTAGGACTTCCTACAACCCTGTTCAAAGATGTACGAATGAGAGCCGTGACCAACGGCTTAACGTCCTTTACGAGGCAAGGAGGGGTCTCGGTATGTAAGGATAGTCACCCATCTACAGAGCAACAGCGGCAAACATAGCTTAACCTGATCGAGCGACCTGTGCGGCTGTTAATTATTTAGTCACAAGTTCCTCAACGAGTGGAAATAAACGTCCCACGTAATATTTGTGAAACACCTTTCAATATAAATACATACATATACAAAGTGGTGATGACAATACGACAATAAATTAAACATCGTGTACCTCAACACATTCTCAGTCTACCCGTAAAAAATCATATAAATATATCAATTAGTTTAGTTACAGGTATTTATTTTTAATTTTTTACATTTTCTACATGATGATAAGGAAGCGCTTACAGGTCGATGATCGCCGCATCCAGCTGTAGATACTAAACTTTAATAATAATGGCGCGAAAAAAGCAAGTCGATATAGGATCGCGCTGTGGCCGATCGGAGGTCAGTGAATCAACATTTTATAAATAATGTTTTATTCCGTTTCCAATTTTATGCGATTTAGTTTGTTTGAAATTATCATTATTTTTATTTTTAATGCTAGGTTTTTTCAATGGTTTAGGATTGTTCCTATGAACCAGCATTGTCCGTGTTTTCATTTATTGTCGTATTATCAGCACCACTCTGTATAAAAGGTTAATAAAATTATTAATGAAATCTTTACCTATAACGGTTTTCCTTTGGAACGATCTTCCCCTTTAACCTTAACACATATTTGACTCACATACTGATGTTTGCCGGAATCTGAGTGAAACTCGAAGAATGAAGCAGTATCGATCTACCATAATTTCTCAACAAAGCGTCTTTGACAGAAGTAGCTGTTTCAAATATCAGTATTGACAAAGCCTAGAGGCTATGACGTAATATCCTTTCAGTCGCCTCTCGTATTTGCTTTACCAGTAGGTGATGGTAGTTACGTATCTATAGAATTGCTATCAAATATCTGAGAGCTCAACGTCGGATATTAGGCGAGGTTTTGTTTAGCTGAGGTTACAAAAAGTTATCAGGTGTATTATGTTACCTAACTAATCTGGAATTAAAGGAAAACAGAGGACTTAATCATTTACACTTTGTGTCAAGGAGAGATCCTTGCAAAGTTTGGATATCTTGGAGCTGCGCAATAAGCTAATATAATATGACATCACGGTTATTGATAACGGGGTCTTCTGTGTACATAACGTTCGTTATAGGTATTGGATTTTAATAAGAAGGAGCCGAGTTTGGATTCCATTTTATCAATCAAATCAGTATAACGCAGTTAACTACTGGAGAATAGCTTTTACACATTGTACCATATACTGTTACCTCTAGAAGACTTTTGGAGAAAATGGACACTCATCATCATCATCATCAGCCCCTACTCGTCCACTGCTGGAGATAGGCCTCCTTCATGGCACGCCAACAAGCTCGATCCTGAGCAGTTCTCCGCCAGCCACTACCAGCCACCTTTTTGATGTCGTCGCTCCATCTCGCCCAAGGGCGTCCCACGCTACGTTTGCCGAGACGCGGTCTCCACTCGAGGACTCGTTTACCCCAACGGTTGTCGGTCCTGCGGCATATGTGACCAGCCCATTGCCACTTCAGCTTGCTAATCCTCTCAGCTATGTCGGTGACTCTGGTCCTCTGTCGGATCACCTCATTTCTGATGCGGTCCTTCAGAGAGACGCCCAACATAGCCCGCTCCATAGCTCGCTGAGCGACTTTAAACTTATGGACTAGTCTGACCGTTAGTGTCCACGTCTCGGCTCCGTAAGTCATGACGGGTAGGACGCACTGGTTGAAGATTTTTGTCTTCAAACATTGGGGTATGGGCGACGAAAATACCCGACGAAGTTTACCAAACGCTGCCCATCCCAGCTGGATCCTTCTATTTGCCTCCTTCTCGAAGTTGTTTTTCCCCAATTGCAACGTTTGCCCGAGGTGCACATATTCTGAAACAACTTCGAGCGGCATTCCGTTTACGGCAACCGGACACTGAACATATGAAAATGACATAGGAAAATGACGTGTGAAAAGGGACACTGATCTGTTTTAAAAAAATACAAAATGAAATAGTCTAACCATAACAGTATGAGTTTTCATTTCGAGATTCGATCGTCGATATCGAGCGCGTTTGGCGCTCTGATTGGATGAGAGTTCTTACAACCTTGAAGCGGGCCAATTGATGCGTCAAACGCGCTCGATATCGACGATCGAGTTTCGTAATGAAAACTCATAGGTACTAGGCCTACAGAAGTTATAGAACTTAAGTTGATATGTGAAAACAGCTCAACTTTACTTCATTGATAGTTTCTGTCCCAGCAAGATCTACTAAATTGAACACAGATTGCTAAATGCCCGCCTATTGTCTTTAAACATAGTAAAGTCTCTTTCAGTCCACTACTGCACGGATGAATTGGGTGCCTTCCAGCTGGTTTTAAGAGGCAATCGAGGAAAGTAGGTCAGGGATGGGAAGTTTGCCTATTTTAGGGACCTGGTATACGACGTGCTGATTCAGCGTGATTATATGGAAAAGTTGTTGATGAAAGGAATGCATGTTTATGAAATTAAAAATATGGAATGATTAATGATAATTATACGGCTCCTGAGTATTATGAGTTACTTTTTATAAAACCATTTTTACAAAACTAAAAACCGACTTTCAAAAAACATTACAAATTGAAAAATAAATAATTTCGGAAGTCAGTGTCCTTCTGTTTCTTTTTATTTTTCGTAAAAACGTTTTTATTTTATACTTTTTAGTTGTAAAAAGTATAGTAAAGTTCAGCTGCATCCGGTCAGACTGGACGCTGACGCCAACATAGTTGGAAAAAGGCTACCAAGTCAACACAAAACTTGAACTTTAACCCGCAACTTTAGTTTAAAAACTAAACTATTGAAACAATTTGTATGCGACCAAAATGAAAGTATGAGCATTGGTAGAGATGAAGTGATTACGCAACTTAAATTAAGTTTCTTGATTTTAATTGATTGTTGCAACAGCATGACGAGTATGTAGTTGTTGTTATGTTAAGCTTCAATGCTGTAAATTGTTGAGAAATTCCCTCGACTGTATTGATCTTCATCATCAGATCTACTGCAGAGCTTCATTTTAACCCATACGGGTTAAAATGGACGTCTGCAGTGGGTGGGCAAAGTCCTCATCAATATAAATGAATTAAATTCAAACACAAGGTAGCTACTAACTGTAAACCGTAGAGGAGTTCCCTTAACTGTCTTTCGTCTACATCATAAGACCCCTAATGACAATCACAATCTATCTAGGTGTGAAGCTCATATCAATACAAATTAATCAAAAACAAACACAAGGTAGCTGCTTAGAATCGTCGAGGAGTTCTCTCGATTGTCTCCCGGCTCCATCATCAGATCTACCGCAGCCCTTTATTAAATTGTAGTGCTTTAAAATACCTAATGAAGAAACCTAAAAATGCAATAGCCGCCCCTACAATTACGATTGTTGAAAGTTAACCCGTGTTTTCTCTGGCCTTTTATTATCAGATCCTGAACTGATGACTATGGGACCACCTGGGAAGTATACCCTACCAAAAAAAGCATTTTGCAAATCGGTCTAGGCGTCTTAGAGTAGGTAATCGGTGAACACTGAACATACATAAAAAAAGATCCCGACGAATTGAGAACCTTTAACTTTTTTTCAAGTCGATTAAAAATGAATTTCCATTATATATTCCTATAATACCACCCATGTATTGATAATATTATATGAACCGATTGTATGGACTACTAACAGTGCCCCGCTTTTTCATCCGCATAAGATTCGATTTCGTAGAAATATCGGGGTAGTTAATAACAATCATCCATCCATCCTCACAAACATTCGCGTTTATGATATTAATAGGAAACCTTTATACAGGATTTACCTTCGGCAATCACATACCTACGTATGTTCACACTCAGAACTTGAAAACTATACAAAATCACATCACATAAAAGCTAATTCTAATTAAAAAGCCCCTTCCCGCTTCACCGATAACAATAATTAATTATCATTAAGCTCGTCATAGCGACGTATGCGCTGGGGGAACGTACGTTGTTTGTAATCAGGCCTGACCTGGATACTTCTTTGTTCGTAGCTGAATGAGAGCTGCCGAGCGCAGGGTTAATTGCGTGGCTGGTACACCCGCCTTTGGAGGGTTACAACTAATGCACAGAGTGCGTATGTTGGTGTAGTCAGGCAATGGTGTCTTACTTATGTAAGATGAGCTAATATGATACAAAAAGAAGGAAAGAACATGAAAACCTGCTTATACGAAGTTAAGTAAGCAGGCAGCCGTCACTCAATTATTTATTTTTGGAGGTACATTTAAGAAAGAAAGAAAAAATGTTTACTTGTGGTAAAATGATGTAAAAACACAAAAAAAAAAGAAATGGTTAAGTGGACATGCGTCACATCCACGCAAAACGGCTTTAGTATTTTGCTTTTGACTTCTTTAACGTAAGCTTTTATTCAGTTGTCATTAAAACATCTTTGTTGACAAGTAAACTTCATGATCGACCTATGACGTTCCCACAGCTAGGAATGCTGCCTCGTCTCTGTGAGTGGGAGTGGGCCGTAATCCACCACGCGGGCCCTGTGTGGGTTGGTAGATATCACTTGCCTTTGATTCCATCTTCATCTCAGCGTTAATCCCAGTCGCATCCGAAGCCTTTTTAGCTTTGGAGTCTGGGGTCCGCTTTACCAGCCTTAACTGCTCATTTGGCTAAACTTAGATATTTTCCGTGAAGCGACTGTCATCGGACCTCCACAACCCGAAGGTGATATCGAAGCATTGCAGTTAGACCAATTGTTAGGCTTCAGCAACCCCTAACGGCGGCCACTAGATGTTCGTATGACAACCGGGACCAATGGCTTAACGTGCTTTCCGAGGCACGACCAGACCAGTGAAAATATTCATATTCATGCATAGAAATATTTGCACTGTGCGGGGATTGAATCCGCGCCGCTATGCACAGCGGCCGCGTTCGCTACCGCTACGCTACGGTGACTGTAAATATCACTTGTCTTTGACTAATTCATGGATTTACCAGTTTTCTCTCGACGTTTTCCTTTGCCGATTTCAGAGTAACTTTAGAGCATTTTATTTATACGTAAAGAAAGTCCGCTCTTACCTAATCGCGTACCTCTTATTTAGGCGTACTTATACAAAATTTATCAGTTAATAATATACTAACAAGAATGAGGCACCCACGCACCTAACATCCATAAATAGAATCAATTGTAGACGAATGAAAACATATAACAAAAAGAGAAAGTAAATCAAAATATTTCGATTTATTTCCATCATAACGGTTGTATTTATTTAAGCTTACGACGGCCTTGCGGAAGCTCAAGGTTGTTTGGACCTACCCTTATGCCACGCAACCTTATTTCAATGTTACAGTGACCTCTAAGGCCTATCTTCCTTTTCACACATTCACTATAAATTCAAAATAGCAGAAGAGAAGCGACAGCCAGGCGTTTTGTAAGTAATTTCACCAACTCATCACAAATCACAGATATGATAATTATTATAAATATCTAAAGTAAATATTTCTAGTAAATCGATCTTGCTAGGTCAACTTTCGCGAATATGAATTGATAAATAGTTAACATACAATTATTTATCAATTCATATTCGCGAAAGTTGACCTAGCAACATCGATATCGATTTACTTTTTGTGAACAACCGCTCGCATATGCAAGTTTTTACTTTGAAGGTACAACCAATTGATTTTAACGAGCACATAATCAGCGTTTTACGAAATCTTTTGAGTTTCTTCACCAAATAAACAGTTATTAATGAGAGTAGCTATGCTAGGAGTTTCTCTGCGTGATCGAATCAGAAATGAGGAGATCCGCAGAAGAACCAAAGTCACCGACATAGCTCTGCGTGTCGCTAAACTTAAGTGGCAGTGGGCAGGGCACATTGCTCGTAGAACCGATGGCCGATGGGGCAGCAAGGTTCTGGAGTGGCGGCCACGCACTGGAAGACGCAGCGTAGGGAGACCCCCAACAAGGTGGACCGATGACCTGGTGAAGGTCGCGGGAAGCCGATGGATGCGGGCAGCACAAGACCGGTCATCGTGGAAAGCCTTGGGGGAGGCCTTTGTCCAGCAGTGGACATCTATAGGCTGAGGAAGAAGAAGAAGAAGAAGAATGAGAGTATGCGTGTAAAATAATATCTTCATTCGGGCTATTCAATAACAATGCTTGTTAATACCGAAACTCTGAAAGCCAATTGACATTCTAATCTCAGTATCAATTGGTATGCAGGTTATAATATCTATAGTACTATTGCTTCAGATGGTATTCTCTTCCTTGTGGGTCACTAATAAGACTATATTATTACACATCTGTGCAATAACAGAGTAGTATGACACGATTGTGAAAATATGATGTCATTGAAGCAATAAGATTGCAATATTGACGTAATCTTAGGAAACCGCAGGAAAAATACAAGTGATTTCTACGGTAATCATGGTGTATTATGTGACGCATTTAAACACTAGGTGCTAAGGAAATCTGTTCATAGTATGGATCAGATGAATCTCAGCAATCAAATATATTCCCAATCCCAGAGATCAATAAATAACCTAGCAAGCATCAATATTCTATACCAAAGCGTGTTCAGTGTTCAAACTAGTAATACGCTCGACTCTATTCCCTGTGGATTGTCCATTGAAGGAAGGTTTCCATCTGACTGGCGATCAAAGGATAAACATGAAAGTTCTAGACAGCTAGTTACCACTAACACCGTCTAAATATGTTTAGTTTGCATTTGATTGACGGACTTGATCCGTTTGATTGAGTTTCGGAATATTCCGAGGAATGTTACGTATACGTTGAATTTGTAATTAGTTTTTATCTTTCTGGAGTATACGATTGGTAAATTATGTTTGGAATTACTTTTGGAGGAAGTGGGAATTTTGCTTATTGCAGAAACTAATGATGTCAGGGACATCATTATTTCCTGAAAAACGCAAGACTATGTCCGTAGCATTTCAACAGATATCATTCTACAAAAAATCTATTAGTAATAAGCTGAAAATTAAACTCATTTAAAAAGAAAACAATTACAGGTGCTTTTGAATGGCACTGATTTAAAGAGGCAGTTTTAAATAGCGGTTGTATCTTATTGATATTTAATTTATAATAAAAAAAAATATTGATTTTGTATTACTGGCCATGTTTCACTGTCGCAATAAATAATCTACTTAATTATTGCGACACTGAAACATGGTCAGTAATACAAAATCAATCATTTTTTTTTATTTTTTTTTTAATAATTAAGTTGATTAATTATTGCGACAGTGAAACATGAAATTAAATAACTGCTCAATATGATTTTCAACTGATCATAATAACATATTAAATAACAGCTCAAAATATTAGTTCTCCTTATGAATTGCAAAGCGGTCGTTAAATCTGAAAGAGGAAGCTAGTTGATCATTCCAAAGAATAGAAAGAGTCTTCTGGAGACAAACGAGCAAGAAACTCTCAAATACTTAATTTATTCCTTTTTAGCCAATCATATGAACAGAACAGAATAGAATACTCTTTATTATGTATATCATATAAATTACAGAAATATGAAAATTTTACAAAGGGTGACACAATGGGTGGTCTTAGCTGAGAGCGATCTTTTACAGGAAATCTTTGCAGGGGATACCAAGAGGAATAATAAGATATAATAAAAGAAGTAACGGCGTTCAAAGACATTTTTGTGACGCGTAATGAAGCTAAGCGTCGTTAATAAACATGTGACATAAGAGTACTCTTACATTAAAACCATAAACGAAATGTGGCTTCGTTTAATGAGAACATTAGGATAATGTGTCTTAAAAATAAACTTAGAAATTGTAACTAAAGATAATCTGTGAAAGCTTGTTATTTTACCAGGGGCTTACTTTTAATAGTCAACTAATATTATAAAGTGGATGCTATGTAATATCCGCTCGAGGGAGACATGGCATCGGATTAAGGACACGTAAGTAGCCACGAAGTTAATTTTAAAGTGACTTACACAGCTAACATGAGCACTTCAAAAACTTTAAGTTTTAGATTATTAATATTCAAACTTTTTATAACTGAACTCGTTAAGCAATTGAAATTTTATTTTAAGGCAATATGGGTAATAATATGTTAGCATATGCAGAAGAGCCCAGAAAGCCTTTCCCTTCTGTGACAAAAACTTTGAAAGATATTGCCTAAACAGCCACGGTTAGTTTTCTTGACGCTCATCGATAACCCAAAACATCGCATCTGGCCCAAAACATCGCATCTGGCTCTAACTTATCTGGTAAACTCCTTAATAAAACGCCATCGCTATCAAGCTCAATGGTTCTTCTAGATACCGATCCACACGAAGTTTGTACTACGCTAATGAGCTTACGATCTGACAGTGCACCCGGATGGGACAATATACCAACTGGTTTTTTGAAACTAGCTAAAAATGAAATTGTACCAATTATCACGCATCTAGCCAATTTATGCTTTCAAAAAGATGTTTTTCCAGCCCCATTAAAAAATCCATTATAACACCTGTGTATAAGAGTGGTGATAGAGACGATGTCAACAATTATAGGCCTATTTCCGTTTTACCTGCAATTTCTAAAATTATAGAAAAACTGTTAAATACCCGTCTCTTGCAGTATTTAAATAAATTTGATATTCTGTCACCTTCCCAATTTGGATTTAGACAAAAAAAGTCAACTGAAGATGCTGTAATAGCATTAACTTCTTTAGTAACCGAACAACTTGACCAAGGAAACAAATGTATGGCTGCCTTTCTGGATCTAAAAAAAGCTTTTGACACCGTCTCTACTTCCATTATTTTACAAAAACTTGAAGCAATTGGAATTAGTGAAATACCACTTACACTTTTTAAGGATTATCTTTCCGGTAGAATGCAAAAAGTGAAACTTAATAAAACTGTCAGTGAAGATGTGGATGTGTCATACGGCGTACCCCAAGGAAGTGTACTAGGACCCACACTTTTTTTAATTTACATTAATGACCTCTGCAACATGAAGATTCATAATGCTAAAGTATTCTCATACGCCGATGATACAACTGTCGTCTTCTCAGGTAAAACATGGGATGAAGTTAAAAACTGTGCAGAAGAAGGTTTAGCTCTTATTACAACTTGGTTAAAAAAAAAACCTTCTCACTTTGAACACTAGCAAAACCAACTACATTTGTTTTAATATTTATAATCAATTTCAACCAGAAAAAGAATTTAATTTAAGAATCCATATGTGTGAAACTACTACAGAAACTTGCACCAATTGCCCTATTATCCAACAAGTTAACCAAACAAAGTATCTAGGAGTTATCATTGACCAGCGTCTTTCATGGCATCCTCAACTAGAACAGGTCATAACCAGAGTACGCAAACTGATCTGGATATTCAGGGAGTTGAGATGTGTTGTACCAGGGAGAATAAATGAAAATAAAAATAATGACAATCAAAGAAATTTATTAAATGAAATTTATGTATCGTTGGTCCAGTCTGTTTTGATATATTGCATATCTATATGGGGAGGAGCAGTGAAATCTAGATTTCTTGAATTAGAACGTGCCCAGAGAGCGATAATTAAAGTGATGTACTTCAAAAAAAGAATATTTTCTACCAAAAAGCTTTACGAATTATGTAATCTACTATCAGTGAGAAAATTATACATTCTACATATTATGCTCAAAACGCACAAAGAGACACCATACGATGCTAAGATACTAAAAAGAAGAAAGAAATACTGCATACTAAAGGTTCCCAAAACTAATACCGAATTTGCTAGCAGGCAATTCAAAAAACGCTCATCCTTTTTATATAATAAGATTAATAAAGTCATATATATGTCTATGATAAAAAATTATTGCAATGCAAAAAAGAATTAACAATCTGGCTACATAATTTAAGTTACGATGCTACAGAGGGACTTTTGCAACCAGTGACCTAATAGTGTCATTAAATTGAACAGAAACATTTCTTTTATTTATTCACGCACGCAAATACTCACTCACTCTCTCTCACACACACACACACCCCCACACCTTCCACACGCACGCACTCATAATATAATTACTAGCATTTTGTTATTTATTGTTATTTTTCTCGTTTTCCTTTTTGTTGCTTTCATATATACTATTAACGGAGCCTTCAACTACAGGCATCTCTATGCCTAAATGGAGACTCCTTGACATGTAATGTAATTGATTGATTGATTGTAATGTAATTTTATATGAAATAAACTTATTATTATATTATTATTATTATTCTCGATCAACGTCGATCTTTATCCTAAAAAAGACCAGCTTCCTAATTACGTAACATAATTTCAATCATAATTTGAAAGATTTTAAAGCGTCATATGTTGGAGTAGGTAATTAGTCTGCTGAACAACATACATAACGTTGTTGAACTGTCAAAATGCGTTGTTACGCACAACCTATATAGTAATGTATAGATAGATATAGGAAAGGGCCCGGGAGTTGACAATGAATCAGAACGCGATGTCGCTAATTAGAGCCACTTCCGCAGCACTATAGTAAGAACCTATATGTATCTATGGTGCCAACATTCAAAACACAATGCAAATTGGAATCCATACTAATATTATAAATGCGAAAGTAACTCTGTCTGTCTGTCTGGTACGCTTTCCCGCTTAAACCTCTCAACCGATTTTGATGAAATTTGGCACAGACAATCTTTAGACCCTGAGAAAGGACATAGGCTAACTTTTATTGAAAAAAAAAAATATATATTCCCGAGGGAAATCTAAAAAGCGCGATATTACCGAATTCCACGCGAGCGAAGCCGCGGGCGGAAAGCTAGTTCAAAATATAGCACGATGTATTTATAAACAGTATTAGCCAGACAAGGTAGGCCTGCACGGCTGGCCGCCGCACCAATTTTACAAAGGAACAATCAAAAGGAACAAACCTGAGGTAAATTTAATTTTCCGGACAGTTTAGAACCTACTTCTGAACTGGGGCGTGAAATGTAAAATATAATTAGGGGTAGGCGGTGAGAATCGCGGGCAGATTTTATTTGTTTTGACCCCTAATGTGTCGCATCCAAATTAACGGCGGGTATGTAAAATATACAATTTGATGTTAAAGTTGGCAGCTTGTTTTAGTATTACAATATTTTATATTCTCGTTTTAGTCTGTTCGGAAGGCAGGTAAAATTTTGGTGCTGATGCAATAAACACCGAGACCTCATTTTTGTGATACTGATTCTCAATAGTTCTCCTTCTTGTGAACGTCAAGCGTCGATGAACGGAATCAACGCTTGACGTTCACAAAAAGGAAGGTTGGTTGTCTATAGCATAAACAGGCTTATCTGAGATTATCTATACTACAAGCTACTGCAAGCTGCTGCTATGTGTTCCAGCTGCATATTAAGGCTCTGCTAATTCTCGGTATCTATGTGTATGCAGATGACAGCACAGTTGTGGAGAGATGAGTTGTGTTCGGGCTAGTAAGGAAGTAAGCCAGTAAATCTAGCGCCAGGGCAGCTTCTAATGTTCGTCGACAGGTTTGTTCAAGTGTGGAGTACTGCAGCCACATTAGGGTTGGTGCTGCAAAATTCCACCGGGCAACTTTGGATTTGGTGGAGAGGCGTGCGAAGAGGCTAATTGGCGATCCTGATTTGGTTCATAATGGTCTCCAAAGCCTGGAGCACAGGCGAAGAGTAGCCAGCCAGTCGGTGTTCTATAGGATGAATTTTGGAGAGTATGTGCGGGATTTGCATGATTCCCCACCTCTGTTCCATCATCGGACTTCCCTTAGTACAGCGATTGTCCACCCTTGCGCTGTTGACACCACTACGATCCGGACGAAGTGTTTCGCCTCGTTTTTTATACCGCGCACTTCGAGGGACTGGAACAATTTGCCAACAGCGTTCTTTCCGTCTGACTTCAATTTAAGTGTCTTCAAGGCTAGAGTGAATAGGCTCTTTAATAAACGAGCGTGAAATTACCTATAATATGTAAAAAAAAGAATCAACCCGAAGTTACATTTTTTAACCGAATTTCATACTATTATTTTATTTTCTTTTCTGACAGTTTATCTCGACTTCCTAAGTACCTTTCTACCTATCTCAAACTTTTGATAGGATGTTTGACCTTCAAAACTTTGTAAAGGGAAGTCTGGTTCTATTTACCTTAATCTCAACGGACCTAAGAATGACGATAAAACTTTAACAAAACCCAAAGTGCCTACTATAGCATCCTATTAACCTTTTTGTGTTGTTAAAAAATGGTCTACCTAACCTTTGAGAGGACATGGTTTTCTTTGTTCTCAGATACCGCTACGTTCTAAATGGTGGAATGTTTACTGAAGAAAGGTTACAGATCTCACAATATAAATATACAATAATTTCGATTTATGTAAATACAAAATACTATTCGATCGAACAGCAAGAGTACTAGTCACCGCCTTATCGCTGCTATACGTCGGGTATTTTTTAAAACATTATTCAAAAAAAGAATATCGCCACCATTCCCAAAGGTGTAAACAAAACTTCCATCCCTTGAAACTTACAAACAAGATGACGTAAGAGGGTTCATTTGGGGCGAGTTAAGCCTTCCGACCTATTTCTCTCTTACGAGTTCACTGATACTGTCTGAAAACACACCTACAGATGCTTCACTTCCTACATCCGTGACCTAGCCCACACACACACAAAAACAACTCTTGCTAATTCAGAAGCCAACGCAGAAATAAGGGGATTTCGAATGCGGTAAAATCCTTCGTTGCTGAATAAAGTATCTTACTTTATTATCTATGGTAAGTATAGTATAGTCTGTGGTCCGACCTATTTTCGCTCAACCATCGACGTTAATTCTTGTGCTGTTCTCAGCAGATTCCTTTTTGTTCGTATCTTGAGATTGCAATTATGGACCCAACTAATCCTTTTTCTATTTTCGTTTCATTTACTCTTGGTGCCTACAAGAAACTAGGTGTTTTGATTAATTTGCTGATGTAGTTGATCTTCTTTCATTGACTGATACGAGACAATTGAGGCTGCTTGGAAAAGGTCAATTCTATTTCGGTGTGCCAAAGGAATTATCTTGGGGCTTCAATATTTTTAGGATTCTCATGTCTATTTGAATAACATTGTGCATAATATACAGTATGTTAACTAACAGAGGGCGTTCCCGTTAACCCGAAATAGTATAGCATACATACATGCTAAAAAAAATATTTCCATTCGAAAACAAAATGTTTTAAAATTTTTTCCAATAAGAAAATATTCAATAAAAATTTTAAATTGACATGTAAAAGAAACACACTGTAGACGCGAACATGAAAGACGGCAACGTCGCAATTTATTTATACATGACGACTACTATTTTAATTTAAATAAAACAGGAGGTTTCAGATTTATTTCTGAAGAGTACTTGGATAACAAATGAAACTAGAAACAACTTGCTTATAGGTCGTATATTGACAGACTAACGGAGCTACATCACCGCGCACCCACAGTGTTGCCAGTCGGATTAACCAGCAACTACCGAGCACAATGTTGCCAGTTTAGTATTACAAAATACTTACAATTACAGACACCACACCTCCACCACTATACTAGACTTAGGGTCAACAGCTTAACTTATAACTAAGTAACTTATAAGTAAGTACATCCAATGTTCACTACATCTAACAATTAAAAATTAACACAAGTTTAAATGTAATCCTAATTATATCTAAGCAAATAATTATAGCATATAATTATACCTAAGTAAATCTGAAAAATTTTAGAAATGATAGTTGTATTGTTATGGGACAAATCTCTTCACTGGTTTCCGTGTCCGTCTGGGACGACTCACGGGTGACACAGATGGCGATAGCAATTTAGGCGAGGACTGTTCTGAAGGAACACTGCCTTCATCGCCCTGGTTAATATTTCCTGCCTCTTCATTAGTGTCTGGCATCGTTACCTTCTCAACCCCCTTATTTAGCGGCTCGACAACATTCTCTTCACCCCGCTGACTATCATCAGCCTGCTGACTCTCATCATCTCCTTCCGGACAGGTAACATCAGAAAATCGAGACCTACGACGCATTTGATCTATGTGTCTTTTATAAGATTGACCGCTATCCGCCACTACTGAATACCTGCGCAAACTGTCCACACCTCGTACGGCGCCCTTCACCCACTTATCTCCAGAGCCATACTCCCGAGCCCAAACTGAATCCCCTTCTTTGAAATCCCGTGGAGTACCACCAGCGTATTCTATTTGACGTCTCTGGGCTTCGTGTACTCTGTCTTTGACAACACCATCAGCACGCAACAAATCTAGCCTTGAGCGTAATGTCCGCCTTTGCAAAAGCATGGCTGGAGTTTCACCGGTTGTACTATGCACCGTATTGCGGTATGCTAATAGGAAAGTTTGTAAAGCCGTATCAATATCTACCTGATCCCTATACGCTTTCTTGATAGCTCGTTTGCATAACTTTACTGCGTTCTCTGCTGCTCCGTTTGAGGACGGGTGGTAGACAGGTGAAAAATTTTGTTTGATACCGTTATTTCTTAGGAAATTTTTAAATTCTGTACTGGTAAATGGTGGGCCCTGATCGGAAACTAATTCTTCCGGTAAACCAAACCTCGCGAATGTAGATCTTAACACTTTTATAACATTATAAGCATTAGTACGTTTCATCTCAAATACTTCTATCCACTTGGAGGTAGAATCAATTATTACGAGAAATGTTAAACCCTTGTATGGGCCTAGGAAATCAATGTGAAGCCTGCTCCAGGGGCGCGTGTGATATGGCCACGGTTGTATCGGAGCCCGCCGGGGGGCGTCCGCCTCCGCCGCGCAAGTCTCGCACTGCTTGCACATCGTTTCTACTGCCCCGTCTATGTTAGGCCACCACACGTAACTACGAGCTAGGCTCTTTGTCTTGACTATGCCCATGTGACTACTGTGGAGTTGTTTTAATACACTACTTTGTAGTGAAAAGGGTATGACCATACGGTAACCCCACATTAAGCATCCACATTCCGTGTATAATTCATTACGTCTTTTAAAATAGGGTTGAATCAATTCATCCGAACAAGTTATAGGCCACCCGGATTGAGTATACCCCAATATTCTACTAAGAACCTTATCGCGAGCTGTTGCTTCCTTAACATCTTTACTAGTAATTGGTAGAAATTTTTCTACAAAATTAACGTAAGTGTTTTCATTCCGCATTCCTACATTATTAACATCTGTACATGGCAACCGAGACAACGCGTCCGCACAGTTCTTATTTGACGAAACATACTCAATATCATAGTTATAGCCCGCTAATAGGACCGCCCAACGTTGTAATCTGGACGCGGCCATTATCGGAATCCCTGCCTTATTTCCAAAAATGTAAGTCAAAGGTTTATGATCAGTTCTCAATATAAACTTGCGCCCATATAGATACTGGTGGAATTTCCGAATTCCGAAAACAATAGCGAGTGCCTCTCTGTCTATCTGTGAGTAGGCGCGCTCGGCCTGCGTCAGCGAGCGCGACGCGTACGCCACTGGCCGCTCGCCGCGCGATGACGTGTGCGATATCACTGCACCTATACCTACGCTACTCGCATCCGTCGTCAATATTATTGGTAATTCTGGTGTATAATGCATTAAAACTTCACTACTAGTTAATAGATATTTAACTTTACTGAATGCATCTTGACACTCCTTACTCCAATTGTACTGAACACCCGCTCTGAGTAGGTTATAAAGTGGTGCTAAAACTGTACTAACATTCTTAATGAACTTGCCATAGTACATGACCATACCGATGAAAGCTCTCAACTCGGAGATGTTCGTAGGCGCTGGTGTTTTAACTATAGCCTTAACCTTATCTGGACTCGTGTGAACGCCATCCTTACTAATTGTATGCCCTAAATAATCAACTGACTCAGAAAAGAATACACATTTTTCTTTCTTTACCCTCAGGCCATATTTCTTTAAACGATCAAACACCTTACATAAATTTTGTATGTGAGACTGTTTAGTAGAACCTGTGATAATAATATCATCCAAGAAAATACCTACTTGTGGTATATCCACAAACAATTGCTCTAAACGTCTTTGAAAAATACCTGGACTTGACGAAAGCCCATAAACTAGCCGATTATACATAAATAAACCTTTGTGGGTATTAATCACTGTATATTTCCTAGTGTCATCTAGCTCAAACTGAGCGTACGCCTGGGATAAATCAATTTTACTAAAGTGTTCACCTCCCCTTAACCGAAGCAGCAGCTCTTCCACCCTAGGCAGCGGATAACGGTCAACTTCTATAACTTTATTCAGTGTCAATTTATAATCTGCACAAATTCTAATGTTACCGTCCTTCTTGACGACCGGTACGATTGGGGTCGCCCAGTCCGAACGCTCCACCGGTGAGAGAATGCCGTCGAGCTGCAGCTGGGCCAGCGCGCTCTCAACAGGCTCGCGCAACGCGTAGGCCAGCGGGCGCGCGCGCATGAACACCGGCCGCGCGCCCTCGCGCACATGCACGCTCACCCTGCCACCGGTGAATCGGCCCAGACCGTCCGCAAACACCTCAGAGTATTTGGAACTGAAAGCATGCAAATCGAATACGTCATTCTTAAGCATAGTCACATTGTTACATTCATAATTTACAATGGGTAATTGTATTTTTAATTCGGCCATCCATTGCCGTCCCAAAAGAATAGTCTTCCCATTTTCCACAACAAATAACTCTAATGTCTTGCACATATCTTTGTACTTAACAGTAGGTAATATTACTCCAAGGGGTTTAACTAGCTCCCCCGTATAATATCTAAGTGTTAACTGACTATTCTTTAGAGTTAAATTTTTAAATAGTCTTATGTAACATTCCCAACTTATGCATGAGATAGCACTACCTGTGTCACATTCCATTTTAATATTTTTACCATTAACATTTAATTCTAGATACACAGGTTTACATTCTATAGCGGATAACTTGCAAACATCGATAAAAATTACCTCGTCACTTTCCATACTTTCACTTGATTTTTCTTCCTTCAATTGATCAATGTCGACATTGAAGTGTCCCGCTAAATTCGGGCATACGCGTCGCAGATGTCCTACTCGGTTACATACTCGGCAAACGTAACATGCAAACCTACACGTGGCTGCGTCATGACCCGCGCCGCATACTTGACACTGCTGCTGCGCACGCTCACCCAGCCGAGCAGGCGCGGGCGCTGTCGATGCGCGCGGGCCTCGCCTCCCCGCGGCGTACGCGGTATCCTCCCGCGCCACTCCGCTAACGTCGCGCGCTCCACGTGTCGCCGCCGCCGTCGGTGCCCGGTGCCGCCACCGAGATGCCTTCGTAGCCGACATCGCCTGGCACGTCACCGCCGCTGCTGCCGCTGTTTCGCTCGCCGACCCTCCTTGTCTGACCACTTCTGCAGCGTCTTTTTCTGCCGCCTCCATACTAACTGCCAACTTATACGCCTTGCCGAAATCCAACTTACTTTCGGCGAATAATCTTTGTCTGATTGTTTCATTAGTTATGCCGCAAACTAACTGGTCTCTTAAACTTTCTTCTAACCAAGCTGCAAATTCACAGGTCTTGGACATTTTCTTCAAAACTGCGGTATACTCCGAAATAGTTTCACCCTCCTTTTGTTTCCGATGTCTAAATTTGTAACGTTCAGCCAACTCACTAGGTTTGGGTTGCAGATGTTTTCCCATAATATCTGTAATCTGCGTGAATGTTTTGTTTTTAGGTTTGTCAGGAGTACATAAATTGACCAAGAGTTCGTAAGATTCTGCTCCCATCACAGTGATCAATGTAGGTACTTGTAAATCCACCGGTATTTTGTTCACTAAGAAGTATTGTTCTAAGCGTTCTACATACAACTTCCAATCGTCATTATTCACTTTAAATTCTGTAATCTTCCCGATTGACATTTTGCAAGCAACACTACTTGTTTATTTTTTTTTAACGTGTGATTCGATACTGCTCGTCGCCACTGAAGAGTACTTGGATAACAAATGAAACTAGAAACAACTTGCATAAAGGTCGTATATTGACAGACTAACGGAGCTACATCACCGCGCACCCACAGTGTTGCCAGTCGGATTAACCAGCAACTACCGAGCACAATGTTGCCAGTTTAGTATTACAAAATACTTACAATTACAGACACCACAATTTCCAATTAGAATTTTTTTTATTCGGATTTTTTTATGCTTATTTTTCTATGCTGATATTTTTATTTTAATCTATTAATGATATATATTAACGAGTTTAAGGGAACGCCCTCCGTTATTTAACATACTGTATAAACGTTCATGTTTATTTATGATCGGTTAGGGTTCTTTTTCGTGTATATTTCGGGAATGCTCGACTAGATTGTACCTCGTACTAAGGAACCCCGTTGGTTCCTTATGAAGGGCTGATCGATCAGAATCAGATCTATGTATCATCGACCCAATCAATCGATGATGATTAGAATGAAATACTTTAACACAAGCCGCGTTCAACGATTTTGTAGTAGTCGCAGTAAGAGTAAATTAGTCGTAGTAGAGTAACCATGCGACTTTATCTCTGTCTGTTTCTTTTTATTACATACTAGCTTTCCGCCCGCGGCTTCGCCCGGGTGGAGTTCGGTTATATCGCGTTTCCAAGAGAACTCTTCAAAAGTACGGAATCAAAACTATCCTATGTTATTTCTCAAGGTCAACTCTATCTTTCTACCAAATAAAATCAGACAGACAGAGTTACTTTCGCATTTATAATATTAGTAAGGATGAATGAGTGTGCTTTTTGCAAACTTTGTTCCTGAGGGCAGCGTATTTTATTTTTGCAGAAAGGTTTCAGAATAACTTTCTTCTTTTTTTATAGTGTACCTACACTATACAAATCAGTTCTCAAACTTAGTGGTACATGCAGAGGCCTTCCGAATTGGATTCGTAAGGCTTACGAGGATACCCTCTCTAATTTACATAGAAAGGCTTTTGTTCAAGTTCCTTACAACCCCTTGTATATTCAATTGTAAGTTTTTTCTCTTTGTACAAGATAGACTGGGAAATCCGGCTGCTATGTGACAACAACCTTCTACATTTTTATGTAGTGTTGCTGGAAAATAATTGGCTGACCTGCCAATTATTATGTTTCGGAAAGGGTAAGTAAGTAAGTCGAATGGAAACTCATTGCTACTGATACTGTGTTATGAAATTACCCTGTTGTTTCAATCGATATCTATCAAAATACAACCCAACAATTTTATACGGTAAACAAACACATTATGAACCAAAATTAGTACCCCATGTATGTTAAAATGGAAATTTATTTCCTGGTTGGTCAATTTATGACTAATCCATGGCTTCATATGTTAGAAAAAATTGTCTACTCATCAATCCAAATAATGCAGTGGGTTTTGCAGACATTAACATGAAAAAAAATGTTAGGGTTTTAGCAATTACCCCGCTAATCAAGACTATCGGTCCAATGTGGCTGCTATTGTGAATTAAATTTAGTGCTACTGTCGTCATTTGTTACGTTTATCTCAAACTACCTTTTATTTGTGTATCTTTCACAGCGAACCCTTATCGGTGTTACACTTTTGTTTTGGAAGGTTATCCCAACTTGGGACTGCTAAAGCTGTTTTTAGTACTTTTTTGTATCGATTCAGGAGGCTTTAGATTTATGAAAGTATAACGATTAAAGAGGGGTGTTGAATTTAAATGTAATGGTTTGTTTTGGTTTTCAGTCTGGTAAGATAAAACTGTAATAATGTTTGAGCTCTTTTATGTGATAAAGGTATGAGAAGCAGTTTAGTTTTTTTTTTAGCAAACAAAATAAAGCGATAATAGCGGAACGGTAGAACAGTCGATCTCTTCTGTAAAAAAATCACAGTGATTTTCACATCAAGCTACTGCAATCGGTCAAATTTCTTTATTAGATTTTCAACTTTATGGTTAGAGCGTAAAGGCTCAAGGTTGATTCTGAATATTTTACAGTTTCGGGTAGCTTGACTGGGTCAACTTTGTGTGGTGTTGTAAATTGTCTTGCAGATATTTCGATCGGGAAAACTAAGCGCTTGAGCAATTCTATAGGTATTTTTAGAAGGCATTAGATAATTCCCATGTATATTTCCAACCCGTGTATAAATGCTGAATTTTATTATCAACCCACCAATTTAATTTTCATTTTTATCTCAGCAAGTAAATACGAAAGTCACAAACTTTAGTATTGTCATATAAAAACTTATTTATTGCTTTGTTCCAAATATTACGTCACTCTAAGGTATTTTCAATTTAATCCTGAGACATTCGCGAACTGTCGCCGGTCCCCGTTGATTCATTAAGCGTTATTTATTAGATAGCCTCGTCGAAACTTCGCTCGTTTATATTAAAATTCGTAACAAGTTGGTAAGTTTACAATTTTTGTTTGAAAACTTGTATCATATCGATTCTGTCTGCGGTGTGACGTAATTTTTGTGAGTACGCCCTCGAAACGCTTATATACAATATTTTTATTTATTGGGAAACTGTAATAGACCCCCTCCTTTTTCTTTACGTAACATTAGAGCAAACTTAGCTACTAGAGTATGTCTGTTGAACTGGCAGATGCCGACTGCAAGATGACGTCACGCTGACATCACTAATCTACGCATACAGGTTTATCCCCTAAGGTTTACATGATGTCACCGGACACGGTTGTTTCGAGAGGTTCCTGTTCCGTATTAGGCGGGAGGAAACGCCTGGGTGTCACCATTGTGTGGATCGCCCTGAGGACATGGTGGAGTATACGGTGGAGGTCTGCCCGGCTTGGGTAGAGCACCGTCGTGTTCTCGTAGCGGCGGCGATCTCTCGCGTTCGACCCTGGTCCAGGCCATGGTCCGGAGCGAGAGTACATGGCAGGCCGTCACCTCCTTCTGCGAAGCAGTGATGCTGGCAAAGGAGGAGGCGGAGCACGTGAGGCAGCGGGAATCCCAGCGCCCTCACGCCACTAGCCGCCGCAGGAGACGCCCTGGTCGAGAGAGGACACCGAACTCCCAGCCACCATAGGCGCGGGCCTGCGGGCGGTGAGCAGCTGGCAGCTCGCCGCCGGTAAGGACCAGGCCTGAGTCGACCGCGCGTTGTGTTTCACACGCGCCTCAAAGAAATGTCAGCACATCGTGACGAGGTCCACAAAGACCGATGCCTCCTGGGTTAGGGTTGCGGGTTGGTTAACCAAGAAACCGTGGCCCTGGCCGTCGCACAGGTAAGTGAAGAAACACGGGTGGGATTTAGCCAGTAAAAAAAAGTCTGACACGCCTTTCCGCTCCGCCCAGAACGGGAGAAGTCATTTGATGACTTCACAAAAAAAAAAAAAAAAAAAGTTAACATGATGTGATTTCGTAATTATACCTAGGTTTAGAAGTGAATCTCCATTGCCTATATGTTACAACTACGCTAAGCTTTCCTTAGACAATATAGGTGCCTACATTGTCGAGAGAAAACGCAAACAAGCTTGTACCTACTAGTAAATTCTGGCCTGCACTTTGGTCCATGTCACCTTTTCACTCAGAATATATTTTAAATGATTTTACTTATTATTAATGACATATCAAAAATTGCGAAAGACGGTTTCAATCAAAACCCGGAAGTTTCAAAAGTTTATCTATTTGAAAAATGTCTCTACTGAACAACGTAAATAACTCAATGAATGTTCTTGAACAGTCAAAATGAAACCCATTGCGATCAATTGTCATTTTATATGTATGTATTACGATATTACTCCGCAGCTTCATTAGCTACATAGAGATAACTAATCGCATTTGTTGCCAGTGGTTGGGTATCAAATTTATTGTATCTTAATTAGAATCAGTTACAGCAATATCGTGCATACCATATCAAAGGAAGCTAATCCGGGCGTTGGAATTACTGTAATGATACTCTATATGCTCGGGAAATTATTATTATTACGGTTTAACCAAAACACGGCGAATTCCGTATACGCTAGTATGGTAGCATTGATTAGAATTGTAATAATTGATAGTGTCTTAAGCTGAAAATGCCTGGGTCACTTTATGGTGGTACGACTACTATTATGAAAACAATTGAAATGCTTACAACAATTGGTCTAACTGCAATGCTTCGACATCGCCTTTGGGTTGTGGAGGTCAGACGGCAGTCGCTTCACGGAAAATATCGAAGTTTAGCCAAAATCAGCAGTTAGACTGGTAAAGCGGACCCCAGACTCCAATGCTGAAAAAGGTTTGGATGCGACTAGGATTAACATTGACTACACTGAGATGACGATGATGATGATAATGACTACTATTATGAAAAGGACATGAATATTGAACATGGAGGTTTAAAAGGTATTTCTTAATAAACTGCTATTACCGGTTGAATGCCACAATTACACAAACAATGAAAAACATTAACTGGATAAGTTCAATAGTGGAATATGATAAGAAAATCCAACCCCGCTAACATCAACCTGTTTTTAAATATAAATCCTTTAGCCATAATAGAAACTTTCCAGTTTTGTGAGTAACATAAACATAGATATAAACAAGACAAGAAAGAGCTAAGAAACATAAAATTCTTTTGAGCAGAAATGGAACCCCAAAGCCCAAAATACAATCACTCAGCGAAGCAGAATCGCTAGCAGTACACCAACCTTTTTTACTTAATAATTAACTCACAATTCAGCGTGCCAATGCTGTCAATACCGCAATGGCACACAGCCTCCCCTAATACATTGCTATCTGATTCTCAACCCAACGACTTAACCCGTCAATATCACTCTATAGGCCTGCTTCGGCAAGGTTCGGCAAGCTTCGACAGACTTCGGCAATAGATCTATATTGTACCCTCGTTCACTTGTCAATTATTTGAGAAAAATATACCGGCTTCAGGTGACGTGGGTTGGTTGAGCGTAATGTGTATATTAACGTAATATAATTGATGTGAGAAACCTAATTATTATTTTGGATTGCTTATAGGATCAGCATTTTGAGTAACATTTTATGTGTTCACTGATATATCCATGTGACAGATGTACCAATTCGCATATTGTGGATAACGGCCTACTTCCACTTACCGAGACTCTTCGCGGTGAGTGCCCCAGCAGTGGGAACACTATTCCTACGTGTTCGCTGGCAGACTGCGTAAGAAATGGCAGGATGAGTTAAACTAATTTTTTAATGATTCGTCTGCAATCGCAGTAGACTGGTAAAAAGTTCCTATTGTAAAATGTACCTTACAGTGGAATCGCTTAGACTCGTATTAATTGTGTGGTGAGTCTGGGGTCCGCTTTACCAGTGTAACTCCTGGTTTTGGCTAAACTTCAATATTTTCCGTGAAGCGACTGCCGTCTGACCTCCACAACCCGAAGGCGATATCGAAGCATTGAAGTAAGACCAATTGTTGGACTTTTGAGGGCTCCAACAACCCGTAACGACTGCCACTAGATGTGTGTATGGCAACAGGGACGGCTTAGCGTGCTTTCCGAGGCACGACCAGACCAGTGCAAATATTCATATTCATGCATACAAATATTTAACACTGCGGGGATCGAACCCACGCCTCCTTGCATAGCGGCCGCGTTTTGCTACCGCTACGCCACGGAGGCTGTCTCTGTATGAGATCATCCGATTTCACTTATTCCATAGGGTACAGCCAAAATGAATCTAACACTGGGATAAACAAACCCTTTTGAGTTGCAGCATTCGTTTATCTAAAACGGAGCTTCTATCAATATCTAAACTTTAATCCATTACTGGTGGATATGGATGGTATGTAGTTCTGAATAAAGTTAAAATTGAAAACATTTTTTAGCTACACATTTCCGCGTTCAGCGTGCAAATACAAAAAAACGGTGAAACATTTTGTTATTGGTGTCTGACATGTCCCGGGTTTTTAGGGTTATCGGATCAACATGAATGGTGGCGGTGAAATATCTAGGTGAAACCTTTGGAACAATTGCGAAATAGGAAGCGAATAGGCGAGCATTGTTTTTTGAAAGTTAGTTGATACTTTAGGAAAATTATTAAACGGTGAAAATACAGTGGGGAAGACTGTGGACTTTTGCTAATATTTCGCAAAGCTGTCTTTTTAAAAAATTATAAACTAGCGCTTGACCGCAATCCCGCCTGATGGCAAGCAGTGACGCAACCGATGATGGTAAACGCACTAGTTTATTAAGAGCCTATTCACTCTAGCCTTGAAGACACTCAAATTGTAGTCCGACGGAAACACCGCCGCTGGCAAATTGTACCAGTCCCTCGATGTACGCGGTATAAAGGAGGAGGCGAAACGCTTCATCCGGATCGTAGTGGTGTTAACATCGTAAGGTTGGAAAGAACTTAGACGGGGAATTAAATCATGCTGTCGTGTAAACTACAAGAAACTAATAAAAAAAGAACTTGGTTTGATAAAGAATTTATAATAATAAAAAAAATAGTAATAAAAAAGCAGCAACGGCCTCTCGAAGGTCACAGGCGGATAAGGACGGCAGAAGCAACAGCCTCTCGAAGGCCACAGGCAAAGACGGCTGGCCGGCTGATAAACACGGCACGACATGGGCGCGTCACAGAGGATGATGAGTGGCTACGTTGGCCCGCTATCAGGCAAGAAATGGGCTCAGGTAGCAGAAGCAGCTCAGCGTCCTTGCAGGCGGGAGAGGTTACCCCTGGATGGGTTCAGGCAGCAACAATGCTTCAGCGTCTTTACAGGCCACAAACGTTACCCCTGGATAGGCTCTGGAGACAATTTTATATGAAGACTCCTATTTATTAGGTAGCTTCTTTCTTGGAAGCCAGACCTCCACTGCCCACTGCTCTACGAGGATTTCTGAAGAAACCTCGGAGAAAGTCTTTAATGAAAAATTCATTATTTTAAATTTGAAGGAGCTTGGATGACAAATCCGATAAAAAAAATAACGGGCCATCAATAATTGCGAAGATAAGATTTTCATGGTAACATAATGAACAGTGTTGTCAAAAACTCTCGTAATATTGAAAATGTTGCTGTAACAATGTAATGGTAACTGATATTAAATTTAAAAGTGTTGTGTTTGGTAGGAACAAAATAATACCATCCAGCATACACAGCGTATACAGCTCCGTACGCTGAGATGTTAGGGTTGAAGTTGAGGGCTATGTCTGTGAGCTGAATAATGAGTCCTGGTGTAGTAAAAAATTATCAGAACAGCTCCTCATAGTACTGGAATGCCTATTTTGATGTGTAGTAATGAATGAAATATAAGTAAGAGTATGTAAATAATAAGTGTGGGTAATATGTGTAGGATATGTAGTACATTACATTAACAATCCAATTTCCGAGCACAATCTTCAAAATGGATCCTATAAAACACCAACAGGCTTGCTACTCTTCGCCTGGTATATAATCAGTTTATGCAGGCCGCATCAGTGAACACTTCCAAGCGAAGTGATACAAAAACATGTTTAAACTCCGCACCAAACAATTGAATAGTCTCAAGACAATTTTGAAACCTGATCATACATATTGAAAACCATCGCTTAGTCACACGAAACACAGCAATAGACAATTTAGCACATACATACATTGCCTACCTACAACCAGGCAATTTTAGATCGCAATGATTGTGTGAGTGTAGGCTTCCGCGCATGAGTATCAAATATTCCGTAGGGATTCATCAAGCCGTCCATTCCCGCTTTGACGATCGTTTAATTAAATTCAGGCCTCGATTTAGTGAAACAACACTACAAATTCGACCTCCGCACCTCTTTGTTTCTCCAATTATTATAATTTCAAAGAGAAACCGCGTCATGAGAACTTGAGTCTGTTCGGAATAGACTTGGAAACCAGTGGACTGATTCTTGTCAAAGTTTTACGAATATTAATGAAAGTTATTCAGAAGGGTTGTAATTAAAAGATGATGTTTGGGAATCGTAATAACATAAAGTTTCATATTGAAACGAAGTTAATACAAAGAAAACTCTCTTCTGTTCTGTCGAAACAAAAATACCAAGGAGCAGACTTGTTAGTAGAGCCAGTGACGCGACAAGTTGATTCAATAAAAGAATGCTCTGTGAAAAATGATAGGCCGTTTGACTAACAGTACCGGTTTTAAAAGTTGCACCAAATGCTGCGCGAGAGCACATGCAGTGTGGTCGCTCATGGGCTATGGCTCCAGGCTCCAACACACCACGCTCGCACGCACATGAGTCAGAGCGCGTTGACCCGCAACTCGAAACGGACGCCTCTGACACATTAGATATCGCTTTAGTAACATAAACCGATAATTTTACAACCGGTTTCACGTACATGACTGTATTATTATGATAATTGAAATGACTACTAGTACGGTTATTAGAGTGTAAACAAGATAACGGCAACGTGAACAGTATGTATAGTAAGCAAATATTTACATATATTAAATATATTTGAACGAGAACTCATGATGTAAATTATGTCTTGAATATAATAAACATTACGGTTTACTCTAACGTCACGCATGTTAATCAAAATAGATGACGGATGACCAGTCAATTGTGTCGAAATTTGGCTTTCCCTTTTGCCCAGGTCATTTTCTAACAAGCAAGAACTTTCGAAGATTTAAAATTGAATGACGAGCCGGGAAAAGTACTTCATATTTCAGAAATAATGTAGGAGATATTTATATGACATATCTTTTGAAGATTTTTGAAAAAAAAAAAGTCATTAGATGCAAGGAGAGAAATCTGAAGAAAGTCAATGATACGTGACTGAAGAATACGTGAGGACAGTGAATGACGTAGAAAATGACAAGATAATTTGGCTCAGAACTGAATCAGGATATATTGTTTCATTGATGCATTCTATTACTTACATATATTACAGGCCCTGTTACACTAATGATATGAATAGATGATATACAAGAAGAACAGAGCCAAAAAAATTTTTGGTAGTGGAATGAAAGCCGATTATTTTTTATACAGCGAAAAACTGATTTAAGAGGGGAGAGAAATTTCATTTAGGAGGCACTAATGTGGTTTTCTATGTAACTGGAGAAATTGCGTCTCTAAAAATAAAATTTATAAGCATTGAAGATTAAGAGAGCTCATCTAAGCTTCATAGAGCGTACTTTTAATGTCTATGTAAATTGTAGTCATGAATTAAGAAAGGATTGCACTAAGCTAATAGGTATGTACTTCAAGACCAATGCAAAACCAGTGTTTGAATTTAATAGAAGAACAGGCCGAGAGCAGACTGACAATTTATTGCATTGCTAAATTAAAGTATGAAATGTATTAAGAATTTTCTTTCTAAGTACAAAAAAAACCTTACAAACAATATAACAGTTCCAAGTGAAAATTGTTACTTTATACAACGCAACAATACGGCCACAATAAAGAAATCTCGAAACGATGACGTCGAAGTTTCTCAGTAAGCGGCGTTCTTATTTCACCTGAACTTTTTTACGATACAAGTTCGGAGAGTGCTTGTAGAAACTATTTTAAAACGACTTTCCAAGAAAAAAACTAAAAAAACTTTCCAAGGATATGTAATAAACGGTCGCAGGAATACCGCGAGATTTGTATGTACCATGTTATCTTGTTTGGTATTTAATTTTATTGCGGTTATTTGAATATTACGATATTCGTCTCGGCAAACGTAGCGTAGGATGCCCTTGGGCGAGATGGAGCGACGACATCATAAAGGTGGCTAGTAGTGACTGGCGGAGAACTGCTCAGGATCGAGCTTGTTGGCGTGCCATGAAGGAGGCCTATGTCCAGCAGTGGACGAGTAGAGACTGATGATGACGATGATGATGATTTGAATATTTGTCGGCGAATTGGCGACCTGCTGTTGTGTTAGACAACTGTAAAGATCTAAGGAAGCTCAATATGGAGGTGTATGTGCATGAAGCCTGTATCTCTATTTTAAAATTAATTAATTAGAATGTCATCTGATTCCAATCTAGTTCAACATAAACAATCCTCAGGATGTTTACTTTTAACAAAACTTTGGAATGTATTTTTCTAAAACTTTAAAACAAACGAAAAAAAAATCATCGATGTCTTGCATGGATCTGTTGTGATTTTCAATTATTCGATGAATATAAACTGATATCAAAACAACTTTGCTAGCAAATAAAATATCATTTGATGTGCTAGCATGTTAAAACATAAAGTTTTGATCAAATCCTGAGTAAGTAGGTACTACAACAGACTTCTGTGAAAACGCTCTCTATTTATCAAATCGTAATGCTTTAGCGATAAAGTTCAAAGTTTATTAAACAAATTCGACAGATCGAAGTAGCTTGATGTGCTACGGTGTGTGTACATTTGAACATTATAAATGTTTAATGGTTTTTGTTATAAACTGGCGACCCGCCATTTTGGTGACTCCTATTTAAAACTATTTTTTATGTCACGTTCAATGAGGCTATGAACTCCTTCATAGCCTACTAGTATTTATTGCTATATTACGCACTGGGTCATAGAACTGGCGGGATTCCAATCGCGACCTTTATTGACCCTAATAGCGAGCGGCGATTGAATCATAATAGTGCTCCATCGGTATAGATCCTTTATTGACCACATCTACTCTTATAGCGCCTGTAATAGATTTTAATAGAAATGCTTTCGTTTTTTTTTTTGTTGTATTCGCTTTTGTAACAATTCACAAATCATAATTCTTCTGTAATTCTTTCTTTGTGCAGTGTTTAAACTGCAAACACTTCGTGTTCCCAGCAACAACACTAAGACGTGGTTGAAGGTTGGGTATTTTTGGGACTTTCTTATGAGAAAAGTGCTGTTTTTCAGCCCAATTTGAATAAATTACTTTTCATTTCATTTTAAGGTATTTTCCCTTCGATCTGTTTATTCTATGATCATGTCTGCTAGGAAAGTAATAAATATTTCTAACATATAATGTTCAATTTTGCAAACCAAAATAGTTTGTACACTAAGCTAATTTAGTACCGTTGTCTAAATAAATATACACATATTTTTGTTAATTATATAATAAGCTTACGCCAGCCCTTTTCGTTCGCAGGATGGAAAGAAAAGCATAAATTTATATCGGCATAAAATTCCGGAATGTTTATGAACTCAATTACGCTTTAAAAGCATAATAGAGCACATATTTTAATTTTGTTTGTGGAAATGTTGGAATTCGACGTAATAACTCAATCTCAATTTATCGGTTTACATAGTTTATTGAGAATTTTATGCCGGGATTGAGTCGAAAAGATCCATTGCGTAAAGAACCTCAGAGAATGAGATATTTTTATTTTATGCTCTGTTCTTGACGTCTTTCAGGTTATTATAATGTTGGTATGGTTTGGAAAATGGCATTAAAATAAAAACCCTGCTAGTATATTTGTAGGTGTTGCAAATCAAGCCTCCGTCGGAATTAGTACCTGAAACAAGTAAAAATATTTATTAGTCCAAATATTCTTGGAATGCCACCAACTGCTTCTATGGGGAGTGCTAACATTTTAAAGTAAAAAAAAACAGTTACACTTCAAAACAAGTTCGCCTCTGTGTTCTCAATTCTGAAAGAACCAACATTTATTGAATAGTCAAAGAAACTACGTCGGGGATTCCATTCATTTGCGCATCAGTAAAAGGATCGCGGAGCGAACGTAAACTCTCGTCCTGTGCAAATCATAAACTGACGTATGTATACTCACAATATCGCCCCGAAATAAAATGCTGTGACGGTAGTTTTATCAACATAGTACCTAGTTCCATTTATGTACTTGACTTTTAAAGCTATTAAATAAAGAGATATCGGAGTAAAGTATCCGAAGTTAGTGTTATAGTTTTTCGATCTTTTGATTTGAATATATGGGTTGCATATTAAAGGCGAACAGATTTAAAGTAGATTGTTACTTCATTCAACTTCTGTATTAAGCTTTAGCCTATACGCCATACCTATCCATACTCATATCGAAATATGACAAAGAGCGTTGACAACTTTTCCAAAAAAGAAAAACTTTTGGTCTCAGCAGAGGCAGACAATGATCAATCATGTCATACAACCTTGCATCGGAAAAACTGTCAGTAAACATATCATATTGGTTAAAATATGCCATATTGATTTTAGGCACGATGTTGTACATTTGTTGTGACATAGGTTGCCCTGTCCGTTTATCTTTTGACAACTTATTTGTCAAAATCTGTCAGGTCATTTATAAAAGCGGTCCCGTCATATGGACAAAGAGGGTGAAAATATGTCAAGGATATCAATACAGGAAACTGGGCAACAAAGACCATTTTTCTTGAAGTTATTCCATAATCAACATATTTTTTTTTTATAAAGACAGTGTAAAAACATTTTTAGGTATGTACTTAAGTAGTGTTTTCGCTTACAACATGCACCTTCTAGTGTCACAATTAAAGTTGACAACTTTATCTTGGTGTGGACCAGGGCTTCTATCCCGAGTCTTGGCTTAAAAAAATTCGCAGGTCTCGACACTTTTTTCGCATTTTCAAGACTAGAGATTGACTACTGCCAGTACTGGGAATAAGGACACTATTGAGATTTAGTCAGATAACTTACCATTATTTAAAGGATCTACTGGCCCAACAGTATTCTGCATTAAATTTCTGTCTATAAAAATTTAATTCAGAGCAGACCTTTAAGCATAAGCCTCACCAATTCGCTGCGTATCCGTATTAAGGAACCAGAGTTGAACGAAATGTTAAAAGAGCAGCTAGAATATGAGTTTAACAATAATTTGTTAAAACTTTAAGTAAGAGTCTATCCCTGACTTGCAAACATTCCTGGATGTGGAAAAGCTCTCTTTGAAAATGGCGATGATAGAGAATACTTAACGCAGTATTATAACTATTTATCATCTATACCTCCTACTAGCGTAGAAGCTTTTTTTTTTTAAAGCGGGTCGATTTTGTAATTTATGAATTTCGAAACCGGAACGAGCACCGTTTTTTTTTCTGGGTTTTGAAAATATAACGTGAAGCCCTATTTATACTGGTGCGGACTGTACTCGGTGAACAATCGCGGATAATGAACCACGCGCTAATGTCATTTTTACGCCTCGCAACCGTTCACCTCGCCTCGACACGCCCTGCCTCGCCAAAGCATTTAAAGGCATTCTCGTTGGACTAACACTTTGTTGTCGCTGAGGCAATGCCTAAAATTTTTATTATTAGACGAAAAATTATGTTTTTATTTGTAGTCAAAGTCTGAGTTTAGAAAGAAGAATATGTTCTGTATTTTTTCTTTGTCTTTACATAACGTACACAAGTGGACTGTAATAAATGAAGATTCTTTATAATTTCTTGATTTGACTGTCAGTAAACCGTAAACGTAACAATTTGTCGCCCGGGATATTATGTGAGATACAAAATTACGGATACAGAATTGTATGTATCGCAGTGTAAATTGCGTACTCACCTGCAATATCACATGTATATGTACATACTTATCCTCTCCCTTATTTCGATGAGAAGGAGTGCTCCGTAATCCACCATGTGGTTGCAGTGCGGTTTAGTAGATGTCACAATGGCGCCGATTCTTTTGTTCACAAACTAAACTAATTTTAAATTAAATGCATATTTTTCTATTTCATTTAGAAAAGGATAGAAGATAACATTTTAGTTTAATCCTGTCAAATTAAGATATTCCATAGACAGTTTAGACGCGATTATTACAGCCTCCGTGGCGTAGCGGTAGCGGACGCGGCCGCTGTGCAAGGTGGCGCGGTTCCGAACCCCGCACAGTGCAAGTATTTGTATGCATGAATATGAATATTTGTACTGGTCTGGTCGTGCCTCGGAAAGCACGTTAAGCCGTTGGTCCTGGTTGCCCTACGAACATCTAGTGGCAGTCGTTACGGGTTGTTGGAGCCCTCAAAAGTCCTACAATTGGTCTAACTGCAGTGCTTCGATGTCGCCTTCGGGTTGTGGAGGTCAGACGGCAGTCGCTTCATGGAAAATGTCGAAGTTTAGCCATATCAGCAGTTGGACTGGTAAAGCGAACCCCAGACTCCAAAGCTGAAAAGGCTTCGGATGCCACTGGGATGATGATGAGTTTAGACGCGATTATAAACATGGCGATCAAAAGTACATCAATTTACGTCAAGCGCGGACTAATTTGACAGATCATCTAAACTGACATATTATGTTCTGTCCTTTTCTTAATAAAATAGAAAGAAAAGGATGCACTGAACTTAAATTTAGTTTAGTTTTTGAACAAGGGAAACGAGGACATTAATGATTTTTTGTTTTTGGGACAGCCGGTTTCCTCACGCAAAACGCTATTCACCAGTCCAGTGTAGTTAATAAAGAAAGTAATTTGAATTCTGCACACATCATCAACCTTTTTATCGGCCCACTGTTGGGCACACCGAATGAAATCGCGTACCGACACGGCGGCGCACGGCGCGCACGCAAACATTCAAACCGAGAGCGGCTCGTTTTTATGAAGATGTTTTACTGTTCGTCTACTGTGTCTGTGGTGAGGATGTATGTTTGGATGGATGGATGTATGTTTGTTACTCTTTTACGAAAAAAACTAGCGACCCGCCCGGCTTCGCACGGGTGCAATCATCATCATCATTATCAACCTTTTTATCGTCCCACTGCTGGGCACAGGTCTCCTCTCATACAGAGAAGGATTGAGCGTAATCACCACGCTTGCTCAATGCGGGTTGGCGATTTCAGGCTTTAAAGTCCAGGTTTCCTCAAGATGTTTTCCTTCACCTTCAGTCATTGGTGTCCAAGATATACTTAGAAAGTACTTTAGAAAAGACTTTAGAACTTTAGAAAAGTTGTATTGGTACTTGCCTGACCTGAATCGAACCCGCGCACTCATACTTGAGAGGCTGGTGCTTTAACCACTAGGCCACCACGACATACTGTACATACTGTACATTCTGCACACAATCAAGTAAATTTACAGGCATCAACCATGTACAGGATATAGATTAGGTCGGCGCCGGCAGGGTTTATCTAACCAGGCTGGTGATATATTCCCGCATATGATGCATGTTGATACGAGATACAGCACAGTTAGGCTACTGACTCATAAACTATACTGATATTATTTGTACATATACTCGATTTAGAGCGCCGAGGAAGCTAGGAGATAATATTTTAATTATTATACAATATGTAACCGAATTGAAATAATTAAAATTACATGAATTACAGTCTTGGACACCAATGACTGAAGGTGAAGGAAAACATCTTGAGGAAACCTGGACTATCACGTCGCTCAATCCTTCTCTGTAGGAGACCTGTGCCCAGCAGTGGGACGATAAAAGGATGATGATGATGAATAACAGTCACACTTTCGCTGTATAGTCATACCAAACCGAAATGGGCGAAGTCCATCTGTGTGCCATTTTTTATCCAAATCAGTTTACTTAGTCATTTTAGGGTAAAAGCGTAAAAACGTTTGTTACGCGTTATGCGTTTGATGGAACAAACGCGTAACAAGTAACAAACAATACCTTGATTGTGTAGCAAATTATGAATACTAGACGCATTTGAACAATGAAAGTGACAAATGTAAATGATCCTTTAGTTGTGCATAAAAAGAGAAACCGTTTTTCATTCTGAGACAAACGTATGCAAATGACTAATCTAGGACAAAGGAAATCCTTGTGTGCCACTCGCCACAAAGGAGAGCGATATTTTCTTTTTTGAAAACTAGAGGATCTCGAATACTTTATTGGACAAAAGGATATTTCCTCGGATTGTGTTGAATTCAATATTAAATTACAAACTATAGAAATATTATTTTTATTTCATCCGTGAGAAGAGAGAATATTTATTACTCTAAAACTTTGTAAATAAGTGATTTTTTTTTTAGATTAATAAAAGGAAATATCATTGCTATTTAAATATGACCAAATAGGATTTAGGTTACTACACGAAAACAAACTAATCTTAATATAATTTGGTTCTCTACATGAATTCAATAGGAATTTAGCCATTGTTCTTTAGATTTCGCGAACTTCCTTAGCGGATGGATGCCCATTAGCAGTTCTGGTTCTACATTCAAGAGCGAAAAAAAAAAAACAAATAAAGAGAACAGTCCCAATATGTCAATTCTATTCTATACTCTGTTTTTTAACCTCGTAGACTAAATTGACACATGCAAATGTCAAATTTACATTATTAATTTTGTATTATTACGTTTTTAATAAGTACCTACACATTATTTCAGGATAACTTATTGTAAAAAAACGATTCTTGATTTTATGAACGCTAAGTTTCGGTTGTGCCACGTCACTATTTAAGAATTGCAATAAACTGCCAACACTCGTAATGTCAGTTTAGTCTACGAGATTAAAAAACAGAGTATACAACAAAACAAAATCGCTCGACTCGTAACTTACATAAACGTCCTAGAGACTTCAACTACAAGTTCTACTGTTCTACAACACACAATGCTAGCGTTTCGAACAAATATATACAACGTGTAACAAAAAGGGTATATACATACCTAGGGCATGGCATCTTTAGATGATATCAAACGATATCGGAAGGGTTTTAACTCAAAATAAAATACTCAAAAAAGTAGTACCAAATTTTCGGATTCGTGTGTTTCTTAAAATCAAATCATAACAAACGTGGCAGCACACTACATACGTTAATAATTACTCGTTACCCGTCACGTTACTTGCCAAAATCCGATAAATGTCTTCAATATCTCTGTGCGACTAGTATGATAGTAGCCTATCACAGGCGGCGTTTTTCCTCATAACTTCCTAACATAAAGAGATAGAATTAAAAAACCCTTCCAATATCGTTTGATATCATGTAAAGATGCCATGCCTTTGTTATGTATATACCCTTTATGTTACACGTTGTATAGATGTTGTTAAATATATGTAATGTTGTGAAATATATGTAATGTTGGTATGGTTTGGAAAATGGCATTAAAATAAAAACCCTGCTAGTATATTTGTAGGTGTTGCAAATCAAGCCTCCGTCGGAATTAGTACCTGAAACAAGTAAAAATATTTATTAGTCCAAATATTCTTGGAATGCCACCAACTGCTTCTATGGGGAGTGCTAACATTTTAAAGTAAAAAAAAACAGTTACACTTCAAAACAAGTTCGCCTCTGTGTTCTCAATTCTGAAAGAACCAACATTTATTGAATAGTCAAAGAAACTACGTCGGGGATTCCATTCATTTGCGCATCAGTAAAAGGATCGCGGAGCGAACGTAAACTCTCGTCCTGTGCAAATCATAAACTGACGTATGTATACTCACAATATCGCCCCGAAATAAAATGCTGTGACGGTAGTTTTATCAACATAGTACCTAGTTCCATTTATGTACTTGACTTTTAAAGCTATTAAATAAAGAGATATCGGAGTAAAGTATCCGAAGTTAGTGTTATAGTTTTTCGATCTTTTGATTTGAATATATGGGTTGCATATTAAAGGCGAACAGATTTAAAGTAGATTGTTACTTCATTCAACTTCTGTATTAAGCTTTAGCCTATACGCCATACCTATCCATACTCATATCGAAATATGACAAAGAGCGTTGACAACTTTTCCAAAAAAGAAAAACTTTTGGTCTCAGCAGAGGCAGACAATGATCAATCATGTCATACAACCTTGCATCGGAAAAACTGTCAGTAAACATATCATATTGGTTAAAATATGCCATATTGATTTTAGGCACGATGTTGTACATTTGTTGTGACATAGGTTGCCCTGTCCGTTTATCTTTTGACAACTTATTTGTCAAAATCTGTCAGGTCATTTATAAAAGCGGTCCCGTCATATGGACAAAGAGGGTGAAAATATGTCAAGGATATCAATACAGGAAACTGGGCAACAAAGACCATTTTTCTTGAAGTTATTCCATAATCAACATATTTTTTTTTTATAAAGACAGTGTAAAAACATTTTTAGGTATGTACTTAAGTAGTGTTTTCGCTTACAACATGCACCTTCTAGTGTCACAATTAAAGTTGACAACTTTATCTTGGTGTGGACCAGGGCTTCTATCCCGAGTCTTGGCTTAAAAAAATTCGCAGGTCTCGACACTTTTTTCGCATTTTCAAGACTAGAGATTGACTACTGCCAGTACTGGGAATAAGGACACTATTGAGATTTAGTCAGATAACTTACCATTATTTAAAGGATCTACTGGCCCAACAGTATTCTGCATTAAATTTCTGTCTATAAAAATTTAATTCAGAGCAGACCTTTAAGCATAAGCCTCACCAATTCGCTGCGTATCCGTATTAAGGAACCAGAGTTGAACGAAATGTTAAAAGAGCAGCTAGAATATGAGTTTAACAATAATTTGTTAAAACTTTAAGTAAGAGTCTATCCCTGACTTGCAAACATTCCTGGATGTGGAAAAGCTCTCTTTGAAAATGGCGATGATAGAGAATACTTAACGCAGTATTATAACTATTTATCATCTATACCTCCTACTAGCGTAGAAGCTTTTTTTTTTTAAAGCGGGTCGATTTTGTAATTTATGAATTTCGAAACCGGAACGAGCACCGTTTTTTTTTCTGGGTTTTGAAAATATAACGTGAAGCCCTATTTATACTGGTGCGGACTGTACTCGGTGAACAATCGCGGATAATGAACCACGCGCTAATGTCATTTTTACGCCTCGCAACCGTTCACCTCGCCTCGACACGCCCTGCCTCGCCAAAGCATTTAAAGGCATTCTCGTTGGACTAACACTTTGTTGTCGCTGAGGCAATGCCTAAAATTTTTATTATTAGACGAAAAATTATGTTTTTATTTGTAGTCAAAGTCTGAGTTTAGAAAGAAGAATATGTTCTGTATTTTTTCTTTGTCTTTACATAACGTACACAAGTGGACTGTAATAAATGAAGATTCTTTATAATTTCTTGATTTGACTGTCAGTAAACCGTAAACGTAACAATTTGTCGCCCGGGATATTATGTGAGATACAAAATTACGGATACAGAATTGTATGTATCGCAGTGTAAATTGCGTACTCACCTGCAATATCACATGTATACAATATGTAAAGAAAACCCTGTCCGACCCATAAGGATAATAAAGGTTAGGTTAACACTTGACCAAATATAATATAAAATTTTACGTAATCATCATAGTAACAATAATAATGAATTTTGAAATAATCTTTTTTTCCCGGGAATTAATTCCAATTTCCCCGAAATTTGGTAATTTTTAAAAAACTGACAACACCATTTGTGACGGAGCCAATAGCGATGCGACCACGTGCCGCATGCCCCGCCCCCCTTCACCCGCGCATGTATGCCTATCGGGTTGCCTGCCGCACATGCATTACGTTACCTCGCTTTTTTGAAATAACATTTATTTTTTTGGGGATTTTTTTTTAAGTTTAGCCCGGCTTTGTAGGCATTATTAGAATCAGTTAACGATACCTAACAATACCTTCACGGATCGGACAGGGTTTTCTTTACATATTGTACATACTTATCCTCTCCCTTATTTCGATGAGAAGGAGTGCTCCGTAATCCACCATGTGGTTGCAGTGCGGTTTAGTAGATGTCACAATGGCGCCGATTCTTTTGTTCACAAACTAAACTAATTTTAAATTAAATGCATATTTTTCTATTTCATTTAGAAAAGGATAGAAGATAACATTTTAGTTTAATCCTGTCAAATTAAGATATTCCATAGACAGTTTAGACGCGATTATTACAGCCTCCGTGGCGTAGCGGTAGCGGACGCGGCCGCTGTGCAAGGTGGCGCGGTTCCGAACCCCGCACAGTGCAAGTATTTGTATGCATGAATATGAATATTTGTACTGGTCTGGTCGTGCCTCGGAAAGCACGTTAAGCCGTTGGTCCTGGTTGCCCTACGAACATCTAGTGGCAGTCGTTACGGGTTGTTGGAGCCCTCAAAAGTCCTACAATTGGTCTAACTGCAATGCTTCAATGTCGCCTTCGGGTTGTGGAGGTCAGACGGCAGTCGCTTCATGGAAAATGTCGAAGTTTAGCCATATCAGCAGTTGGACTGGTAAAGCGAACCCCAGACTCCAAAGCTGAAAAGGCTTCGGATGCCACTGGGATGATGATGAGTTTAGACGCGATTATAAACATGGCGATCAAAAGTACATCAATTTACGTCAAGCGCGGACTAATTTGACAGATCATCTAAACTGACATATTATGTTCTGTCCTTTTCTTAATAAAATAGAAAGAAAAGGATGCACTGAACTTAAATTTAGTTTAGTTTTTGAACAAGGGAAACGAGGACATTAATGATTTTTTGTTTTTGGGACAGCCGGTTTCCTCACGCAAAACGCTATTCACCAGTCCAGTGTAGTTAATAAAGAAAGTAATTTGAATTCTGCACACATCATCAACCTTTTTATCGGCCCACTGTTGGGCACACCGAATGAAATCGCGTACCGACACGGCGGCGCACGGCGCGCACGCAAACATTCAAACCGAGAGCGGCTCGTTTTTATGAAGATGTTTTACTGTTCGTCTACTGTGTCTGTGGTGAGGATGTATGTTTGGATGGATGGATGTATGTTTGTTACTCTTTTACGAAAAAAACTAGCGACCCGCCCGGCTTCGCACGGGTGCAATCATCATCATCATTATCAACCTTTTTATCGTCCCACTGCTGGGCACAGGTCTCCTCTCATACAGAGAAGGATTGAGCGTAATCACCACGCTTGCTCAATGCGGGTTGGCGATTTCAGGCTTTAAAGTCCAGGTTTCCTCAAGATGTTTTCCTTCACCTTCAGTCATTGGTGTCCAAGATATACTTAGAAAGTACTTTAGAAAAGACTTTAGAACTTTAGAAAAGTTGTATTGGTACTTGCCTGACCTGAATCGAACCCGCGCACTCATACTTGAGAGGCTGGTGCTTTAACCACTAGGCCACCACGACATACTGTACATACTGTACATTCTGCACACAATCAAGTAAATTTACAGGCATCAACCATGTACAGGATATAGATTAGGTCGGCGCCGGCAGGGCTTATCTAACCAGGCTGGTGATATATTCCCGCATATGATGCATGTTGATACGAGATACAGCACAGTTAGGCTACTGACTCATAAACTATACTGATATTATTTGTACATATACTCGATTTAGAGCGCCGAGGAAGCTAGGAGATAATATTTTAATTATTATACAATATGTAACCGAATTGAAATAATTAAAATTACATGAATTACAGTCTTGGACACCAATGACTGAAGGTGAAGGAAAACATCTTGAGGAAACCTGGACTATCACGTCGCTCAATCCTTCTCTGTAGGAGACCTGTGCCCAGCAGTGGGACGATAAAAGGATGATGATGATGAATAACAGTCACACTTTCGCTGTATAGTCATACCAAACCGAAATGGGCGAAGTCCATCTGTGTGCCATTTTTTATCCAAATCAGTTTACTTAGTCATTTTAGGGTAAAAGCGTAAAAACGTTTGTTACGCGTTATGCGTTTGATGGAACAAACGCGTAACAAGTAACAAACAATACCTTGATTGTGTAGCAAATTATGAATACTAGACGCATTTGAACAATGAAAGTGACAAATGTAAATGATCCTTTAGTTGTGCATAAAAAGAGAAACCGTTTTTCATTCTGAGACAAACGTATGCAAATGACTAATCTAGGACAAAGGAAATCCTTGTGTGCCACTCGCCACAAAGGAGAGCGATATTTTCTTTTTTGAAAACTAGAGGATCTCGAATACTTTATTGGACAAAAGGATATTTCCTCGGATTGTGTTGAATTCAATATTAAATTACAAACTATAGAAATATTATTTTTATTTCATCCGTGAGAAGAGAGAATATTTATTACTCTAAAACTTTGTAAATAAGTGATTTTTTTTTTAGATTAATAAAAGGAAATATCATTGCTATTTAAATATGACCAAATAGGATTTGGGTTACTACACGAAAACAAACTAATCTTAATATAATTTGGTTCTCTACATGAATTCAATAGGAATTTAGCCATTGTTCTTTAGATTTCGCGAACTTCCTTAGCGGATGGATGCCCATTAGCAGTTCTGGTTCTACATTCAAGAGCGAAAAAAAAAAAACAAATAAAGAGAACAGTCCCAATATGTCAATTCTATTCTATACTCTGTTTTTTAACCTCGTAGACTAAATTGACACATGCAAATGTCAAATTTACATTATTAATTTTGTATTATTACGTTTTTAATAAGTACCTACACATTATTTCAGGATAACTTATTGTAAAAAAACGATTCTTGATTTTATGAACGCTAAGTTTCGGTTGTGCCACGTCACTATTTAAGAATTGCAATAAACTGCCAACACTCGTAATGTCAGTTTAGTCTACGAGATTAAAAAACAGAGTATACAACAAAACAAAATCGCTCGACTCGTAACTTACATAAACGTCCTAGAGACTTCAACTACAAGTTCTACTGTTCTACAACACACAATGCTAGCGTTTCGAACAAATATATATAGATAAAACGCGCAAAACTTTCTAACTGCCCCATCAGTAGCAGCATGCGGGGACATTGTTTTCGGTTCACTTCACGGCTCGTACATTTGTACACTCGTAGGCTCGTAGCGACTACTGTTATATTCATTGAACTGGCAGACAGTAACATGTTGTGTCTGTGTGTGTGAATGCAGTTTGTTGATGGTCTTGGTATGTGTTTCGGAGTTTATAGATCGAATCAGCGTGAGAGTCAAAGATTGTTGACTACACTGTGGATGCTAAGTAATCGTCCAATAGTAACAATATTATTGTCGAATAACCGTAGATACTTACAAATAGATTTTGTATTAATCTTGGTACGAAAAATTATATAGGGTTGCTGGAACATCGACATGCAACTTTTTGCCAAAGATTCAGTACAAGATTCTGAACTGAAATCATTGTTGAAGTATTAGTATTCATTAGTGAAGTATCAATGTATTTCAAACTGACTGGTTTTCACCTGTTTATTTTTTAAGAGATATATATTAAAATAAAATGTTTATACAAACGGTATCCATAGTTAAAGCACTTTCACCCATAGGCACTTAGATATCTTGTCATAAAGGAGGAATGCCTATTAATAATACCAAGGAAAATGTTTTATGCAAATAAATGATATTATTATTATTATGCACAAAGATCTAGGCCCCGTTTAGTTTTCCTTTCTGTATACATATAGTACCTAATAATATCTGGTGGGCAAAGGCACAGTTTCACGTGCCTATTGTGCCAACTTGCACATAGTAACAGGACAGTAACCGGCGACGGGTTCCGGAGTGTTGAGCTCACTGAACATGGCGGCGATAACGCAGCGACGTTACTGTGGCCACGTCTGGACATGACTTTATGCGAGCATGGTTGAGTTGAGCGAACTTTCTTGATGCGATTTGAGAGAAACGATAAGGACTTTCTGATTCTGGTTCCCACGCTAGGATTTCTCCGGTATTATTAAGCGTATGTATGTGTAGTTTACATATAATAAGTATATTATTTAGAATTAAAATATCACTTGGCCTGACCATGCAAATGGTATTGCATTGGTAGTGAAACATCTACTGTTCTTCATACCGAGTCAGAGCGTTATGCTTCATGTCGAGTGGCAGTGTACCTAAATTTACATACAAAAATACATCAAACTTTAAGGATTTTTTTTAAAATGTTGTAGATTTTTACTACTCAAAGCTATCACCTAACATAAACAGCGTACACCGATAAAAATCTATTATCCAATAAACGACAGTTCGTTTACGTTTCGTACCAACGAACGAAAAATCTAATAAAATGCTGAAATATTTCAATACCGAAGTAAAAATGCAATTTTGAACATAAAACTTTACAGGGTTCGCTATCCATTAGCAAAATTGCATGTATGTACCTTATCATAACATGGAATATTGGCATACCTGCCATGACTGAACATCGATTTTCTAATGCGTTTATTTTTAAAAGAGGTTTTCGACGCGTATATAAAAGCGTCATAGAAGGGCGAGGCGACATCGATAGGGTGACGACACTCGAGTATAGACTGCACAGTCTACTGGACACTGGGGGCGATAACGCGACAATAACATTTCAGTGGCGACGTCTGAGGACGAAGTAATTCGATGAAGATTCAAGAGAGTGTGACGTGTATTGAAATACTGGAAAACATTGGAAGCTTTTACATTTTTATATTAGAGTCGAATCTTATCAACTATACGAACTTCAATACTATGCGCCGACGAAAGTTTTTAAGATGAAGCAGATAGTAAATTTACTCAAAAAACCGTAGCATGGTTCTAGTATAAACTTGTATTTACAATATACATAAACTCACACCTTCTTCCCATCAGGGTCGAAAGATGCTACAAAACGGCACCTCCTACGATCCTAAGAAATTGACATATGTATGACAAGAGCGTAACATCTACCAAAACATAAACGAGCTGTATTATCGGTCACTTTTTAAACTAGCTATTAATTTACTACCAATATGTTTGCATAATATTTGTATCACGTAATAACATTGATTGATAAGCTTCAATGTTATTGCGTAATTATAACATTATATGCATACCGCGGATTCCTGAGATTGTGTAATATAATTAATCGGGAAGGGGCCGCGCCTCTAAACAGAAATGTCGCAACATCCAATATTCGACAATCAAAGCGCTGACACAATACAAAACATCAGTATTAATTGGTATCAACATCACCCAGGTACAATCACTCACTTTATCATGTTGAGGTCCTATCACGAACAAGGCCAAATCCAATCAACGACGTATTGGCCGCAAAATTCTGGTTCGGATAGTGTTGACATCGTTTTCGAGTAAATTTCATAATTTTAGTATGCTATTCCAAATATTGAGACTGATTGAGACTCTACTGTGCCGTGACTGTCGTTATAATCGAGTACCGCTTGTTAGCAATGTCAGTAGCTTTATCTTAAAGAAAACTAAGATTATCAAAGATCATTTAAGTTTCAATCTGAACCAATACTGCCTAGAAGTTCATTAAAACTTTAATTAACTGCTCTCAACTTAAATCCAACGATGCCTCTATATTTTAAATCAATCTTAAGACGGTTTGGTTCATTGCATCTTACACAAACATCATTATCTTCCTGTATTTATTTACATTTTTGGGGTCGGCGAAGCATACGTTTTCCTTCCATGCATCTTAATCTGCCAAAAACTGAGTATTTACACCGTTTCTGGTAATTTTATCCTTCTCACAGTCGTTTCTTAGACTCATATTCTTAGGCGTTCTCGTTGGTTCTCAAAACTTACCACAGGATATGATCACGTCAGCCATTACTAATGTAAATAAAATTACTTAGCGACCAATATTTTTCTAAAGGTTATTGAATTAACTCTTGACTTAATTATTGAACTAGGCGTAAACCAAAAGCACATCTTAACCGCGTATCACGTCAAAAATTACACCGCTAAATCTAAATACCGCATCATCGCTCGATCCAGGACATTTCGGCCGGCCGTCCCTAACAGTAGGTGAATTTAATTACAGTGTAGCGAACGATAAATCGCCCCGGGGAAGCGACGCGCCAAACGGACTACGAGTATGTATTGTTCCATTATAATATTGAGCTCTGGGGTATTTGTGGCGTAGAGGCGTGGAACATAAATTAGTGGACATGCCGTAATATGTTTTTTTTTAAATTTCTTTTTTAAGAGTCTTGGATTTTATATTTCTATGTGCAAAATTTTCGTTACTTATTATAACTTACACTGTGTATTTTATCAAATACCCAGAAGGTAAAATTCACATTCGTGAATGTTACTATCAAAACTGTTCGATCATTCATTTTTTTTTTCTTTCTTCTTTGGCAACTGAGCCGCTTTCGACTATTCTGCCAGTGTCACGTGATGACGGCAGCAAGTAAAGGCAGGCCGTCGAACTTTTCCCTTCGTCATTATTTCCTTTGCTCCCGTATGTCATGTACTTATTGTATTATGTAAATGGTACACCTCAGAATACCCACAATATTGTCTCTGCTTCTCCATCCATCGTGTCTGCTTTTGGTAATAAGACCTCACATTATTTATATGGTGTACATAATAAATTATATGTATACAATACTTCTGGTCACGTGTACGTTTTAAAACTGTGCATAATTTTGAAGATAACTCTTACATATCCCAATTTGCCAACACGAACCCTGGCACCAATACGTCATAAATGCACTAATTTACAATTGAAAGCAATTAATTAATTTAAAGGTTAAGCAAACTATTCAATGAATATTAATTCATGTTGCAATCCCGAATCAATGAACATTACTTAAATTGAATTAGCGTAATGGGTAAATATTGCATAATTGCATTATTTTAAATAATGAACAGATAGGAAATTAATAGTTTCAATTGTCAATTTCGTTTGACAGACTGTCGGGCTAACAGTCGTTCTGTAATAAGGTTGCCACATTAGTCAGGTTTCATTAATAAAATCCAGTGTACAGTATTTCTTAATCTACAGTATTTTGATAGTGCTATGGATGGCTAGTGGTGAAATAAAAAAGGTTTGAAAATTGTTTTTTAACTCAGCCATTGAGGTAAGATCTCTGCTCTATCATCATCTCAATCTACTCCTAGATGATTGTTTACTTAAAAAAAATCAATATCTGCTGAGCGGTATTGGTGATTGTTTACTTATAAAAAAACATATAAATGTGTAGCCCTGTGTGTGAGTGGCCCTTTTTACTATCTCTCAAAGCTAGCTACTAAATGAAACTCAAAGAATATTTGAAAAAAAAACTTTTAAAATGTGGAGGGGGCGCTCAGTCAGAAAGATGTAAGTGAACTTACTATGCTTTGGAATGGATCCAAGTAGGTGCCTATGAAAAACGATGGGCAAAGATGGGCAGGATATAAAAACTTCTCTAAATCAAAAAAGATTTTTACTTTAACGGTGATACGCATTGTTTATCTTTTTTTGTTGTTCTGGATGGAAAATCATCAAATGACCTCTCCCGTTCTGGGCGGAGCGGAAGGGCGCGTCAGACTTTTGCTGACTAAAACCCACCCATGTTTCTTCACTTGCCTGTGCACCAGGGTCACATTTTGTTTACTCCGGCGAGTAAAACTAATACATTATTGTTTGAGATTTGTAATTACAGCTCTTATATTTAATTCAAGTGATTACTTTGCAATAATAAAGTTGTCGGCACTAATGAGGATTCGTAGATAATAAAGCTCTGATTTTGATGCTCGAGGTGATTCCTGTACCGTATGCATTTAAATTTTTTTCGTGCTTCGGTAGTTGTTATTAACATCACTGTTACCTAGATTTTAATCCCTGGTACCTATAACGCTGAAATAGGGTCAACTATCTAGGTCGAGGTCGAATCGGGATTTCTATTGATATTCTCGTACAAACCGAGTATCAGAGTATAATCAGCTTAATATGTTCCCACAACTAGGCCCTCCCGACTCAGACCACCTCGCAGTAAGAGGGAGTGGTTCATAATCCACCACGAGATGTCACATGTCTTCGAATTTTTGGTGCTCGAACTCACGATGTTTTTTCTCACCGTTTAGAAAATAGATGGTGATGAAATAATTTTCACAAAGTAAAGAGCCTATCTGAGTTGGAACCTATGTTATCACTGGTCCTCCACTATTGAATTAGAAACTTATTAGGGATACACTCCGTAAATAATGCTGAAATCCAACATACACTATGTATGGATGTGATATGTGCAAACAAGGTCTATAATCCATACTAATATTATAAATGCGAAAGTAACTCTGTCTGTCTGTCTGTCGGTCGGTCTGTCTGTCTGTCTGTCTGTCTGTCTGTTACGCTTTCCCGCTTAAACCTCTCAACCGATTTTGATGAAATTTGGCACAGACAATCTGTAAACCCTGAGAAAGAACATAGGCTACCTTATATCCCGGAAAAAATTGATATTCCCGAGGGAAATCTAAAAAGCGCGATATAACCGAACACCACGCGGGCGAAGCCGCGGGCGGAAAGCTAGTATATGTATATACATATAAGTCCCGATTCAATTTAATTCACTCAAATAACCTGAGCAACTCGTTAAACACGAGAAGTTCAGTCACTTAACCACTACTTTTCCTGACCAGCGCTGACCTTGTGGAACAACTAACTTAAATTAGAAATGTTGGACGCCCACTCTGATTCCTTTCTTTCGAGTATACCTATTAAAGTATGCAGGATTGTGTGTGCTTGAATGGATAAGGTAATGAGAATAGAGTATTCAAAGATGAAACAAGTTTTGTAAGAAACTCATTACGATTGAAATGTTTAACATTCGATTATCACCATCGCGTCGTGATTTAGGTGTTGGATAAACCTTAACACATGAGACAAGCTGTACGGAGGACGGGTCTGAGCAGTTTTGTTGCGATGTGTGCCGGGTACGATGCGCCAAATGTTGTGTCGGGAGTGTCTCCAGATCAATCTCCCTCTGGCGCAGCATCGTTGTTTGTGTTTTTGGGTTTAACATTGCATCATATCGCTCAACTGCCGTCTTCCTTCCTATCCACTCAGTTTTTTTTTTTATTATTATTGAATATGCTCTTAGTAAACTAGCGCTCAACCAGCAACGACAAGCAGTGATGCACTGCTTACCCTCAGGCGGGATTGCGGTCAAGCACTGGGTTATACTTACTAAAAAAAAAGGCAAGGCAAAATAACAATTAAAGACAACCCAAAATTACAAATTTCATCGATACCGGTGGAATGGCATCAGTTACAGTTTCAACAATCTTTAATAATGCCTGTCCGTGAGACACGAGCAATCCATTCCACAAAACTCCGTGACCATAAAACACAAAAGGCGAAATAACGGGACAAATTGACACATAGATCTAACCAAAGTCGGAGAACTTTCGCTATATAAGAATAAACTTGGAAATTGATCTATGAATGGGGAGATAAAGACAAACGAGGAGTGATAGTAAAAGCTAATAAGCCAAACATAGGTTTTTGACCATTTGTATGAGAATGCTCGGTCAGGGATTGAAGCGATTGTCACAGTGCCACGCACTGTAACGCGTGAATGCGTGTTTTAACTTTGCTTGTATGTATCTCCGTTTTCCTAGAAAACTCGCACTGTCCAACAAACAGAATATACTGCACTGGGTATATTTGGCGCAACCGTGAGGCGCAAATATTTTTTAATGATTACATATTTCACGCCTTACTTAATCTAGGCCAAAAAGCCTATTTCCTTTGTTTCAAAATTGAATTAGATTTATTAATGCAACATGTTAGGACGTTTTGACACCTACGATATGATGCAGTAAAAAAAACAGACAAAATTATGAGCATCTCCAAAGTACCTGTTCACAGTTTAAAATACAATTAATTAACTAACTCCAAAGCCATAACTTTGTGTGTAACTTCAACACACTGAGTTGTGTTAATTAATCTAAATGAGAGCGACGCCACTCTGTTTTAAAATGTCGTGATTACGAAACTGTTTGGCGAAGGAAATTACTTAAGCAAATAAAAGTGGAGGCTTAAGTGAGTCTTTTTTTTGTAAAAACGAGCCTTTGATGAATAAAACCTTTATTTTCTGGTAGGGCGAACTGTTCTAGTTAAAATGAAAGCGTTAAATTGATAGCTTTCCATCAGGCGTGATCAAGGTCTAAAGCAGACTCAATCTGCCAATATTTTTTTAATGAACAATTAAGAAGTTTTTATTTCTAAAATGACTTAACGCATGATAGAATAGATTAGAAAACTTCTATTTCAGACTGAATTCCATAAGGTTAGTAGCAATTTTATTTAGGCAATAATTAGTAGAGATGTGCCCGACTACCACTTTGACCGACTAGCCGATTAGCCGACTAGTCGGCTGTAAAGAGATTTTGCTATTTTTTATTATAAAAATATTGACATTTTGATTTGGGTTGTGTCCAGTTAATAATATAAGTTCCTATGTTTCTTTTTTATTTTCTTGAAACAGTTTCTGTTTAAAATATTGAATGTTTATTTTTTTATGTGTTGGAAATTAATAAATACCTACTTTTTCATTTGATTAACAATTAATAAATGTTTATTTAAATTAAAAAGATATTATTTTGTTTCTTAATTATACCAATTTTAAGAAGGTACCAATTTTATTTTGTTGATGTTATAGATATGTAAGTATGTCTTCTTTTTAAGCCAGTATTTGTTTGAAAATAATTGCTGGAGAAAAACTGGTTTGCTTTACTTGTCGAAACGTGTAAGATTGATTATAAAATCAAAATAATAATAATTAACTAATGTTTTATTTCATTTCAGTTCCCCTGATATAGTCTGTATATTAATGTGAAATGCATACAACGTAAAAAGCCGGTTAGTCGGCGTTTTTCGCCGAGTAACCACCGACTACTGGCTGACTACAAAAGAGGCCGAATAGTACGGCGGCTTAACCGACTAGTCGGCGCATCTCTAGTAATTAGTCTAGATGTGTGATTAGCTGAGATGATGAGTGAGGTGTAGGACTCCCCCCGTGACGTCTAAGAGAGGCGCGCGTGGAACACTTCGCGCCGCCACCTCGGGTCCTGGTGTTTGGGGGCGACAGATGTCCCCAAGTTTGTCGCCCCTGGACCCATTTAGGGGGAACTGAGTCTAACCTAATCTAACTTATTTTTTATACATTTTCAATACAAAGGCTCTCAGAATACCCAATTTTGGCAAAAAATGTTAATTGGTAGTGGTACCAAATTGAAAACACAAACTATTAATATAAATATTAAAAGTGTTGGAATTTAAAAATAATTCTTTATTTTTAAATTCCAACACTTTCTAGCTCAGCTGTCTTTTAATTTTTTATTGAAATATATTTTGGTCACAAAAATACTTTTAGATGTAAAATTATATTATATGAAATCTCGGTTAGATTGTAATTTAGGCCGTGTCACGTACAATATTAAAGTAATTTGTGGAGACATAGATCAGACGGACCCAGGTGCTATTGACCTTCCGTCTCTAGAATCTTTAATATAAATTTCGGGAGCTGCAGAATGGCTAAAGGTAATGTTATTAGTAGAGATGACCTTTAAAAGTAGGATGAATTCTTTTAAAATAACATTCGAAAAAGATAGAAGGTATAAGAGACGTAGAATGTCTTCAGATTTTCTTAGGTCTAATAAAATGTTAAATAGCGTTTTTAGAAAGGTGCTATCAAAAACGTATCATAACACCAACATATTAAAATTTAGATCTGCAATATCTAAGGAATGTTATGAGTAGGCAGACGAGGTATCCTTTAAAAATATCAGCAATTTGTAAACTCGTATTCGAACAAAGGTGTGGGACCGTAGAAAACAATTCTTAGCTTTCAATAAAATAATAAAAAAAAATGTAAAAACAGCATTTTAGGGTAGCTACTACCAAAAAGCGTTCACAAGCATTCACAATAAAAAGATAAAAAATACAATCTAGAATCTTCCTAAAAGATTCCAACTGCTTGACCTACTACTTAAAATAATTAATTTACGAGTGGCCACAGAGGGGTGCGCTAACGAATTAATTGAAGTGGTCAAATTTCACGTTGGGGATCGGGAACCAATCTAAATACTTAACTCAGTACTGGCACAAACTAAATACGCTCACTGTTTAGACAGAAGGCTGGTTGTCGGATCCATACAGTGAGCGAAAACGTACTCACACTTAAACACATCTCTATGCAAACACGCGCTACTGGCATATGTTTATCATAGGCTGAGATCAGCAGTGGTGGCTTAGTGGTATCGGCCGCGACTTACTAGATGCAGGTCGTAGGTTCAAACTACCGCCAGGCGCTTTTCTTTGTGTAAATAATTTAATCACCACTGGTTTCAAAACGGTGAAGGAAAACGGTATCGTGAGGAAACCGGCATGTCCTAGAAGCAAAATTTCGAAGACATGTGACATCTACCAACCTGCACTGGGCTCGCGTGGTTGATTACGACCCAATTCCCCCTCACCGAGAGGAGGCCTGTATCCCAGAAGTGGGAACATTATAGGCTGATTATGTATGTTATGTAGGTTTAGATCCCCGTATGTTACTGAATATGTTTGCCTGTGTTTTCTACAGTTGTATGAATCCGCCCTTCTGTGCAACTATCTACTCCGTGGTTGTACTAGAGAGAAAGACTATTACACTATGTATGTACGTACACATTTGTTGCCCCAGGATTTCCTTGATTACAGTTGTGTTGTCTGGATCAATTACTGTTTTTGTGGGTAAATTTAATGTTTGATGGGAGTTTGTTTGATGAGCAGTGGAGTACTTTATAGTCAAGAGACTTAGTGGAGTGCTTCATACATTTAATGTTTGTTTAAATTACCTCAGACCCTTTGATACCCTGTCTGGGACAAAATCTGTTTCTTTTTTGCATTTGAGTGATGTAATCAATTGACCTACAGCAAGAGTTCCTATTAAAATAGATTTAGAATATACACGATTAGCTGGCAAACTGCCACCAAACTGCTAACTGTTATCAATATTTAACCCTCAGTTTATGCCACATTGTTACAAGTATAGCTTAAATGGCAATAAAACGTCAAACTAAGATACTTGACACCATTAATCATTTAACCTTGTACACAATATAGATACATACATAATATAGATGGACAGCCTTCGTGGCGTAGCGGTAGCAGACGCGGCCGCTGCGCAAGGTGGCGCGGGTTCGATCCCCGCACAGTGCAAGTATTTGTATGCATGAATATGAATATTTGCACTGGTCTGGTCGTGCCTCGGAAAGCACGTTAAGCCGTTGGTCCCGGTTGCCACACGAACATCTAGTGATCAACAGTCGTTAAAGGGTTGTTGGAGCCCTCAAAAAGTCCAACAATTGGTCAGCTGCAATGCTTCGATGTCGCCTTCGGGTTGTGGAGGTCAGACGGCAGTCGCTTCACGGAAAATGTCGAAGTTTAGCCATATCAGCAGTTAGACTGGTAAAAGCGGACCTCAGACTCCAAAGCTGAAAAAGCTTCGGATGCGACTGGAATAAACGCTGAGATGATGATGATTATACATAATATAGATGAATATTTAAAGAAAGTTTTAGTAGTTTATATATAAAAGAAACACGCCACAAATTTTTTTTTTGATGAAATGACGCATCAAAAATATATTATTGTTTCAAATTCTTCACACGTCCGAATCTCCTTTAAAATAAAAGTTCTTAATCGTTTCTTCAAACATATTTATTCAAGGTTTATCACTAAATTCAATTCTCAAATACAAAAGTTCAAAGAGGGTAAGACTCGTGATTTTTCATTAGTAAACGAGGGAGAGCGTTGCTCTCACTAGACGTCTATGTTTACCACCCCAAGATCCAATCTAGCTATTTGCTTGTCCCAGACTGTCGCTGGATTACGAACTACAAATATATGTACATCTTAGTACTTTCAAGTTCCGTCTAGTCTTGACGTTATACGCAAGGAATACTGATTGCCTTTTTACTGGCCATTGGAAAGTTGCTAGCTCTTTCCTATACATCTTCATCAAGAACATTGATAACTTCAAAAGTATGTAAAGTCAAAACATTCAGACGAATTTTAACATTTTAGTAGCGGAAAATGGAGGAGGATAGAAAAATGAATGAGGAAAAATGTTTATTCCAGAAAGTTGGGAGTTGTCCCATCTTTTACTTGAAGCGAATTGGAGTGAAGAAACCTCCGGGGAAAATACTTTTTGGTGTTGAACTCTTTATTGGTGCTCGACAGCGAGTTATGTGACGTAGTATTGTCGTTATGGGATGCCGGTGTGTATAATGTTGAATAATTAAAGAGTAGGAATGTTTTGCGACCTCACGAGGTTACTGTTTAGTTGACAGGTGAACAATGCGATTGTTTTTAAATACAAGCGTGAAATGTTTGTTTACTACTATACATATTTACGTAACGGACCGTCATTGTTTTCTTTTTGTTTTTATAAATCACTTGGTTAGAGTCTAATATGTATTAATTATTCTACTGCGTAATTATTGTCTAACAAAAAAGATAATATTGAAACAAAAACGCAGTATAAACAACCTCGAATTCGTTATTACCGCATATTTCCCTTTTCTTACACACAAGCTAATTTAACAGTTACGGGCAATTGGAACATACCACAATTTACTTGGACACCAACAGGTAATCACCTCATTCTCTCATTTCTACGAACAGTATGGAAATCTATTCCGAAAAAAAAAACCGTTCCGAATAGCGTTACATTGAGAACTTTCACGAGTCAACAACGCAGTAACCATGGAAACAATAAGAGAAAGGTAAGCCACAAATCATGCGCCTGCGCCTTGCGGTACACTAGACACGATGTAAATTAAGAGAGGCTAGAAATTGATGTGTGTGTAATACAGGTTTATATTGATTTATAACCTTTTTGAAAACTTTATCCCATATTAAGATCATAGCTGCGCCCATAACACAAAAGACGATCCTTTTTAGATCGATTAATAAAAGGCGTTGCAAGCAAGAATAGCTCTTACGGTGCAGTGGTTCGATATAGATTTAGTTGATAGTACTTACATATGCATAAAAGAGGACATTATTAAATTTTGTGAGTAGTTAAATAATGAGAACTGTTTCAAATCATTTTCTTCTACGTTAGTCAAGAATAAATTGCAATAGTAGCATTGACCTCTTAAATATTCTATTCTAGTTTTCTCTATGAAAATGGTGCCGGAGTCGCTAATTTTGTCAATGTCAGACGAGCTGAGAGAAAACGTGTGGAAAAATCAAGCTAACTCCAAAATCAGTTGGTTGATTTGTACTGTGAGACTTCATGTTTGAATTAATCAATTTGCTAGTTAGATACTTCCAAAAGTCCTCATCATCTGCCTCGTGTTTTTCCATCTAGGTACATATGTCGTCGGTATGGTGTCGGCTTTCAGTCTAACCGGATTCAGCTACATCCCAATATTTTTACAAGGAGAGACTGTCTATTTGATCTCCACAATCCTGTTACTGCTGGGCACAGGCCTCCTCTCATACAGAAAAGGATTGAGCGTAAACACAACGCTTACTTAATGCGGGTTGGCGATGTCAGACTTAAAGTCCAGGTTTCCTCAAGATATTTATTTTCCTTTACCTTTTAACAAGTCATTGGTGTCCAAGATATATGTACTTAGAAAGTACATATAACTAATAAAACCTACATAAGTATTTTTTGACCTGGAATCGAACCCGCACACTCATACTTGAGAGGCTGGTGTTTTAACCACTAGGCCACCACGACTACTTATAAATCATTCACCAAGATTAGCTAAATCATGTAACCTGTTAAGCAACTATAAATTAAAGTAGAATGTCCGAACTTTAAATGTTAGCCCTACTCGCGTAAGGATGATTAAAGTTCCTGTACTAAACAATATTTAATGCGATGCTGAAGTCGGAATAACGGAGAACTAAGTACCTTCTGTGCTTTATCGCGCATTGCCATCATTAGGAGCATATATTTGTATGGTATCGTCAATGCTAGGGATTGATACTACTGACAGCTCACTCTAAATTCGCTTCACCCAACTTTTCACGGTGAAATTATAACAGAATCGATCGACTGCCCTTGTCCTGTGGGACAAATAATAATTAGAGCCTAGAACCTAAGTGTCGTCATAGTTGGGATAGATCTTTTATTGTATCGATATTACAGGGTTTTCTAATTAACAGTTAAAATTTTAAAAAGCTTTTGTTTTGCCTTTTGTTTTATAAGATCAGGTGTCAAACTTTCGGGCTTCTGACGACCGGTAAGAACTGTCCGAGATTAGGTATCAGAGGCGACCTCTCGCGTCCGACCCTGGTCCAGGCCATAGTCCGGAGCGAGATTGCATGGCAGGCCGTCACCTACTTCTGCGAAAAAATTATGCTGGCAAAGGAGGAGGCGGAGCGTGTGAGGGAGTTCACGAACACCGATGCCTCCTGGGTCAGGATTGTGGGTTGATTAAAAAAAGAAACCGTGGCCTTAGCGCACAGGCACGTGAAGAAAACAAGGGTGGGTTTTAGTCAGTAAAAGTCTGACACGCCCTTCCGCTCCGCCCAGAGTAATTTGAAGATGTCCCATCCCAACAAAAAAAAAAGGCTGTCTAAGGTCTACGAATGACAGCCGGGAACCAAGGCAGCACGGAGGTGTGTCGGTATTGACAAGATGAGAGCAACAAAGGTAGCACTACTTGTTTAATATAAATGACAAAGCGACACAATACACTCCAGGTCAAAAAATACACAAAATAGCGCGCAACACGCGACAATATTAATGACCCTTTTATCCAATTAGCGAAATTCAATTATCTGTTAATAATGTTTTACAATACTATTTCCTGTCATTGTCAATTTAAACTCTATTTCTATCAGCGTAAGTCAGTAATTAAAACAGGGTTCAAAGGATATATATCAATTGATATATATCATGATATATATCCGATATATATCTGATATATATCAAACCATTTTTTGTGATATATATCAAAATTTATGGTATTGTTACAAATGGACCTTATGTCGACGGCATAAGGTTCAATATCGCGTGACATGCAGTGTGTCACTTTTGAGCCATATTCCTCCAGATCTAGACATTTTCTAGGTACAATAATAAAACGCATTACTAGACTCAGGACGGCCTATCGAATGGTACAGGTCTCAACAGTTTTGTCAACGAAGTGTCGACATCGAAATTTCTAGAAATCCGTTTCCGGGAATTACCGTAGGTACTTCCGAGTGACCTCGAAGTTAGGTGCTATTATTATTACGTCTAGAGGAATCTGGAATGTTCGATCAGCTGGACTATATAAAGCACCGTGACGCCGGCGGACAGTCAGTCTACACTCGACTAGCGATACGAAAACAGCGACAGTTAAGAAGCGATCTTTGAGAATACCTACTGCGACAACTGTAACGAGAACTGTGAGTACTACGTGGAGTAACATCTGTACTGTTATTGTGTGTTTACAACACGGACTTCGTGGACATAAGGGAAGACTTCGGTGCAACGTCAGCGACATTCTACTTGTCAGTGCTTACAATCGACTGTACCTTCGTTGCCAATAAACTTCGTAACCCTTAACCGGCGTTTAAGAACCCCTAGCCCGTAACAATTGGTGTCAGAAGTGGGATAAAGTAGGTACATAACACAATCCCAGGTGGAAACCCAAGCAAAAATAGATGAATCCCAGGCAAAATCCCAGCAACTAGTATTAGAACTAAATAAACAGTGGAAAGAAACCAAAGAAGAGGTTAATGAGCTTAAAATAAAAACAGCTCAACAAGATGCCCGTCTGGACCAGCAAGATACGCGCTTAGACAAACAAGATGCGCGTATGGAGAAATTAAACAGTACCATCATGGAGCTTGGGAAGGAAGTAGAATTTTTGCATGAGAAGGTACAAAAAGGCGTTATTAAAGGTGTGGCACCGGTACCCAGTGCATTGCCGACTTTCCAAGTACCTCATTTTGACGGAACAACGTCATGGGTGGCCTTCCGCCTTCAATTCGAAAAGGTCGCAAAAGGCAACAACTGGGACGACGGTCAAGCTCTAACGGCCCTTATGCTTGCTTTGCGTGGTGATGCCGTACAAATCCTCGAGAATATCTCCGGCGATTGCAATACCCTAGCCTGTCTGTTAGAAGCGTTGGAGACTAGATATGGAGAGAAACACCTCGAACATGTCTACAGGGCTCAACTCCGCGACCGCACACAGAAGAGCAATGAGGGTCTGCAACAGTGGGCAACGGAGATAGAACGTATGGTTCGGAAGGCGTATGCATCAACACCGGGATTGATTGGCGCTACTACTCTGCGATTCTTTACTGATGGGATTCGAGATGCAGAAGTCAGGGCTGCTGTACGTCTGGGTCACCATCAGACCCTGAAGGCAGCTTTAACGCATGCTCTGGAGGTGGAAGCAGTACGCCAAGATGGCCAACAACTCGACCGTATTCGTGAGGTAACCGCACAAATAAAAGCACGACGAGGACCAACTTGCTATGAGTGCGGCGAAAAAGGGCACATTCGAATCGATTGTCCCAGGAAGGCTAAGGGAAGAAGAACTTCTTGGTCACGTGAGGAGGCCGCGGTGATGGCGTGGCGCAAGCGCGATGCGAAGGTCGAGCCCGAGCGCCCGTGCGAGCGAGTCGAGTGGCGCGAGCGGAGCGATCGGAGCGGGCACCGCGAGCGATCCGTTGAACGAGAGCGGGAACGCGTCAAGGACCGGGAGCGAGACCGACACCGGGAACGCGAACGTCCCGGCAAGCGAGAACACGAGCGCGAGGGGTCGCGCGGAAGGTCGTGGAGTGAGGCAGACGGAAGCCGGGACAAGGAAGTCGAGGACGAGGCCCGTAAGAAGAAGCGCCTCGAGAAAAAGGCAAGACAAAAGGACCGCCGTCGCCAGGTTACTTCAGGAAGTAAGGGCCGACATTGTGCCAAACAGGAAAAGAAAGAGAACGTAAGGATTATCCAGGTGAACGCTTTGGACGAAGACTGGGATAATCAATCATTGAAAGACGCACAAAAGGAAGATAGTGACTTGAAGACAGTAATCGAATGGAAACAACGTGGCCAGAGGCCCGCTTGGAGTGAAATATCAGCGCT